>OW240912.1:272864686-273057879 GCA_933207985.1 Pelobates cultripes
TCTCTGAAAGGAAACATGCAGAAAAAAATGTTTTCTTTGATATATCTACTAAATTGTTAAGTCTGCTTGATGTATTTGACCTGCTTAGGTACTCACCACAAACATGTTAACTTGGTACTCCAACCACAAAAAAAGCCCATCCCAACGAATAAAATAAAGCTAATGTCTGTTACATGAGGCGCACAGAACTATTGCTGTGGACTGACTAAAGAAGCCCCAATGCATAGCCAGATGTAGTTACACTTCTGCCAGCAGAGGGGGTTAAACTCCACATATGCAGTGTTTCATAGTGTAATGCTGCATGTACAGACTCCAGGTACCAATACCTCTTCAAATCACTAAAGTAGTCATGGTGCTTGAAGTGATCCTTCAAAGTGCAACATATAGTTTCAGGTTAGCTTTTGGTTGTGCTATTTATTTTCTTGAAGAATAAAGATTTTCTGTGGCTGGCCAATCAGACTACCCATTGCAGCTCAATGAAAAGTCTTTGCAAGGCAGGTACTCCGAGCAATTGCTTCCTCTTGAGTTCAGTGGCACTGAGGGAAACAACAAGGAAATAACATAACTGGTAGTCTAACCAGGTTAATTTGAAACCTGCACTTTTTGTAACATAATTAAGAGAACACCCTTCACATATAAAGCACTTAAGCAAGCTAAAGTGCTTTAGGTGTTTGGAGTAGCTTTTTAAATTTTGTTGATGGCAAAATGATGGTATTTCTCTTCATTTAGATGTGTAATGGGTTCATATTGATTGTCTGTGTGGTAAACCATGTATAACACGAGAAACTGCTCTTGCATGGCATTTTTTGTTTTCTTCAATTGTATTTTCTGTTTAGATCCACAGGATGAAAATAAAATAGGCATAGATGGAATTCAGTTGTTCTGTGATGATTTACACCTGGATCCAGCTAGCACCAGTGTATTAGTGATTGCTTGGAAATTCAGGGCAGCTACACAATGTGAATTCACTAAAAAGGAGTTCATAGATGGAATGACAGAACTTGGGTGAGTAGAACACTGATAACTAAACTTGTTATACTCTGATCAAATTATATTTTTTGACTTAAAGGAACAGTCCAAAAATCCTAACCACTACAGTCTGCTGTAATAGCGATAGTGTCAGCAGTGCCGTTCCATTTAAAAGCCTTTCAGAATTTTTATTGTTCCCTGCATAAAATGCTTTTACCATTTGGGAAGCACTATTACCAGTTTTCCTTCGTCACCTACTTTTTCCCATTTCCCAACAATTTACAATTCTTTACCTACTATTTTATCAATAATATTGCATTTTATTATTACTATTTCTTTTTAATTGTAAACCTATACTTCAGCGTTTGGTTAAAACTAACAATACCGTGTGTGTGTGTGTGTGTGTGTGTGTGTGTATATATATATATATATATATATCACACACACACACACGTACAAAAGCAACAGTGAAATCCTCCCAAACAATGTATTTAAAGGGACACTATAGGCACCAAATCAAATTTCGCTTAATGAAGCAATTATGGTGTATAGGTCAAGCGCCTGCAGTCTCATTTCTCAACTATCTGCCATTTGGGAGTTAAATCACTGTTGTTATTGCATATGCAGTATTAACCACACCTTTAACTTATTTTATAAGTTTGTATCTCCTGCTCTGCAAATTGAACTTAAAGCACACACAAGAGGCTCTGGCAGGGCATAGCAAGCTATTTACAGTGCAGGAGAAAAGAAATTCTAAATAAAACAATGTGCAATAAAGGAAGTGTAAACATTTAATTACTCTTTACAGGAAGCGTTTAGGAAGGCTGTGCAAGTCACATGCAGGGCGAGGTGACTAGGGCTGCATAAGCAAAGTGATTTAACTCCTAAATGACTGAGAATTGAGCAGGAACATGATCTACACACCAAAAATGCTTTATAAAGCTAATGTTGTTTTGTGCCTATAGTGTCTCTTTTAACTTGATAGGTTAAATTAAAAACATTATTGGTTAATGTGAAACACATTTAAAAAAAAAAAAAAAACATATGTAAGGTCCCTGCTCGTGCTTAGTAGTTGTCTCCCAAAACCAAAACCTGTACCATTGCTGCTAGAGTCTAAGGGTGAGGGGGGTGAGCTTTACTTACCTTAATCTGTTGGTCCTGAGTGAGTTATTGGTTGCTTAGCTCAACTCAAGAGGCAGCAATTGCCCCAAGCACCTGCCTTGCTAAAACTTCTCATTGAGCTGCATTGGGTAGTTTGTGATTGGACATACCAGAGTCCAGCCCCATGAAAATAAATGCATTATTAAGTGCATGAATGTTATAATTGGTGTGTGTATACTAAATAGTGATTTATTTTTATATATTTTTGTTTATTATTTAGTCAGTGTAGTGTTCCATTTAAGTTTCATTAAAGGGATTCTATAGTGCCAGGAAAACAAACCCGTTTTCCTAGCACTATAGGCTCATGCATTGCCCCCCTCCCGGCCAACTGTAAGGGCTATAACTCCTTCAGTCACTTACCTGAATCCGGCGGCGATGTCCCTTGGCGGTGGGTCAGACTTGACCACGCTTCTCCCCTGCCGATGTCAGCTGGCGGGGGAGATCTAATGCACATGCGCGGCAATGGCCGCGCTCGCATTAGGATTTTCCCATAGGAAAGAATTATTCAATGCTTTCCTATGGGGGGAAAATCTGACGCTGGATGACTTCATGCAGAGCGTGAGGACGTTCAGCGTCAGATAATGGACCAAAGGTCCGTTTGGATTCCGGAAGTACCTCTAGTGGCTGTCTGGTAGACAGCCACTAGAGGAGAAGTTAACCGTCAGAGGTAATTATTGCAGTTTCTCAGGAACTGCAATATAAGGGACATGGGACATTGCAACCAGACCACTTCAATGAGATACAGTGTCCCTTTTAAATGTAATAAACTTAAAGGGCAACTGTCAATTATTTATTTTTAACATTTTTAGCTTTACCTATACAGAGCATTTTCCTTTCAAAGGAAGTAGATCAAGGTTATAAAAATAGTTTAAGGCCATTTATAAAAAGTTAAAAGGTAACTCTAAGCACCATAATCAACTTGCATTACTGCTTCATGCTTATAGCACCAATCCCACTCTAGTCTTGAGAGTGTCTATATCAGCAGCACATGAAAAGCCCATGGCTTTGCCAATACTAAAACATACTTAGTTACACTAGACCGTCAACTAGGCTGCATATAGGCTGATCACGGTGACCGTATATCTGCTATCTGTTTAAGAGCAATTCCAATCATCCTATGCAACGGCACTCCTGACACCATAAATCATAACCGTTCCTAAACTTCTGTACACCAGTGGTTTGTAGGATAAAAAAAATATCCCTAAAACAGTTCCAATTGATCACATAGGGTAAGTTTAACCACTCTGTAATGTGTAAACTAATTGCAGCCATAATTCTTTCAATTCACACATATTCCAGTTCACCATTGAGTGAACAAGGCTAAGTTCAGTTCCTGGCAGAGCCACTGTCTGTGCATGCACAGTCCACAGCTCAGCTGTATCCTTGAAGGACAGAAAGATTGCCCCAGGTTGGATGTGCTTGAATAAAATTTAACACAGGTAACCATAACTCTCGTTTGGAGTTGAATGGCAGCTCTGAGTTTCTGCAGCAGTTCTAAGCCACTTTCAGAGCTGAGTGTCTGCAGGGTGCCTTAGTCAGCATCAACTTTACAATTATGAAATTGTTTCTACATATGACGAAGAAGGGACTTTGCAGTGCAGTACTGTACTAAGTCTGTAATCCAGTTGCTAATTTGAAATTATATCGGATCAATCTTCATTACTCCCTCTTTAGTTAAATAGGCGTTTTGGTTTTCTCATAAAGAGATATACAAAGGGAAAAATGTCTACATCAGGACTGTGTAATGGTGTGTTTTCAGAGACTTAAGGGGTATGTGAAACACTGAAAAAGGAACATATAAAAAAATGCACTTGTCTCAGAATATAAAGTACTTTTTTGCATAATATGTTTCACTGGTATTTAATGTACATGTCAGTAGATACATAGACTGATAAATTTGAATGTACCATTGTCTTTTGGCAGGTGTGACAGCACAGAAAAATTAAGAGCTCAGCTACCACGATTAGAACAAGAACTCAAGGACACTCTGAAGTTCAAAGACTTTTATCAGTTTACATTTAATTTTGCAAAAAATCCTGGTCAAAAAGGCCTTGGTATGTACATTGGCTAAGATTCACCTGCATGATGATATTTATTATATATTCTGTCAATTTGTCAATCCTCAAAGGCACTGATGGGCAAACTTGCAAGCCACAGAGGTGAGCTAAGGGGGTGCAGGCATTGCAAACAGGCACCCCATATTTGGAGGCAGATTTACTGCAAGTAGCAGATCTTAAATAATAATCAGAACATGGAAAACAAAAAATCCCAGTAACCTCTCCCACCAAGTAGAGGAAGTAACAGGAAGGGAGCACAGTAGAGAATGGTAGTAGCAAACAACACTAACTTTTATACTTTTATTAGAAACTAAAAAAAGTAGCTCAACATTAAGTGATAATAAAATTGTATCTAAGACTGGGGAAACCAAGGAGATAAATGGTAAGGATCAATACCACCCTATAATACCTGCTCCTAACTACATAATGTCCCCAAAAGGGCCCTAGGGTACATTAACCCACAGTGTGTATAGTCCAGGCTTCCTCAAACTCCAGCCCTCCAGATGTTTCTGAACTGCAACTCCCATGATTCTATGAATGAAATAGGCTGAGAATCATGAGAGTTGTAGTTCAGCAACATCTGGAGGGCCGGAGTTTGGGGAAGCCTAGTATAGTCGCTTCGCTAGAGTCTTTCAATATAGAAGGACCCAAAAAACTAAATCGGGTAACGGGGCTCCAACAAAACTATTTGGTAAAGTGGCAAATAGCTATTTTATATTTTAAAGGATCCAAAGAATGCTAGAACAAGTAGAGCAAGAAAGTCAACACAACATCATATGAAAATCTCCCTAATCCGGAGAAACCGGGAGTCTGGGAAAGAAAGAGAGGATCCCTAAAATCACAGCCAAAAATGGCTAAATAGTGGTGTCTAGGGGCAAGTGGAGCATGTAAGGGGAGTTGAAAGGAATGCTACTCATAGCTTAATAAAGGAATGAAAAGTAAAAATCCCCAATAGAAAAAGACCAATAGAGAAAACAATTACTATACTGTCACTATTTACCTCATCACCACATAAAGCTAGTCCGTACCTGCACCAAATTTCCCTCAGAATACAAAAAGTAAATGAACTCAAAGGGGAGTATACAAAGTTCAACCCATGATGTGTAAAAGTGAAAAATGACAAAGGAAAGCTCAACGCACTTTTCAGTGTGCTCACACCCCATTGCCAGGGGATAAGTATATTCAGAACACACAGAAATGCTTTGTCTTATGAGTACCGCTTCTAAATATCCTCAGATGTTTTTTCTACTATTAACTGTGCTTCAACATAGTGATCCTCAATCTGATATGAAATAAAAGAACACAAATACAATAAATAAACTATTGGAATTCTCCACTATTTCTGCTCTTTTCTTGCACACCATATTGAAGGACAATTAATAGAAGAAAATTATTAGCATATTTGGAAGTTTTACACATCAGACAAATCTGTTTGTTCTATGTATATAGGTATTTTCCACAATACGTGTCTGCTGCTTTCTTCTACTTCATTAAAGAAGTTTATTGTTATGCACAGACGTATGTCAACCAAACCAAAAAAATTAAAACAAATGGGTGCAAATTATGGTAAGGGCTGCTCCCTCACTGGCCATGGTAAATACGAAAGAATAGAGCTCAATGCACACCAGTAGTATTCAATTCCATTTAACAATTAAGTAGTCACAAGAAAGTTTATCATCTAGTGAATTATAACAATACGTTATACACTTCAGTACTGCAAAGTATATTCAAAATCCCAAATAGAGGGGGCAACGGAGCACATCCTAGAAACAAGTTCATGCAAAATAGAGAAGATGTCAAAGTCTAGTAAAGTATTTTACCTTCAAAGTTCACAAATGTGGAAGTTTTAGCCCGGAGACCAGTGATAGTCTAATTCTCTTAGCTTATCCTTGAACTCCCAGTGGCAGAAATAAAAACATCAGAATAAGGTATTTTTTTTAAAATGTGCTATTTATTCTTTTTGAGATGTGCCTTTAATACATATTTCTAATTACACTTTTTATTTTTTAAATTATTTATTTTTTGGCCATGCTGTGAGAAAAAGATAGGGTTATCATATACATTAGTGTTTTACAGTAGTCATTGAACTCTTGTGTTACCACTTAGCACATATATATATACACACAGATGCACTCTCAGGACTTTTAAGTGGATAAAAAAATAATTTATTCCAATATGTATCACACCAAAAAAATGTCCTGAGAGTGCATCTCTTCATTTATTTGTATATATCCACAACGTGGGATTGCACCCAGGCATAAACCAATTGCTTTTGGAGAAAGGGTGAGTGCCAAGTTAGCTATTTTGTGTGTGTGTGTGTGTGTGTGTGTGTATATGTGTGTGTGTATATATATATATATATATATATTATATATAAAAACTTAACATGCGTGTGTTTCTAGGCAGTATTGGGAGACAGTAGTGAGTTTAGGTACTTCTGGTGGATCGTGAGTACGGTTATCAAGCGTGCGAAGTGGTAATAGTGGATCCAGAGTGGGTGCTTTATGTCAGTTATATAGGTTTATACTTTTTGTCTTATGGAGAGTGATTTAGAGAAGTGCCACTCGTGGATATGTGGGTTGTAGTTTTGATTAGAAATGTGTGAGAGTAGACTGTGTGAAGACGCTTCATCCTAAAGGAGGTGTAGTATATCCGTGTGCTGTGAAGGTACGCTGCAGGGGTAGTAACCCTAACCGGTGGTTGTCGGGGGGGGGAGGTGTTACGCACTGTCACCGTTCTCCTCACGTTGTTACACTAGTGGGCCTGGTCAGTAGAGCGCAGAAACGATACTGTCAACATGGGAACCGGCAGCAATGAAATGGAAAAAAAAAATTAAGAACTTATAACTCTGTATAGCCTTTGATCAAGTTGGGATAGGAGACTTCTCCCCCCCCATAGCTGTCAAGTGGCCAGAGGGTCCTCTCGTCTGGCTCTTGGTGTAAACGGCTCAATTGTCGCTGGATCCCAGATCTGAGTGGTGTTCTGGCCAGTCGTGTCTGTTGTCGTATTTGAGAGACCTAGAGTTGATAGTAGCGTGGGGGCTTCAGTTCCGGAGGTGATTTTGTGTGTGTGGTCCCCTTATGAGTGGCTAGGTGGCATAGTGGGGTACCCCATCGTTATGTCATAGAATAAAATCAATTTATAACTTTTGTGACATGCGTTTTTCTGGATTTTTATATTTGATGTGCTGTCTCTCACTGTTAAAATACACCTACAATTAAAATTATAGATTAGTAATTTCTTTGTCAGTGGGCAAACATTCAAAATCAGCAGGGGCTCAAATACTTTTTTCCCTCACTGTAGCTGTCTAAAGGAACACTCTAAGCAACACCTCTACAGCCGTCTTGGTCGTTATGGTGCCAAGAAAGACTTTCTGAGTCCCCCAAGCACCTGAACCTCATCCAATCATCTTCTGCAGGAGAAGCCAGAAGTCTGTATAGAATAATGCACAGCTGATCCAGGACCACAGGCTGTAGTGCTTGGATTGTTCCTTTAATATTACAGATTTCAAAAATATTGTATATATTTCAAAACAAACAATATTGTATATACCTGTAGCCTTAGAAGTCATTGAATGTGTTATGGGAAGATGTTTCAATGAGTACTTGTGTTCTTTTTTTTTGTCTATATGTGGAACATGTCTGAGGTCACCAACTAGGGTAGTTGGGCAATTCACACATAGTTAAATAGCACAAAGAAAGTACCTTCTGAAAACATTAATTTAGAATTGCATTTTGTAGTAGTTTTGCGACCAAGTATTAAAAGGTTGTACGTTGTGAGCTTCACAAAGCTAGAATTTGTGTCAAGGCTGTAATTCTGGAACCACTTCTAACAAAATAGGGAATAAACAGAAAAAGAAACAAATGCCATTCTACCTGTGTATGATTTACTGAGAAGACTGTAGATTAAAAAGTAACTTTTAATAAATAAATCTAAAATAAGAATATAAAAAAGAGAAAAATAATATGAACAGCAGGAGTAAATGGAGACTATACAGCGAGTAAAACTCTGTGACTACTTATATAAGCTGTAAAAGTGTATACATAATAACACTAATGCTGAAGCAATACTGTTTAGCTACAATATAACATCAGTGTATTCCCAAGTAATAGAAGTGATACTGTATTATATATCACTAATAGCTGTAGCAAATTAGTAAACAGTTTAGCAGATAAACGTTGCTATGTTCGTTCAACTAACTATGTCACTATTGTTAATCACATATAAGTTAAAATAATGACATTATTGTCATTTTGAGAATTACTGTTACTTACACTGTTACTTACACTTTTCCACCTTTTCTTTTTTTTTTATAATCAATCTTTTTAACATTCAGTAAAAAATAAAATATAAAAAAACCATAAGATTCAGGTCAACATAGGGTTAATTAGTCAATTATTTCTTAATGGTTGAGATTCCCTCCCCAAGCTACCATTGGTCAGAATCCTGAAAATCCTCCAATCAATTGAGAGCTTATGATTTAAATACTCCTATGTTTGCCAGCATCTGGTTCCCCTCTGATGAGCTTCACTGGCGAAACGTGCACGTCAGGGGCTCTGGACACTTACTGACACATTATTGGTGTCGGCATCTAACTCTCTCTGCTTATCTATTGCTAAATTACCGACATCAAGTTCATTTATGTCCAGCATTTCAGGAGTGCATATTGGAGACTCTTAACACTAATTTTGTGTACTCTGTACATACTTTATTTCTCTTTCTTTTTCCTTTATTATGTGTATGGGGGGAGATTGATAAGACCAGGCATTTTATTAAGGGATGCCCTCGAAGGCACAAGACTTAGGAATCTTTATTCTATATGCCTTCCTCTGTCACTGTCTGTATATTTTCTACTACCTAGGCAACCTGTTCAAAACTGTTTGTAAACCCTCTCTTTATACTTTGACCTATTTAGATGCAGCTAGCATTTAGGCAACTTGTGTGATTTTTAACCAGTTAACTGCTGCCTGTCAGAAGTCCTTCACAGGTGAGCTACTACTTTGTGCTCCACTGTGGTCAAGCATAAGTTAACATCATTCAGTGCAGGCAGCTGTTGTAACACTAGAATATACTGCTAGGTATCTTGCAGAAAAAAACAGAGCCAGGTCAGCAACCCCTTATTTTACACTTTACTGCTTGACAGCAAGCTTTAATTTATTATCAAAATGCTGCTATGATCTAGGCAGCTTTTGTGATATTTAACTGGCTAATCGCCGTCTGTCAGAAATCTGTCTTAGCTGAACTATTGACAGCACTGGTTTAGCAGTTGTCTTATCTCCCCCCCCCTTTTTGCTACAGCTATTAGTGATATATAATACAGTATCACTTCTATTACTTGGGAATACACTGATGTTATATTGTAGCTAAACAGTATTGCTTCAGCATTAGTGTTATTATGTATACACTTTTACAGCTTATATAAGTAGTCACAGAGTTTTACTCGCTGTATAGTCTCCATTTACTCCTGCTGTTCATATTATTTTTCTCTTTTTTATATTCTTATTTTAGATTTATTTATTAAAAGTTACTTTTTAATCTACAGTCTTCTCAGTAAATCATACACAGGTAGAATGGCATTTTTTTTTTTTTTTCTGTTTATTCCCTATGATATTCACCATTTAGGGGTTACCCCCCTTTTTTGTGCCCTCTACCTTGTGATATCTAAATTTTGGCCCTAGGTTAATTATTTTTGTTTTCCTCGTATAACACTTCTAACAAAAGCACAAACTTACTTAAACTCATTTTAGAAGCACAATACCTAGACCTCTTTGCAATGGAACAAAATAATATTTAGGGATAGTCAAAAATGGGTCGCAAGAGAATACTGAGAACGGCAGCAGCTGCTGAAATAGCCTGCCCTTCAGTCGGTCCCCGCTCAGTTCTCAAGCTGATTTTTGCTCATCTTGTGCCATTACAGAAAACATATCTGAAGCATATCAGACTGGACCCACCCATACGGGCAGTCCAGATCCGAAATGCCAGCAAGTTCTCTTTGCACGAGAGATACAGCAACCCCAGACGATCGTTTCAGCCTTGTTAGGCCTCATCAGTGAGGCATAGCTGATATGTCCCTAGGCACCGTGAGCAAGGGGTCCACGTCTGGATTATCCCTTTAAACTAATATTTAGTCTGAGTTATCTTTCACCCCATTTTTTTTTTTTTACATTTTGTCGGATTTTGGTGATATGATGCTTTTAACTCACAATGTGTGTTGTCAGTACTTATTATGTACATGATTAGGCATCTGTAATTATAATGGCAGTACATTCTGGGGAACGTCAGGCCTAATGATTGTTATGTATGATTGTGTAGTGGCAAAATCATTATAAAAACATACAAAGATGAATTGCAGCTTTTGTGATACCAGAACATAACTCTTTCTATTAGGTCATTGGTATTAATATTTACTTATAGGTGCTTCTGCAATTTCATCTACCTTCATATTTGTTTTACAATGTTAGATTTAAAATGGTTGCCTCTGAGTTAGACCACATAGTTTTTTTTTTTGTTTTGTTTTTTTTCAATTGAAATCCTACTGAACAGTCAATATGACCTATATTAACTTAAGCCCATTTTCCACAACAATTTCATCTTCTTATTGCAGAGGAATTTGAGTCTTATGCAGATGACTTGAACTAAATTGCATACTTATACATTATTTTATCTTAAAGTTCTTTTTATTTTTGTATTTTCATCGCAGTTGTCTGGTTTGTTTGTTTTTTTGTCTTTGTGTTAGTAATGTTTCTTTTTTTATTTATTTTGTTACAGATTTGGATATGGCAATTGCATACTGGAATTTAGTATTGTCAGGAAAGTTTAAATTTTTAGATCTTTGGAATAAGTTTTTGCTGGTAAGTACTTCATTTCGTTTTTTTCTTTTATGTTTTATAGATTAGGTTAAACTTGTTACAATGTTTATGTTGAAGTGCAAGGTGTTCTTATTCAACTACCCTTGCCTTTCCAGTTTTATACTTCACCCTGCCAAACATCTCTCCAATTCCCATTCCATTTAATCTTGGTGTTAACTCCATCTTCATCTCATCTTGTTCTCTAGTGGTGCTATTTCCATTTTTCTCTTTCACATTTGCCCTGGGTTATCCTTATATGGGTGGATGTGAAAGTATCCGCTCTGCAAACTTGGGGGTGGGGGGTTTGTTGTGTTTGTTTTGTTTTTTTGGTTTTGGTTTTGGTTTTTTATCATCCTTGGGGTTAGTGCTTGCATTTAGTTTCATTTATAAAAAAAAAAAAAAAAATCTTAAGCTTACAGTGTTGCTTCTTTTACATTGTAAGATGTCTTAATGTGTAGGTTACAGTTTAGAGAAGTCTATGACAGAGCCAGAGGTGAGGAAACTTAAAAAAAAAAAAAATCAAAAATCTACTTGTCCATCATAACAATCTAATTGTCACACAAAATAATTTCAGATTGGGGCCTTTGCTTAGAACCCTGGACATCAACAGGGGTTTAGTGAATGAGTGTCTCATGCTCTGTCGCTCATGCCCAGTGTGTGTGGTTGATTAATGTGTTAGCATTGGCTTTATTTGTATGTACCTTAATGCATGGAAGGAGAATGAGGTGATAGAAAACAAGAGAATATGGTCTGCACCTCTAGCTGGTGCACCACAGAAATTGGTAATTCACAGTTCTGGGATTCCCAGCCTGCACTCAACTCATTATTGATCATCGTACCACAAAGTACTGATTTTTGTGGTCTGTACCCACCAGAAGTATAGACCAAATTCTCCCTGACTGACCCTTTCTTCCCCAAGATCCCCTGCAGAGGCCCAAAGTAGGGCTAAAAGTCTAAAAAAAATTTAAACATTGTTTGCTTAGTGCCCAGAACTACATGTCCAAGGTGTCAGTGCAGACCACACAAAATTAATTAGGAATTGGACATGCAGAGAGAAACTTTTTCCAAGTAACCTCACTAAATGGGGCAGAGGGCTTTTTGGTTTATATTGGAGGGCAGAGAACTAATTTCATCCTCTCAAGGATTGCGTACAGGAGAACATACAAATTCATACTGACAGATTCATTCATTGGGAGTTTACATGCACATTCAATTTTATTTTGTTTGCCTTGTTTTTGTTCAGGATGTCTTTCTAGTTTCGGTTAAATTGGTGCATATACAGTATAATTTAGCAAAATGTTCTATTAATGTTTTAGGAGCATCATAAAAGATCGATCCCAAAGGATACGTGGAACCTTCTGTTAGATTTTGGAAATATGATTGCAGATGATATGTCCAATTATGATGAAGAAGGTAATATATACATATAATTGAGATATGTTTCGCCATAGGAGTACTGCAAAATATTTAATGGGACTTTTCTGGGTAAAAAAATGTCTAGCTTGATTTAATCATCAAATGCATTTATAGCACACAAATTGCATACAAAACAGTGTGTATGGTTTGAGGACACCTTAAGATATCATTCTGTTAAATTACCGAATTCAGATAGTTTATTCAGTCTTTGTGGAAACTGTGAGGGCACTAAGAATTTTAAAGTGGGCAATCGTTAAAGGGACACTATAGTCACCAGAACAACCACAGCTTATTGAATTTGTTCTGGTGTGTAGAATCATTACCTTCAGGCTTTTTGCTGTAAACACTGTTTTTTTTTCAGAGAAAATGCAGTGTTTACATTACAGTCTAGTGATAACTTCACTGGCCACTCCTCAGATAGCTGTTAGAGATCCTTCCTGGGTCATGGCTGCCTAAAATGCATCCAAACATTCAGTATCTCCTCACTCTGCATGCAGACACTGAACTTTCCTCATAGAGATTCATTGATTCAGTTAATCTCTATGAGGAGATGCTGATTGGCCAGGGCTGTGTTTGAATCATGCTGGCCCTGCCCCTGATCTGCCTCCACGTCAGTCTCAGCCAATCCTGTGGAGAAGCACTGTGATTGGATCAGACTACCACTTCTGATGATGTCAGCAGACTGCTTGTGGGTTTTTTTAGGCAAATAGCATGCAGATCTACAGCTTCTGGCTTGAATACAGTAAGATGTTGCTATATTTATGGAGTCATGAGGTGCCCAGGGGGGCTAAATGGTGTTCACACTATAGGGTCAGGAATACATGTTTGTGTTCCTGACCCTATAGTGATCCTTTAACCATTTTTGTTTACGCCATATCTTAATAAACATGATATCACAGTCTAATTCAGTACAGCCAAAGTCAGACATACAATGCAAATGGAGAAACAAATGTTTCCGTTTTTTCTTTTCCGTGAATCATGTAAATTGGTAAAAAAAAAAAAAAAAAAAGCCAGCCTTTATCAAGATTACAGGGAGTCAGTATGGAGGTGCCCAGTATCTGTATAGGTCAGTGACGTTCTATGTATAATCTTATTTTTTAAGACCTCATAAAAACATATATGATAAATATATGAAATAACAAAAAAATATTGTTAAAAATTATGGAAATGGCAGCTCCCTTTTAAATGTAAGAGAATATACAATATCTATTGTCTCACATTTTTTTTTTTTTTGACAGTCAAGTCTAAGTGCAATAATACATTTTAATACTGTGTGGAAATTATTGGAATGAAGTTTCCAAAAATATAGTCTGAATGTTTTGTGCGATACATGATCCATTACCACCTCCTTTCTGATTGCTAGAGTGCTACAGTATTCCTATTTCAGTATACTGTGGGGCTTGCATTGCAGTTTTTTTTTTCTGTACATTGTAAGAGAACTAAATGCAACCCAAGTGGAGTATTGTGTTTCTCTGCATGGTGAAAAACTACATTGCAGTGGAGAGGAAGTTATGAAGGAAGGCTATTAAATAGTGTTAAAAAGAGTATAGCTGCCACAGTTTTACAAATTGTTAATTATAAGCAACTGTTCATAAACATCCAGAGATAGAACACCTCGTTCTGCAATACCCTTTACAAGAAACCCAGATTGTTATTGTGCTTGATATCCTTTCTATAGTTACTCTTCTGTTTTGCATTTTGTAACTAGATGATTTTATGGCTAAGTGATCTTGTGACACCTAGGTCAGTGCACCTGAGCTCAGTACTTGAGCACACATTCAGTTTTTTTCTGATATACACAGGTGACAACAGGGCCAGACTGGGGATTCCAAAGCAGCCCTGGAAAAAAAATCTATGCCAGCCCCATAAGTCATTGCGCCATATATTGTCGCATGTAATATGTAAGGCTATGTCTTGCCACCATAGATGATTGAGATATATCTTTTTCCAATATAAAATATTGGTCCTTTCAGAGTAAAATTTTTAATTATACAGTAAGCATACTCATATGCAGGCACAGACAATCTCACTGACAGAAGCTGATTGATACACAGCCTCATAGACAAACAATCTCACTGATATACATAAGGTCATTGACATAAAAACACAAGCTCACTCAGTAGCAGGCACACACACACACACACACAAGCAAGCCCACTCACTAGCAGGCACGCTTACACACACAGCTTAATGTAGTAGCTCTGGTGTCTATAGCCTGTCCCTGCAAGCTTTTCAATGTAAACACTGACTTTTTAGAGAAAAGGCAGTGTTTACATTGCTTCCTAGTGACAGACACTCAGACGGTCACTAGAGGTGCTTCCTGTGTCAGTGAGGTTTGGCTGAGATCCTCAATCTTGATCTCGGCCATAAAGGCAGGGCCAGTCGAGGGGAGACAGCACGACGTGGGGGGTGGGGGGGGAATGAGTAAAAACACACATACACACACCATGACACACCATCCGTGACACGGACGGGCAGACAGACATAATTGCTACCTGTGTGCTGGCGGCCACATGGGGAGTTCTGATGGCAGCCGCATGGGGGGAGCTGGCTCTTCTGGCACCTGCAGAGGGAGCTCTTTTGGCGGCCGCAGGGGGAGCTGGCTGTTCTGTCTCAGCTCCCCCGCCCCAGCGCGCAGCTTAATAAGACCGGGGCCGGAATATGACGTCATTTGTAGCGCGCTGGGGAGGGGAAGCAGAGACCGAACAGCCAGCTCCCTCTGCGGCCGCCAGAAAAGCCAGCTGCCTGCCTGGCCCCAGGTGCCGACGGCCCACCGGGAAAGTTCCCGGTATCACAGTGGGCCAGTCCGGCCCTGGGTGACCATACTAGTTGATACTAGTAGGTTAGTAAGAAAGGACTGCTCATTGTGTTTTGGATACTTATTTGGAACTCACTTTCACAATTAATTTGCTTTGTATGTTCTCTTTCCAGTCTGTTAAATTCTCCACATTAACTTTTAGAATAAATGCCAATAGTTTTAATTAGTTTGCTGATGTTTTGGTTTTCTTTGTTTTATTCCTTATGCTGGTCACCTAGATTTGCACTGTAATCTCTTGTCTCTATAGTATAAGGAATACAAAGCTCCCTCTGCCCACACGCCCTATTGCTTCAATGCTTTCCTGTGAAGATTTAACGGACGCTGGATGTCCTCATGCAAAGCATGGGAACGTCCAGTGTCCGGTGACCAAAAGACTCTTGGCAGGAAGTACCTCTAGTGCAGGGGTGCCCACAATGTTGATCCCTAGATGTTTTAAACAGCTTCCATTATGCTTTGACACTCCAAAGGCATGCAAAGCATCATGGTAGTTGTAGTTCAACATCTGGAGCTCTACCCTTTGGGTACTACATGCAGCCTTAGTCCTGCAATGTAATCAATGCAGTTTCTCAAAAACTGCAATGATCTATATTGCAGGACTGAGTGGGAAAGGGACACAGCACCCAGACCAGTTCAATGAGCTGAAGTGGTCTGGGTGCCTTTAGTGTCCCTTTAATATTTCTCTTGATTTATAATGTCTCTGTTTTTGTATTTTTGATATTTATTTTTAAAATTTGTGAATGTCTTTATAAATGTCATATATATATATATATATATATATATATATATATATATATATATATATATATATATATATATATATGTGATAATTTTTAATAAATCCTTCTTTCTTTTTTCCCCTCCCCTTCTCTGTTGATACAGGTGCATGGCCTGTTCTTATTGATGACTTTGTGGAGTACGCAAGACCATTAGTCACAGGTGGAAAACGTATACCTCTTTAACCATAGACATTTTGAATGGACTAGCAATGCTTTTGCCATTTCATTAGATAATGAAGACTATTTGGCCAATAACTGAGAAGACCATGTGACATAGTCACCTGGACATAAGGCGACATAGTCATTGTTGGAAACTTTGCCTCAAAACATTCTGGTGGACAGCTCTTGGACAGTTCAAGGAGATGCCTGAAACCGAGCACTGGCTGTTTTGTAGGACGCTGGCTTCATATCTTATATTGGTTGTATCATATAGGATGTAGAGATTGCATGATTTTATACTTTGGAGCAGATTAAATAGAGGCCATTTTATTAAAAAAAGTATGTATGTATATATATATATATATATATATATATATATATATATATATATATATATATATATACACACACACACAAAAAATAACTTAAAGAGCATGCCATTCGGTTTACGAGCCAGAATAAACACCAGCAGTTACTGAACAGCTGTATTATATTGTATCTATATAAAAAGCAGTATTTGTGGTATAAATTAAATCTCTAATGGAAACTTACATAGCATGTTGTTTTTGTTTGTTTTTATATACCAACTCTTTGATAATACTACAGAAACTCTGAGGCAGTGAATAATTGTGAATGTAAATTAAACACTTAGGCACGTGAAAGGCTGCTTTACTCTTCCTCACCAATCTGTTAACACTCCAGGCACCATAAGCACTCTATCGCAACTAAGTGGTTTTGGTGCCTGTAGTCCCGTGATACAAGGTGAATTGGCTAATGCCAAGGAGGGCTCTGTTCTTACTAGCGAGAGGACGCCGAGCAGGGCTGGCGCTCTCCTCTGTTGTTCAGGTGTAAAGCAAGCCGGGGGCCTGCTTTTTCAACCTTATATTACTTCCGCCAAACACAGAGTAGGGTGCCAGAAATAACAAATGTGCGTAGCAATGCAATGTGATTGCAATGCAATTCAGGTGCTAAATTTGACAACTAGAAGATTTTCCATGGTCATGGATGATTTAAATGTCCAGGAGCAACTACCTGTTTGCCAGGTGCTCTCAGTTCTGTTGCAGTGTGCTCTCACCAGCTCTCCAGCACACGCAGAGGCCATTAAGGTAAGACTTTCAGTTTTTACCTTTTTTATTTTTGTTTTTTTTTATTTTTATTTTTTTTGTGGTCTCTAGCATCTTTTCAGTATGTCAATCCTGAATCATCTGAAAAGGTAGAATGTATTTCAAAATCAAAGCATTTAATTTGTTCCTACTGTGTGCAGACCATTCCTGATGGGTATAAGTAAAAAGTTTGCAGTAATTGTTCAAAGGAAGCTTCTGAGGAAACTAAAAAGGCTTAAGTTTCGTTTCTGGTTCCAGAATAGTTTACAGCAAACCTTTTTTGAATATAAGATAAGCAGCCATTGAGTCAGTGTAGTCGTCTGCACTGTCAGAGCCAACTCTCAAGTCACCATTTATTGCAGAAAAAGCTTAAGCATTTTGAGGTTGCAGATACATTACAGACTCCTCATCTGTAGTTCCTGCCTCTGAAGTTTGAGGGGAAAAAATCCTGAGGATACTCTTCATAGGCTTATCAAAGAAGTACAGAGCCTCATGGAAAATTGTCCTCTAAATATTAAATAAATAAGCTGGCAAACGCAATAAACCTAAAGCATTTCCATTGCATCCTGGTTTGAGATGTGATGCTTGGAGAACGGAAGTATCCATGTAAAAGAAGCATTAATTTCTAAACATTTTAAAACCATCTTTTCTATTAAAGAAGAATCAGACAAATGAATTGCCTAATGTACTTATTGCTCAACTGGGGAAGAAAACCACCATACCTATTGGGTTTTTACTGGTCTCCAGGATTCAGTGGATAAAAAAAAAAGCAAAATCTTATTTGACAAAACTGTTTTGAACTACTGCAGCATTGAGTAAAGCCATTATTGCAGGAATATCAATGGCTAAGGCGTAAAGTTCTGGCTTGCCTCCCTAGAACAGATTTATTTAGGTGAATTCAAAAATGATCCGATTTAAACTTTTTTTTTTACAGGAATATCAGAAAAGCATCGGATTTTCAAAAAAACATTTTTGTCAGACTATTCATTAGAAGCTCTGAAACTTTACGCTAAGGCAATGTGGGCTTCTCCAACATAGTCAATGATTTACTGTTTGAACAAGGAAGACTATTTGGGTCATATCTGGATGTGTTGTTTAAACAAATAACAGAAGGAAAGAATGCTTTACTGGAAGTTCGTAAGAAGACCAAGTGGAGCAAAACATGATTCTACAGAAAGTCCTTTTGGAGACCCAATTCCAGAAGAAATCAGAGGCAACCCTTTGACTGTAAGGACAAGGCAAAATTCTCTGTTGAAAAGGATTGCAGATTATCCCTCCATTCCAGTGGGAGGAAAGCTTCTGGATTATGTCACCACAGACAACTGGATCCTGTTTATTATAAAAAGAGGCTACCTCTTTAACGAGATACCTCCAAGAGGTGTCCTTTGTTGAACTGTACATTCTCCCAAACCTTCCTCTGTACATTTCAGAGAGATGCTCATAATGTTGCAGAAACAAATCATAGAAATACTTCCAAGAGCAGAATAGTTTTTGAGAACCTCCTCAAGATTTCTTTTGCTATAAAAACCAGATGGTTACTTCAGACCGATCTTGGATCTAAAAGAGATCATTCTTTCTGCCACTCACAATAATCAACTAGGTTTCTGGCTGGGTTCGCTCATTCTAAAGGATGTTTATCTGCACATTTTCCTAGCAGAAGAAAGCAGAACCTTTGTGATATTTTCAATAAAAGTTCAAGAATAACTTCTCCTTTTTTAGTTCAAGACTTTTTCTTTTGGCCTCTCCTCATCTCCAAGGGTTTTTACAAAAATGTTGGTGGTTATCACAGCGAACCTAAGCAAAGAAGGTCTCAATATTTTACCCTACTTGGACAATTGGGTTCTCATAGCTTCTTCAGAACAGCTTTTAAGGTACATAAGAACTGCTTCAGATTCCTTAAACAGACATGGATGGGTCATGAACAAAAATAAAATCAGAATTGACTTCCACTCGCTCAATTCAATTCTTGGGGCTCACCTTACATACTGTACACATGGAAGATTTTTCTGCCAGAAGAAAAGAGAACAAAGATAAGCAAGCTCACGTTTAAATTTACAAGCATAAAATATAAGTTCCATAAGAGAAGCAATGAGGCTTTTATGTCGATTTACAGCTGCAATTCTAGCAGTAAGCTGGGCCAAGGCAAGGATGAGACCCTTGCACAAAAACATATTAACAGTGTGTGACAGAGAAACTTTATCTCTAGACAAGTTGATTAAACTTGATATTTCAACTTTTATGAGTTTCTGCTAGTGGACAATGTCTCTGTTCCTGACAGAGGGTCTTTCTTTTCAGATGAAAAATTTTATGATCATCACCACAGATGCTTCCAGGCGGGATTGGGGAGCTCACTAGTGACAAAAGGGAAATGTAGAACTCATAATTCAAAGAAATCTTACAATCACAGGGAGTAGAAAGTTTTTTGGTTAGCCCTTATGTAATTCAGGCCACATCTCCAGGGACATCAGGTGTATATAATGGACAATGTTATTACAGTCAAATATGTGAACCGATAGAGGGACTAAGTTATACCTAAAGGAGTAGGGGGAGAAACCTCTTTGACACTTTAGGTGTCTGCATGCCTTTTCCAGATTAGAGTCTATTCTAGTTGTAGTGCACTGCCTCTAATCCCAAGTAAAACACATTTACAGTAAGTAAAATGTGAGCTTTTTAAATGAAGATACCACAGGAGAAGAAGGCTCTAAGCACCATCAGCTTATCAGTGTTGTCTGAGGTTTTTTGTTTTTGGCCTAAGACTCTGCACCATAACCACTACAATAAGCTCCAATAGGGTATGGTGCATAACTTGCTTCTATGAATACATAGCACCCATCCTTTCTCCGCATTAGTTGCTTATAAAATGATGCATACAATACAAAGCCGGCTTGCTGACAAGTCCGGAGACTTGCAAGTGTCCAGTATCATCCAACTCTGCATTAGCAATGTTTTGATCATGTGGAATTTGAGAAGCTGACAAGAGATTCAATCACTACTTCAGTTTCTGTGAAAGGTCCATTTCATTCACTTATTATTGAATCTGAGCCGTTTTCACTAACAGGCCAGCTCTGGCAGCTACTTAACTTTTTTTTTTCTCCTAAAGTATATCTTGGCTTTGACGATCTGCAATCTGGTTTCAAAAGATATCTCTTCTGTTTTGCTATGGAGAGATTTCTGTGATATATGTGCATGCGGTTTTAATTGCATTAAAAGGTTGGGTTTTTTGGGGGGGTTTTTTTCTGTGTATAAATAAATATTAATTTGATCATTTAACAAACAGACCCCTGCACAGTTCGATACTTTCACTTTTCTTATTTCAGTTGTGTTGGCAGAGATCGTGGTCAGCAGATCATCTTATTTCCCTGTGTTTATTTTTATTTTTTTGTTTTTAATGTATAACCTGCTAGGTCAATATACCTTTCTTACTGCTGTACTATAGGCCTGCAGGCATGTTCTAATTTTACAGATCTTTCACACTGTTCTCTTATGCCATGTGTTATGGTGCCATTTGAAGGAATGTTTTCTGATGTATATGTTTGCAAATTGACATGTTCTCATTCATAATTCAAACCATTCAACCATATTGTTTGTTACACCAGCAGATGTCCTCATTGCTCTGTTAAAAATAAATATATAATATATATATATTTACCGTAAGAACCACCTTCAAGCCTCTCAAGAAGATGAATAGTCTTTAAATATCCTACGAGTCTTATTGTTCAGTAGTGAGCTAAGATAAAACTGAGACACTAGAAATACCAGCCATTCTAATATTTCACTTCCCACTCTTCACCATATGCATAAACTAAAACAAAAAGTAGCCATCAAGAAATAAGTCTTGGATATCGTCTCCTCGCTTAAACCCTAACTGAGGGTTTTTTTTTTTTTTAATTCTTTATTTTTTATTGTGCAGGTGGTACCAGAACATTTAACAATGCCACAACGGCATACGTAAAAAAGATTAGAACACAGTTTTTCACATTTATGGCATGTAAATATCGGCACGTTTTTAAATAAAATTATAAACAAGCTATGCATACACGTGTGTTTGTAAGTTTCAGCAGTTTAAAGTTGATTAGAAATCTAAACACGCTAGACGTGGTGAGTAGTATGCTAAATATACTAAGTGAGTGTCATGAGAGTAGGACACAGGTTAAGGACATTGGTGTACTTAAGCATATAACTGCAGAATAATCATAAATACAACAGGAATAGTAATGAAGTAACGCATGTGATTTAGATTAAATATTTCCCATTATACTGTGAAGACTTGGGTGTAGTTGGGCAACTGCTTAGTATACCACCCCAGGCTGTACTAGGACATGTTAGAGACATCCTAATCACCTGTCACTTATGCAAATGCGACTTCTGTATTCAGTATAGGGATAAACATATGGTAAAGGCAAGGAAGAGAAAGTGAAATAGTATAGGTCTGTTAATGAGCAAGAAGGAGCATGGTATAAACAGTGGGAAGGAGCATAACCTGCAGCTCAAACATGGCAGTCAGCCTTTCCCCTGTACTGGGAATTCAGTCCCACATGTTATGTGCTTCCTTCTTCAGAGCCGTTGAAGTCTGCTGTGGGTTCTGGGTCTGCAGTTGCTTCCCCCATCTCTCTCCTTCTTGATTCACCTCCCTCCTGTGTCTTCTGATGGTGTATAGCTGCCAGGTTCGCCGGCAGTCCGACGTGTTCGCAGCTGCTTTCCTGATGCGTCGCCGATGCATCCTTTACCCTTTCCGTCTCGCTGGGATCTTGATGGCAGTAGCCTGATGACATGGGGTGCGTCCGGTCAATTTAAAGGGAGTCTCTCCGGGCTGTGGTGCAGGTAGGGTCAACTTTCTCTCCAGCTTTTCCCAGAAAGCAGCGAAGAGGGCTTCCAGGCGGTGGTGAAGAGTGGATGTCTCTTCATGAGGCTCCAGGTGTCTCGTGGCGTCCGCCATTTTACAGGCCTCTGGCAGTTTCTTCGGCGTGTAATGCGATACCACAATTACCTGCTAGGTGTTGACAGCCATCACGTGGGGACCGGGATCACCCCCACCGGTCCAAAGGACGGGGAGCAGGGCATCACTTTCACGCTTGGGACCATGCCTGCGCCTGTCCGGGAGAGCGGCCGCCTCTCCCCTCCGAAGCACCTGCTAGGCCATATTTTGCTCTCTCCAATAGTGTGCTTGAGATTACCGCCGGGCTTAATCCCTGATCCCTCTGTCACGTCGTGGTACGTAGGGTAAGTGTCAGGTTTAAAAGCAATTGCGGTATGATGACCGATTGTCCATTTTGTACTGTGTGTCTCAGGGAGCTCCCCATACACGCGTCCAGTCGCCATGTTGGTCAGGCCCCACCCCCCTAACTGAGGGTTTTAACACCTACAAAAGGCTATGAGTAAATTCTAACCGCATTTTCTTGTTTTGGCAGGTCTAGAAGCCAAACATGCAAAATACATATTTTCATCACTAGTAAATTAAAGCCCAAACCCTTGCTACACATGCACTGATCTCCCCAGCAGCACAGAAACCTGAATCACCTGTAAAAACAGTTGTGCGAAAGGATGAACTTGATGGACACAAGTCCTTTTTCAGCTTGTAATCTACACTACAACTAAATTTAAATGTCCGGTTATCATCATGATAAAAGAAAGGTGTAAGTCACAGAATCCTCTCCGCTCCTACACTTCATGCATGTGGTGATTAAACAAATACGACAGGGTTCCCCAACTAGAACGCGATATGATCCTTGAGGGAAAGCATTTCACTTTTGTTCTCATTCGTAGCTTGACTAATAATGGTCTCATACGGTTAGACCTGAGGGAGGACTAACTGAAATGCTAGCTATTAAAGTTTCTCTGAGATTTTGCCTGTTCTTATGTTCTTTGTTTTGCTCTGCTTTTTTTCTACTGGAAAGCATTGGATTGGCTGAGACAATGTTTGATGATCTCCGCCTAGTGGGCAGAGCCAGTCGCGATGGACCAATGTTGTGCTTGTAAAAGGTGAGTAAACTCTCCTTTTTAAATGGAGGTAAGGGGGGCTGGGGACCTAAACTGTTATTTTACAACTATAGTGTACCTTCAAGAAATGTTTAATCTAGTCAGCTAGGATGCCCTAGTTTCCATTATTTCCTGCTGAAATAGAAAAATTATCGCGATGTGGCACTCCCCTCCAGATGAAAGGAAGTGGTAGAACTAGAGTCTTTTATGGTAGAGGCAGACATGCCTCAATTCGCTATGTGGGTTCCAAGGGAACACAGACCAATACTCCAAGGAACCTGCCTGGCTATCCTCAATTCCTTTAGGATTCCACGAACCAAAAATATGGGATGGCGGCGTCCCCTTCCCCCCCTAATCCCCCTCCTTCACAACAAGGCATTCCAGCCAGGAATGGTGGCCAGAGATTTTAGAAATATGGAACCGGCAGGCCTCCAGAAGATCCATGATGTATTTCAGGGCCCCGAGGTCTGCAACAAAGGAGACATCTGATGCCTTCGGACTTTTTCCGATACATACAAATCAGAGACTTTGTAAAACAACCTAACATCAAAGCAGCAGCACGTACACCACCAACATTTTTAGAACGCCGATGTGGTTGTTAGAGATTGTCTCTAAAGGTCTAATCACACAACTATATGCCCACCTTTGCATAAAAAACAAGGAATGGGGTAGTATTAAGTATGCGGACCAATGGGAACAGGAACACGAACCGGGGGAGGAGCTAGATGGCATTGAGTGGCAAGAAATATGGGAAGCTAACAATAGCACTTCTATCTATGTAACCCTTCAGGAACAATCCTTCAAAACTATGTTTAGGTGGTACACAGGGCCGGACTGGCCCACCGGTATACCGGAAATTTCCCAGTGGGCCGTCGGCACCTGGGGCCGGGCAGGCAGCTGGCTCACCTGCGGCTGCAGAGGGAGCTCTTTTGGCGCCCGCAGGGGGAGCTGGCTGTTCTGTCTCTGCTCCCCCTCCCCAGCGCACTGCTTAATGAGACCGCGGCCGCCAAAAGAGCTCCCTCTGCGGCCGCCAGAAGAGCCAGCTCCCCCGTGCTGCCGCCATCAGAGCTCCCCATGCCAGCACACAGGTAGCAATTGTGTGTCAGTGTGTGTGTGTCATTTGGGTGTGTGCGTCTGTGTCATGCTGTGTGTGTATGTGTGTGTCTCTGTGTCATGGTGTCTGTCATGCAATGTGTGTCTGTGTCATTGTGTGTGTGTCATGTAATATGTGTGTGTCTGTGTCACGGTCTCTCTGTGTCATGGTGTGTGTGTGTGTCATGGTGTGTTTGTCTGTCTGTGTCATGTAATGTGTGTCTGTGTCACAGTCTGTCTGTGTTATGGTTTGTGTGTGTGTCATGGTGTGTGTCTGTGTCACGGTGTGTCTGTGTTTCTGTCTGTGTCACGGTGTGTGTGTCTGTGTCACGGTCTGTCTGTGTCATGGTGTGTGTGTGTGTGTGTGTGTGTGTGTGTGTATATATATATATATATATAAATGTGTGTGTGTGTTTTTACTCACCTTTTTTACGTCGTGCCCGTCTCCCCTCGACTGGCCCTGCCTCTACGGCTGAGATCATCAAGCTTGATGATCTCAGCCAATCCGCACTGACATAGGAAGCACCTCTAGTGACCGCCTGAGTGTCTGTCGCTAGGAAGCAATGTAAACACTGCCTTTTCTCTAAAAAGTCAGTGTTTACATTGAAAAGCCTGCAGGGACAGGCTATAGACACCAGAGCCACTACATTAAGCTGTGTGTGTGTGCGCACGCCTGCTAGTGAGTGGGCTTGCTTGTGTGTGTGTGTGCCTGCTGCTGAGTGAACTTGTGTTTTTTATGTCAATGACCTTATGTTTATCAGTGAGATTGTTTGTCTATGAGGCTGTGTATCAATCAGCTTGTGTTAGTGAGATTGTCTGTCTGCATGTGAGTATGCTGACTGTATAATTAAAAATTTTACTCTGAAAGGACCAATATTTTATATTGGAAAAAGATATATCTCAATCATCTAAGGTGGCAAGACATAGCCTTACATATTACATGCGACAATATATGGCGCAATGACTTATGGGGCTGGCATAGATTTTTTTTTTTCCAGGGCTGCTTTGGAATCCCCAGTCCGGCCCTGGTGGTACACAACACCTGTTAAGCTTTACAGAATGCACAAAACAACAACGGACCCATGCTGGAGGGGGTGCAGAATGCAGGGAACATATCTGCATATGTGGTGGGAGTGCCCATTTCTGCAGACGTTTTGGAAATCAGTAGTACACTTGCTGACACGGGTGTTTGACAGGGCCCTGACATTGGACCCATGGGTCTACTTACTCAACAGGCCCATAGAGGGATGGACTAGGAGGGAACAAAAACTTATTCACAAGATTACCATAGGGGCACGAAGGACAATAGCAGCTTCATGGCTAACACATGGAAGCCCAAGTTTTGCAGAGGTAATTCCCAGGATAAAAGAAAGCAAATTAATGGATGATTTAACAGCTAGAGCAAAGGGAACAACTACAACATTTTAAAAACTATGGGAACCATGGGACAACACACTGAGAGTAGCTCATGCACGTCATTTGACCTTCACAGACTAATACTTCCTGTTGGACTTGACCCCGACTTTGGTGCATGCCTGGTGATGCTAGATCAGCGCTGCGGGATCACCCTCCCCCCCCCCTCCCCTTCCTCTTTCTTATCTTTCTTCATCTGTCATATGTTCTCCCCCCTACCTTGGGGGCATGACCATTTGGGAACGACATCACTGTATGACAGGCTAGCAACGAAATAGGGAATGGTAGATACAGATGTTGTACAAACCCCCTTCGACACTAACACGGTCGTAGCCGCCAAAGTGAGCGTAATGTGAGCCACAAATGACCCACAACCACATGTAACAAAAAATGCTACATGAACGTTACAAGACAATTCGACTTATAAGGCTTATATCTGACTGAGTAGGTGCTGTTTTCAGGATGTGTAAAATACGCGTAAGCGATGCTAGTCTGGTATACACCTCCTTAGGTATAAATACATTTTAAATAATGTACAACCTATGTACACCTGTTCATGCAATGCTTTTGGTTTATACAAGACCATGGATGTAGAAGATTGTAGGTTTGACACTACGCCATTTACAAAAATAAAGAATTCTAAAAAATTATATAGATTGCTCTGCCCTGTTTAAAAATAGAGATCTTAGATTGTAATATGGCTGTCAAATTTGTATCCTTTAGGTCTGTGAAAGATTCCTAAGATCTTCGTAGACCCGAGATCAACAGACTAGAGATAAGAGTCCGGTACTCTCAGGAAGGCAGGAGGTTTTTTTTCTTCAGCACACACTTATATCCAATACAAGGAAAACTACTGGGATCCTCTATAAGAAAAATTCATACTACATAAGAGGACTTACTAACTTGGAAAATATGGTGAGATCCACCCATATATTATAGTGTGCACACTGGGACTGTATATATACCCCTTTTTTTGTATTGCATTTAAAAAAAATTTTAAAAATTCTTTTTTTCTTTTTTCCTTTTTCTCTTTTTTTATTTTTTTCTTGTCTGGGATAGGATCTCTGGACTCTTGGATATTATTTAAACAGCGTTATCTGGACAATATATATCTGCGATCAGGGTTTTTTTTAACAACATGGAGTTATGTATATAGTTTTGCAATGAATTGTTCCCATTTGGATACATTGTTTGATTCTAGCGTATATATACCATCAAATTATTTATCTCCATATATATATATATCTTTTTGCAATCAATGAATTTTGTTTACATAATAGTATTATGAATTATTAAAATAAGTAATGAACTTTATTCAAAAAAATTTTTTGAGTGCAGTATCATTTTCAGTAGTTTAAAATATATGTTCAGGGACATTTCTCTGAACATAGATTAGCGAACTAGCGACTAGGGCTTATTTTCATGGGATATCTTATCTTCGGCGAAACAGGGTAGACAAATTCAATATCTGTCCAAATGACAGTGAATGGGGAGTGGGTGGGATACTGGAACGGTTACAAGGAGCCAGAGTTATCAAACATAAAATGAAAGTATATCACATTACAGCCATAGAGCAAATTAGACATAAAAGAAGGCTTAAGGGAAACCTTAAAAGACTGAAAACAAAAAGAACACATTAGAATCCCATTGTACAGCGCTATGGAATTTGCTGGCGCTATATAAATAATAAAAACAGCAGCAGACCAGTTTGGAGACTCTTCAGGTGTACAAATCCCCACTGGGATCAGGTGTGAAAACACATTAAATACTTTGTATCATATTAGTTTATATATTATCTAATGCTGAAAAGATAATGACAACGCCCTGGCATATGGGTTACCAGCCTCTTGTCCTAGGTGGACCAGAAGCTGGCCACCTCAGAGCCCCCCCGAGGCTGGCACGCACTGATAATGTAGGCGGGTGGCGAGGGAGTGCTCTCCCCCTGAGCTCTCTCCTGCTCAACTTCCTCGTGCTCACCGCATTGATGCTGGAGCCTGAATATGATGTCACTCCGGCCCCGGCATCACTAAGAGGCGCGTGAGGGAGCTGAGCAGGAAGATCACTGCTCCCTCGCCAGCCGCTCAGCCCAGCAGCCCCACTGGACCCCAGCGATTGCATGCCAGCCGCTCAGCCCAGCAGCCCCACTGGACCCCAGCGATTGCATGCCAGCCGCTCAGCACAGCAGCCCCACTGGACCTCAGGGACCGCACGCCAGCTGATCAGCCCAGCAGCCCCGCTGGACCTCCAGGGAAATAGGGACTCCATGCCAGCACCCCAAAGGTAGGGAGGCTGGGTGGAGTAAAATTAAAAAAAAAAATTGTGTGTGTTTGTCAGTGAGTGTATAGGTGTTTGCATGTGTGTCTGTCAAAGTATGTGTTTGTCAGTGAGAGCACACAAGTACAGCAGTGACGCTGGCTCCTGGCGCAGAAGTGCCTGGAGCAGAAGAGGTCCACCCAATATAAGATGGTCGGGTTCAGGTAAGTAAATTTCACCTTTCCCTGTGCCCCACCATGGCCACCAGAACAAAAGCAGTGATGTCGCCTTCAGGGATCGTTGCATATCATCAAGATTTAATAACACAATTGTGCTGACTTTGTTAACACCATATTTGCAAACTTTAATACAATTTTTAGTAAAACTGCCTTTTGGGCATTATGCTCTCAATTGGTTTCTAGTAATATTATCCAAGGGGCACAGCATAATTTGCTACATATATCTAGCGGAATGGTCAGACAGAAATAATTTTGTCTATCTAGGGTTGGTTAATTCATTTGTATTAAACAGATGGTGCATTTTAGGATTAGTTAAATATGATTGATTACTAGACTTAGGCCTTGATTTAATTTTTCTTTTTTTTTTTGGATAAGCTTTAAAATTTAATATTTTTTAAATAAATGTATTATGGCCTACCAAAACATAACTGACATTTATATTAGGAAAGGACAATGACAATGTCACCAACTGCATGTACTGTTTTTTGTTGTTTTTTTTTAAGTGTGTGTATGTATGTATGTATGTATGTATGTATGTATGTGTGTATATATATATATAAAATATAAAATTCTGGACTCTGGCACTCAACCCCAATGTGAAAAATCAAAAATAAACTACCCGGGTGCCTCCAGGCCAATAAGTACATGAATACAAACAGGAGCACTCACTTGGATTTGCCAATAGTGTATTAAAAAATGTTCATCAATCTACATCAACGTTTCGTCTTGATAAAGACCCTGAATGGTCGAAACGTTGATGTAGATTGATGAACATTTTTTAATACACTATTGGCAAATCCAAGTGAGTGCTTCAGTTTGTATATATATGTGTGTGTGTGTGTGTATATATATATATATATTTATATATATATGAGAGAGAGAGAGAGAGAAAAAAAAGCCCCCAAGACCTAATAAACAGGATCAACTCTTCTTCACCTTTTTTCCCTTCCTCCTCTTGGTGTTTAGACAGATAAACGTTGGACAATGTATTTCTAGGAGCCAGGTACAGTGATTGTTGCATTCAGGTTTGGGGAGCTACGTTTGGCCACGTTGACCTCAACAGAATATTTTCTCCATGCTCAGAGTTTCCAGGCATACCTACTAGTTTCCTTTTCCCATTACCTGTAGGGTGGGGTTATATAATGCATGGTGTAGAATATTCTGGTTTTGTTTTTGTATTTTTGGAATTTTTTCTTACATGCATTTTACATTGAGGCATTATCTTGAGTGACAATAACAGATAATGATAATAGTGTTAAAAGCTTGTTTCTATTTCTGAGTGTCCATGGAATATTGGATGACCTAATAAGGTCATTAGAATTGCCAACATGAATATTATATCAATAGCATTGACTTTATAATGCCTGAACACCCCCTTTGGTGAGGTGTATATATAGAATGTATTATATGTGTAAGATGGAGACACCGAGACACAGAACATCAAGGGCAGGGTTTCTCCACACTCTGAATATCCAGCATATACCATCAGCTGTTGACCAATTTAACATCAGTGACGTTGTAAGAACTAACTTTGTATTTGCAAAGCAAGAAAAAATAAGCAAGGAAAGTCTGATTGCATTATATTTCAATGTCTCACAGAACATATGTATGTATACATCAGGCCTATTTTACCAATAGAAAAAATATGTATATGTGTGTTTTATTTATTTATATATACATAAATGTATGTGTGTGTATATATATATATATGTATCAAGTAGACTTATTAAAATTTTTCATGGATTGGCCAAACCTTAGCTAATAATTAATTATTCCGGTCTTCAAAAAAAAAATAGCAAAATCTCTAAATAGTGCTAGTGGGTGGTATGACAGTCTCCCTAGTGCTAATAGTGCTACCCCAGTAAACAAAGTTAAAGGAAAAGGCTTAATTCCTTTTTGATTAAGCGTACAAATTCCAGTTCTTTCTAGATACTAACAATATGTGGGAAGAGAGATTCTGGCTTTACTCAGTTATTGGAGAGGATCTACTTCGTGTTTTACTTGTTTACTGTAACACTGTATCTGAAAGGAGCCTCCACTGCCAGTGATACTTTCACATTCAGATATTTCAATTTGATCAGTCAAGTCGTAATAAAGTTTTTTTTTGTTTTTTTTTTACCACAAATTTATCTCATTTGATACATTGAGGAACAATTGGTTTGCAATTTGGTTGTTGGTAATTAGCTGAACAGTTAAGTTTATTTTTAGTAAACCTGAACTGGCCAAAATTGACCATGCTAATCCTACAACAACAGCAAACGTTGGATAAAAAACAAATCTTATAAGGCCAGTGAGCTGTAATTACTTCAAATAAAAGTGTTAGACTTGCGTGCAGTTTACGGTAATTTGGATTCTGGTTATCTTAGACTTGTGCAGAAGTCCGTTTTAACTGCAGTGAATGGTCAAATGCCTGTCAATCTATGAACAAATCGATTCTTTTGACAAAAGCCGAACATATCTACTCCTTCGTTCATAGATTGCCATAGAGACATTTGATTCCTTCAATGCAGTTAAAAGGGATCTGTGCACTTCTATAAGATAATAACAATATCCTGATGATTCACTAAAAATCGCAAAACAATCACAGATCATATATTTCATTTTAAATGCAGAATCTGCAATTTCCTGTATTTTTGTATGTATATTTGTAAAACGGTGGAAAATGGCCGACCCCCAGTTTAGTTGTCCATATAATGTCGGTGAGTTGTCTGGGTATAGCCAATCTACATTCATATTACTATTTGTGACATATTAAAAACTTTCAATAGAATTATGGTTTAAATAAATAAATCACAATGGCCCTACATTCTGTGTCATGTGTATAACTACATATATTGTGGAATTGAAGATTATCTGGAAATGGAAATTTAAATTAGGAATACTAGCTTGGGAATACTGGGTTAAATAACATTGCTGAAGATATAATTATCCTGGGCTCAACAAGGGGAGGATAGACCTTCTTCTGATAAGGAGACCATTGCCTTATAGAGCAAGTCCTGCACAATATCCCAGCCAGCAGGAGAGAGACACTAAAGTTAGACCTGGCAACTGCAGACAAAAGAGAACTACGAATATCAAAGAGCTCCCATCATGGAGAAATTCAAGGCTGCAATGCTGCTGGCTGGGGTTGGTGATTCTTTAGGTTACAAAAAATTCAGCTGGGAAATTTGTTCTTCGGGCGTAAAGATTCAAGAAGAACTGAAGCAATTAGGAGGACTGGAGAATTTAGTGTTATCAGCAGACAAATGGCCAGTAAGCGACAATACACTTATGCATATGGCTACTGCAAGGGCTCTGGTCTCAGGTAAGGCTTAACTTTCAATCTACTCTTAATTGGTCAGAAGCATTAATTGTGTTTTGTTTTTCTTTATATACAAATGTTTGGTATTGCACTGTTGTATGATTATTTAAAGACCAATTTACATGCAAAATAATCTGTTAATCGTGTTACTTTCTCAGATTTGTTGTATTGTATTTTTATGGGTTATTATATCTCTATCACACGTCTTGAAAAAAGTTCTTCTATACACTGAGCCATTGATCTATCCATCCACACATTTGTTATGCAATAAAGTAAAAAGAAGAGGTTTTCTAGAAAGATCAAGTGAGTGCTGCTGTTCTTTCTTTTGTTTGATATGTATATATCAATTAAAAATAATAAGATATAAACATGCGTTCGTGAATGTTTTCTCCAGGCAAAAATAGAGGGGCCACAAAACTGGTTGGGGAATTTCTCCAATTTTTTTTTTTTCAATTTGAAAATAAGTTTTATTATATGGTTGTCAAGTGTCTTGCGGCGCCTGCTCGCCAGGGTACAGAAAAGAAATGGGATAGTGCAGGAACAATAATTTGCATTGGTGTTACATTAGTTACATTAGTGTTGCATTAGTGTTACACAATGACCATTTTATTTTTTCCTTTGTGTTGTCAATCGGTACCCCTCATCACTCTAGGGCCGTCACCTCCCGAGCCCAACCCCTATTTTGGATGGTGGTTGTGGGGGGGGTGTGATTCTAACCTCTGCGACTGCTCAAGACGTTCCACGTCTATTATCTCTTTCCACTTCTTACGGGGTTGGTGAACCTCTGATTGCTATGTCCTGGTTTCCCCCATTCTGGAAAGACCTCGCAGCGGTCCCCTGTGGTGCTACTGGGCTCCGGGTCCCCTCTGATCCCTCCCTGTATTCCCTCCATCTCTCCCCTGCTTTTTTAATGTTTCCCTGTGGTGTCAGGTGTTTGAAGGCCATTAATTCATACTTCCAATTGGTGTCTGCTTGGTTTAGTAAAGCTTCCCTGCTTGGCACCTGGGTTGATTTCCATGCTCTGGCTAATAGTGTTACTGCAGAAATTAGCATGTGGAAGATTAGTCGTTCCTCAATTTTGTTCAGTGTTGTGGGGATCATAAAGAGTACGCATTGTTCAAGGTTAAGTGGCCAGCGTCTACCTATCAGCTTCCCTATTTCCTGCTCCATTGTCACCCAGAGTGGTGCTAGTCTCTCGCATGACCACCATGTGTGTCCCATTGACCCTCCCTGGGCCCCACATCTCCAGCATCTATTGGGGGAGTCTGGGTACATTTTGGATAGCCTCTCTGGTACCATATACCACCTATATTGTAGCTTCCTTATAATTTCTAAATGTGTGGAGCATTGTGTGTTCCCCTTGTGAATTTTAAAGGCCCTCTCCCATTTCTCCTGTGATAGGACGTATCCCAGTTCTCCGTTCCACGCTTCTTGGAATGGCATAATAGTGTCCCGTGGCTCATTATGTAGCTCCTTATACAGCGTGGATAGTGTACGCTTGACTGGTTTTGGTGAGAGGCATAGGTGCTCTAACTTACACTCTTGTTGCTGTGGTGTGTTTTGTACTTCTATCCCCTTGAGAAAGGACTTCAGTTGTAGAAATGGGAATATGGCTCTATTTGGGAGGTGATATAGTTCTTGGAGGTCTGGAAAGTTCATTAACTTCCCCTCCTTGTATAGATGTGTGACTGTTGTGCACCCTCCATCTCTCCATTGTTTGTGTTCAAATGTTGGGATTCCTACCGCGATCACGGAGATCGGGGCATTCCCTGGTATACTGTCCCGGGCCCTCTCCCCGCCCTTTGTCTCGTCCCAGATTGCCATAGTGGTCAAGGTGGTCGGTAGGGGGTCGATGTGTGCGGGGCGTAGGTGACTTGGTAGCCAGAATATGTTGTGTAAGCCATACCCTCCCGCCCAGTGGGCTTCTATTTTGGACCATTGTGGGGTTTCCCCTTCTGTCGTGGATGCTTTGATAGCTGCTATGTGTGCGGCCTTGTAGTAGGTGTGGATATTTGGTAGCCCCAGCCCCCCTCTTTCGATCGGTCTTTGTAGGACCCAGGCTGCCACCCTTGGTTTTTTCTTTGCCCATATGAATCGGACCAGGAGACTCTGCAGCGTTTTAAAGTAGGATTTTGGTAGCTTTATGGGTAGTGTGCGTAGAAGATATTGGAGTTTGGGAAGCAGCATCATCTTCAATGCTGCCAGCCTCCCTACCCAAGATAAATATTTGCCCTCCCAACCTTCTAGAGTCGCTGCTAGTTCTTTGTATAGTTTGGTGTAGTTTTTTTCTATTAGCTTATTTAGTTGGGTCGGGATGTTTATGCCTAGGAACGTGATGTGGTCTGTTCTCCAGTCGAATGGAAAGGCCGATTTAAGTCTATCTAGAGCGTCCGTCCCCATCCCTACTCCCATGGCTTGAGTCTTGCTAATGTTTAGTTTATAGTACGAGTGCCGTCCGTATTCTAAAATTGTTTCCACCAGGTTGGGGAGAGATATCTGTGGTTGTGTCAGGGTGAGCAGCACGTCGTCAGCAAATAGGTTTGTTTTGTATTCCTTGTCCCCTATAGTCACCCCATGTATTGAGGTGTGTTGTCTTATGGCTATCGCTAGCGGTTCCAGCGCTAAAACATATAGTAGTGGGGATAGCGGGCACCCCTGGCGTGATCCATTAGTTATGTGGAAGGGATCTGACACGAACCCCGCATTTAGGACTTGGGCTGTTGGCCTGTTGTATAGAGCCCTGACCGCTGAAAGGAAGCCCTCTGGTATCCCGACCTTGGTAAGGACCGCTTCTAGGAACTCCCAGTTCAGTCGGTCGAAGGCCTTTTCTGCGTCCAGTGCTACCACCACGCCTCCCACTCTCATGCGTTGGGCACTGTATATTATGTCAAGCACTTTCCTGGTGTTGTCTCCCCCTTGTCTGCCTTTTATGAACCCCACTTGGTCTGAGTGGATGAGGTGAGGAAGCAGGCTTCCCAACCTGTGTGCGTATATCTTGGCGTATAGTTTGGCGTCAGTGTTGAGGAGGGAGATAGGGCAGAAGTTTTGGGGGCAGGTGGGTGGTTTCCCCGGCTTGGGAAGCGTTATGATGTGGGCTAATAGTGTTTCACGGGGTAAGCTTTGTTGTTGAGTGGCTTCGTTGTAAGCTTTTGTTAAATATGGCACCAGGATGGGTTTGAATGCTTTGTAGTAGCAGTTAGCAAAGCCATCTGGGCCTGGGGCCTTGCCTATTGGGAGCTGTTGGATTGCTGCGTCTACCTCCTCTTCGGTGACGCTGGCTGAGAGTATGTGTTGTTGTTGTACTGTCAGTGAGGGCATTGGTATCTCGTGCAAGTATTGTTGTATGTTCTGTGAATTAGGTTGATGTGTTTTGGCATCATTCACCAGGTTATAAAGGGATGCGTAGTATTTGGCGAACGCATTGCTAATGTCCTTGGGGGCTGTGATTTTGTGACCCTCTTCCGTTTGGATGTGTGCTATCTTTTGTTTACTTTGGATTGTTTTGAGGCGTTGTGCCACTAGTTTGCCTGCCTTGTTTCCTTGAGCGTACTGTGTCGCTTTAAGCCTCTGGAGGTGCTGTCCTGTTCTATCTAATGCTTGTTTGTGCATGTCTTGTGTGAGCTGAACAATGCGTTTCTTTAGGTCTTGTGAGGGGTTCCTTTGGTTTAGGGTCGTGATGTCTAATAGTTCTTTCTGTCTCTCCTGGTATTGTGTGTCTGCCTGTCGTTTGAGGGTTGCTGCTCTTTGGATCAAGAGTCCTCGTGCTACGGCTTTGTGTGCCTGCCAAATCGTATTGTGGGATACCTGAGCTGTCGTATTTTCCGCGAAGTAGTGTCGCAGTGCTCTTTCTAGTGTTTTGCAGAAGTTGGGGTCCCTGAGGAGAGAGGCATTAAGTCTCCAGGGGCTTCTGTGCTTGGAGTCGTATAGGTCGGTCAAAGTCACTACTACCGGTGCATGGTCTGACCATGTGAACTGTTTAATGTCGCATTCTTTTATTTGGTCTAGGTGTTGTCCCTTAACTAGTATGCCGTCTATCCTGGAGTACGTGTTGTGTACCGCGGAGAAGAATGTGTAGCCCCTTTCCCCACTATGTGTCGCCCGCCACACGTCGTAGTAGTGGTGTGTATTGAGTAGTGTTTGTATTGCTTTGCATTGCCGTTTGAGCGGTCGCATTCTGGGTGCTGCTGGCGATGCCGTGGAGTCTACCGTGGGGTCCATCACGTGGTTGAAGTCCCCACATATTATACTAATCCCCTTTTGTGTTGTTTCTAGTTTCTTTATTATTTTATGGAGGAAAAGTTTTTGACCTACGTTTGGGGCATAGACGTTCATGATCGTGTACGTAATGTCATTAAAGTCGCCCACCACCAGGACATATCTCCCTCCCTCGTCCACTTCTAAGTGTGAAAGGGTAAATGCTACATCTTTGCTAATAAGTATGGAGGCTCCCTTTGACTTGTTGGAGTAGGTAGCGTGGAACTGGTGCGGGAATTCTTGTGCGAACAGTGGGGAGTGTGAGTTCGTTCTAAAGTGAGTTTCCTGTAGGCATACTACGTCCGGGTTGTTTTGTTTCAAATCCCGGCGTAGTAAGCTGCGTTTTTCAGGGCTGTTCAAGCCTTTGGTATTGTGGGTGTATATTTTCATGGGGGTTTGAAAGGTGTTATTCGCTTACCCTGATAAGTGTCGGTGTCTATGTGTGGGGTAGCCGCCTTACCCAGCCATTTCGATCCAGGCGACTCTCCCTTGTAAATCTGATTTGTTGTGTCCCCATAGGGGGTTCTTTCCCTAGATAGAGTGTGGGGGATGTGGTCATTGTGTTGTGCATTCTCTGATTGACAACTGGGGTAATAACAGAACCGAACTAAAACTTTACAAACTGCCCTATATCTGGCTTGGCGCCTATCCAAGGTGCCTTGGGGGAAGAAGCGTATTGCTTCCATTCCTGTGTGAAGCCTTTTGCGGCCTAACCGTCTTGTGATAAGCTAGTCACCCGCTCTGTGCGTGGCTTGGGTGGTGCTGTGGGGTCTGTAGCAAACCCTAACTCTAGGGTGTCCTTCTAGTCCCGTAGTGTGACCCATGCTGTTGGGTTCTCAGCCCCCCCCCGCTTATAATAATTAATATTGTCCCATGAGTTGTGCATAGTCCCAAAGTCTCTCAATTTTACTTGCCACGTCCTGCGGTGTTTGCGTCGTCTATCTGCGTCTGGGCACCTTCCGCCACATGGGTGTGACCCCGCTGCGGTCCGGCGCGGCGGCTGGGGCTGGTGGAGGCGGTATTCCCCAGTCCTGGAGAGCTTTCAGGCCCGCTTCAGGGGTGTGGATGGCTGTGATTGTGCCTTCATGGGAGATGAGCAGCTTTACCGGAAATCCCCATCTGTATGGCTTCTTATGTTGCCGCAATTGCTCTGTAATGGCTGCGAAAGTCTTCCTCTTTTTCAGCGTTGCGGCTGAGATGTCTGCATAAATGGTTATTCTCTGGTGCGGCTCCGGAAGGGATTGGCGCTGTCTGCTTGCTCTCATAATGTCTTCCTTAACGTGGAAGTAATGCAAACGTACTAGCACGTCTCTTGGCGCGTCGGAGGTTAAAAATCTGGGCTTCGGAACTCGGTGATATCTGTCCAGCAGGAGTAGGTCTTGGGGTAAATCTGGTGCTAGGATTTTAAATAAGCTCTGCAGGTGGGCATGGAGATCTGCCGTGCTCACCGATTCTGCTATACCCCTGATCCTGAGGTTGTTGCGCCGCGATCTGTCCTCCATGTCTGCTACTTTGTTGCCTAGGGCTTCCAAGGTGTCCTGCATCTCCTCCATGTCTGCCCTCAATTCTTTATGGGTGTCAGCCTGTTCTGCCATTTGGTCTTCCAGCGTTGAGGTCCTGGCCCCCAGATCTTGCAGGTCTGCCCTGATTTCTTTTAGGGCTGAGTGTAGTGTGTGTTGCAGTTTGTCATGCATGCTGTCCAGCATACGTTGGAGGATCCCCTGGGTCACTGGTGCTTCAGGCTGGGAAGGCTTTTGCAGCTCGCTGGCGTCGTCCTCGGCGCCATCTTGTGGCTCCTCTAATGCAGCCGCGTGTTTGTGTGGCGCGTTCCGGACCCCGAAAAAGTTATTTTTTTCGGCTCTGTCTGTCTGCCGCCTGCCCTTCTGCTGTGCCATCTTGCCCGGGGGTCTGTGTGCTGGTTTTTGCTGTCGGGTGGTTGTACCGCTAATTAATTAGGCCGCGGGAGCATGGAGCTATGCTGACATGCGGCTGCTCCGGTCGAGCTCCAGGCCACGCCCCCGAATTTCTCCAATTTGACAATTGTGGGATAAAATGTTTAAATGGTTCCTCTAACCCTTTTTCTAAAATGCAATTGCTTAGTTTATAATGCCTGACTGGTACTAGGTCACCACACTTAATATAAAAATAAAGAGTTAAACTTAATCTAGCGCTGGGCAAAAATCCTAGCGCTGCCTTCTACGCATCATCTGGCGGAAGCAGTGCCTGATCATGGTCCAATTATTTGATTGCACCATTTCACTGTCTCAGAGCACATGCGCATGCTCTGAGCTTGGTAGGGGAAGGAGGAAAGAAGGGAAATGGTGGACTGGGGAGGCAGGGAGGGGATATAAAAAAATAAAATAAAAATAACCGGAAAAATTTGAGCACTGTCTTTAAAGGATAATCCCATTACAACTGTTAACAGCACATTGACAGACCAGAATTAACATAAGGCAGCAAGGAACAGAGTTCTGAGCTACCTAAATCATGTGTGCCAGGGGTGCAACTAACCTCTGGCACAAAAGTGCGAATATCTCTGTATTTCAAGCAGAAACACTGCACATGCAGATTCCTACTACCATGACCACTTCTAAAAGCAGAATTGGTCATGGTGGGTGGAGTAACACTTTAATTTATTTTGGTAATTATCTGAAATTCCTATTTTAGTGATTAACAGGGTTATTCCCTGAACTGAGAACTGTCCAAAATAGCCAAATTGAAAAAAAAAATCTCCACTCAATTTTCTATTTTTTCACTCTCAGCCAATGAATGTAATTCTGTGCATAGAAACATGTATACAACTTAGATTAGGCAGCCCCGAATTCCCCAATGATGCTGAACATACAGACACAAAAACACTTCAAATCACTGAAGTTTTCAGTGAAGTCAGTGGGGAAAACCGTGTTATTGCCAGCTAACCATGCGTTGTCAGAAAGTAATCACTAGTTATGCAAATGAGTAAAGTGTTCACGGAGTTCAATGCAACCCGTAACAAATTTACTTGTTTGTTCTGTGAACCAATTGAATCTATCTATAAATGATCACTAGGTGTCCATAATACATTACTTTGGGTGAGCACCCTAACAATCCTGTTCTATATCCCTTAATAGATGAGTAAATATACAAAAAAGAGAGGTACATCAAAACAATGGCATGCCAAGCGGGGGGAAGTGGGGGCAGTTCCCACACAGCACTCATGTCCCATCTATCACTCTTTGTAGTTTTGTCACCAGGAACCAGGTAGAAGATTTCATTATCCACTACCCAGGTCTATCATGGAGGGAGCTATTTCTCCAATACAAGCAGCAGGGGATGAAGCAAGCACCCCACTGCCTAATAACAGCTGCATACACAGGGGAAGCAGAAACTTCAGGGAGTCCCTGCTTCCCCACCACAAGCCACCTGAGATCACAGAGAGCTCTACTCCCTTTCATCCTCCCCAGTGCTTATACCAGTAAGGTGCTGGAGACGGAAATGTAGTGACTGTGTGGGTGACTGTGTATTGTTTGTAAAGCACCATCACATTCCCCAGCGCTGTCCAAGGGTCACAATGGTACAAGTAAAAAGACACAGTACAATATAACTAAGATACAATACAAAACATGACAAACCAATACAGGAGGAGATGAGGGCCCTATTCCTGTGGGAATGTACAATCTAGATAAGTGACTTGCTGTGTGTGTGGCTATGTGTGTGATTGTATGTGGATGTGACTCTGTGTGACTGTATGTCTGTGACTGTGTGTCTTGTGTGTAATTGTGTGATTGATTGTGTATATCCACAAAAGAAAAAGTACTGCACTCATCCAAAAGAAAACAGGGTGCTTAACCGAACCAGGGCCAGCGCATCCCTCACTCATAGAACATCCAAAAAGAGGCTTCAGAATTCACTGTGTTTAAAAGTAAAGTAACGTTTTGACCTCCACAGAGGTTTTTGTCAAGCACAGCTATTTGTGTAACAGCACAAAACAAGCTTGACAAAAACCTCATCATCTACAAACACTGCTTTATTTTTTAACACAGTGAGTGCCTGAAGCCTCTTCTTGATTGTGTGTCTGTGTATATGACTTTGCATATGTTTGTGTGTATTCATGTCAGTGTGACTATGTATGTGACTGCATGTCTGATTGCATCTATATATATATATATATATATATATATATATATATATATATATATATATATATAAATAGCATACTAAATACACAATTCAGCGCACTCGCTCATTCACTAAACAGAGATTGTAAGTCTCACAGATTGTAATAATTTTATTTAAAAACACCTCACCTACGCAAAAACAATGAGGGTTTAGTTACAGTATATGTTCATACATTGCATTCAGGCCCGGACTGGCCATCGGGCACACCGGGCAAATGCCCGGTGGGCCGCGGTGGCCATGGGCCAAGGCCGGCAGGGGAGGTCCCAGGATCTCCCCTGCCGGTCTATGCAGGGCCTGCACTATCCGAGCGCCGGCCCCGCTGTTTGCAATGGAGGGCCGGTGGGGAGATCAAAGATCTCCCTCACCGGCCCATTTAAATAGACCTGCGGCTGGGGAGGGAGGGAGAGGACCCGGCGGAGCTCTATCTTGCAGCTCCGCCGGGTTTCTCTCGCGAGATCCGGAGCATTGCCATGGCAACGCACCGGATCTCGCGAGAGTGAAGCTAGAGTTCACTAACCACTGGACCACCAGGGATGATGTGAGTGTGCCGGTCCCCCTCCTCCCAGCTACCACACACACAGCACTCTCACACACAGCACTCACACAGCACTCTCACACACAGCACACACAGCACTCACACACACACAACACTCCCGCACACAGCACACACACAGCACTCCTCCGCACACAGCACTCTCACATCCCCACACACACAGCACTTTCATACACACAGCACTCACACACAACACTCTCACACACAGCACACACAGCACTCTCACACACAGCACGCACAGCACTGCACGGCACTCACACAGCACTTTCGCACAGCACACACAGCCTCACACAGCACTCACACACACAGCACACACAGCGCTCTCACACACAGCACTCTCACACACAGCACTCCTCGCGCACAGCACAGCACAGCACTCTCACACACAGCACTCACACACAGCACTCACACACAGCACACACAGCACTCTCACACACAGCACTCTCACACACAGCACTCTCACACACAGCACTCTCACACATCACACACAGCACTCACACAGCACTCTCACACACAGCACACACAGCACTCTACACACACAGCACAGCACTCTCACACTCAGCACACACAGCACTCCTCACACACAGCACTCATTACACACAACACACACACAGCACTCTCACACACAGCACTCACACAGCACTCACACAGCACTCCTCACACACAGCACACACAGCACTCCCCAGCACTCTCACACACAGCACTCACACAACACTCTCACACACAGCACACACAGCACTCTCACACACAGCACTCTCACACAGAGCACTCACACAGCACACTCACACACAGCACACACAGCACTCACACACACAGCACACACAGCACTCTCACACACAGCACTCTCACACACAGCACTCTCACACATCACTCACAGCACTCTCACACACAGCACACACAGCACTCTCACGCACAGCACTCTCACACACATCACACACAGCACTCTCACACACAGCACAGCACTCTCACACACAGCACAGCACTCTCACACACAGCACTCTCACACACAACACAGCACTTTCACACACATCACACACACACACAAATCACACACACTGCACCCTTTAACACAGCACCCACATACAGCACCCTTAAACACAACATACACAGCATCTTCACACACAGCACCCCTCAAACACAACATCCATCACACACACATACTGCACCCTTCACATACACACTACACCCCTCACAGACACCCACTGCACCCCTCACACATACACGCAGAACCCCAACACACTGCACTAAACACACACACACACACACACACACAATACTTCCAAACATATATATATGTATATATATATATATATATATACACACACCACAGCACCGTTCACACACACTGAACCGCTCACACGCATACTGCACCGCTAAACATATTACATTCCAGACACACACTATATCCCTTACCCAACTATGGATCATATACACACACTAAATCCCTATATACACTCTGATTCCGTTATATACACACACTCACTAGATCTCATACACATTCTGGGTCCTTCAAACACACACTAGACTCCTGTATACACACACACACACACACTGCACCACCTACACACACTACATTCCTAACATACACACTTTGGATCCCTGATACACACACACTAGATTCCTTGTAAACAAACACATGCTACACCCCTAAACGCACACTCTCTACAACCCCTACAAACACTACATCACCTATATACACACACACACTATAGCCTGTGTGCATACATTTACTACATCCCCTATACACACATTCTCTTCAGCTCCTAGCCACATATGCATTACATTACACCACAAACACAACACGACTAAAACCAACCTTATTACACAATACCAAACCACGACCAGCTCACTCTGCACACACACAATCCCAAAGCAGGCTCCAAACACATGCACAATACTCTTTCCTTGCCCTTTTGTCTCCAGGTATCCATTTATAGAGACACCAGAGACAAGTTTCAAGGAAACACAGTGCAAGCATGTTATTAAATTTGCTTGTACTGTGCAGAACAAATACAGGTTTTTTTTTCTTCTCATGCTAGAGCTCTTTAGCAGAGCTCTGCCCTGGAAGAGCATTGACCCAACGCTCACTTTGAGAGGGGGCGTGTTTGTCTTTGGTGATGACGAAACACACCCTCTCTGCCCCGCCCCCTTCTTAGTGGGCCGCTGTGCTAAAAAAATGCCCGGGCTGAATTTTTCTCCCAGTCCAGCTCTGATTGCATTTGTCAATGTACCCCATTCTTGGCAGGTTCTACTCTGGCTGCCTAATTCTTGCTCTTATGAGATTATTCCACTTACTTGGGAAATACTTCCTCCTGGGACTCAGCCTTGGAATGAGACACCTGTGACAGGGAGGGGTGCAAAAACAAGAAGTTGGCTTGGACTCCCAAAATATATTCAGGTGAGTGCATGCAGCCCTAGCCATTCTTGGTTTCATATATATATATATATATACACACACACACACACACAACTGTGTATGTGTGTGAAGGGTAAGAGGGTGAAGAGGTTATAAAAGGTAAGGAGCGGTTAAGAAACACAAAATAGGTAAGGGGGCAATATATGTACAAGATTAGGAGAAACACAGAAGGGTCAAGAGATACACGCAAAGGGATGAAGGGGTGTGAAGTGGCACAACAAAGTTTAAATGGGGTGTGCCAACACACGTCTGCCTTGGGTGCCAAATAACCTTGGTGCTCCTGTGCATTATACTATATTCTTGTTCTAGTTTTGCATGGGAAGATAGTACATTTTCATAATTTTTGACAAGTAAACCCAAACTGTTCCAAAAATGCATAGTTGTTAGAAAAAGCTCATTGCTCCAATTTGTTCTAGGTCAGGACTGTAATGGAGAGATTTTTCTTGTTTGTATATGCAGAAATGGAATACAAAAAAAAATAATCAATGTTTCAGTCCTGCTTTGAATTTTGCATCTTAAAAAGCAGTCACCTAATATCTTTTTTTTTTTTTTTAATAGAAAAATGTATTAATTTAATTTTCATTTCCAATTATTTTCATTTTATAATTTGGAGTCTCTGAGAAAAACCCTGCATAGCAACAAACTAAACAAATAAAAATAGATCAGATGGAAATTTTTCCAACTTGCCTTTATTTGCTGCTTGGCTATTTCAGCCTGCATTTTTCAATTTGGTTTTAAATTTACCATAATTCACCCTTTCGTGAATACATTTTTAACAGTCTCTGGCTCAGTCCCTTTTGGCAATACTGGACCCAGTCTGCCTGTCTGACTTCCGTGCCACAACCAGTGATCAGTTACTGAATGGGTTTCATGCCAATATCCGCACAATCCAATGTTCATATACAAAGTCTTCCTCACTGATCAGGTTCCTGCACAGACTTGTGACATTGTTTATCTTGGAAATCCTGTTTAAATCAAATAATACCGGCACTGTAAGGCAAATCATGATTTGCTCTACCAGTAAAAGCAAACTAGTATTCAACAATTATTGTCTCTTTTTATTAAAAAAAAGCACTAAAAGGACGCAAACATAGCTTTATTTATTCTATTTTTTCACACAATTATTATTATTATTATTATTATTTATTACTACCAATCAGAATAATCATTTTTATTTTAGCCAAAGGAGAGAATTTTTCAGTGACATAATTTATGTTAATAAAGATTGCCTGGTTATTCTTTTTTTGTCTATAAATAGCATAATGTTCTCACTCCATTGTTTGAGAAGTTGGGGATCTGACTTTAATAGCACTCTTTAATCTCCAGCCAAGAGTGGCCTAAATTTAGTTTCAATAGTCAGTAAGACAGAATGTTAGCTATCTAAACTTAAGCACAGCCAGAACATTAAAGATAAGAGGTGTCATGCTCAGGGACAGGACAAAGAGTTAGAATTCTGTGTAGCATTTGTGTTGTTCCATAAGTTAAATTAAACTACAAGGTACTGAAAACCCCTCAATAAAACATGTAGGTATCGGTAAAGTAAATCACCTAAGAATTATACTCTAGGAAAAATTGCATTTTGCTAAACTATTAACTGCTATACAGTATATGTCCCAAAGAATTCTGAATTAAACCTAATTATGCTTCAGCTTGTTTGAGTCTGATGATAAAATCACTATAGACTATTTAGCTCAGTTGCGGAGCCTAAAAATAAATTATATTTGTATGATGAAATTACTGGCACTTCAGTTATTCAATCTCATTCAGCAAACCGACTACCACCACTTAAAAACATCCTGGGTAAGTCTATGAATTCTCAACCATATTCTCTATCATTTTATGGAGATAAGTCATACCTCGCAATCTAAGTACCGTAATAAATAAAAGAAACAGCTGCCAAAAAAGTTATCTTAGATGATTAGCTAAGGAAGTTAAATATTTGATTATTGACTACAGGAAAAAAAAATATAAATTCTGGTTTTGGATTTTAATTAAATTAGAAATAACACACTAAAAAGTAAGTAAACCAAGTTCACCCTCCCTAATAAATAAATTAATAAATAGTACAAAATAATTTTTTTAAATATATTGTCTGGTAAGTCATTTATCAAAATAGCAAACTTTAATATCAAATTCACCAGTCTTAAATGTAATGTAGTTTTTATCTAATATGGAAAGTACAATCTGCCTATTTATTTCCTATATCATTTAAACAAAAGAGCCATTCAAAAAAGGAATGGTATTACAGACAAGAAAAGAAATGCATCTAATCTGAGTAAGAATAGCGTACTCGTAACCCAAAGTGTAGAGTCGAGAGTCAGGGTTAGTGTTTAGGTGCAATTAGCAACAACAGTCTACGCATGGGCAGAACTACTAATGGTGCCCCCAGTGCAGGCACAGCAGGGCCACGGGGAATTTGCTTTATTAATTAGGGCACTGCTGCAGACTGAGAGAGATTGTGTGCTGTGGTTACCTAGCTGGCTGTCACTATTGGTGAGTGGTGTGGTGAAGCAAGTGGTGACTCATCAGTAAAGCCAGAGTCAGCTCAGATGCTACCACAGAAGTTACTACAACTGCTATTCTACTAGTAGTGCTATACTAAAGGATACCAGTGACTTGTTTGTAGTGTCAGGAAGGAGGGGGTTTGGGCCTGGTCCAGGGATAGTGGGATACCAGGAGGAGAATCAGAGAGGAATTTACTGCTACGGCTGTAAGACTGTGTGAATGACAGACTGTTGCCCTTTACATCAATTTCTTTCAGTTATGGAACCAAGGATAAGGCAGGAGCACTACCAAGAGCCACTCTACTCATTATGCAGCTCAGTGACACAGTGTGGGAGACGTGACCCCACTAACCCAAGTAGATAGGTAGAGGAATGCTGCACAGGGTGGTTTCTGGGAGGGCAAAAAATATCATGCACTGGAACCCACTGTTCATTATTTATGCTGCGAATGTAGACTCACCTTACCTTAAGTCTCATTTAATACTCTTTAACTTGCCTCCTTATGGAAAAAATCTATGTGTGTGACACAAACATAATCAGGACAATTTATATCTACTGTGAATAATTTGTCTTCATTTCCACCAGTTATGTTACAACTAATTTACGTAAAACTGTTTTCCTTTTTTTGTTATTTATAGGTATAGATAGCTATATATATATATATATAATTTTTTTTTAGATATATTCTTTATTTTTTGTTGTGCTGGTGGTACATAACATTCACATCACAGCGACATATCAGTTTGCTCAAGTGTACAATAACATCTTAGTAGCGTTTAACACGTCATGTAATCAGCAGCATTTTTAGAAAAACAATAAGTAAACATCAGGGACCTGAGACACGTGACATTGACATGCTAGGATTACCATAGTTCATGTGAGGCTCAGGACAGATGTTGTACATGTGATAAGTAATGTGTGGTGATTTCTTAAAGAAGGGAGAGAATACAAGATGGCAATATCTAAAACCAGCTCAATGGACCATCAGGGATACACTAAAGAGCCAGAACAAAACATAGCAGCCGGGAGGGCCTGAACCCTAACAGCAGGGGATTGATATGCATCATATTGTTATGTATGGACAAGGTGGACAAGGGTATTAAAGAACCTATAGACAATTGCCAGAGTGAGAGAAAGTCAAAAACAGAAACATAGCACTGAACATCAAATTGTGCAGGTGTAAGTCGCAATAATAACAACAGGTGTTGTCAGGTTGTCGAAGGAGTAGGCTCTCCAGCCCTAGGCACGAAGGGCTCCATGGGGGCAGGATCACAGGCATGAGGGGAGAATTGGTGGTTCATGTTGGAGGTTGGTATAGAAAGGTCCAGTGTTGTCAGGACTATAGGGTCTCCGATGCAGTACCAAGTCTGTGTATTGTACCATGGTGGGTCACCAGCAGAGATCAAGGTGCCCCCGGTCTGTAAATGATAATTGCTGAAGGCATCTTGAGTGTAATGTGGCAGAGGGACCTGCACCACTGTAAGGTAGCTCTGGTTAAGTCTTGGTAAAAAAAAAAAGCTGAGAGCCCCCAAATGTATAGGGCGTTTTGCTCCCAGTGCTCACTTGTCTTGGTAATTTGCACAGCAGAAAATAACATCCCGCGTGGTGGTAGTGGGAGGCTTGGGTACGCCAGACAGTCTATAAGCCCCATCTATGCTGAATCTTTACCTGGGGGGTAACACAGTTGCCTCTAGGCAACGTAGATAGTGTGGCAGCTCTTACGCCCCTATTGTGGCCGGGGCACCTCAGATCTTTATGTGATTGCGCCTAAGTCAACCTTCAAGAGAAGAGAGTTGGGATTTGAATATCTGTTGGGTAGACTGGAACTTATGAATGAGTCCTTCATATTTAAGACCTCTGGACGTAGGTCTGGTAGCAGGAGCTGAGCTGTGGCACTGTCGTGGAGCTATCCACCATGGAGGGAGTCCCACTTAGGAAAGGCTGATGCCTTGTTGACCACACTCCTCAGTTTTGCGGCTTTCGGCAACTTAAAGAAAGGTATCAATGGATTCAGAAAAATGTATTGCATCAAAGGCAAGGTCTGTCTGGGTTGGATGGACCCTGCAGCAAGGGATTTTGGTCATGTTAGCAGAAAGTTGTCAGGAGTCGAGAGAAATGGCGTCTGCTCAGGTTTGCTGGCAATCCCCACTCTTTTTTATACTAAATTAGGATTTAAATATGTATGTATGGAATTTAAAATAAAGCTCTGTGTCTTTTCTCTACAATCAAAACACGTTTCTTTATGTAAATACACAATTTCTAATCATTTTAATAAAGCAAATTCCATTATTTAAGTGATAAATGCTCAAAATTATCCTGGCATCATTGGCACTCTAAAAGTCTGTGTCTAGGTACATTGCAAATAACCCTACAAACTACAGCCTAAACTTGAAAATAAGCCCTGAACCTGTCCCTTATGTGTGTGGCCATCTTCCTCTGGTGGGTCCTCTTCAGCTCTTGCCACTTCAGCTACAGGTGCCAACGTCACAGTTGTCACTGCAGGATCCACCATACACAGCCAATTGCCTGCAGTTCTCACTAGTGATGGCTGTTGGGATTGTCACTCTAGTTTCCCCAGAGTCTGAGAAAGTCAGGCTGAAGAAATATACAGAAACAAACTAGTCCATACTTTGTCTCTGTATATCGATCGATCAACTAGGTTGGAATTTCGGTGAAATTCTAACACAGTCAAAATGAATATCTGTTCAGTCAAAAATATATCTATATAAAATACTCATGTTTCGGAGGAGGGACGGTGGTAACTGTGCCGCAGTAACCCTGAATGCATCTATACTGCTACATACACTCACTATACTCACAGATTCAAACACAATACATTACAATCAGAGCAGAAATATGTACATACTTACATGTATTCACATGCACATAAATATGCTTTTTAAAAAGAAATTTTTAGACCTGTTAAGTCCAATTAATACATTTATTATACGTGCTTTATCTGCCTTGTTTGGATTGGGAAGAAGAGGCCACTTCCATGGCCACTTAACCTTCTCTCCTCAATGTCTACCTATTTACACTTCTCTACAACTCCCCACCTATTTCCAGCTCTAATTTAATGGATAGGAGAAAGTATCTGAAAAAGAAAGAGATCCCGAACAACAGGTATCCCAACCGTCCTACTTTAAGATCCCACATCCTGACACACCTGGGAACTGTCCCCAGCCTGTACAGCGTGAGCACATCATTACAAACACTGATGCTGTGCTGAAGGCACTAATACCATATAAAGAACACTGAGCTCTACATGGTCTGCCATGTTGATATGCCCCTTCTATATGCCCATTTTGGTCATTGCTAGTGATACAAGGCTGATTTGCCCAGTATTACATGCACTGCAGTGTTTCCATCCTACCTGCCAGCCATAAGTCGTTGTTAATTAGTTGTTAAACAAAAAATATATCTCAGAAACTTCTACTTACCATAATCACAATCCTAACTATCACAATCAGGGAAGATCAAATACACAGCAATACCCTAACCACTTCGATAGAAAACCTTCCTATGTTCACCAACAACCCCAAAACAGATCGAATCAACAGAGATACACAAGATCCTATCACCCAGGTCAATCACACCCCCAGCATAATAAGGTAGAAAAAAAGATACTACCAATCTCCATGAAGAAACTATAGATCACCACACCACTTCTCAAAACAGAACACTTCACCGCAAAATTACCATAACCACCCCACTCACAGAAGGACTAACACTATGACCTACGAGTCATCCACACAAGGAAGAAACACATACGACACTACCCCAAGACCACAAAGAAATAGATACTCCCTATGAACAAACCCACCATAAGAAATCACCCATCAACTTCAGTCACCAAAATAGATATCAACTACTATCCATAGATTCTGAGTTTGAAAATGAGGACCATTTTTTAGAGATCAGACCACACAACAATCAGCTTGTCCAAACCCCGTACCCAACAAGAGCAAAAAAAGGGAGCCTAAGTTTAGAGGAAGGAGAAGTGGAAGAAGAATACAAAAAAAGAGAGAGACTAGAAAGACACCAACCAATCTAACAGAAAAAGACCACGGCATTTTTAACTTATCACAAAATTTTTTAACTTCTACACAAATCTCAGTTTTAAGCAAGGGTCTCAAATATGCACCGACCAATCCTTTTAACCAGTTCCAAGCCTTTCTAGACATTAATAAATTTGTTAGAAAGGCAACTCCAAAAGGATTTTTTACAAGTCTGCAGAACCAAACACTACATTAACCAACACAGACATTCCCACAGATGACTCTGTCACCAACTCTATTTTCCCTTCAATTATAAGAACTAATTTAAAGAAAAATTTAAATTTTTACCCTTCCAGTTTCAAATCCGGCCCCATAAAAGTATTCGAAAAACTAGTACTAAAAAACTTAAATAAAATAGAAAAACACAAATACCAACACCATAATCTATCCTTCCAAGAACAATTAGCATTAAAAGAACTGAAAAAAGACTATACTATCATCATAAAACCAGCTGACAAAGGGGGAGGTCTAGTCATCCTCCCAGAAAATATGTATATTGATGAGGCCCTTAAACAATTGAATGACCCTAACGTATATGACAAATTATCCTCTGACCCAACCATCCTTATCAAAAATAAACTTAGGACATTCCTACAAGAAGGTCTAGAACAAAACATTCTCAACAAAAATTAACATGAATACTTAAACGTATCCTTTACAAAAATCCCTGTTATATTTTTTTTACGGAAAATTCATAAAAACCAAGATATCCCGCCAGGCAGGCCCATCGTCTCTGGGATAGGTTCTATAATGTCCAACTTATCTGAATATATCAATATTTTATTACAGCCATCACTAAAAATAATGAAATCCTACTTAAAAGACTCTATGACCCTCCTGCGCTTTTTAAATGATTTTACTTGGGATTCTGATTACATTTTAGTTACCTGCGATGTACAATCATTATACAGAATTATCCCCCACCAGAAAGGTTGTGAAGCAGTTTTTTCAATTTTAAAAGAAGCCAAATCTATCCCTGACAATCAAATAAATTTTATCATACAAGGCATTCAATTAATTTTAAATAATAATTATTTTCGGTTTTAAGATTCATTTTACATTCAAAAACAGGGAAATGCGATGGGGACCAGATTTGCCCCCAGCTATGCAAACCTTTTTATGGCACATTGGGAATCTCAGGCCATTTGGGGTGAGCATACCTGGCGGGCAAATCTGATAACATATTTTAGATACATAGATGACCTCTTTTTTATATGGAAAGGTACAGAGAATTCCCTAACACAATTTTTAAATCATCTTAACAACAACACACATGGCATAATCTTAACCTCGGAACACAGTAAAAACAGCATCAAATTTTTAGATTTAGAAATTTTTATTAAAGAAGGCAACATCCACACCAAAACTTTTTTTTTTTTTAAAGTGTGCACAAATACAGTAATTGAACAATCAAGCTGCTACTTTAAGCCTTGGTTGGATAGCATCCCCAAAAGCCAATTTCTTCACCTTTGCAGAAATTGTTCAGACACCAAGGATTTCACAGAACAGGCCCAATCACTGAAAGAAAAATTTATTGATAAAAATTACCCACAGACCAACCTAAATAAAACTCTAGAAATAGTCACTAAAAAAGACAGAAAGGAACTTTTAGAATATAAATAAAAAAATACAAAAGACTCTCCTTTTATGCCTGTCATTTTTAACTTCAATAATAGAAGTACAAGAATCAAAAAACAAGCATTGGCACATTTTAAAAGAAGACGATATTTTAAAAGAACTCATTCTTGATAGGCCAAGTATAGTTTTTAGAAGCGCTCCAAATTTTAAAACTATCCTCACCAAAAACTACACCAAAATCCACACAAAGAAAAATTCCACCTTTTTATCTAATTCTAAAGGTTTTTTTAAATGTAATACCTGTATAGTGTGCAAATCCACAGATCACAATATAAAGACAAAAAAACACCAATTTTACATCCCACAACACAAAAAAATCCTATCCTACAAAAGATATTGTAAGCTGCAACATACTAAAAGGCTGCCCTAACCACTCCGTGTCAAAACATTTTTTAATACATGATAAGAACCCTCATTTTATTAAATGTATAGGAATATATTACACCCATGGAGTGGTGGCGATATAAAAAAGATTTTAGGTCAGAAAGAAATGTACTGGGTTTTCCTCTTAAAAACACTTAACCCAGAAGGGTTAAATGCTGACTTTGACCTTTATAACTTTTTATAATTTTTCGTAAAGTCTTATAATTTTATGAGTCTTTATCACCTCTCATATAATATTGTATGTATTATCCTGATTAATTTATCTTATGTTACTATCCTTATCTAACCATGCAACCTTTTAGAATACCATGTAGTAGTGTACTGTCACTTTTAATATTAACTTGCTTATTTATTGATGTACCTAAGATTCTATGTTATGCTACTTTGCTAAAGAAATAACCAGCCTTTTAATATTCTGTATTAATGCACCTTAAGTAACCTGTCACTTCTTCATATATTCTCTAATTTACTCCCCTTTATCCAATTGCCATTTATATGTAAATTTCATGGATCTATTAATTGCATAGCTACTAGCTAGTCTATGCTCTCCACTCCCCTTCTCCCCCCTTCCCCTATCTCATCCTGTATTTCTTTATTAGTCCCTGGTTTAGTCTGCCCATTCAGGCTACTTCAGTATAGCCATTGAGCTGATTCTAATAATGTTCGGACGTAAACCACGCCCACACACTCATTTACCCTCCTTCCCCTACAGCCATATCAGCTGAATACACTTCCCGGCCGACGGCATCATAACCAGGCCCCCGGCCAAACAACACGCCCATTCCATCTGCCTCCACACACTCCCCCTTATCAGCCTGGCAGTTTCATATGGTACTCCCTATAAACTACATATCCCAGTACCCCTAGCGGTACGTCGCGCGATCAGCTGGGTTTCCAAAATGGATGCCGATCACGCGACCAACGAAAATATCACTTTTTCCTAATTTACAACCCTCGTTTTAACTTCATATTTTAGGGGAAGTTACCCTGATAACCTATCTACTAAATTATATAGTTTGTTTTGTATTTTGAAAATTGCACTTCACTTTGATGACGTCATTTGGGTGCCAAACTCTGCTCAGAGTTCAAAATCAGTCCCCCTATATAAACCCTACCCTAACAATCATGTTTTTTTGTCTCCACTTGAGAAAGCCTTCATAGGTGAAACGCGTTGTGGATATTTTAATATTTTATTCTATATTCCAAATAAAGGTATTTTGGCTACTTTTAACTCACTTGGATTGTGCCATTTTACTCTTTTTATTCATTATTTTTATTTTGCTTGGTATCCTTATTTTATTCCTCCGGCTGAGTATTACTCCAAAGACATCCGAGGTGGGGATTATACCACTCACGCCTGAGCCATTGAGCAGTCTGCCTGCTCAATCCTATGTAAGTACACATTTTATTAATACTCCTTATATACCATTTTTATACAGCGAGCACTATTAGTTGTCTCTTCTCTTTCATGATCTACATATCGAAACAAGACCCTCTAAACGTATCCTACAAGCGGGGATTATACCGCTGTACGCCATTCACACTAGAGCTGGTTTGAGCTCTACTTCACGTGAGTAGGACTATAGTAGACTTTGTTGTCGTATATGCCACCTTTACCAGACGTATTGTGCTATCATCTGTCTTTTTTTCCCCCCACATATGGAATTAAAGACCAATTCCTCCCTACGTATCCTACAAGCGGGTATTGTACTCCTGTATGCCATCCACACTAGAGCTAGTTTAGCTCTACTACACGTGAGTAGGATTACTAAAGATCTCTACTTCCTGCAATTGAACACTTTGTATCAGACATATTTGCACTATCTCTTTCTCTCTTTACATACGGATCCTGAAAACAGTCTTCGTTTGGACCATAGAGAGAATATTCCTCCACAAAAGCCGTCGGTGCCCCATCAGTCCCAACTTGACACTTTGCTTTGGCACTACTTATTCTCTGGACTTTGTTTATTTTAGTCGTACCATAGCCAGCTTTGGCGCAACCTTTTTCTATTGTGTCTTGTGAAATGGTGAACAGTGTGTGGGCCAAGAAAGATGAGAGACTGTAACTCATAAAAAGACAGACACACACAGTGTTTCTGAAAAACATTTAGTTGTCTCTCTAAGCCGTAGTTTTTTTAAATCTATTTTTGTAGCAGTTATCTGTTGCTGCTCTGCCCTAAGTGGCTATATGGATGAGCTGTCACTGTTCAGAGAGACACACCTCAGACTTCAACTCTCTTCAACAGATTTTGTTTATATTTCTTTTGTCACTGTGTCTGATACAATTCATAGTATTCAAATAATAGGGGTCCAGGCACTCCTTGTTTCAAGACAGGCACTTTTTTGAGAACCACAACAGCAACGTTTCGACCCCAAATGGTCTTTGTCAAGCTGATACATACATCAATTTTACAATATATATAACAAACTTTAAACAATCACAATTATGAAATACACTTGTGAATCAGTATCCTAAGCAAGTAGTTTAACAGCTGGAAGTAGTATATTACTTATCAACAATACTCTGTTAATTATATTAATTAGAAAAAGAGTCTAATAATTAATTGCCAATAATGAACAAGCTTTGAAAAAGAAATGTATACATTATTTTTATGTGGATACTGACAGAACATCCAAGTGTATATAGGACATAAAATACACATATACAACATAAATACAGTACAAAGATAAGACCAGAGTATACGAGTACAGAAATTTCCATTATCGATTAGAAATCCTTGATCAAAATCACAGATTATTAATATTAAGTATCCTTAACACATAAAGTGCTTCAAGTTCAAATAGTTTTCATATATAGAAGAAAGTGTGTATAAAGAGATGCCCTTAAGTAGGTTATTTCCATTATCAATTAAAGATCCTTGATCAAAATTACAGAGTATTAATATAAAGTATCCTTAACACATAAAGCACATCAAATTCACAGAGTTGTTATGTGTAAGGGAAAGTGTATAAAAAGAATTACCCTTAAATAGACTAGAACGACTCATTTGGAGTCGAAGTGTATATAATATCTGCATAATCTAAAACTTTTAAAGAGACAAAGATCGACTATAATCACTGTTAGTGATAGAAAAGTGCAAAGTGTATAGGATTTAAACCAATGTTCAACTGTGTTTGAATTAGATGAATGGCTATACATATAGAAGAATGAAGCCATTAATTATGAGATTAAAATAAGGAAGTATATTATGAATTAAAGGTATACACACATATGAAAAATTTTTTAATTTGATTCTTTTACCCATGTCTCGTTTAGGTCTTGCAATCAGTAGGTCCTGTTTCGTGACAGTTTTCAATGTCATTTTTTTTTCATGCCATTGTACAGAACACTGGTGAGACCTCACTTGGAGTATTGTACGCAGTACTGGAGACCGTATCTTCAGAAGGATATTGATACTTTAGAGAGAATTCAGAGAAGGGCTACTAAACTGATTCATGGACTGCAGGATAAAACTTACCAGGAAAGGTTAAAGGATCTTGGAGTAAAGACGAGACAGTGGGGATATGATAGAAACATTTAAATACATAAAGGGAATCAACACAATAAAGGAGGAGACCATATTTAACCCCTTAAGGACCGGGGACGGTTAAGGACCGGCATTTTTGCATTACCGACCGGTGACGGTCCTGAACCGTCCTAACGGTCAGATGTACTTACCCGATCGCCATCGTTCTCCCGGCGGCAATCGACGTTGCTCCCGATGTGGGGAGACTGCCTACAGCCCAGTCAGTCTCCCTGTGGCGGATTAGGACCCCTGGGGCCATGTGATCGCTCAACAGAACAATAGGTGTCCATGTGTCTGCCTGCAGGGGAACTGCCTGTGCTGACAAGCAGTCTCCCTGCTAGTGTAAAATCATAAAAAAAGTAAAGGTACATGTTAATAAAAAAAATTAATAATTATATATCTGTATATAAATATGATATATAGACATATATCATATTTATATAATATATGTCTATATATCATATATATAATGTCATGCTAAGTGTATTTTTATATTAATATGTACATATATTAATATAAAAATACACTTATAATTAAATTACACACGTATATATATATAATATATATAATGACTATATATATTGTATATATATATATTATTATAAAATACAAATAATAAGTCATTTAAATTAAATTAAAAAAATTAAAAATAATAAAAAAATTATATTTTGATATTAATATATATATATATTTATATCAAAATACACTTAGAATGAAATTGTATATATATCTATGTATATATAAATAAATAAAAATAATACGAAATATAGAAATGTCTATATACAAAATTACATAAATAATTATATAAATATACACATAGACTTCAAATATATAAATATGCATATATATTTAAATTCTACGTGCGTATTTATGTAATATTTTCACATAATTAAGTAATTTTATTGATTGCAATTTGAGGGACCTGCCTGCCAACCCAGGCCGAAAGTCCAGAGAATTTAATTTGCTAGCACTGTCCTGTTACGTTCTAGGACACCCTAAAACCTGTACATGGGGGGTACTGTTTTACTCGGGAGACTTTGCTGAACACAAATATTAGTGATTCAAAACAGTAAAACATATCACAGCGATGATATTGTCAGTGAAAGTGATTTTTTTTGCATTTTTCACACACAAACAGCTCTTTTAATGATGATATAATTGTTGTGATACGTTTTCCTGTTTTGAAACAGTAATATTTGTGTTCAGCAAAGTCTCCTGAGTATAACAGTACCCACCATGTACAGGTTTTATAGCGTTTGTGAAAGTTACAGGGTCAAATATATGTGTCAAATATTTTTACATTGAAAATGGCCAGGTTGGTTACGTTGCCTTTGAGAGTGTATGGTAGCCCAGGAATGAGAATTACCCCCATGATGGCATACCATTTGCAAAAGAAGACAACCCAATGTATTGCAAATGGGGTATGTCCAGTCTTTTTTAGTAACCACTTAGTCACAAACACTGGCCAAAATTAGCGTTCAATTTAGTTTTTTACTTTTTTCACACACAAACAAATATGAACGCTAAATCTGGCCAGTGTTTGCGACTAAGTGGCTACTAAAAAAGTCTGGACATACTCCATATTGAATACCCTGGGTTGTCTACTTTTAAAAAAATATGTACATGTGTGGTGTTATTCAGAGATTTATGACCGATAATAGTGTTACAATGCCACTACTGATAAATTTTAGAAATGTATGTTTTGAAACCGCAATATCCTACTTGTACTTATAGCCCTATAACATGCAAAAAAATAGCAAAAAAACACGTAAACACTGGGTATTTTTAAACTCAGGACAAAATTTTGAATCTATTTAGCAGTTTTTTTTCATTCGCTTTTGTAGATGAGTAAAAGATTTTTCAAGTAAAAGTAAAAAAACATGTATTTTTTTTAAATTTTTCATCATATTTTTGAATTTTTTAAAAATTAAATTACATGAGATTATATAAATAATGGTATGTAAAGAAAGTCCTTTTTGTCCTGAAAAAAACCAATATATAATTTGTATGGGAACAGTAAATGAGAGCACGGACAATTACAGCTAAACACAAACACCACAAAAGTGTAAAAGGATGCCATGGTCGCAAATGTACAACATTGCAAAAACAGTCCGGTCCTTAAGGGGTTAAAAGAAGAAAAACTACCACAACAAGAGGACATAGTCTTAAATTAGAGGGGCAACGGTTTAAAAATAATATCAGGAAGTATTACTTTACTGAGAGGGTAGTGGATGCATGGAATAGCCTTCCAGCTGAAGTGGTAGAGGTTAATACAGTGAAGGAGTTTAAGCATGCGTGGGATAGACATAAGGCTATCTTAGATATGAGACTAATGAAAGTATTTTAGAAAATTGGGCAGACTAGATGGGCCGAATGGTTCTTATCTGCCGTCACATTCTATGTTTCTATGTCTATGTTTCTATTATAATATCTTTGAACAGGGAGTTAAAAGTAAAGGAAAATGTACAATATGTTGTGCTTTGTCAAACAGCTGAAATGTATTGTTTATAATTATTGAACTCCCGTACAATCCAAAAGTTAAAAGCCACTTGCATGGACATCAGTATTCAAAATTCATCTAGAAATATATTTTCATATACATTTTTTTCCCTTAATAGATTACTGGTGTTTGGAAGACTTGTACCGTGACATGGTAAAGAGGTATATTGATGCTGTAGACAAGTTGCAAGGGCGACAACAAGATCCAGCAACCATTGAAGGATGTTCACAATTAAAACCGGATAATTATTTACTTGCCTGGCATACCCCATTCAATGAAAAAGGTTTGTGACTATAATGTTTAAAACATTGTTATGCCAATAATTCAGATTGTAGAATATTATATCACTGTATTGCATTTATAGGTGTTGTGTATGTATGTTGTGGTTGAGACCAACAACTTGATAGAACTGGCATAAATGTCAACTGAATAGATTTAGGGCAAAACAAATGCTGATACACAAAAAATTAAGACTCCCACTACTCTTAGGCGGCGGCAATGACCATAGTACACATCAGCCCCAATACATCAATACAATAATACAATACGTCAAGGCAAACCCCTTAGGTGGGTCTTACACTAACAATTCACCTTGCTTCCTTGAGCTTCAGAACAAGTGCTGCCTTTGAGTTAGAGAACAGATTCACAAAGGTTGAATTTTGAAGGATAACTCCGCTATAAATGCAAGTTTACTGGAATGTTTGGAGAAGTTCAAATGTTCGAGTGTTTAGAGAAGATTGCCATAAGGTTGGCGCTGTCTTGATGGCTGGAAATACAGATTGTTACTATTTCTATGTTTTAAAAATAATCTAAAACTAAAATATTTAAAATTTTGATTCACAAGATTCATCAAGTGTTCAGCATATCTAGGAAATAACTTTGTTATTCGGCACTCTGGACAATGGTTTCTTTACAGAACAGACACCAGCTTGCACACTTCCCTAAACAGCTCATGTTTAAAGATCTGTACTTCAAGTAGTATTTAGCAGGGAAGTTAATGTCAATGGATGCTTACAGTCAATTAACAGAACTAAGTTGTTCTTTGTTTTGATGATACCATACCAGAAAACAGTTAGGGAAAGGAAAATATTAAGGTGTTTCTCCATGTGCCATAACCAATTCATTGTTTTGAAGTGGTAATGGTTCTCGGTGTCTAAATGTGCAGCATTAAAGTATGAAACGCGGGGGTGTGGCCTGACAGCCGATGAGTCCGGTCGAGCTTTGCTAGAGCTCCGCTCCACCGGCACCATAAGCTACAATTAGAGACCTCTATTTGGGCGAACCCTTCTTCCCTGATACCCTAATATGGAACGGAGACCCCCCAAGAAGCAGGCTAAGAGGGCCACGGAGCCCGGGGGTTCCGTTCTGGACCTCCTTACAGCGCATCGTCACGGCAGGGCAGGCAGCCAAGATGGCGACGGAGGCTCCGTTCACTCCTCGCCTGGCGCCGATAGAGCTGCCCTGTCGGCGGATCAGAGCGATATAATCGCAAAACTGGCTGAGGTGAAAGCCTTCCTCGCGGGGGAAATCGCCAAATCTACGGCCATACTTCAGGCTGATATCTCCGCCCTGGGAGAGCGCACAGCCAAATTGGAAGACCGCATGGAGGCGACCACCCAGGCCCACAATGGGGTAGCCGATAGGGTTAACCGCATGACCACTCATGTGGTCGACATGGACCTGGCCCTGGAGGATATCACTAACCGCTCTAGGAGGAATAATCTTCGCCTGAGGGGCTTACCTGAAGGGCCGGATGAAGATCTGCAAGAGCTCTTGCTCTCAATTTTTAAGCCTCTCCTTCCGAACATCCCGGAGGAACAGTGGCATATTGAGAGGGCACATAGAGCGATGAAAACGCTGAGGACAGATGCAAACACCCCGAGGGATGTTATAATAAACTTCCTCTATTTCAAGACAAAGGAAGCCTTGATGAAGAAGGGCAGGGATGGGCCTATCCGGCACGACGGAGCCCTGATCTCTCTCTTCCAGGACCTGGCCCCCTCAACGCTACAGAGGAGGAGGGACTGGCGGCCTATCACTGGGGCTCTGCGTGGAGCGGGCCTGAAATATGCATGGGGCTTCCCCTTTAAATTGATGGTGTTTCGCGACGGCAGAGCCCACATATTGTCGCCTGGAGGAGACCCGAAGCGTCTGTTCCAGGGTCTGGGAATTCCACCACCCCCAGACCTTCCCGACCTAGCGATGGAACCGGAGGAGCTTCCACACCTTCAGGCAGAGTGGCGTGGAGTGGGATCTAGGAGCCAGCGCTGATCGTCGGCGGTATCGTATACCACCTTCTGCCTCCTTGCCCCTATTTTTTTCTCCCCGTATGTAGCCGGGCATTTTTGTTGTCTGTGGGGTGGGGGCTCGGATATGGGTTTTTCTGGATGGCATGCTACGTCCGTTTCTTTTTGATGTGGCGGCCATCCGCCACCTGAGGGTTGATTTTTCCTCTTAGGGATACTGGGGTCATGGCTCTTATTGCTTGGGAGGGGGTTTGGGGTCACGGGTTATGGCATGTTTTTTTTTTCGGGACCCTGTTCTCTTTTATTCCCCTTTGCCCCCTATAAAGCGGCCTGGTCCCGCCCGCCCGGTTCCTTCTGTGGCCCCCGGGTCGCAGGGATGGATAGTGGGCTCTGCCTCTCTGGAGTCGAAACTCTTCCCCTCGGGGCTAGGCCTCTGGGGCCTCATGTCCCCTTCTGACAAGGACGGGCGTGGGGATATTCATACGGATACCTGAAGAATAAGTTCTTCCTCTGTTTTCTTTTGACAATGCTGCTCCGTTGTGAAAATTGCATACTATGTTGTTCTTTTTTTCTTTCCTTTTTATATGTATTATTTATTATTATTAGCGACCTGTGGTTTGCAGGGCATGTTGCTCTTTTATCCCTCCACTGGGTGTAACTATGTGTAAAAAGCAAATAGGGAAAAATACACAAATCATAAACAAAAGAAAGTGAGAAGTAAAAATAACAGATGGACAAGAGGACAGGTAAAATAAAGGGAAAAATAAAGGAAAAACAAGAAGCAAAAGATCAAAAAAAAAGGAAAAAAAAGGAAAAAAAAGAGAGGAAAAAGGAGGGGAAAAATAAAATAAAAAAAGAATAAAAACAGAAAAATCAGAAAATAAAAAGAACACACACTCTGAAACAGGACCATGCAGCCACCACACCGACAAAATATAGATATACAAAAGGGGATAAAGTTGACCGAGACACGTGGAGATTTCGTGTTAATGGGGGATGGGGGAGGGAGTGTTCACGGTCACTCTGCAACTGGGGCCAGTGGGGCAGGGGGTGGGAAGGGGTGGGGGGTAGTAAGGGCACTGGACGAGGGAGTAGAGTGTAACCCAAAAGTGATACCTCAATTCCCTTATCTTTGTAAGTTAAGCTGCACTATTGCGACAGGTTCAAAACTATGAAAAGTTCATAACTGGTAATAGATGTTCGATATTGCTAACAAATAGTATCCCGACCCGAGCTCTTTTCAACTATAGCTAGCCGCCCACGGGGGTCATATGACATTTCTACCGCTATTTTAGGGCGTTATTGGGGACATGGTTCAGATGGCCTTATTCATTGAGCTTCCTGGGCTCTCGCCCGAGACCCCTATTTCTTATGTACAGGTGGGCGGTTTGGGAAAGCGGGAGGGGCTCTCCGTGGGTGGCTTGCTAGCCGCGGGGTCGCTTCCTGTGCGGCTGCTTGCCCCCGCTGGCCGGTCCAGAGTTCCTCTCTGAGGGGCCTGGCCGGCGGGGGTGACTGCCCGCCCGGGGGGGCGATCCTCGTGGTGGTTGGGGGGCCTGACGTGCCTTGAATAAGTTGCTGTAGGGGAGTAATGTGGGCGGCTAGTTTTATTCCTACCTCTATTCTTACCCCTATCTTTAGTTTGATTTGTTTGGACCCTTATATCATTCTTTTGCGCTCTAGCCTTGGATAAGGTTAGATTGGGCGTCAGATTCCCCGCAGATGGGTTCACACGTATCCCCTCTCTTTCCCTGATCTAAGACCGCAGTGGACGGGCAGCGAGCGCCACGTGTCCAGAGTAAATGGACTGCAAGTGACGGGGGAGACTAGACGTTTATTATGATATGACCGTGGTCGTACTGACAGGGGGAAATGGGGGAGGCTGGGTAGAGGGGACAGGGTTGGGGATTTCCCAGGGCGCAGGGAAGAATGTTATAAATGGAACAGTAACTTTCTTCAATAAAATATGAAAATTGAAATGAATTGAAATAATAAGGTTTCAAAACACAAGAAACACGTTACGGGGAGGAGGGAGCAAGTGAGGAACACAACCAGAACCCGAATTTATTACACCTTAGTTCAGCACGTTAAGAATCGATTATCACTGCAGAATATCTCCTTTTGTAAATATAACACCTTGTAACAATTAATACGTAAGGCATGTAGCCTCTATGATTGCCCTGTTGTTTTACTCTGCTTTCACCCCATTTTGATTGTTTCGGACTCACTGCCTCACTGTGCTACTGTTGTTGACTGTTCGGGTTTTATGGAAAGCCGTTTAAAGAGGCTCCACAGGGAGGTAGAGGGGAGGGGTCTTTACCTAGCGGGTGTGGACTGTAATGCTAAAAGATACGGAGAGTGCACATCCACTATCACGTGACTGGGCCTGAGGGGGGTGGTGGTATGGCGGTGAGGCTCCTGGGCAGAGCCAGAACTAATGGAGGGTGAGGGAGAGGTGCCCATAGACTAACTAATACGATTACACTGCCTGATAGCACAGAGGTCTGAGTATCACATAAGTGGTGCCTAGTTGGAAGAGCTCAGGATTCCATTGTTCCTCCCAACGTTGATCGTGGCAGGGCAGTGGGATGACGTTCCCCATATCATTCTGGCATCTGATAAGACCAGAAATTCTGTGCTTCGGACTGTGTCCGGATGCTGTTTTTTTTGTTCTATTTTATCTTCCTTTTTCTCCTTATTTTCTTCCTCTTCCTATTCTCTGGAGGGATGGTGGGGGCGGGGGCCTATCAATAGGGTTTCCATGGAACCACGACAGGGGTCGAGTCGCGAACGGTGGTATCGGAGACACTTACAGGGCCGTAACTAGTCAGCCTGATGGAGATTAAGATATTATCTCTGAACGTTAAGGGCTTGAACACCCCAAGGAAGCGCAGACTCCTATTCAAAGAACTAAGAAGAATGAAATTGGACATCGCGTTTATCCAGGAGACCCATTTGCCTAAACAGGCCAAGTTCAGGTTGAAAGACCATGCTTTTGTTGGTTCCTACGAAGCTAGGTCCCACCGCAAACGCAACGGGGTGGCGATCCTTATAAAAAGTAGTTGCCCCTTCCGGGAAATGCATTACGAAGCGGACACGGAAGGACGTTTCGTCATTGTCTCGGGGGTACTACATTCACATGCCATTCACTTAGTTAACATCTATGCACCGAACCAACCGGACTCGGGGTTTTGGAAAATGATCCAGGAGAAAATATCTGGGCTGCCTCACGGAATGTTATTCTTGGGAGGAGATTTCAACGCTGCCCCGAGCCCCGCCATAGATAGGAGTTCGCGGACGGGTACCCCTAGGTCACAGGGTAGGGGCGGTCAGGATCGCCTACTTAAGGCCTTCATAGCTGAAGTGGGGTTGGTGGACATATGGAGAGCCCAGCACCCAGGGGTAAGAGACTATACTTTCTACTCGGCCCCCCATGGAACGTATTCCAGGATTGACCTTTTCCTGACTAATGCAGCGGGCATGTCCCGAACAGCCGGATCACAGGTGGGCAATATAACTTGGTCAGATCACGCCGACATATCCATCACGCTGGGCAACCTCTGCGTTGCTTCGCCGTGGACGTGGAAACTAAACTCGTCATTGTTTCGTCACCCGGACATCTTGGAACAGACCAGGAAGGGAATTGTAGACTACTTTGAGTGGAACACCACCCCTGACGTGAGCGCAAGCACGATCTGGGCGGCCCATAAAGTGGTCATTAGGGGGACCTTGATCAAACTGGCCACCAGACAAAAGAAACTGAAACACCAGCAACTGGAATCTTTGCTGGGCCAACTCAGCACCCTGGAACATAAGCACCAAACGGCGCCATCAGCAAACATCTTCGCGCAATTGGAAGCAGCACGTAGGAACATCCGCACTTTACTATTAGATGACACGGCAAAAGCCATGACCTGGTCGAAACGGACTTTTTTCGAAAAGGCGAACAAAATGGACACCCTTTTAGCAAGAACGCTTAGGCCAAGGCAAGGAAGGACTCACATAACGGCGATCAAACATCCTGATGGCACGACAAGAACGGGACCTGTGGAGATTGCTAAGATTTTCGAAGACTTCTACGGAAAGTTGTATAACCACACTCCGGATGGAAGTCCGCACGGGATACGCGAGGAGGAATATATCATACGATACCTAGAAGGCTTAGGGTTGGCTAAATTGAGTGGTGAGGCAACACGTTCTCTGGCAGAGGACATATCGGAAGATGAAGTTGACAAGGCCATCTCGAATCTAAATGGCAACAAGGCACCGGGACCAGATGGTTTCGACGGCTCATACTACAAAACATTTAGAGAAGAACTCACACCACAATTGGTCCGACTTTTTGACAGCTTATGGCAGGGCGGACAACTGGCATCTGATATGACACTGGCGACTATAGTTCTCTTGCCTAAGCCCGGAAAGGACCCTCTATACCCAGAGAACTACAGGCCCATCTCATTGATCAATCATGATCTGAAGATTTTGGCGAAAATACAGGCCGACAGACTTAACCCGTTGCTGGTTTCTCTCATCCATGCAGATCAGGTTGGGTTTATCCCAAATAGACAATTGTTTGAAAATACTAGGAGGAACGTGGATCTGATCTGGAAACAAAGGACATCAAGGACCCCCACGTTAGTGGTATCCTTAGACGCTGAAAAGGCGTTCGACAGAGTTCGGTGGCAATTTCTTTTTCCAGTTCTGAAGTGCATGGGCTTCCCAGAGGAATACTTAACTACAACGAAAGCAATGTATGATAACGTGCGGGCACAAGTACAGATAACGGGTGCCCCGTTCCACCCATTTCGGCTATACAATGGCACGAGACAGGGTTGCCCGCTCTCGCCCCTCCTTTTCGTTTTGGCGTTGGAGCCTCTACTTCACGCGATACGTCAACATCCAAACATTAAGGGTGTAAGAGTGGGGGATAAAGATTTCAAGGTATCAGCCTACGCGGACGACGTTCTCTTAACCATCACGACTCCGTTAGAATCGATGACCGCACTTAAGGGAGTCATTCTAGAATACGGAGGACTATCCGGTTATAAAGCAAACATCCAAAAGTCCAGTGCGCTCCCGATATGCCTGACACAAGATGAAACAGCTAGGTTGCAGGAGGTATACCAAATCCGTATGGAAACAGACTCCCTAAGGTACCTAGGGATCAACATAACGGCTGACCCAGAACGTCTATATGCAACTAATTACGCCCCCATGCTTAGAGCGCTGACGGAGGACCTAGACAAATGGGTGGACAAACCCATTTCCTGGATCGGTAGGATACATTCTGTAAAAATGAACATCCTCCCGCGCTTACTGTTTCTTTTTCAGGCGCTACCCATCCGAATCACGAAGACACAATTGCTTCCCTTGCAAAGATCAATAGGGAACTTTATATGGCAGAACAAGAGACATAGAATTTCCAAACAGGTACTGTATAGGCGAAAAGATAGAGGGGGCTTGGGCTTCCGAACCTCTTCTTTTATTACCTAGCGGCACAACTAACGCAGATAGCCATGTGGCATTCCGCTCCTGAGGAGAGGCGGTGGGTGGATATCGAATCTATGATGGTGGGGGTGGATGTCCCCCAGTTCACAATGTGGGTCCCCAGAGAATACAGACCGGAAATACGGATAACATGCCCAGCGATCCTCAATTCGATACGCATATGGGACATGTGTAACGCCAAATATAAGCTGGCATCATCCCCTTCTCCTATGACCCCACTTCTTAGGAACAGAGAATTCCCCCCTGGTATGACCCCCAGGCACTTCTGCAACATCGAACGTGCTGGACTGCAACGGTTGAATCAGCTGTTTCATAATGGAGAGATCGTTCAGTTCGCGGACCTTCAATTGGGTAATCACCTGACTCCAGCGGATTTTTTCCGGTACATCCAAATACGAGACTTCGCCCAAAAACCAACCATTAAAAAGGCTGCAATGGAGACTCACACTTTCTACGAGAGAATATGTTCGGACGGGGCAACCCCCAAGGGGATGATCACATTATTGTACGCACACCTCAGTGAAGAAAATGGAGAATGGGGAAGACTAACGTAAACTGTCCAATGGGAGAATGACCTCGGTGAGACCTTGGAGGGGCTGGAGTGGCAAGAGATTTGGGAGGCAAATGCTAAGGTTTCAATATGTGTCACCCTACAGGAGCAGGCGTGGAAAACTATGTTCCGATGGTACACCACCCCAATTCAATTACATAGGATGCACAAACTAGACACAGATGATTGCTGGAGGGGTTGCGGAGACCAAGGAACGTATTTACACATGTGGTGGCAATGCTCAAAGATACGCGGATTCTGGAAGTCTGTGGAGGATTTATTGAAGCAGATATTTGATAAGCCTCTGAGGTTAGACCCCTGGACCTACTTATTAAATAGATCTGTGGATGGGTGGTCCACTCGGGAACAGAAATTAGTACACAAGATTACTTTGTGCGCGCGTCGAGCGATAGCGACAGCATGGTTCACTTCAGAGGGCCCGGATTTCGCAGGGGTAATCTCCAGAATTAAAGAATGTAGAATTATGGATGATTTGACAGCAAGGGTGAGGGGGACCACCGCAACATTCCAAAAACTCTGGGAACCATGGGACAATAGCGTATTTGGATCGAGCGGAGATTGAAGGCATACCCCAACTGGTGCTGACCGCGACGATATATCGCCGGTTGGGGTGCTGCCACCAGCGGAGAGATGGTGGGCCCGCCGTTTCCCCCTCAGTTCCCTCTTTTTCCTTTTTCAGCCTGGACTAGGCACTACTCGTTCTCTCTCTAATCCTTTTTACTTCCTCTTTTTCTTCCTTTTTCTTCCTTTTTTTCTCTTATTTCATCGTTTCATGTGATTTGTTTTTTCAGGCTAGACCAATGATTGGAGGAACAAGGTAACACACTTAGGAAGTTGATCAGCAAATATGATGGCTACTTAACTTTTGCAGATTAGCCTGTACCTTTATCTACCATAAGTTTCCCCGACAAACGGAGAGAGCCAATACTAAGTTACAATTATATGCAAACGACAACCACAACGATTACTTTTTTCTTATATTAAATTGTAATTTAATAGGCCTCTATATTAGCTCGAAAGTGACCGTATAACTGTCGAATTACCCGATCATTGATGTACATCCTAGAAGGGGGTAATTAAAAAAAAATCTAAAAACACCTCGATAGACGGCAGGTGCCAGTAGATTCATTAAATGGCGGAGCACACATTGTCCTTGCCTTGTCTTTGTTGTTTACTCTTTGTGTTTTATTTTCTCGGCAAACTTTGCAATGTTCCCACAATGTTGAACATGTTGGCTTCTGCGTAAGCCTGAAAGTTGATGTACACTTGCTGATTCTATTGAGTAAAAATAAAGAATTTAAAAAAAAAAATAAAGTATGAAACGCTGCTCATACAGAGATATCTAGGCTAGCTGCCAGGTGTGTAACTCCACCTCCAGCGGCATCATTATGCCAGGTGTGTAACTCCACCTCCAGCGGCATCATTACGCCAGGTGTGTAACTCCACCTCCAGCAGCATCATTATGCCAGGTGTGTAACTCCACCTTGCACGGCATCATTAGCCAGCGGACTGGCTAATGTCAATTATGTGCAGATTCCATGCACAGACCATCATTCTGAGAGCGCTCAAATGATCGGCACCTGTTTTTTGCGGCTCTACAGAACCCAGGTGCAAGTCACGCAGTATGGCAAAACGCTCTGTGCCCAATGTGACCCAGGTAAGACGCAAAGTGTTGCAAAACCATTTGCTCCATTACCGTGGCGCATCATTACCACTACAGTGTGCTTTAGTAGTTATAATGTTCGGAGTAACCCTTTAGAAAAATGTGTCTCAAAAGAGAAGCCTTGTATTTAGCTGGCAATACAGTGTGATTTCACATGCACTGAATTCCGAGTACAAGCTGGGCTTATTATTGTAATCAATGATTTATTTACTAAAAACAGGAGACAAATAGAACGGATTAATGGTACGTGCCTGTGCTCAGTGAAAAGTAATGAAAGTATGAGGAAAACATTCTAAAAATAGACAAATCAGCAAGACCATGTTTCATGGCAATTACATCACCTTTGAACTATTTTTTCAGTTTTTGCTTGTACATAAACTATTATACCTCCATTTTTGAAGCTTTTAAATCTCAAGCTCACTCTACCCGGTATTTGGTCTGTTACTCCATCAGTAACAGCTGTCCACAATTCTCGCTATATCTGTATAGTTATATTACAGAATGAACAAAACATTCTGGGTAACAGTAATCTGATACTGGAAATTTTGGAATTGTAATCCTTATTGCACACAGTCTCTAACCCCTTGTCCATTTATACATACATATGTCATCTAAAAATGAACTGGTTTACTTCTTTCACAGATAAAATGTTACAAATGTACTTTGCGTAATGTAGCCATTTCCTATATTGTAGAGATCTATGTTTTACTTTACATTTGTTCATCATTCCTAGATAGACTTGCAGTTCCGCAGGTACTCTTATCTAAAAATAAAATGCATGTCGACATTGTATATTAGAAAGGCATTATAATGCCCAATAGAAATTGTGTTGCAGTTAATGATATATTAAAACTATGTGCATCCAAATTGTATTCTACCATGGGGCCACATTTAGAAGGAACATATCTGGTGTTATATCACAGGCACCCTTAGCCAAAAATAAAACCTGTAGGGGTCCTTCTGGCCAATCATTTTTAAACAAAAAGGGGTTACAGATGCATTGATTGTTATGGATGTGTTAAACCTTTGTTAAGGTGCAAAATAAACCCTGTCCCAGCTATATTTCTAAAATGAAAATTGATCACAGAAGAAGCAATTACTAGACATGTAAAAGAGGTTTCATTGCTTCTTTGATTATTTTTGTAGGTTCAGGATTTGGAGCAGCAACCAAAGCCATGTCTATTGGAATGAGATATTGGAAACCAGAGAGACTTGAGACACTAATTGAAGTCAGTATTGAATGTGGGAGAATGACTCACAACCATCCAACAGGTAGTAACAGCAATTACTATAACCAATGGCAGGTGCCATCTCTGTATTACGCCAATATTGGCTGTTGTGCCTACCTAAACATTTGAGGTCATGTTCAAATGCTGTACACATGCATATCAAAATGCAATAAATGCTATTCAAAACGTATATACATGTTATATCTTATCTATTTGTAAATGTAAAGAACTTTACCAACATATCCAGTTGTTACAGTAAGTTCTCTTACTGAAAATTACTGGTAACATTTTCCAATAAATCAGTCTAATAAAATAAAAAGTAGGAGTTTCCAATAAAATATGCATTACGTTAATTCTCACCTCTAGAATCAAAGGTCGAATTGTAGACTAAATTGAACCACTACGTAAAAGGAATTATTTGACAAAAAAAAAAAAAACCTTGTCAGAGCAAATATAAAGAGAACAATAGCATTGTTGTCCCTGCCCCTTCTTGTAAACCAAAACTTGTCACTAAATAATAGTTTAGTTTGTTAGTTCACTAATAAATGTTTTGTTTACCTGTTGTGCAGCACTACATGTTGTATGTTTTTTATTTAAAAACAAAAAACAAAAAAAACAACTAGCAAGGTTGTATACCTGATGGGATGAATACCTCTAGATCTGTTGAGGGATTTTGTTTTATATATTAATTTTATCATTGAATGTATTTATATAGTACCTACATTTTCTACCGTGCTAAATACATTGTATTAAAGGGACTGTCTAAAAAGTCCTACATCATAAAAAATGCCCCACTGTTAAAAACTGATATTACGTTTTAATGTTTGGGGTGTTTGTAAACCCCTTCACATACCAGACTCCCCACCCACAACCCTAAAAATAAAGTTTACGCACCTTTTTCTTCAGTGTCCTCTCATGCCGCTGTCTGCTCTGACCCCCGGAGACTGTCAATGACAACAACCTCCCTAACTCTCTGGTTGAAAATGGTTTATGCTTGTAAATTGACACAAATGTTCCTGTCAGAGGTGGCGATTGCCCAATAGAATGCTCCTCATTAGAATAATGCATCCCTATGCTGAAATGTTTTAGGTGTCTGGAGTGTCCCTTTAATGTTGCAGTTTTGGTGCATAGAAACTTTCCCTTTCCACTTACCATATATATATATAACATGCCCTTTCTGAGAAATGGAAGTGTTTTTATCTTTGGTTGAAAAATGCCTCTAGTGGCTATGAGACTGACAGCTGCTTCCTTCTGAAGACATTAGATTTTCAAAGGACTTCGCATTGGGTGCCATCACACACAATATGATAATACTGAATACAGGTAATATTTCATATAATATTTGCTGTGAGCCTTCCTCATCTATTGTCACATATGTAACTAAGGAGCAGATCCAGAGCCTAATCTCGGGAGTGCCACTGGTAGATTATTTAAAGGAACACTCAAGGCACAATAAACACTACAGCCTTCTGTGGAGGTCAGTAGTCAAGCCATTTAAGAATAGTTTGAAAACTTACCTGGGGTACACCAGATGCGGCAACACTCTAATACAGCCTGAAGTACAGACCAAGCTTCCCTTCTCCCCTGGACATTATTGGCCAGCTAGGGAGCCGGGCCATCGCAGCCATGCCTTGCCCTGACATCCCCCCTGGACCTGCTCCTGATGTAAATCATGATAAAGTGTAGCTGTTTTTATATATAGAGTATTCCTTTAATTAACAAGACATTGACAAAACTTTGACAGATACAGTAACAGAGATGTAAAGCATGTTTTTGTTGTAACAAACTCCTCTATTCCCGTAAATTTAAAATAATCTAAAAAGTGCAATAAAGAGCAATAAAATAAAATAATAAAAGAACAAGTCATCCACTTAAAGGACCACTATAGGCACCCAGACCACTTCAGCTTAGTGAAGTTGTCTGGGTGCCAGGTCCATCTAGGATTAACTAGGCCTGCTGTAAACATAGCAGTTTCAGGGAACTGCTATATTTACAAATGGGTTAATCCAGCCTCTAGTGGCTGTCTTATTGACAGCCGCTAGAGGCGCTTCTGCGCTTCTCACTGTGATTCTCACAGTGAGAAGACGCCAACTTCCATAGGAAAGCATTGTGAATGCTTTCCTATGGACTGGCTGAATGCGCGCGCGGCTCTTGACACGCATGCGCATTCAGCCAATGATGGTCAAAGGACTAGGAGAGTCCCCAGCACTGAGGGAGCCCGGCGCTGGAGAAAGGTGAGTTTTAACCCCCTTCCTCTCCATTCAGCCCGGCGGGAGTGGGACCCTAATGGTGGGGGCACTCTCAGGGCACTATAGTACCAGGAAAATGAGTTTGTTTTCCTGGCACTATAGTGGTCCTTTAATTAAAGAAGATATTAAATAAGCCAGTTATATTAATTGGAATAATTTGACATGTAGGGGAGCATTTACTAGCCAGTTTCAATAATAAAAAAAAATTAAGCCCTGTGCTCAAATTCCCACTACTCTGGGCAACAGCGATGGTACACATCAGCCTCAATACATAAAATTTACAAAACACAAAGGAAAAAAGTTACTTGCACACTATCGCAAATCCCTATGCACATTTAAATAATGGAAGGGTTTTTAGTATCACTCCAATGGCCACTAAAGTGTAAGCTCACTTGCCACATCAAGGCAAAACATTAACAATTCACATTGTTGCTTTCAGTTAATAGGTAAAATCTCTAATGAGACAGAGTGGGGTATTTTTCTAATTTGGGCTGATGTGTACTATAGTCATTGCTGTCGCCCAAGAGTAGTAGGAGTTTGAACGCGGGGCTTAATTTTGTATATTTGTATTTGCTTTTAAAACCAAAAATAAAGTGTGTTGTGCCTTTAAGACTACAATTATTTGATAATTCTTACATTAATACCATATAAATGTGTAAAATAATTAAGTAATATTAGTGCAATGATTTATGAGTGACAAAGTGCACTTGTGAGAAAACCACACTTATTTGTGTAATGTGCAAATATTAGAAAACACCTTTTTTAACTCACTTACGAGTAACCATTTTGCATGTATCAATGCTTCAATATGAATCTCAAATAGAAAGAAAAAACACAAACTCATAGGGCGATATGTATATATACACAAAATTAAATTGATATAAACCAAAACACTCACAAAGGTAGAGCAATTTAGTATGCTCTGAACTGTGATGGCATCTTTTGCAACATATGGAGACTTGTAGCTGTGGGGAAGATAGAAAATTCTTTATTAACACTCTGGATAAAAACAGCTGTCAGGCAGGTAAGTCCCGTTCATATATCCTTTTCATCTCCAATATGTGGTGTGTAGACTAGCCTCTGGGTCGTGCGCCGGCTTTCACAAGACACAGAGGGCTGAGATCTCGTACCACTTGTTCCGGGAGGCGGGGCTTACGGCCTCTGAGCGTAATGACGTCAGAGCGCGATGACGCGTTTCGCCAAAACACTAATATGAGAGGCAATTCAATAGTGTGTGTTTTTTTTATTGTAAACTATAGTCTATCTATTGGGCTCTTTCATATTGTTTTGATATGTATCTTTGAACATTTTAGTTATTAATCCCCTATATATTGAATGAAATAGAGGTGGTATCCATTCTGTATGATAATGTGTTATTTTATTGTGACCAATCATATGGCTAGAATTGCGGACTTTTCGGTCAGCCACGCCCCCTAATATGACTTAACTTGAGACTGTGGTGGATAAGTGGGCGGATCTGATGAAGCCGAGTGTATCGGCAAAACGCGTCATTGTGCTCTGATGTCATCACGCTCAACAGCCGTAAGCCTCTCCTCCCGGAACAAGTGGTACGAGATCTCAGCCCTCTGTGTCTTGTGAAAGCCGGCGCACGACCCAGAGGCTAGTCTACACACCACATATTGGAGAGGAAAAGGATATATGAACGGGACTTACCTGCCTGACAGCTGTTTTTATCCAGAATGTTAATAAAGAATTTTCTATCTTCACCACAGCTACAAGTCTGCATATGTTGCAAAAGATGCCATCACAGTTCAGAGCAGACTAAATTGCTCTACCTTTGTGAGTGTTTAGGTTTATATCAATTTAATTTTGTATATATATATATATATATATATATATATATATCGCCCTATGAGTTTGTGTTTTCTATTTCTATTTGAGATTCATATTGAAGCATTGACATAAGCAAAATGGATACTCCTAGGTGAGTTATAAAAAGGTTTATTCTAATATTTGCACATTACACAAATAAGTGTGGTTTTTTCACTAGTGCACTTTGTCACTTTGGTCATAAATCATTGCACTAATATTTCTTAATTATTTTACACGTTTATATGGTATTAATGTAAAAATTATCAATTAATTGTAGTCTTAAAAGTACAGCGCACTTTATTTTTGGTGTTATGTGGTCATATGTTAGTGGAGCTTTTTCACAATATATAGTGCTGCTTATTTATTATTAATATTGGATTGTAACAATTATTTTAGCGCCATCCTTTTACTTGTTTTTCTGTGTACATTTTATATTTGCTTTTATATTACACGGTCATGTTACAGTGCTGCCGCCCACCCCATGTGTTCAGGTGCCAAGTATGTGTCAAATCATTTGTAAACGGTTTGGCAGCTTACTGTCGGATGTAGCCTTTGGATTCCTGGAACCATAACCACTACAGTGTAGTCTACTGTTTGTTGTGCTTAGTATTCCTTTAAAATGAGAAATTAACATACCGTATATACTCGAGTATAAGATGAGTTTTTCAGCACATTTTTTGAACTTAGCATTTTATTGCTTGTATTATCCTGTGATGCTTTGACATTCCTTATATGTGGGAATATGATTGGAGGGATGATTATGTTAGACAATTGCTTAATTATTATTGATTGATTATGTAATTAATTGATTGTAGTAGTTCACATGTTTGATCACTTGTTAAATTATTTTTGCACCTATATATTGTTTGTAAGAAGTGTGTTTAGTAGCTTGACAAAGGCCCTAAGTGGTCGAAACGTTGCATTTTGGTTCTTGGGTCCAATAAGATTGCCTATTCGTTGGAACATTTTGGAGTGCCTGGATTACTTTTCTACTAATAAATGCTATATTTGGTCTCTTTGGTACTGGGACTGAATCAAGAGCACCCTAGGATTTCAGGGCGAAGGGCTAAGTGCAGTTCCACAACTTGTCTATGGATGTTTGAGTAATTGTGTGTGTCTGGCTGTCAGTGTTTGTGTGATTGTGTGTATCTGTCTGTCAGTGTGTGTATGTCTGTCAGTGTGGATCTGAGTGAATGTGCGTTTGTCTGTCACTGTGTGGCTGTCTGTCAGTGAGTGAGTGTGTCTGTAAGTGAATGTGTTTGTTTCTGAGTAATTGTGTCAGTGACGGCGCCTGTGTGTCTGAGTGATTGTGTGTGTGTGTGTGTCTGTCAGTCAGTGAATGTGTGTGTGTCTTTCAGTGAATGTCAGTGAATGTGTGTCTGTGTCATTGTGTGTGTATGTCAGTGATTGTGTGTGTGTCAGTGAGTCAGTGATTGTTTGTGTCAAATCAGTGCGTGTATGTCAGTATATCTGAGTGTGTGTCTGTCAGTCAAAGTGTGTTAGTGGTTTAACAGGAAGAGGTGGGGCAAATGTAAATTAGGGAGTGTTCAAGTTCTGTCATGCCTAGGGCAGCACAGATACTAAATACATCACTGCCCCTGGGAAAGGATCCACTCCAATTCTCCCAAAGAGAGGCTCTTGGATGTAAATTAAAATAAAAAATAATATTTGATTGTGTGTCTGTCAATAAGTGTGTGTCTGTGTGTGTGTGTGTGTGTCTGTGAGAGTGTGTCCATTTAGGTGACCAGCCTCCCTCTGATTGCGTGCAAAAGGAGTTTTTACTCACTTTTTTCCCAACTCTGTGCCGGTTTCACCGTTGCTAGCCGAGGCTCCACGGCTGAGATAATCAGTCTTAATGATCTCAGACAATCCAATGCTGTTCCATAGGAAAGCATTCAGAAGCTATTGTGCATGTGTGGCAAAACCCCGCACTGCACCATCAACATCTCCTCATAGAGATGCATTGAATCAATGCATCTCTATGGGAAATGTTCAACACCTCCATACAGAGCAAGGAGATGCTAAAGGTAGGTGCTGCACACTGTGTAGCATTGAAAGAGGAAGCACCTCTAGTGGCCGTCTGAGTGACTGTCACTAGAGGTGTTACTAGGCAGCAATGTAAACTCTGCCTTTTCTCTGAATACATTGCATTTGACCAAACTCATAGAGGTGTATAATTGAAAGAGAAAATAAATAAAAACAAAATGCATTTAAATATAACTATATAACCTTACTCTACACAACTTCTAATTGTCTTGTCTAAGCAGTCTCTTAAAAGTACTCCTACAGTGTTCCATTACATAATATAGAGATTAATGCTTTCTCTCTCCAAAGTCTAACAAGTCTGATTACTCTTACTTTTTGCATGTCCTCATTATGTCCCAATATCTAGGATTTCTGGGTTCACTCTGTACTGCCTTGTTTGCATCGTATGCAATACAGCAGAAGCCCATTGTTCAGTGGGGCAGAGACATGTTGAAGGTAATACCGATGGCTGAAGAATATTGCAAGAAGACCATACGACACATGGCAGGTAAAATTATTTAGTAAATTCGGATTTTTAATCTAATCAACATTGTTTTCTACTACTCAGTAACAATTTTGTTTCATATTGTCCAGTGATGAAAACAAAATGCCATGGAGACAAAACAAAAGTTCAAATAGTGCATTACAGTACAGTGTTTATCTATAGGGGTGGCAAGAGAGAGAGGGGAGGAGGTTGTGGGCTGGGGGGGAGAGGGGTGTGTGTGTGTGTACATATTCACTGATGGTTCTAAAAATATAAAAAGTAACTGTATTAATATTTAGAGCATCAGCAAGTATAAAATGATTTTAGCATGATATTTGATAATTTAAAGTTACTAAGACAGGAGTTACCTTTACATTATGTAGTTCGAATGCCTGAGTGAATATTATTTGCTAGTGCAGTTTCCACTAAAACAGTTTTACGAGTATTTTTTTATTTGATTATCTACTTACACTGAAAAGTAGAAATCAGGTAAGCCAATAATTATAATTTCATTTTTTATTTTTTTTTACGATCGGTTGTTGCTTGCATGCAATCAGCATACGTAAAACCATCAGAAGAGAGAATTTGAAGAAAGGGTGTGGAAGTTGCTGCTCCTCTTCTGCTAATCCTTAGTTAATGCAGAAAAAGTATGTTTTAAAACTGAAAGTATTTTAAGCTTACTGCTTACATGCACGTAAGCAGCTTATCAAACTCAAACCATAAGAAAAAAAAAAGCACAACAGTATTACTTAACCCCTTTAGGACGGAGTCAATAGTGCACGTTCTGATCAAAACAAAACGTAAACAAAAACTGGAATTTGCGCTATATGTCTGTTCAACCGTAATTCACCGCTGTCACATTAAGTGCACCCATATTTATTATATATCATTTTGTTCAGGAGATACAGGGCTTTTATTTATCATTAACTATTCATATATGGAACATAATTTATTATGAATAAAATTTAAAGAAATGTGAGAAAATAAGATTTATTTTTAAATTTGTATTTCCGTGTGACATTTTAGCTGTAAATGTCATAATACTGTTTTACTGCAAAAAAATGCACATATTTGTAATCAGCGATGTCTCACGAGTAGTGCTGTCCCGAACGGTTCGCCGCGAACGGTTCGCCACGGACTCATCATTGAGTAAACTTTGACCCTGTACCTCACAGTCAGCAGACACATTCCAGCCAATCAGCAGCAGACCCTCCCTCCCAGACCCTCCCACCTCCTGGACAGCTCACTAAGAATGCAGCTTCAAAATGGATGCTGTCCAGGAGGTGGGAGGGTCTGGGTGGGTCTCTGCTGCTGTCTGCTGCTGATTGGCTGCTATGTGATACAGGTCGAACGTTCCGTTCGGGACATCACTACTCACGAGTACAACAGTACCCTCCCATTAACAGGTTTTATGGAGTTTTGGAAAAGTTACAGGGTCAAATATAGAACGTTCCATTTTCAAATTGAAATTTGCCAGATTAGTAATGTTACCTTTGAGACGGTGTGGTAGTCCAGGAATGAGAATTACCCCATAATGGCATACCATTTGAAAAAGTAGATAACCCAAGGTATTAAAAGTGGGGTATGTTTAGTCTTTTTTAGTAGCCACTTAGTCACAAACACTGGCCAAAGTTAGTGTTCATATTTGTTTTTGTGTGAAAAAAGCAAAAAACTAATATTTGGCCAGTGTTTATGACTAAGAAAGACTGGACATACCCCACTTGCAATACCTTGGGTTGTCTACTTTTGCAAATGGTATGCCATCATGGGGGTAATTCTCATTCCTGGGCTACCATACGCTCTCAAAGGCAACATAACCAATCTGGCAAATTTCAATGTAAAAAAAAAATGAAATGCAAGCCTTATATGTGACTCTATAACTTTCCAAAACACCATAAAACCTGTACATGGGGGGTACTGTTATTCTCGGGAGACTTCACTAAACACAAATATTAGTGTTTTAAAACAGTAAAACATATTACAACAATAATATAGTCCATAAACATGACGTTCGTTTGTAGAAAATGCTAAAAATTTCACTTTTACTTAAAATATCATCGTTGTAATACAATTTACCAGTTTGAAACACATATTTGAGTTCAGCGAAGTCTCCCGAGTAAAACAGTACCCCCTATGTACAGGTTTTATGGAGTCTTGGAGAGTTACAGGGTCAAATATAATGCTTGCGAATTAAATTCTCTGCACTTTCTCCCTGTGTTGTCAGGCATGTCAATCAAATTTTAATTAATCAAATCACATAATTATGTTAAAAGATTACTTAAATATATATGTAGAATTTTAATATATATGCATTTATAGGTATTTAAATTCTACGTGTATACTAATGTAATCTTTTATGTAATTCTATGTATTTATCTATATATATATATATATATATATATATATATATTTGCGGTTATTGGTATTTTATATATAGATAGATACAGTTGCAAGAAAAGGTATGTGAACCCTTTGGAATGATATGGATTTCTGCACAAATTGGTCATAAAATGTGATCTGATCATCATCTAAGTCACAATAATAGACAATCACAGTCTGCTTAAACTAATAACACACAAAGAATGAAATGTTGCTATGTTTTTATTGAACACACCATGTAAACATTCACAGTGCAGGTGGAAAAAGTATGTGAACCCTTGGATTTAATAACTGGTTGAACCTCCTTTGGCAGCAATAACTTCAACCAAACGTTTCCTGTAGTTGCAGAGGTGGGGAGGCCCACAGATCCGTTTCGCACCGGGGCCCCATGGATTGTGTGTACACCACTGCATACATCCATAAACACGCATCATTACACACATACATCCATAAACACACATACTGCCCAATACATGCATCCATAAACACACACTGCCTAATACATACATCCATACACACACACACATACTGCCTAAGACATACATTATACATTGAATACATAATGAAGGTAAGCAGGTGCCTGCTCTGCCATATTTAAGAAGGACAGCATCAGGGGTGCTCTGAGGTGATCAGATGGCCACCTACTGGGCCTTCTGTGACAAGGCCCCCACTTTTGGGCACCTGGAGGATCGGCCGGGCATGGGGGGGGGGCTATAGAACGCTGCAGCCCAAGACAGGAGCAGCCCACCAGGAAACATTCCCCTAGCAGGCCTGTGCCCTAGGCGAATGCCTAGTTCGCTTAACAGTGGCGCCAACCCTGGGTGTAGTACTAGTGATAATGTCATGATCTTGTGCAGGTCAGTGATGAGACTGAAACTGGGGTTAATTTCAGGGTCTTTATATGGTATCTTAGCCATTCTAGTAAGAACAGGATATCCTATTATTGTAGTTGTAGGAATGAAGGATAGTGAACAGAACAGAATGTCTGAATTTACAGGTAATTCAGTAGCCTAAGAAATAAAGGATTTAGACAAGCCCAAAATGGAAATAAGGTAAACCTATAAAAGAAAATACTTATATAGGTGGAGCGCAAAATCAGATCCACATTTCCATGGAATCCTTTACACAGCTTCAACTCAGATGGATATAAAAAAGATAAAATGCATATAATAGTGAAGTACAGTTATAGTAAGTTGCAAATATTTAATAATCGTTTCACTAGACATAAAACACTCCTAGCAATAAAAATAATAAAGCAAAATCAATATTGAATAAAATTACATAAATTAAATGAAATAAACAATGAGCCTCTTACAGGATAAAAATAAGTGAGTGTATGCAGTCCCAGCTGCTACTCACTAACGCTTTATAGTTGCCTTAGTCCAGGCACAGGGTTGACAGGTAGCCGGCTTCTCTCTTGTCTCCTCCACGGATGTCGTAGAGAAAGCGGGCCGCTGAAAGATCCTGAATGCCGGTCTGGGGTTCTCTGAGCTTCCCGGGTGCTCCGCCCCTTTTGCGTCACTCCGTAACAGGCGTGCGTCACTGCGTCGTCTACGCGTTTCGCCGAAGCTTCCTCAGGACACAGAGCAGTGATGCTGACTTGTCTTACTCGTCCACTATTTAAAGCGATCCTTCCGCTTCCTATTGGATCCCTAATCATAGTGTCTTTTATGCAGGTGTATTAAAACCATACATCCTCTACTTAACTCCATAATTACCTATACTAAATAGACATATTAATGCAAATATCATAGGGACATTTAAACATTTAAACATATAATTGACAAACATTTCTCAATTTTATTCTACCATACCTGGTTTTAAGAGAAGAGAGAAAATTGGTAACAGGGAGTTAATACAAATATAAATACAACTTTTCATCAAACTTTTAAACTTTTCTATGTCAATTTTAACTTTTAACCATTTTTAAATGTTTTTAAATAAGTATTACCTTCCCCAAAGGGGTGCCCATATTTAAAGTGCCCCAAAACCAATTTAAAGTGCTATACTCAAAATTCAGAACCATTTGCTACAAAGTGCAGATCATATATATAATTGTAAATTATTCATACAGTCATCTAAAATATATCTAAATATATATCTAAAAATGTATCTAAAAATATATAATAATATAAAAAAAATTATATATATTATAAGAAATGGCACAACTCAAAATCATTATTAAGGCCAAACGGAATGAGAGTATTGAGTTCAAAAATTTTTAGAAGTATTTATTAAAGAAGTCAATTCGAATGATTGGGGAGTATCCCTAGTTTTTAATTATAGTAGATCTAAAGTAGATTTCCTTGATCTTTCGATTTTTATGGAGGATGAGATGATTAAAACTAAGACTTTCTTTAAAGCTGTCGATGTGAACAGCTATATAGAGTTGTCGAGTTGTCATTACAGTCCCTGGCTCAAGAATGTACCAAAAAGTCAACTGATCCGTATTCGAAGGAATTGTACGGACAAAGAGACATTCTTGGACCAGGGCCAGAAAATAATAGAAGATTTCAAAGCCAGAGGTTATGAAGGTAAAGATTTAAATAAGACACTAGAAGAGGTACAACAGATAGACAGGGAGTCTCTTTTGGAATATAACGGTCCAAAAAAGAATAAGAAGAATACAGAGGATGTACCCTTTATCTGCCAATTTGCAGGTAGACATAATGGCAGATTGAGGAGCATCATTAATAAGAATTGGCATTTTTTATTGAAAGATCCGGCACTACATAATCTTTTACCTACTCAACCAAAAATTGTCCATAGAGGAGTTCCAAATATTAAAAATATTCTGACGTTTAAACAGGATAAAAACGACAATAAAACCTTAGGGTCGTTAGAAAAATACGTAGGGTTAAAGAAAGGCTTTTATAATTGTGGGACATGCAATGCGTGTAAAGCCACAGGCTCACATAGAAATTTTAGAGATCAATTTATGTCACCAACTAAAACCTACAAGATAAAGGAATGTATAACCTGCCACACTAGTAATGTAATCTATATGCTTATCTGTCCCTGCGGACTAAGCTACATAGGTCGCACTACACGCCAGCTACATACTAGAGTAGGAGAGCATGTATACAATATCCGTAAGGGTTTTGCACTGCACCAGGTATCCTTACACTTTAAAGAACATCACAATAGTGACCCATCTGGCCTATCATTTGTTGGAATACAGAAAGCACTTTTTAATTGGAGAGGTGAAGATCGTACGAAAAAATTGGGCCAAATGGAAATGAGATGGATTTTTGAACTCAATACTCTCATTCCATTTGGCCTCAATAATGATTTTGAGTTGTGCCATTTCTTATAATATATATTTTTTTTATATTATTATATATTTTTAGATACATTTTTAGATATATATTTAGATATATTTTAGATGACTGTATGAATAATTTACAATTATATATATGATCTGCACTTTGTAGCAAATGGTTCTGAATTTTGAATATAGCACTTTAAATTGGTTTTGGGGCACTTTAAATATGGGCACCCCTTTGGGGAAGGTAATACTTATTTAAAAACATTTAAAAATGGTTAAAAGTTAAAATTGACATAGAAAAGTTTAAAAGTTTGATGAAAAGTTGTATTTATATTTGTATTAACTCCCTGTTACAATTTTCTCTCTTCTCTTAAAACCAGGTATGGTAGAATAAAATTGAGAAATGTTTGTCAATTATATGTTTAAATGTTTAAATGTCCCTATGATATTTGCATTAATATGTCTATTTAGTATAGGTAATTATGGAGTTAAGTAGAGGATGTATGGTTTTAATACACCTGCATAAAAGACACTATGATTAGGGATCCAATAGGAAGCGGAAGGATCGCTTTAAATAGTGGACGAGTAAGACAAGTCAGCATCACTGCTCTGTGTCCTGAGGAAGCTTCGGCGAAACGCGTAGACGACGCAGTGACGCACGCCTGTTACGGAGTGACGCAAAAGGGGCGGAGCACCCGGGAAGCTCAGAGAACCCCAGACCGGCATCCAGGATCTTTCAGCGGCCCGCTTTCTCTACGACATGGAGGAGACAAGAGAGAAGCCGGCTACCTGTCAACCCTGTGCCTGGACTAAGGCAACTATAAAGCGTTAGTGAGTAGCAGCTGGGACTGCATACACTCACTTATTTTTATCCTGTAAGAGGCTCATTGTTTGTTTCATTTAATTTATGTAATTTTATTCAATATTGATTTTGATTTATTATTTTTATTGCTAGGAGTGTTTTATGTCTAGTGAAACGATTATTAAATATTTGCAACTTACTATAACTGTACTTCACTATTATATGCATTTTATCTTTTTTATATCCATCTGAGTTGAAGCTGTGTAAAGGATTCCATGGAAATGTGGATCTGATTTTGCGCTCCACCTATATAAGTATTTTGTTTGATTTTTGGTGTGGGAGTTGGGTTCACACAGGTGTGTAGCAGCTTTTTGGAATTTAACCCTGTAATAGAGGTGTTTAACATTTTGAAGGTGATACAGAAATTTTTCACATTTTTTTCTGCCACCTCATCTGTGTATACAGAATTATAGGCTTAGCGCTTTTATACTTTAAATATAAACCTATAAAAGAAGTTATACGTATTAGAGAGATTATAGGAAACAGGATTTAGGCAATATACCCCAGAACAGGATATTAAGAAACAACTAAACAGAATTAGAGAGAAATATGAGTACTTAAATAGGGTTGTAGTTGTTCAGTCTCTTTGGATAAGAGGTTATGTTGTAGTAGCAGGTCCTTTTTGATAGATGCAAATAGAGTTTGGAATATACCGTAAGTAAATCCAATGTAGGAGTAAATAGATAGCCACAAAGTAAATTAAAGTCCAGTGTTGTTTTAAGCAAGTTGGATGTTCAGCAGGAATATAGGGAGTTCAGGTTGGTTTGCTGCAGGTTTGTAGATAAGGCAGGAATGAAGAGTTGTACAGGTAAGTTTGGAGCAGGTTGGTGAGCATAGCTGGTTATGAAGCCAATAACGAAAATCCACAGGTTAACTCAGGAGCCAGGATATGAAGTCTTTTCAGGCAATCATCAACTTCAGTGTCAAGGCAAAGTGGTGAGTTGGGTGTTACCTTTTGTAGGAACCCAATTTAGTCCAGGCAGGTGAGCATGATAAGGCGAGTTGTCAAACTAGAGGCAAGGGAGGCCACTAGTGGTAAAACAAAAGGAACAGGAAATACATAACAAAAGTCTTGCTTGTAAGGACAGGATCCTGACATCTCTTACACTTGGTCTTATTAGGCTTGGTTTTTACAGAAAAATGGTTCTTTATGAACCCCTAAAACCACTCCACCAGGGGTGGGCAGTCTGCAGCCGTCCATATGTTTTGGACTACATCTCCCTTGATGCTTTGCTAGCATTATGGCCCTAAGAGCATTATGGGAGATGTCGTCCAAAACATCTGGAGGGCCAAAGATTGCCCACCCCTGCACAACACCATATGCTGAATACCAGGTGGCATGAAGAATTCTATGATTTCTTTGCAATCTGGGAAGAAGCCATTACGAATTGGCATTATAGCCCAGTTATGCCAGTTAGTGACAAGTATGTAGTAAGTAGTGACTTTGCTGTGGCACAAATCTAAAACCCCAACACCGGTTAGTGAATCTAGATAATTATGTCAATTAGTGCTTCATCTGAATATTTATAATCAGTAAATTATATGTATCTGCAGTAAAATTCATACACTCACACAATCCTTTTCATTATCCAGAAGAAGCGAATTGACAAAGTCTGTTGCTGAAGTTGGTTATTATCTAATACTAATCATCTACCTTTAGAATACCAAGAACACTGGTTTTACTTTGAAGCCAAGTGGCAGTTTTACCTGGAGGAGAGAGAAATAACAGAAGACAATGAAAATAAACCTGCTTTTCCTGACAAATATGATGCTGAAGAGCGAGATAAGGTAAACATGTTACTGTAACAGCGGCTACACCTTGACTTTTTTTTTGTTGGCATTCGGAGCAGCAATGGGATCATAGCACAGATTCAGAAAGGTCTATTAACATAGCTATGAGCCACAGAAAATTAACATTTAAGGAAAAACTTGGTTATTTTAGTGTAAGTTTCCCCAGTCCTAGCAGTTTGTATTGTGATTACAAAGTGTATAATACGGTCCACGAAAGCAATCTTACATCTCTTATCTTACTTCATGTGTAGACGTATAAAAAATGGAGCTCAGAGGGCCGTGGGGGAAGGAGAGGACACGATGCTCCTATGATTGCATATGATGCCCTGCTAGGGGCTGGAGGTGATTGGAAAGAACTCTGTAATCGAGCTATGTTCCATGGAGGTATGTGACTACCTGATAATATCATTAGAAGTCTGTGTGGGAGGTGAGTGGGAGACATAATGAGTATCGTATACCATTTCAGTACACTCCAAGTGGTACACATGCATGATTTAATGGAGGGATATATAGATACATTGAGCTTGTGGGTAAATGAAGTGGGAATATTTATGTATGGACTCATGTTTACTTTTTATTATTTTAATTTGTTGTAAAATAATTCTGTAGTTCCTGTAATTTGTGTAGTGCGAGGGGAAATGTTTTGTGTGGGTTTTTTTTCCATTTGTTTTTGTTTGATTAATCCAGGTGCCATCCAGACATAGCAGAATATCTAGTCCTACCCTGACCCTCAAGACTAGAGCCCTTGTTAATATGTAGCATATTATTGCTATATAAAATTTTAAATAATTGATTAAATATTTGTAAAACAAAATATTTCGAATTTTTAAGTTGCTCTTGAAAAATGCTACCATTTGTAAATAGCTTCCTTGAAGGGTTATTTCAAGCACCATAACCACTTCAACCTGCTGATACAATTTTACAATTTTGAGGGGAGCGATAATGGCATGTACACCCCCCTTCTATATAATTATAGCCCCCACCCAGCACCAACTGGTGAGGGCTGGGTTTCACGTTAGGCCCAACCAACTTATAACGATTAGAGTCACACTTGCAGCCCATTAATAGGAATAGGGAGGGACACTATGTTCCATCCATTCCTTTAAATTACAGCCCCACACTCTGGCAAAAGGTGGGGTCACAGACAGGGGAAACTATGTCCCACCAGATTATTATTTAATTAGAACCTCACCGTGGGTTCTTGGTATTTAGCATACATGCTCCCAATCACATCATGGCAAATGGTGGCATGGAGAGGTTTAATAACGCCCTTATTCTAGCTTGGGGTTCATCTTGAACAACAAAGGATTCAGATTTATTTAATTTTAATGACTAACAGGGCTAGTCATTAAAGAAGACTGATAAGGGTGCTTCAGAAGAGCAGAGTTCACCTGCTAAATATTCAACTGGCATTCAATCCAGTAGAAATTAGCTATACAGATTGTCCACATCCAGTCCATAGTTTTAAACTGGGTTTTTCCTATGGTATTGAATCATAAAACAGAAAAAGGGAGCAGATGAATTAAAACCCCAAAATATGGCTTCCCTTCCTTTAAAAGGGAGACTTGAGAAGTTCACATTTGTATTTTGCCAATTGCCATTATTAAAATCCACTTTTTGTGTTTTATTGATGTGTTTAAAATAAATGTGCACGCAGTTACTCTACAATTTAGGGTCCCTTCTGCTCTATATTCTTAAAATCTTCTGAAGCCTTGAGACTGCTCACCATATAGTTTAGTTTTAGTGTGTATTTTTGTATTTTCACTAACCACATCTAGTTAGTTTGTGACCAATATATTGATTTAACATAAAGGTTCTCATATGAAATATTATGCCGTCATCTACTATGGTTTTGTGTTTCAGGAGAAGGTGGTGCAACAGGTTCAATTGCTGGGTGCCTGTTCGGACTGCTGTATGGTATAAATAACGTACCTAAGGGACTCTACCAGGAGTTCGAACTAAAAGAGCAGCTCGAACACTTGGGTGACAAACTTCATCAACTATCTACAAAGGAAAAGTAAAGCAGTTGGTGTTATTTTTCTTTAAACACAGCTCTAAACACTAAGAACAGTCTGAACAGTTATCTTAAATTAGTAGCCAGTGGAAACTAGAATGTATTAGGAATGGGATTTGACCTTTTGGCTAGGTCTAGTGAGCACGATGTTTACATTAGATGTACCATTTGTATAGTTGTATGATTTTATTGTGTTTTTTTTTTCTCACAGGTAAAGACAATACTTATGAATCTAAAGTCAGGTGAAACTCAAAGATAGCCACATGATTAAGATACACATATATCATATAATAGACCAAACGTGATGCCATTATAAAGCCAAGTGTAGCATTAGGAAGATTGACATGTATTTAGAATGAATGGTTTTCCATGGCCTTTCATTCACTGATATTATGTATTTTCAACATACTGTACAAACCTTGCAATACAATGTGCCAGAATGAACCTTATGTTGATTGCCACTTAAACAGAAACAGTCTGTACACGGGTGAGCTTCTGGCACTGCACACAGTAACCTATGGGGTATTTGAAAGGCTGTGTTGCATAGTGTACATATGCTGAAGGGGGTTACACAGAATACATATGTTGGAGTGATTCATGAGTACAAAGTCTAAATGTAATCACTGGGAGAAAACAGGTGAAGGTATTTTAGAGCAATGCTACCCACATCGTACTGTACATCGTACAGTGGATGGTTTTCTGTGTTACTGGCCATAGCTGGTATTGTGTGGAGTCCCAGATAGTGCTTACAAGAGTTTTATTAATACGAATGATAAGAGTAATTCACATGTGTTAATTAGCGCTATTATAACTATGAAGTTAATGACCTTGTAGGATTGCACAAGCCACTTGAACCAAGGTTTCCAAGTCAATGACATGCTTGGCTTTCCAACCCGTGACCCCGACAGGACGGGAATCTTTGGGAACCTGTGTAATTTCAGATGTCCTTTCCATCTGGTAGAAAGTAGGCACCAGCTCATCTGATTTTGAGGGTATCCTGCCAGAATAGGTTTCTAATAGTATGTGATTGAGAAACATTGTCACTAACTGATCAGGTTAGTTGTGTTGTCCAGTCCATTAACTCCAGACTTAGATTTTGTGAGTGAGACACAGCAATTTATCAGCACCCTTCATTAAACCTCAGACTGGTTTGTCTTCTCTGTAAATTGTTTTGCATGCGGGGTCGTGTTAAAATCAAGACGCATTTTGTAAATCCCAGTTAAAGAACTGTAAAGAACATGATCCCTCATCCAGTCTGTGAAAAGGATGACTCTGACAGTCATGAATTTATACTTTGTACATCAGGGTTGGGAAAACTACAAGTCACTATTTTTTTTTAGGGCTAACAATTCTATTATTCTCAGACAGATCAAGTGAAAATATTTATAGACTACTAAAAAAGTTAATTGACTGTAAGTTACAAATCCTTTATTTAGCTGAATATCTGAAATAAACACCCAAAATGTTAACTTTTTACACTTGACGCACAGAACAGAACCATTTAACTGTATAAGTTGCCTACAGAATGACTACCACATTTGCAATGTTCATTCTACTCTTTGGAATGCATTGATGCATGCCTGCTATGTCTACTGCTCTGATCTGCATCCATAAATATATGCATTGTGTAAGCATTATCTTTCTGGGCCTCCAAACTGTTATCGTCCAAAATATGCCTGACATGCCTGTGAATAAAAAAAAAACAACAAACATTATATTTGTTCTTTCTGTCAAGGGTTTTGTTGTTTGCTGGTCTAAAAATTAAAGGTGCAATTACATATAATGCCATTTCAGTTTATTGGCATGTGTCAATACAAATTATTTTATTTAAAAGAAAATATGGATAACATTTTTAATCAGGCTTCAAAATAAAATAAATGTAGCATAATGTAACTAATTTAGGCTTTACACGCACTTGTGCCTCGTACTCACAATCTCCCTGGTCTTTGTGCTTGTAACTCTGATCACACTTGATTGAGCAGAAACAAGATACAGGATGTTGTTTTAATCCATAAATAGGATGTTTATTAAATATACAAAGTTATGATGATACAAAAAGGAGTTCCTTAAAAAATATTTGGGTAATATTTGGATAAAAAAATAAATAAATACATTTTTCATTAGGAATGTCACATATTGTTATTTACACTGATAGAGTACTCAGTGGATTGTGGTTATAGCAATTGAACATGATACATTGTGCAATTTGGTATGACAATCGACATTCCAAATCAATTTAGCAAATATAAAATCCATAAAATTTTAAATAAATGGAACACTAAAACCTTAAACAATAGATCAGTTCCTGGATTTTTAAATATAAAATACAAGAGTATTTTCAAATAATATATTAATAATAATAATAATAATGTTATTATAAATTAAAAGTTGATTCATAGAGCATTTAAGAAATTTCACAACAACATTCCACTGAAAACCACAACATTTTTAAATCCCACATTAGTTAGTTTGTTATTTAGCAAGTAGATCTCACAGTAATTATGCAAAATAATTTTCAATTTTTCAGAATTCACTAATTTTTGTAATCCATAATGTACATGTTACATTTCATCCAGTGAGGGTAAGGGTGTTTCATGAACGGTTTATATTTAAGAAAATTGTGGAGAGTTGAATACAGTTTTTTTGTAGAATAGTTCAAGAATATTCATCACAAGACCTTGTGGGTCAGCATGTCTTGCTATTCATCCATTCTTATTAATGTCATGAAAGGGCATTTTATCACAGCTTACTCTTACTTACCCTTTGGCTAAATCTTATCTTACCGTTTGGCACTAGCAATGTATGCAGTATTTGTGCTTACTAACATCATTATTTTCTATGTAGTCCTTAGAAAGTTATTATAAGAAGAAATATATTTTTATTTTTTTTAAACAAAAAACAAACACTTATGTTTGGTGATACATTGCTTTCTAAACAGGCAATTTCTGGACCAATCCCTGCCTGACAAAATATAATTAGAAGGATATATTAAAGTCCTTGAAGATTTTTCTCAGTCCCTATATCTGAATGATTTAGTAACAATCATTGCTGAGTTCTTAGAGGAAATCAACATAATGGGTTAACAAAGAAGGAACATTCTGACAGTTATCTTGGTTATTTAATTTCCCTAGTACGAGGCTTTGCCTTGGAAACAGACTGTGATTGCTTACGAAATACAACACTACACGATCACATATTGCCACTGGGTGTCAAAGCACTCATTGGCGCTTAGTCAAATAGCTGGCAAAGTATACTCAAAGCCCAGTTTTATTGCTGTGTATATTACATTAAGTCCATTTGTCCCAAGCCTTTAGGATGCCAAAATATGTTGTTTAGTGTTATAAATAGCAGACTCCGTATTAGTGGAGAAACATATACTAAATCCTTTAACTGGTAAGTGTTTCTGTTATTCAAACAAGTTACATCTCATTAAAACAATTTATAGTTATATCTATGTGATGAACATATTAAAAGTAGCACATAACACTATTCTGACCTTTATGTTGGTACTGGCATACACAGCAAAATATAGTCTCACAACTAACCAGCTTTTTATAAATGATGACACTTTGCTGGTAAAGCATCCTTTAAAATCCTTTGTGGCTTGATCATTTGCCTTTCTCCTCCAAGCTAGCCCGACATATAATTCTTGTCATATTTCGGCACTAAATAGAATCTCTTACTCATTCTTATCAATTTTTTTATTTAAAAAAAAAAAAAGAATTACTCCCACAAAATTGCAGAAATTAAAATGTACAATAAATATATACAACCAACAATAACATTGTTCTTCAATAGTTTTAGAGCAATATATTCCAAACCTGAATCAAGGAAATCGGTATTTATGACTTGTTTTTGATAAATCTATAATACATGCGTCTTTGGTCATATGATATAATGTTCATATAATGTTCAAATAATGTTACTTTCTGAGACTGCTAGAAAACCTCTTGCATCTTGAAATTCATTAGCTGTTATATGAATTGCATGTAACAATTTGCATCGGCATGGTGTAACATCATTTTCCATGGATTCATGTATTTCCTGTAGCAGTTTTGTGGTATGGTAAGCTAGAACATGTGACCTGCTAGTCAGACATTGAACAAGGAACTTTCAAACTGTCCTATTTCCAACAGTATTTGTGGTCATCAAAGACAATATTTTTAATGGATTTGTGAAACAAAATATAACTGTGACTCATCACCATTCCAAGAGGAATGTATATATTGCGTCCTAAGGACACTTCTAGTGGCTGTCTCTCTTACAGCCACTAGAGGGGCTTCCTGGTGCAGTCCTGCTATTTTTGCAGAACCAATGTTGGGCATATTTACGCTCAGCATGAAAGTGTCAAACAGTCCCCATAGAGAGGCATTGGGTCAATGTATTTCCACGACGAGATGCAGATTGGAGCAGCGCATGGATTGATGCACATGAGCAGTATCTCTCCTAACGCTTCCCCATGAAGAAGCATTGGACTAGCCAACATTATTAGTAATTATGATTTCAGCCAGGGGAGCATCGCCGGGGGATATAAGGTGAGTAAAACTGCTTATTTTATTACTTCTGGGAGAGGCATAAATCTGAATTGGTATTATAATATTCTAACATTAGGAATACATGTTTGTATTCCTGGTGTTAGACTATTACTTTAATGTTGTGCCTGCTAGCAAATTTTTCCATTAGAAGAACCCTCCAAGTCTTGTCTGGCTTATTTTATAAAAGTGTAAATTTCAAGAGAAATCTGCACTTTTATGAATTAAGCAGATAGTCAGTAGGGGTTCCTGCCTCACTAGCTTTGAACATTAGTTTTCATAAATGAGCATTCGTTTCAATGTTTCTTTATGATAATTGCTGTATGTGTGACATGTCCCAGTGCTTCCCTATGAGAAGCATCAGACTGAATACTAGTCATCAATAATGATAAATTCACGAGCAGGATCAGCATTTTAGTGAGAAAACAATCCCACAGCTGTATAAAAAGTGAGTTCGGTTGATTATCAGCTGTTTTAATAAAAAAAACTGGAGGGTGTAGTAATCAAAATATCAATGGGATTTCTCTGATTGATTAATTAAATGAATTATAGTCATGGATCCTAGTGCTTTTTCAATTATTGAAATACAACATGCAAAATTAGTAAGGTCAAATGAGTAAATTGTCAGAATATTTACATTTAAATAATATAATGTTACTATCTCCCATCTTACAAATTCTGTAAAAATATCCCCCAAAATAAATTACACATTCGTCATAGCTATAGTATGCAATATAGGGCTTTTCAATTGCAACAAATCCCATGAGTCAGCTTATTTAGGGTGACTGGACTTAACAAATATAGTAAATCACAGGTTACTTCTGTTATAGTATGTTCATTTATTATTTGTAAGAACATTACTTTCAATAATGTCTACAAGGCCGATTGATTTTTCTTTATACAGCAATATAAAGTCAGTGGCCCATGGTGGTAAGATGTTGACTGATCTATTGTGGCTGAAAAAGAAAGCCAACAAGAATGTGAATTCAGGCGAAAGCTTGGTTCTCAGCAACTTGCTTGAATACATCACCAACTTGAATAGCTTGAACTCTACAAGAACCAACATGCAGACCTCTAGTGATCAGGATAATGCGACTCTATGCAATAAGTTTAAGCAAGCTTACAACGTAAGCATCAGGAAACCAACCAAATTCCAGCTTTTGCAATCCAAGTTCATGAATCCAAACCAAAGACCGCCAATGAAAAAGCAGAGAGAAGTAGGAAAGCTGATATGTAGGGACAAGCAACATGTCACCAGAGCACCTGTTAACAATCCAGTAAGAAAATTAGATCTTTCAAAGTATCCAAATCTCAAAAAAGAAAGTAATAATCTGCCCTTGCCTACTGACAAGGTCGTTTGGAATAAATCTAATGGAAAGTCAAGAGTGAAGTCAATTCTAAAAAGGTTTATTGCTGCAGAGGAGAATGGAAATAAAGATAGTCCTCTAAATTCAAGAATGGGGAACATGAAAAGTAATGCTCCCAAAATACTTCGTAGAAATACAGTTATTTCAGCTTTAAAAGAAAAGTTTGAACAGAACTCAACAATTTGCTCAGTGAGAGAGGTAAAGTCTTCCGTTGTTCCCAAATTGCAAAAGCAGAATGAGAAACCATCAGCAAACAAGTGTATTAAGAAAGCAGTGGTAAAAGGATTACAGATTCCAGCAATGGAAGTAGAATACTTACAACCACCTACTCATGAACTTGCAAATTTGGTGGAAGAGACCATGCTGCTCTTTGTAGTTAAAAAGAATATAATGCATGGCCCTGTTGCTTGGATGACACATAATGCAAACCATGGCAAATCTGAAACCTATTGTAGTGAGCTTTGTAAGATAAATGACACAAAGAAAGGACTAGAAGAACACATTATCAAAAATGATACAAATGGTCAAGTTGTCTTACTTGAAACAAATGGGCCTGCTTGTTCAAGAAATGAGATTGGTACAACAAATAGCACTGACTGGACAAATGAAAAAAATGTACCAGGAGCAATGGCGGAAAAGTCAACCACTCATCAAGAGAGTCTTCAAAAAGCGGACAATCATTCTGAACTGAGGAATGCAGTTTACATTTCAGGAGATGAGAAAAATAACGGGGCCCAAGAAAACACAGATGCCTCAAGAAATACATTAGAACAGGAAATAATGAATGGACATTTTACTGAGAAACCAGAGATGACAGAGGATACATCAGTAAATATTTTAAGTGAAAAAGAGTATGAAGCGCAAAGAAGTAGGTCTATGCAAGCTCATAAAATAATGGTTAACCATCTTAATTCTGTATGCCAAAAAGAGAATCTGGAAAATAGGTATTTAGGTACTCATGACAACAATGAAATCCCTCTTGACCAAGGCAATCACAAAAACAAAAATGAAGAAAGAGTGGTGCACCCAATGAATGATGATAAGGGCAACTTAAAAACACGTAATGTGAAAGGAGATCAGCAACCAGTAGATAGAAATGAATTCAGCAAAAATGAGATTGAAGTAAAATACAAGGGAATAGCTGTACAGCCAACAAATGGTTGTGCACAATACCTTGGTAAAAGCAAAAATAATGTGAAAAATGAGGACGTAGTCAAAGACATATTATGTGACATCCCCAACAAAAACACAAATGAGGATGAATCAGAGAAAGACACAACAGAGGACAAAGACAGTATTACCATCAAGATCAAGAATGAAACAAGCAATTTCCAGGAAGACGTTAACTGTAAGTTGATTCTCAGCAGTAGCATGACTGATTTAAGTCATAAGGATGAGTCAGATGGACAACCATCTAAGGGTAGCGTGCACTGTCTCGACAAGGGCATAAGTGAAGTGAAAAATGAGGACATAGTTGAACACACAGTGAGTAACAGTATATATATAGTCAAGAAAAATAATATAAAATTTAAGGAACAATCAGAGGATAACCAAATGGAAGGAGAAAACTGGGGCATTCTCAGCAAGAATAAGAACACAAGAAGCAATGAAAAAGAAGATGTGGGAAGTGAATTAATTATCAACAAGGAGGAAACAGCTGAACAACCAACAAAGGAGCACAGCCAACACAAGAACAAAAATGATGTGAAAAATAAGGAAACCAATGAAAGCAAAGTAAGTGAGAATAAGTATATCCCCAACATAAACAACATAAAATATAATAACATATCAGAGGAATATCCAGCTGAGAACATTAAGAAAATTATTCGCAAGAATAAAAACACAGCAAGCAAAATGGATGAAGACAATGAACAACCTACAGATAATGACTACACTTCCACTACAAATGATCGTCTAACTAAAAATGACTTGAGTATGAGTTTTAAACAAAACAATGACACGTCACGCATTCATAACAAAAAACAAAGTGTTGTGAAATATGAAATGAAATGTCCAAAGCAGGAGTTAAACTCTTTGGTGTATAGCAATATGCAAAAACAAGGAATATGTGATGCAAATGTGAATCATGAATCACACAAACACACTATGATGATTCCAACAATCACCTTGCACAGAAAAGAAATAACAGCAAAGCCAAATGATGTTATTAAGCAATTAGTGAACACCAGCAGCGATGGAATGGAAAGAAGTCTGAGACTTAAATTGGATAATGATCACCCACAGTCTGTGACAGATGAAGTTAGGTCCAAGATGAAGAGTGATTGCAAATTGGAAAGGACATATGGTTTAAGCTACTCAATTACTGATTCACCTCCAAATGAGGACACACTGGAGGATATTCCTTCATTTTGTAACCTTAAAAACCAAGGGACTGGCAGTACTGAGCCAATGGTTCATTTTGAAAAGGCAACCTGTAAAAGTACACTAACTCACCATAACAACATACATGTCCCAAAGTATTCTTCTATCAAAATACAGCAAACATCCGAGTCTGAATGTATCAATAATCATAATAAACTGAATTGTAAATCATTAGCTAAGCCCGGGAAACAACATTACCTGCAAAATCTTGTGTCTGAGACTATGGGACAAAAACAGGAAAATTCTAAAGTGCATATAAATCAAACAGAAGATATGGACAAGGAGAGATTGCACAAACATCAAGTAAACTCAAAGTATCAAATCCCTTCATCCAAAGATCTGTGCAGCAAAGAAGAATCCATGGCATTCCCTACTCATAGAACAAGCTGTACCACCCTTGGTGACTCATCCAAGTACAAAGTACAAAGTTACCAGGACCCTAAAATATCCTCCACACAATCATTTAAGCCTTTAGTTGTCAGAGCAAGTGATACATTTAAACATTATACTTGATTTTTTTTCCTCAATGTTTCATCTCCTAAAATATATCCTATATGAGATTCCTTACTAAATTACAGTTATAAATAAGGGGTGTCATCATACACTTGACTAGACAAAGTCAAAGTCAAATTAGATGTTGGCTACTAACTGGAAGTACTGGTCACTAGCAAATTGCCCCTTTAACTGTTCCTGATTCAGGTAACCTCAAATCAGTGGATTATAATAATAACCTATTTTATACTAAGACTATTTTTGTTCTCCCAAGTGGAACTCTGCACATTTTGCATTCAAAACTATAGCTGATTAGTGAATGTTACTTATACCTTCATCAGACATGTATATTTCAGTAAATGTGTTTACATTTGTGATTGCTGGCTTTTCCCACTTCATGCAAGACTGATTAACAACCCATCGTCATCATCGTCATCATCACCAAAGATTAATGAGCAAAAGGCAAAATATATGTTTGTACTATGTTTTAACTGTACTATACACTGACTGCTTCACATTGTTGCTAGACTGCTTGTGAATAATTTTTAAACCATGATAATATAATGTATTAATACTAAATAATTATCTTTATGTGTATTTAATTTATGGTTATCTATATTGCAGCTAACAAAATGTATTATGAATCAAGTTAGTGTAATTTTAAATATATACTTTTTATAGTCAAGTTTTATAAAGGGTTTATTTATATATATTTTTTTAATTTATTTTGTCTCCACAAAAGGTGTTTATATTGTAGAATATGAATGTACGGAATTTAAAACAAATGTAAATATTTTAGTGAAGGTGGTCGTGTTAGAAATATAAATTAGTTGTTTTTTTTCCCTCAAAATTTTTCAAACTTCATTCTCTGAGGTGTATTGCTGGTGGCTACACAACTGCTTGTTAATCCATCCCCTGAACAGTGGGTATAATAAAAACAAAATAGGGTAGGGCCTGCTCCTGGACTCCTCTATTTCCCCACATCAATGCCCTATGAGTGAAGGGTTAATAATTAAAAGGTTGAACAGCCCATAGTTATATATTTATTACTAATAATATGTCAAGCAAGGGGCAGGGACATGCCATAACAATAACTATCATAACGGACTGTAGCAGGGCTGGCTTTATTGAAGCCCTGGTATGTCCATTGCACCCAGTGAGCACTTGGTAGGAGTGGCATTTCATCATTCTCTCTGGTGTTTATTTCCTCTCCAGTGTCACCGTCTGCAAGCAGCAGCAGCGAGCACCCCCTAGTAGGTGCCACTCAGTATAGTCAGTCTGGCTAAACAGACTGGGAACCCTATGGTGAGATGGGGTGGAATTAAAATATGTCACAACACCACTCCTTCCAACTTGCTCTGCACTTCAGAAGACAGCATAAGTGTGACAGAATATTGTGTTTGTTTCTGTTAGTCTATATGTAATTGTGTGTGTTTGCCAGTCTGTATGTAAGGGTGTGCATCTGTTAGTCTGTGTTGTGGTTGTGTGTGAGTTTACAAATGCAGTCGGTGTGTGTCAATGTGTCAATATGTTGGGGAAATGCACAATAAGAGATGTGGCATAGGTGGAGACCAGTGGCGTACACGAAAACTGTACCATGGGCCCCCCCGGAGGTTAAACCGCACGGGTCGGGGCCGCAACACATGGTGGCGGGCACCTGGTGAGAGGGGTCCACAGTGCGGCTGACACATACAAACACATACAGACACACACACACACATACATTCATACAGAGACACACACATATCCAAAATATTTTAGTCACCCTCCTGTTTTCTACCTTTTAGATGCAGATGAGTGACTTCCCTGGGGTCCAGTGGTGGCTCAGCCTGATGGGAGTTCCCATTCTGACTCCTTCCTCTCTTCCCTCCTCCCTCTCTTCCCTCCTCCTGCACGGCTCCCATTGTAAGCTGGGAGGAGTGACGGGGCAGTCACTTGCTCCCAGCTGTGATGTCAAAGTGGCGTACATGCAGCGGTCGCAGCTGCGACTGGGCCCGTCATTCAAGGGGGCCCAGTTGCCCTGCGGACCTTTGCGACCAGGTGCCCGCTGCCATGTTTTGCAGCCCTGGCCCGCGTGGTATAACCGCCGGGGCCACATGTTAAGGGGCCCATCGGGTGGCCCATGCTGTTAGGGACACCCGATGGCTATGGATTTCCAGAGGGGCCGGTCAGCGCGGTCCGCAGGGCAACTGGGCCCCTTTGAGTGACGGGCCACTGGGGGAGATGTGGGTGTGGCTTCATGAAGTAGGGTTTTGGTGGGTCAGGTGCGTTGGGGGCAACATTACATACTTGGGCTTAGGTAGCACTGTATTTTTGGTTTGCCCAGAGCTGTAGTAGTTATGGTGCTTAAAGTTCCCTGTTAGGTTACTAGAGTTTCTATTTTAAAACCCCCCTATTTAAAGGAACACCGTGTTAGGATTACAAGCATGTATTTCTAACACTATAATGCTTGAGTAAATATCTTGGTCCCCAGCCAACCTCAGAGTGGAGTGAGTTACTTACCTTTTCTCCATCGCTGCGCTGGTCTCGCTGTGGCTGGCCCCACCCTTATTGCCAAGATGAACAATTTTGATGACTTAAGCCAATCCAATGTTTTCCTGGCAGTATAGTTTCCCCTTAAGTATGTGAAGTGAAGTGGTCTGGATGCAGCTGGGGCCGGCCCAAGACATTGCACTGCCTGGGTCCAAGGATGAAATGCTACCACCCCTCACCAAAACCAAGCCCACCAAAACATACCCACATCCGTTATTTAATGCAGTGACTGTGGTGAATGCAGTTTGTTTAGGGGATGCAGTGTGTGCATGCATAATGTTTGTGTTTTTGTAGTAGATGCAGTGTCTGATTAGTAGATGCAGTGTGTGTAGTGAATGCAGTGTCTGTGTTTGTGTAGTGGATACAGTGTACAGTGCTGCAAACATATATAGCTGTACTCACGATTGATTATATATATATATATATATCTCAAAGAGGTAGCTTGAACTCACGGTCATTTTCCAAGCTAAAATGCCATACTTTATTCAAAAAAGTTAAAATATTTCAACGTTTCAGTCTCCGTCTGGGACTTTTATCAGGATCAAGAATTAGACAGGGGCGGCAAAGTTCCACCTGGGGCCATGGCCCCTTTGGAAACTATGCAAGGGTCAGACCTGGGTGCAATGGCCCTATTGTTTTGGTCCTGCAATGTAAAACATTGTTTACATTGCAGGTCTACTGACAGCCACTAGATGGTGCTTCCCCTGTAAGTGTTCTTTCAATTAACATCCTGTGCTGCTTCTCATAGAGAAACATTGGATGCATTGCTTCTCTGTGACTGGAGTGCTTCTCATCCACATTTCTTCTCTATAAGAAGCAGCGGATTGTACTAAAACAATGTCTCATTCCAGGAAACAAGTTAATTAAAATATATTAATTTTGCATTTTCAAAAGAAAAGGGGATGGACAGATGTCACTGTAATGACAAGGAACTAATAGTCTCAAAAAATTATTATTTGCAGGACTATAGTTTCCCTTTAACAGCAATATGTAAAATATCTAAAAGGACTCACTATTGTGTACTTTTGTAAAGAGATTGAAATGAGTTATACCCTTGATTACAGATTTCTCAGTAAAGCTCTTGTGCTCCACCATGTGGTATGATATTTATCAACACTAATCTAAATAGTAATTTGGTACAACAAAGGTGGGACTATTCCGCATGAAGGACAGTGACCTAAATGTGTTCATGTTTAATTTTGCTTAAGCCACTATTACAAAAAATTAAATGAACTTATTATTAAAGGAGGCCCATGAGGTTGGCATGAGTGTTAAGTTCACTATTATGTTTGGGAAACAGAGCATGATCCGAGGCACTGATGTGTGAGCCACAGGAGGAGGGCTTGCAGTTAAAGATCAACCGGTGAACTTATTATGGAGTGTCCTAGAAGCCACCTGGGAACAATAACCAGCCATTACCACTTTTCTCCAGGAATAATTCGAGTTTTGAAGGATATGCAAATAATTAGAGGGTCTTGGGGATATGCAAAGCACTCTTGTTGAGGAACAATTTTCAGCTCTTTCTTGATTTAGGCAGCATTCACTAGAACAACAGTAAGTAGGTATGTTTATATATATCTCTTACCAACAAATCTTTAACTGCCAGAAAGCTCATAAATTAAACAAAACATGTTCAGTTCAATTAATAATACTTTGAGATCTAGTCTTGTTTTTAGTCTATGCATTAGGCTCTATAGCTACCATCATTCCATACAAGGAGATAGATGAAACATTATCATATACCTAAGATTGTCATGCATTACGATCATTAGGTGTTAAAGGGACACACTAAGCACCATAACCAGTACGTTTTATTGTAGTGGGTACGATGCAGAGTCTTGTCATTCTTCCTTTAATTTGTGCCAAACCATTTTTGGGTCTCTCCTGGCAACTAAAGTTCAAGCAGTCTGTTGCAGCTCAGCTAATGGAAAAAATGAACTTGGAAATGCTGGGGTCACTCATCATTGCTGTCCAAAACTGAATGGCTATAGTAGTTCAGTTCATTTCTGCATTGCCTGGGTTTCAAGAGAGTGGCTAAGCTTTAGGTAATGGAGATCTCATTGTTTTTTCACACTATGTGCAAGAAATTTGATACAAATGGGTAAGGCAGCACCATACTCTATAACACAGATTGGCAACCTTCAACACTCCAGATGTTGTGGACTACATGTCCCATAGTGATCTTGCAGCCAAAAAGCTGACAAAGCATCAGGGGAGCTGTAGTCCACAACATCTGGAGTACCCACCGTATAGCATGAGCTATATTGGTAATGATGCTAAGAATGCCTAGTTAATGTCACGATTCGGGGAACCAAACACGCCAACACACACACACACACACAAAGTGCCGTACCGGACCTTAGAGTGGCCGGGCTAAGCACACAAAGAATAGTCAGGAAACAAGCCGAGTAAGGGGAACCAGAAGACAGAATAACGTGAAACAAGCCGAGGTCAAAGGGTAGGAGAAAGTCACAGAGTCGGATAACAAGCCAGAGAGTACGTAACCAGAAGCACAAGTTCAGAATCAATACTAACAAGCAAAGACCACAACAGGGCAAGGAGGAACAGGAAAGGTAAGTATTTAAACCATCAGGTTAATTCTGATTGGATGATTTCCAATCAGAATTAACAATCACACGTGGGAGATATTTAGACCTCCCACTGTGATTGTGGCACTTTGCCTTTAACGCCGGGTCAGGTGACTGAACCCGGCGTGTATAACCCTGGGCGGTCTCCCAGCGTGCAGCGTCATGCATGCTGCCGCTGGGGGACGTGGAGGGAACGGCGGGCGGCATCCGAGGCTGGAAGGATGCCGCTCGCCGTACCCACGAGGCGGAGGGGACCGCGGACGGCTGGAGGGTGAGTACTGCGAGCGGAGTGCAGCCTCCCCTCGCAGCCGTCCGCGGGAGCCTGACATTACCCCCCCCTCGAAGACCACCCAGGGGGTGGGAAGCGGAAGGCTTCAAAGGAAAGCGGGCATGAAAGGAGCGGACCAAAGAGGGAGCGTGCACATCGGAGCTTGAAACCCAGGACCGCTCCTCAGGGCCGTACCCCTTCCAGTCCACCAAATATTGCAGCCGACCCCTAGAAACACGAGAGTCGAGAAGGGTAGCCACCTCGTACACGTCGTCAGAGACAGCTCGAGGGGAAACGGGCCGCCCGAGGGGACGAGAGAACCGGTTACACAGCAAGGGTTTCAAAAGCGAGACGTGAAACGTGTTCGGGACACGCATGGAAGGAGGCAAATCAAGGGAGTAGGAAACGGGATTAACCCTACGTAACACCTTGAAGGGACCAAGAAATCTGGGGGCGAATTTCATCGAGGGAACCTTGAGACGGAGGTTCCGGGAGGACAACCATACCCTATCACCCGGAACATAGGAAGGGGCCGCAACCCTACGGCGATCAGCAAACTTTTTCTGAGCAGCCGCTGAACGAGACAGCGCAACATGGACTTGATCCCATGTCTTCCGCAAAGAGGCGAGGTGCTGGTCCAAGGCGGGCATTCCCTTGTCGGAGAACGCACCGGGAAGGACAGAAGGACGAAACCCATAAGCAACCTCAAAAGGACTTAAGCCAGTAGACGAATGAGACACCGTATTCCTGGCAAATTCAGCCCACGGAAGAAGGCGAGACCAGTCATCCTGGTGCGCATTAGTGAAGCAGCGCAAATACAATTCCACAGACTGATTAGCACGTTCGGCCGCACCATTAGATTGCGGGTGATAGGAGGAAGAAACGACAAGGATACCCCCATCTCAGCACAAAAGCCCCTCCAGAACCGAGAGACAAATTGAGGGCCCCTGTCAGATACGATATCCTGGGGTACCCCATGCAATCGGAACACTTCTTTGGCAAATACCTGAGCTAACTGAACCGCAGAAGGCAGTTTCTTAAGCGGAATGAAGTGCGCCATTTTAGAGAACCTATCCGTCACAGTCAGTATCACCGTCTGACCATCAGAAAGAGGCAGGTCTACAATGAAATCCATGGATAAGTGGGTCCATGGTTTCTTGGGTATAGATAGAGGCATCAGAAAACCCTGGGGTCTCATATTAGGGGACTTACATTGCGTGCAGACCTGACAAGCCTGAACAAAATCCACTACGTCTCGCTTGAGTGAAGGCCACCAGAACTGTTGAAGGAGGCCCTTGTAGGTTTTGGTAACCCCCGGATGACCAGCAGTTTTGGCTGTGTGAAATAAAGTTAACAACTTTTTTCTGTCATTAGCTTCAACGTATAGTTTACCAACCGGCGTCTCAGGGGGTGCCTGGGTTTGGTATGTCTTAATACTGGTAAGGAAAGGTGAAGAAACAACCAAACGGGTAGCAGCTATTATCTGAGACTCAGGTACAATAGGTTCAGGAGTCGGGTTAACAAATTCTACTGGTTCATGCTGCGAGAGATGGCGTCAGCTTTGGCATTACGGCAACCAGGTCTATAGGTGATAACATATTGGAAGCGTGAGAGAAATAGAGACCATCTAGCCTGCCGGGCAGATAACCTTCTAGCATCAGCAATATAGGATAGATTCTTATGATCTGTTATAACCATAATTTTGTGTCTAGAACCCTCTAATAAGTACCTCCATTCCTTGAAAGCTAACACAATAGCTAATAGTTCCCTATTCCCAACATCATAATTCTTCTCTGAATCAGACAACCTTTTAGAAAAATAACAACAGGGATGGAGGGGTTTGTCATAAGACAACCTCTGTGACAGTACGGCTCCCACACCTGACTCTGAGGCGTCTACTTCCATAACAAAGGGAAGAGAAGGATCAGGGTGGTGCAGCACTGGAGCAGAGGCAAATGCCTTCTTGAGGGTTTCGAAGGCCTTAAGGGCTTCAGGAGTCCAAACCCTAGGATGTAGACCTTTTTTTGTCAACTTCGTTATGGGAGATATGAGTGGTGAAAAGTTTTTTATAAATTTCCTATAATAGTTGGCAAATCCTATAAAACGCTGGATAGCCTTTAGTCCTTGGGGAAGTGGCCAGGACATTATAGCTTCCAATTTAGCAGGATCCATACTGAAACCCTGTTCAGTAATGATATATCCTAGGAATTGCACAGAGGTCTGATCGAATAAACATTTTTCTAACTTACAGTAGAGTCCGTTCTGCAATAGCCTTTTGAGCACCATCCTAACATGGTTATGGTGTGACTTCAAATCAGGAGAATACACAAGTATGTCGTCAAGGTATACTACAGCACAGACATGCAATAGATCCCTAAGGACATCATTTATGAGGTCCTGAAACACGGCAGGAGCATTACACAATCCAAAAGGCATGACCAGATATTCGTAATGCCCACTGCGTGTGTTGAAGGCTGTCTTCCACTCGTCATTCTCCTTTATACGGACAAGGTTATAAGCCCCCCTGAGGTCTAATTTGGTGAAAATTTAGAACCTTTAACACGATCAAACAACTCAGTGATGAGGGGGATAGGGTAGGCGTTTTTAACCGTTATATTGTTCAGACCCCTGTAGTCTATACATGGCCTCAAATCACCCTCCTTCTTAGCCACAAAAAAGAAACCAGCACCAGCAGGAGAGGAGGACCTTCTAATAAAACCTTTTCTTAGGGATTCCTGTATGTACTCCTCCATGATTTGGTTCTCTTTTTCAGAAAGAGGGTAGACCTTTCCCCTAGGAGGCATAGTGCCCGGTAAGAGGTTTATGGCACAATCATACTCACGATGTGGAGGTAGCTTATCTGCCTCCCTCTTCTCAAAAACCAAGGCAAGATCCGCATAAACAGAGGGCACAGAAACCGAGAGTGGTTTAGCCGTGGGTACGTTAAGTAAACAGACAGGATGTACATGAGCCACACAGTCTCGCTGACAAGATTCCCCCCAGGAAAGTATGTCTAAACAACCCCAATCAAGAACAGGGTTGTGTTTAACTAACCAGGGAAAACCTAGAACGATGGAGGCTGTTGGGGAGTTAATTATTTGGAAGGTTAACTTCTCTTTGTGCAAAACACCCACAGACATAACTATTTCCTGGGTTTCATGGGTCACCAGAGGTTTCTCCAGTGGTCTACCATCTATGGCCTCAACGGCCAAGGGTGTCTCCTTTCGAATCAAATTCAGGGCTGCGGTTTTGGCAAAGGTCTCATCCATAAGGTTGTCTGCCGCACCTGAATCGATCAGGGCTTTGGTTGTTATAGTGGTTTTATTGACCAAGAGAGAAACCGTAATAAACGGTCTAGAGATGGACATATGAGGGGACAAGGTCATAACACCCGAGGCCGACCCCTCTCTAGGCCTTAGGTGCTGCAGTTTCCCTGTAGTTTAGGGCAGGCTTTACAGTGATGCCCCCTCTTCCCACAATAAAGGCATAACCCCTCCCTTCTACGGTACGCTCTTTCGGCCTCAGTTAACCCTGTAGCACCCAACTGCATGGGTTCAGGGGATGGCTGCACAGGAGCGGGTAACGCTAGCAGGGAAGTACTGGGTAGAGCAGGTAACACCCGTGTATCCAACCGTCTTTGGCTACGCCTCTCTCTAATACGGTTATCTATAAGAATCACATAGTCTATAACATCATCTAGAAGAGCAGGTAATTCCCTGGATGCTATTTCATCCAGTATATAAGCGGCCAGACCCTCCTGAAAGGCTGTTACGAGGGCGTCATTATTCCAAACCACTTCAGCTGCTAGAGTACGAAATTCGATAGTGTAATCTGCTACAGACCTGTTACCCTGTCGGACCCTAAGCAGAGCATTGCCAGCAGAAGCAACCCTACCGGGTTGATCAAACGTGCGTCTGAAAGCTGTCAGAAAATCAGCAAAGGACATAGGAGACGTATTTTCCCAAATGGGGTTGGCCCATGCTAAAGCTCTCCCGGACAAGTGGTTTATCAAAAAGGCAATTTTAGATCTGTCAGTGGGATAGGAGCGTGGATTCATCACCAAATGGATGTCGATTTGGTTGAGGAAACCACGACACAATGCTGGGTCACCACTGTAGCGCTGTGGCGGCGTCATGTGAACTACATGAGCGGGAACAGGTACTGGAGTGGGAATGGGTTCGGGCACAGCAGCAGCAGCCTCCTGAACGGCCGGTTGCAAGTGTGCAGTACGAGCCAGAATGGTTTGTAAAGCTTGAGCAAACTGATCCATACGGTGGTCTAAGCCATCCATTCTAGCCTCTTGATTAACTAGAAGCTGTGGTATGTCAGCAGGTTCCATTATGGCCCTGTTGTAATGTCACGATTCGGGGAACCAAACACGCCAACACACACACACACACACAAAGTGCCGTACCGGACCTTAGAGTGGCCGGGCTAAGCACACAAAGAATAGTCAGGAAACAAGCCGAGTAAGGGGAACCAGAAGACAGAATAACGTGAAACAAGCCGAGGTCAAAGGGTAGGAGAAAGTCACAGAGTCGGATAACAAGCCAGAGAGTACGTAACCAGAAGCACAAGTTCAGAATCAATACTAACAAGCAAAGACCACAACAGGGCAAGGAGGAACAGGAAAGGTAAGTATTTAAACCATCAGGTTAATTCTGATTGGATGATTTCCAATCAGAATTAACAATCACACGTGGGAGATATTTGGACCTCCCACTGTGATTGTGGCACTTTGCCTTTAACGCCGGGTCAGGTGACTGAACCCGGCGTGTATAACCCTGGGCGGTCTCCCAGCGTGCAGCGTCATGCATGCTGCCGCTGGGGGACGTGGAGGGAACGGCGGGCGGCATCCGAGGCTGGAAGGATGCCGCTCGCCGTACCCACGAGGTGGAGGGGACCGCGGACGGCTGGAGGGTGAGTACTGCGAGCGGAGTGCAGCCTCCCCTCGCAGCCGTCCGCGGGAGCCTGACAGTTAATACTATATCAATTCCCTATCTCATTGTCAATGTAATCAGTTTGCGTAACCTGCCCAAACATTGTATATGGCTGCCATAGCTGCCCATAGCTCTGCATACAGAGCTCTGATGCCGAAAAAAAGAAAATACATTGATTATTAATGCCACAAAAATATATAAATAAAACATTTTTTTTTTAAATATACATATAATTACATAAATATACATAAGTATAATGCTGATGATATCATCAGTCAAAGGGCAGTTTATATGTAAAAAAAAAAATATGCAAAAAAACAAATATGAACGTAAACTATGGCCAGTGTTTGTGACTAAGTGGCTGCTAAATAAGACAGGACAGTTTGTCTACTTTTTCAAATGGTATGCCATGATGGGGGTAATTTTCGTTCCTGAGCTGCCATACAATCTCAAAGGCAACATAATTTTCCTGGGTATCTTATGACACTTGCCTTCCCAAATAAACTTATCTATATCTGACTGAAGACTATTTAAATCCTTTATGGGAAGTTTTTGGAAGACAAATAAATGTGGCATAAGGTTTATCTTGATAGCATGCACTCTGCCTATCCAAGAAAATGACCTAGATTCCAAATTCAATAGATCTGTCTAAAGAGTGCGACATGCTGAACCCTAGTTAATTAGACCCAGCAGGATCTGCTGTAAGATGTACACCTAAATACTTCAATGATTTGGGTTTGACTTTGAAGCCCAAACTTGGATTTCAGTTGCACCACATCCCGAGCCAACATGTGGATGAGTCTGCAATAAGTGAAGCAGTGGTGCTAGATCAAAAAGAAGAGGCAATAAGGGTCTGCCTAGTTCTGTTAGACAAAGTAATCAGCGCTTGCCTGGCTCCCTGCAACAAAATCTGTGACCTAAGGGAGTATTATACAGCCTGTAATTAGCTGAGAAGCTCACCCAGTAACCCCCACTGCTGTAATAGGTGTGGCCAAAGCATCCAGTTCGAATGCTTTTTCATGTGTCCAACGACAGGACCAGAGAAGGCACATCCAAGCTAGCAGCCCATTAAAGTAAAGTAAAATAGTATTTTCAAATAGTTACCTATCTCAAATAAACCCAACTTGATGTGGGTGTACCAAATTGATAAGCAGTGAGTTTAAGCGAATGGCAAACTAAGCAACCTAGCATCTGAATAATTAGGGCTATTGGTCTGTAGTCCTTACCCTCTTTAGGTTAGCTAACATAGTATCCTCAGTTAAGGACTCTCAGCCGGACAGTGTTAAAAAGATCAGTGAGATGCAAAGCCAAAATGTTCCTGAAAGCCTTGTGATAATTCCCACAAAAACTTTCTTGGCTGGGAGCCCTAAAATTCTTGAGGGAGGCAATAGCTGCCACAACCACATCCTGCATTGTTTCAAAACCCAAAGAAGTGACAGACTCTGCTAATTAGGCTGGGCGTTGAAGGCTGTTAAAAAAAAATTTCTGAAGTGCATCTAAATATCGAGGGTTGTCTGGAGATTGGTCAGGGGATTTGCAGTACAACTGTGAAAATCTCCCATTCGGACAGCTGGGATATGAGTAATTCTGGCCCTCAGGCCCAAACACCTAGCCATTAATGAGTCCAGTTTATTAGCCTTTTTGTAAAATAATATTTTGGAACATGTAATCTGTCTGGCTACACATAAGGTGATGTGGTTTTTAATTCCTTGCCTTGTGCTGCTGGATTCGTGTCTGCAGGGTCGAGTTTGACTTAGGTCTATTCTAGGGCAGACTGCAAGTCCATCAACTTGCTGGTTTTCTGTTGTTTATGTATGTAGCTACTTTAATAGAATGATATCAGAGACCTACCTTATCAGCATACCAAACTACACATAGAGGTGTATAAGGAGAAGTCTTTTCTTGAAAGTAATGGGCCAAAAAGCGAGGCCGAAAGGAAATGTATTAAACGATATCTTCATGGTCTGACCACGTTATTCAATTTATTTCTGTGTGTTTCACCAGGCTCAATAGGGTGCCAGAAACAAGTCTATCCAAGAATGTGTGTCATGAGGGGCTGAGCAAAAAGTCTAAATAACTACATCAGGGTGCTGAACCCTCAAGACGTCTAGTAAGCAGGACTTTTTCAAGAACATTGTAAGAAGCTTATCTTTACGGCCTAAATTCCGTGACCAGGACAGCTCTGCTTTACCGCCATTATATGCTCAAGGACACAGGGTCCTGCCTTCCATCAGTGGTAGAACCCCCTCCCAGAATTGTGCATTATAATTTGTTGGAGCATTGACTTAAAAATATATAAATACACACTTATGAATAGTCCTAGTCCCTGTCGTAAATATAGTCAGTAAGTTTCACAGTGGATATTTTGGTTATACAAGTCTCTTGGTCTTGGTTAAATGCTTTAAACTTCTTCTTCCAAAAAACCCCCAAACATTTAAAGAAATCGCCATTTTTAGATCTGTTCAGACCTTTAACATAAGACAAAGAGATATAAAACAAAGAGATATACTTTTCAGAGTGGGTTTAATTAGAAAGCATTTGAGACTAGCAGTTTGCCTATAACCTGAGGTGAGTGAATAGCCCACAATAGTTAAGGTGCCTATAGTGGTTTGGGTGCCTATAGTGTCCCTGTAATAAACCATGTACAGAATACATGTATGTAATACCTGAAGGCAGGGCCACCATCAGGGGGTGACAACCATGATGGTTGTCCCGGCCGCCCGAGCCCCATGTGTAGCGGCAAAGCTTCCGCCAGTGCAGTGCACCAGGGTCCGCATGCTGATAGTGCCCATCGGGTGGCCCAAGCATTTAGGGACATCCGATGGGCCCTATATCTTCAGGGGCCCAGTCAGCGCTGTGGCCGTGACCGGGCCCCTTTAAAAATGGGGCAGTCACTTCCTCCCAGCTCACTCTGCGCGGGAGGAGAGACAGCCAGGAAGTGAGAAGAGAGAGGCAGTTGACTCCCATCAACCCCAGCTACCCTCCTGCAACAAAAAGGTAATAAAAAGGAGGGTGGCTGAAAAAAATGAGATGTTTGTATGTCAGTATGTCTGTCAGTATGTATGTCTGTATGCCTGTCTGTATGTCAGAATGCATGTATGTCTGTCTGTCTTTATGTCAGTTTGTATGTCTGTCAGTGTATGGTGTATGTATGTATGTGTATATATTTCAGTATGTATGTATGTGTGACTCTATGTCCTTTTGCATGTGTGTGTGTGTCCGTATGTATGTTAGTATGTGTCTGTGTGTCACTATGTATGTCTGTGTGTCTGTATATGTGTATATGTCTGTTTCAGTATGTGTGTGTCAGAGATATGCACATATAGGCATACATACTGTTTCAATATGTGTGTATTTTTGTGTGTGTATCTGTGTCCTTTTGTATCAGTGCATGTATTTGTGTCTGTGTGTGTATTCCTGTGGTTGAGATTTGGAGGTGGGCCCATGGGGTACCAGATCGTGAGCTGTTAGGGGCCAAAAAATGTCTGATGGCGGCCCTGCCTGCAGGCCCGATTTCCTTGCAGAGTCCCCCTAAAGTGCATAGTAATAAATCTCCTCAGAATGGAGCCACAGAAATGCCTAAGGTGAGCCAACAGTAACAGATGAAAACTAAAATAGCAGTTGAATATAATAATTGCGTTGTGGGGTTGTTCGTAAAGATGCGTGTTACTTAGGCATCCTTGTCTTTTGACTTGTGCATCTGTGGTGTGTGGGCCATTCTTTCGTTCCAGACCTCTCTCCCTCTGACCAGACAGATCAGTGTATTCCAGCAGCAGATAGCTTTGTGCGGAGAATGGAGACTTAAAGGACCACTCTAGGCACCCAGACCACTTCAGCTTAATGAAGTGGTCTGGGTGCCAGGTCCACCTAGGATTAACCCTTTCTGTTGTAAACATAGCAGTTTCAGAGAAACTGTAATGTTTACAAATGGGTTAATCCAGCCTCTAGTGGCGGTCTCATTGACAGCCGCTAGACTGGCTGAATGCGTGCTGCTCTTGCCGCGTATTTGCATTCAGCCGATGACGGGGAAAGGAGGAGGAGAGTCTCCAGCACCGAGGGAGCCTGGCGCTGGAGAAAGGTAAGTGTTTAACCCCTTCCTCTCCATCCAACCCGATGGGAGTATGTTTTCCTGGCACTATAAGCTGCCATTTCACTTTGTGTTCAAACCATTCTGCACAATCCACTGGCAAATAATTGAGTTCAAATTTTTGCTTTAATGTTCAGCAATGCTATCGGACACAAATTCTGGCATATAGTTGGGGATTTAATAGGCTCGGGTAGGGTGACAACATTGGCAGACAACAACTCAAGAGATAATATTCCTATTTTCACTACAAACTCAAACAGATTTATTCAGTATGGAGCTATATTATTATATGTATCATAATATAATGGTAGCTATTACAATATCAGGCCAGAGCCAGACTGGCCAACCGGGATACCGGGGAATTTCCCAGTGGGCCGGTGGATTTGGGGCCGGCAGTGCAGCACCTGAAAAATGTATTTTTCCCTCCTCTGAGTTTAAATGCGCGCGCGCCTCTTGCCGCGCATGTGCATTCGGAGCTGAGAGGCGGACACTGGGGAGTCCGACGCTGGAGAAAGGTAAATGCTGAAGACACACACACACACACTCTCACGAACATACGCATACACACTAGCTAACAGACACACACATTTACTGACAGAGACACACTCAGTGACAGACATACATACACACTCACAAAACATACACTTTCACTGACAAACACACACTCACTAGCAGACATCAAACACACTCAGTAAGACACACACAGTAACACACTCACTAGCAGACACACACCCAATAACAGACACACTCACTGACACACACACTAACACACGCACTAACACAAACACTAACATACACACACACATACACTAACACACACTCACACATTTTTGGAGTGCTGGGGGGATTCCTCATTCTTCAGCTCCCTCGCGCGCCGCGTAGGGATGCCGGCGCCGGAAGATGATGTCATCTTCCGGCTCCGCATCAGTGCGGTGCGCGAGGGAGTTGAAGAGGAAGCACTGAGTGCTCCCTCGCGTGCCCGCCTGCACGACCAGCCACCTGCCCTCTGGGGTCAGCAGGGCCAGCCTCGGGGGGCCTGAGGTGGCCGCCTCCTGGGCCCCCCAGGAGAAGAGGCTGGCCCTGTGGGTACACACCGGGTCGCAGGGGTGGTCGGGCCCCCTGGTGGGCCGGGCCCGGTCGCAGCCACGACCCTGGTATATACGCCACTGCCCCTACCCCATGTCATTAATACCCCTACCTCAGCCTATCCCAGCACACAGTCATTAATACCCCTACCTCAGCCTATCCCAGCACACAGTCATTAATACCCCTACCTCAGCCTATCCCAGCACAGTCATTAATACCCCTACCTCAGCCTATCCCAGCACACAGTCATTAATACCCCTACCTCAGCCTATCCCAGCACACAGTCATTAATACCCCTACCTCAGCCTATCCCAGCACACAGTCATTAATACCTCTACCCCAGCACACAGTCATTAATACCTCTACCCCAGCACACACAGTGTTAATACCCCCAGTCCTTAATACCCCTATCCCATGTCATTAATACCCCTACCCCAGCACACATAGTCATTAATACCACTACCCCAGCACACACAGTGTTAATACCCTTACCCCAGCACACTATGTGTATTAACACTGTGTGTTCTGGGGTAGGGGTATTAAGGACTATGTGTGCTGGGTTAGTGGTATTAAACACTGTAGGGGTATTAAGGGGTAGGACTAGGGGTAGGTGTATTAAGGACTAGGACTATTAAGGGATAGGGGTATTAAGGACTATAAGTGCCCCAAGTCCTTCACTTACCTTTTGTGAGATGGACTTTCTAAGGGTTCTTCAACAGCTTCAGTAGAGCGGCGACCAGTCCAAGATGGCGCCCGCATTCGTCGACGCTCAGCACGCAATGCGGCGTCTAGGTATTCTATGTCTATGATCCACACTGCCAGTGACAGGTAATTGTATGATCGACACTGAAAGAGTTAGATAGGGAGAGAGAGTGTGTGTGTGTGTGTGTATATATATATATATATATATATATATATATAAATAAAATCAGATAGCTTGTAGTGTGCCTGTGTGTGTGTGTGTGTACCAGTGAGCTTGTGTATGTATCAGCTAGCTTGTAGTAAGCTTGTGTGTGTATCAGTGAGCGTGTAGTGTGCTTGTGTGTATCAGTAAGCTTGTGTTTGTCAGTAAGTTTGTAGTGTGCTTGTATCAGTGGGATTGTAGTATGCTTGTAAGTATCAGTGAGCTTGTAGTGTGCTTGTGTGTGTATCAGTGAGTGTGATTGTGTGTATCAGTGAGCTTGTAGTGTGCTTGTGTGTGTATCAGTGAGCTTGTAATATGCTTGTGTGTATCAGCGAGCTTGTAGTGTGCTTGTGTGTGTGTGTGTGTGTGTGTATCAGCTAGCTTGTAGTATGCTTGTGTTTGTCAGTGAGTTTGTAGTGTGCTTGTGTGTGTATCGGCTGGCTTGCAGTAAGCTTGTGTTTGTCAGTGAGCTTGTAGTGTGCTTGTGTATCAGCAAGCTTGTAGTGTGCTTGTGTGTGTATCAGTGAGCTTGTGTGTTTGTCAGTGAGCTTGTGGTGTGCTTGTGTGTATCAGTGAGCTTGTAGTAAGCTTGTGTGTATCAGTGAGCTTGTAGTAAGCTTGCAGTGTGCACCAGTGAGCTTGTAGTGAGCTTGTAGTGTGCATGTGTATCAGTGAGCTTGTAGTGTGCTTGTGTATCAGTGAGCTTGTAGTGTGCTTGTGTAACAGTGAGCTTGCCTGTAATAAGCTTGTGTGTGTCAGTAAGTTAAACTGTTGTGAGCTTGTGTATGGGGCAGGGAGCTTGTGTGTGTTGGTGTGCTTGTCTGTAGTGAGCTTGTGTGTGTCAGTGAGCTTGCCTGTAGTAAGCTTGTGTGGGTCAGAGAGCTTTTGTGTGTCAGTGAGCTTGTGTGGGTCAGAGCACTTCTGTGTTTGTCATTAGCGAGCTTGTGTTGGTCAGAGAGGTTGTGTGTGTCGTGAGCTTGTCTGTAGTTAGGTTGTGTTTGTCACTGAGTTTGTCTCTAGTGTGCTTGAGTGAATGTCAGTGAACTTGTGTAAGGAAGTAAGTTTGTCTGTAGTGAGCTAGTGCATGGGTCAGAGAGCGTTTGTGTATATCGGTGAGCTTGTCTGTAGTGTGCTCTTTTGTGTCAGTGAGCTTTTCTGTAGTCAGTGTGTATGTGTGCCATTGAACTAGTGTGATTTATAAATGTGGAACATCCTTTTAATATATATAAATTTTCTGAAATTATTCAATTGACACACTGATGCTGATATGCTGATATTGGCATGGAGTATTTCCCTGCTTAAAGAATTGTCCCCAAGCAAAGCCAGTCACAACGGACAGGGGGCGTCCTGGAGGGTGGCGGTTATAGCACTGTAACACCCATGGATCATCTGGAGCGAGGGGCTGCAGGTAAGACAAAAGTCTTTCAAAGTACACACATATAAACAATACAAGCATACTATGTGACACAATGAATACGAGGGCTGGAATAATTATTTTCCAGGGCTGCTTTCTGTTCCCAGTCCGGCCCTGTAGCAGGCACATTATTGGGTGGTAGAGGCTTAATTACCTGGGTGACCTTTTCAACTATTATAGGAGCTATCAGACAATCTTGTTGTTTCGTAGCTATTTCAAGGAGTTCTACATGCCATGTTGTGGTCCTATTTAACCCAAGAATGTATTCTTATATACAGTTAGGTCTAGAAATATTTGGACACTGACACGATTTTCCAAATTTGGGCTCTGTACATCACCACAATGGCTTTAAAATGAAACAACTGAGATGTAATTAAAGTGCAGACTTTCAGCTTTAATTCAAGGGGTTGAACAAAAATATTGTAGGAAACATTTAGGAATTGCAACCATTTTCCTACACAGTCCCCTTTTTTTAGGGGCTCAAATGTAATTGGACAAATTAACACAATAAATAAAATAGAAATTTTTAATACTTTGTCGAGAATCCTTTGCAGGCAATGACTGCTTGAAGTCTGGAGCGCATGGACATCTCTAAACAATGGATTTCCTCATTTGTGATGCTTTGCCAAGCCTTTACTGTAGCTGTCTTCAGATGCTGTTTGTTCATGGATCTTTCAGTCTTAAGTTTTGTCTTCAGCAAGTGAAATGCATGCTGAGTCGGGTTGAGATCAGGTGACTTACTCGTTCATTGCAGGATATTCCACTTCTTTCCCTTAAAAAAAACTCCTGGGTCGCTTTTGCAGTATGTGTCATGATTCTGAGCAAGTCAGAGAGGAAACTTATGCTGGGGTTGACTTAAAAGGTAGTTTATTGGAATTATTAGACATGGTTTAGACAAAGGTAACAAAAAGAATAACAGGATAAAAAGAGAAAAAGGAATAATAAAGATAAAGGGAGAAAGCAGAACCTAGCAACAGAATTACAGGTAAGCACGAAGGAGTAGTAGTAGAAGAAATAGAAGTTTGGGCAATATGCCCGAAAGCAAGTTTACAGGAGAAAGGGAAACATATCAATGAAATAATAGGTAACAAGTAAACATAATATTATCAGACAATAATAAACAACAGAATAAAGGATAATGGAATTCGGGTTGGTTCTAAGTTAAGGTAAACAGTCTCTTTAGTTTGGATGATTTGTAAAGAAGTTACCAGATATGTGGATCAGGGTTTTCCAGCTTCTCTCAATGTAAAGGCAATCCTTTTTAGTTGGGTGTGGCTTTTTATAGCAGACTTGGAAGATCATATGAGGCAGGTGAGAGCAACAGAGGATTGACTAGTGGCTAGGGAGGCCACTAGACGCGAGAAACAGGTATTGCAGTAATAAAATTGAACAATATCTTGGTTCTCAGGATAGGATCCTGATAGTATGTTTTGGGTCATTGTCCATTTGTTAAGTGAAGCGCCGTCTAATGAACTTCGCTGAATATGGCTAAATTTGAGCAGACAATATATCCCTGGGGAATAAGGCAGAATTTGCAGTATCTAATCATATGACAGAAAAAAGCTAGCAGTAAATTCAACTGTAGTTAATAAATCTAGTTAATAAATATCTATTAGCAAGGTTGAATTATTTCACAGAATTTCTCAATTGCAATTGGGATCAATAGTATTAATTATTGTAGCGAAGCTCCCTCTACCCCGGATGGGTACCTCCGCCAAGGACCACTTCCTAGCTGGAAACAGGGGACCAACCGCAGCACTTCTGCCCACTGTCGCCGTGGCTTGACTGGGGCCCTGGAACCACTCCTTCCTGGAGCCGAATGGGGAATTAGCTCTAACCACCCCTAGGCACTAGATGACACTCAGTCCTGGGATCTCTAGTCCTTACAAGGACTTTCCCTGTTGAATCCCCTGCAAGCTGGAACAGCAGACACAGGAGTTAATCTTCTTTCCCTCCAATAAACAGGACAACACATAGTTTTGGAGTGTAAGCTGAAATAGATTTTAATGGTGCCACACTGGCCTTTTATGACAATCTCCAAGCAAGGTGTATGCCCACATGGACCTTCTTGGGGACAGGCACACAAACTTACAAACCAATAATAACACATTTACAATATAAGGCACGCCCACACATGACACAATCCCGCCCCTCTGCTTGGGAGATAATTGGATCAGTAACTGTACTAATTCTAATCCAATTATCTCCAAGCACAGAAAAAACATTTATAAAAAGTCCCCAAAGTACCCCAAAACACAAGATATCCCCATAATATTACATCCTCTGATAGCCCTGATCTGAGTGACCAACATATCCAAAAATCACCCAGATCAGTACAGGGGTTCAGGAATTTCCTGGAAGTCATCATTTTGACTGACCGTGAACATGGTCCTATGCCCAAAACAGTTCCATGAAATCAGTGCTAACGGTCGGTCAAGTTCGGTAGTCTTTTACAGGTTTCCCTGCAGGGCCCATAGTCTGTGGGCAGGAGGCTGGGAAACTCACTTGGAGAGGGGAGTTTGTCACAATTATCATTGACAATATGATAATATTACTGAAAGAGCATTAACTTTCTCATTAACCTGGAGTTATGTCAGGTTATACCTGCCTTGGTTTTCGCCGTAGGAACCCACTTCCGGGTCACGGAGCTTCACCCCGCCACTTTTTCTGACGCGGTCCTTCCACGCTACATAGGAAGACCGCGCCAGATTCAAAGGGCTGGATTAATGCACAGGTGTCTGCAAAAACTTACCAGCTGCTCTATTTTGATCCTCCGTGTACCGAATAACGCTCTGGGACGACTACCCTCCTTCTCCACTCCTTGACCTCGGCTTGCTAAACGGACTTCTACCCCTCTCCACTCCTTGACCTCGGCTTGCTAAACGGACTTCTACCCCTCTTCACAACCATTGGATGTAATTAAGCTCTTCAGTTCCAGAACTGCCTCTTAAGCTAAGTAATTGTTCCTACAATCAAGCTACTCTCTGTTACTAATAAGAGACTGTTTCTAAGGCTCAATACTGTGTCATTCTCTCAAGTTACTCTCTGTTATACATAAGGAACTGCTTCTAAGGCTAAATTCTTCTTCCAACAATCAAATTATTCCCAGCTGCAATTCTGTCTTGCCTCATTGATAATTTTGCTTGCAGTTATTCTATCACAATTAAGCTGAACCTAACTCTGCATATATTTTCTGCACTATTCCTAAATTGGGACTGTTTGGCTTGTGCAAATCTTCATTGGCTTATTCTTTACTCGCAATTAACATCCTGCTTGAAGGTTTAAAGCTACAGTAACCTCTCCTCCACATCAGTAACAAAAGGAGGTAAAACTAATAGTTACTGCAATTAGAAATTCTGCAGTTGAGTTCCAAATAAAATTAGTATTACAGAATAATCCAGCCTTTTCAATGGAACCAGCAGATATTAACTCTCAAGTTTCTGCCCTGACAAATAGAGTGGATACAATTGCTCAGGGTTTACAGGAATTGCAGATTACAAACGAGAGAATATTAACCTATGTCAGAGACATGCAAGGTCATCTTCCTCATGCCGCTCTTCAATCGGCTAGCGATCCTGCTGTCTGCAATCCAGAAAAATTTTATGGAGATAGATCAAAGTACAGAGAGTTTTTGAATTCTTGCAAACTTCTAATAGCTTTAAGACCTAGATCTTATCTCACTGAAAGATCTAAAGTCTGTTCTGTGATCTCTTTTTTAAGAGGTGAACCTATGGCTTGGGCCCATTCCTTTTTAGAGAATGATGATCCCATATTAGATTCATTAGATGAGTTCTTTGAAGCTATGTCTTTATTATATGAAGATCCTTATAAACAAACTACTGCTGATTTAACCATCAGAACTCTACACCAAAAGAATAGACCTGTTGAAGATTATATTGCAGAATTTAAAAGATGGGCTACAGAAACCCAATGGAATGACATTACTTTACACAATCAATTCCGTCTCGGATTATCAGAAGCTGTGAAAGATGAACTCTCCCGTACCGAACTCCCTCCTACCTTAAATGCATTGATTCAACTTTCCATTAGTATTGATAGACGTCTAAGAGAAAGAAGGGCTGAAAAAGTTCTTACTAATTCTACTTGGAGAAAACCTTTCACTCCTCCAAAATTACCTGAAAAAATTCCTCCTCAAACTGAACCTATGGAAGTAGGTATAATAAGAAGTCCTCTTACTTCTGAAGAAAGAATAAGAAGGAGACAACTAAACCTATGTATGTATTGTGCCTCAAAAGAACATCTAATTCCCGAATGTCCTCTACTGAAACATTCAAAAGGTGGTAAGCATCATTCATCTACTTCAATATTGAACATCCTACAAAAAAAAAAAAACATCTACTTATTTTTCTATATCTCTCATATTACAGTGGGACACAAAAAGAATCGTGACTGAGGCCATAATTGATTCCGGTGCTATTGAGCCTTCCTTGATTTTTCCTTTGTTACAAAAAATAAAATTCCTTGTGTTCGAAAAACTAATTTTGTTCCAATCAGAGTTATTGATGGTTCATTTATATCCTCAGGACCCATAAAAGAAGAGACAATTCCTCTAAGAATGATTACCAATAACGTTCATTCCGAATTCCTTACATTTGATGTTATTAAATCTCCACTTTATCCCGTCATTCTAGGAATTAATTGGTTAAAAACCCATAATCCGTTAATTAAATGGTCCCCCTTCACCATTTCTTTCTCCTCTGATTTTTGTAAAAGAACATGCTTACAACATATTCCTATTCTCCAAATCACTAAAGAACCAGTTATACCTCCATTCTACTCAGATTTCGCAGATGTCTTTTGTAAAAAAGAAGCCGAAACACTTCCACCTCATCGGGTATATGACTGCCCAATAGATCTCATACCCGGAGCTCCTATTCCTTATGGCCATATTTATCCACACTCTGAAAAAGAGTTAGAAACCTTAAAAGAATACCTCAATGAAAATTTACGCAAAGGGTTCATCAGACCCTCGACCTCCCCAGCTGCTTCTAGTATTTTCTTTGTGAGAAATAAAGACCAAACCATCCGTCCCATTATAGATTACAGAGCCTTAAACAAAATAACGATTAAAAATCGTTATCCTCTTCCTCTAATAAATGAATTAATTGAAAGGTTGAGAACCGCAACTATATTCACTAAACTAGACCTTCGTGGCGCATATAACCTCATTAGAATAAAACAGGATGATGAATGGAAGACCACTTTCCGGACAAGATATGGTCTCTACGAATATCTTGTGATGCCTTTTGGGCTCTGTAATGCCCCCGCAACATTTCAACATTTTATAAATGATATCTTTAGAGATCTCTTGGATGTATGTGTTATTATCTATTTAGATGATATCTTAATATATTCTAACAATCTGGATGAACATAGGAAGCATGTAAGATGTGTTCTATCTAGATTGAGAACACATAAATTATGTGCTAAACCCGAGAAATGCCTTTTTGAGGTTACTGAATTCTCTTTTCTAGGATATATTATTTCACCTCATTCCTTGAAAATGGATAATTCCAAAATTGAATGTATTATTAACTGGCCTGTCCCTACTAGTACAAAAGAGTTGCAACGATTTCTTGGATTTGCAAATTTCTATAGAAAATTTATTAGAAATTACTCAGATGTATCGCATCCACTTAATCTCCTTAACAGTAGTAAACGTCTTTTTAATTGGAATAAAAATGCACAAACAGCCTTCAACGAATTAAAAAGAAGATTTACAACTGCACCCATTCTTCAACTGCCTAATCCAACATTCTTATATGTTCTTGAAGTAGATGCATCAGATACAGCTATCGGAGCAGTTCTTTCTCAACAAAAAACACCTCAGGATCCGCTCCATCCAGTTGCTTTCTTTTCAAGATCCTTGAGCTCTTCTGAAAAAAATTATCCTATTGGTGAAAAAGAATTGTTAAGTGTTAAAGCTGCCTTTGAAAATTGGCGTCATCTTCTTGAAGATACAAAACACCCTATAGTGGTTTATACTGATCATAAAAATCTTGAATATCTCTATACTAACAAAACCCTTACAGCTAGACAAGTTAGATGGAACCTTTTTTTTTAACCGATTTAACTTCCAATTAGTATACAGACCTGGAACTAGAAATAAAAAGGCTGACGCTCTTTCTAGAATTCCTCATAAAACTACTATTGATGATTACCCTCCTAACAAAACAATTGGAATCCTTTCCTCTCTTTATGATGACAAAGAATTTGAATCAAAAAGATCTTGAACTTCCCAATACACCTATGTTAACAAAAAACAAAAAAGGATGGCATATTTTATTTTAAAGATAGAATTTATATTCCTCCCATTTTTAGGAATAAATTACTTAAAATGGTTCATGATTCTCCCCTAGCTGGACATCCTGGGATCAAGAAAACTCTTGAATTAACTTCACGATATTATTGGTGGCCTCGCCAGGATAGAACTATTGAATTATATGTCAAGACCTACACTATCTGTCAAAGGTCCAAACCTGAACATAATCAACCTTTTGGATTACTACTTAACTTACCTATTCCAGAAAAACCTTGGCAATCCATTTCTATGGATTTTTTGGTGGATCTCCCACCTTCTCAACATTTCACCACTATCCTTGTCGTTGTGGACCGCTTCACAAAAATGTCCCATTTTATCTCTTTAAAAAAATTGCCCTCCTCCGCAGAATTGTCCAAAGTCTTTATAGATAATATTGTAAAACTTCATGGACTTCCTGAAGAAATTATTTCTGATAGGGGGACACAATTTACCTCCAACTTCTGGAAAGAGATGTGTCTCTGCCTTCAAATTCAACGCAAACGCTCATCCGCCTATCATCCCCAAACTAATGGACAAACAGAGAGGGTTAATCAATGTTTGGAACAGTATCTGCGATGTTATTGTTCATACCTACAAGATGACTGGACCACATGGTTACCTATGGCTGAATTTTCTTACAACAATACTATTCACTCCTGTACGAAAATGACTCCTTTCTTCTCGAACTATGGGTTCCATCCGTCTTCATTTCCCATCCAAACTATTGCTTCATCCAATCCTACTGTTACATCAAAAAACGAATTTATGTCCTCCCTATTTCTCAAATTACGGGAGAATCTTCAACTCGCCCTAAATAACCAGAAAAAGTTTTTTGACAATAAAAGAAGAATTCACCCTCCTTACAAAATAGGAGGAGATCTTGTCTGGCTTTCTTCGAGGAATATTACCACAAACCGCCCTTCAAAGAAATTGAGCTCTCTTTTTCTTGGTCCCTTTCAAGTAATTACAGTCATTAATGATAACGTTGTTAAACTAAAACTTCCTCCAAGTTTCAAACTTCATCCAGTATTCCATGTCTCCTTGCTTAAACCACACATCCCTGATCCTTTCAATAGAGATGTAGTGACAACTCCTGAACCTGTCACTGTCCACGGTGAAGAGGAATATGAAATACATAAAATTTTGGATTCACGTGTCCACCGTGGCTCCCTACAATACCTTATTAGATGGAAAGGTTATGGAGTTGATGAAGACACTTGGGAAGATTCATCTAATGTACATGCAAAGAGGTTAGTTGCTGCATTCCACAAGCACTATCCCTCCAAACCGAAATGAAGTGCACCCAGAGGATGCCCCATGGGAAGGGGGTACTGTCAGGTTATACCTGCCGTGCTTTTCGCCGTAGGAACCCACTTCCAGGTTCACAGAGCTTCGCCCCGCCCCTTTTTCTGACGCGGTCCTTCCACACTACATAGGAAGACCGCGCCAGATTCAAAGGGCTGGATTAATGCACAGGTGTCTGCAAAAACTTACCAGCTGCTCTATTTTGATCCTCCGTGTACCGAATAACGCTCTGGGACGACTACCCTCCTTCTCCACTCCTTGACCGCGGCTTGCTAAACGGACTTCTACCCCTCTCCACTCCTTGACCTCGGCTTGCTAAACGGACTTCTACCCCTCTTCACAACAATTGGATGTAATTAAGCTCTTCAATTCCAGAACTGCCTCTTAAGCTAAGTAATTGTTCCTACAATCAAGCTACTCTCTGTTACTAATAAGAGACTGTTTCTAAGGCTCAATACTGTGTCATTCTCTCAAGTTACTCTCTGTTATACATAAGGAACTGCTTCTAAGGCTAAATTCTTCTTCCAACAATCAAATTATTCCTAGCTGCAATTGTCTTGCCTCATTGATAATTTTGCTTGCAGTTATTCTATCACAATTAAGCTGAACCTAACTCTGCATATATTTTCTGCACTATTCCTAAATTGGGACTGTTTGGCTTGTGCAAATCTTCATTGGCTTATTCTTTACTCACAATTAACATCCTGCTTGAAGGTTTAAAGCTACAGTAACCTCTCCTCCACATCAGTAACAAAAGGAGGTAAAACTAATAGTTACTGCAATTAAAAATTCTGCAGTTGAGTTCCAAATAAAATTAGTATTACAAGTTATTTAATCATTTATGTACATAGAAAAATAAATTGAATTAAACTATACATATTCTATTCCCTTCAATAATTCTACAGACCGTAGTCAATAAATTATTTTGTTTCTCAAAATAAAGGTAATTTTTTCCTTTCTTGTTCTTTTGTTCTTTGTCTCCTCTCATATTTTCCTCTGATACATTGCATGGGAATTCAAGTTTAATGTAGTTCCGTCTCCTTTTTCTAAATGTACGAAATAAAACATCCTAACTGTATGATGTCACATACGATTAGCCTGATTGACCCAATCTCCCATGAGAGTAACTTGAATCTGACCTATTAGATGAAAGATTCTCTTACTTATACCAGTTACTCACACAAATCGGTTCCCCTCTGATGAGCCTGGTTGTGAAACGTGTGCCTCAGGAGCTCAGTCGCATCCTGCGGTGCATACAGTGCGTAAAGTTATTGTAATGGAGACCTGGTATTCCACAGGTTAACTCCACTAAAGATCCCAGTGAGGCTCAGGAACAAGTGATGAAAAATCCCATAAAGTAATAATTCCAGCCAGCAAGGTAATCCAAGAATATCCCCATACAGATCCCAATGACTGGACGACACACAGCATCAGGAGCAGAACTAACTTTTATTCCACACAACCTCCTTTTAAGCATTCTCCCATGCAAGGGAGGGATTCACATTCATTAGTACAGTACCCAGTGGAATAGCAGTTACCTCCCACACATCTCCTCCCCTTAGTATGACACTTAATCCCATTACACAGGGTATAGTTTTCCCTAAGTTCTGGATGTACCCTAAGATTAGCAGATACACCAATACTTTGGGTACCCCCTGGTAGCCCTGATCTGGGTGACTAACATATCCAAAATTTACCCAGATCAGACCAGGGGTTCGGGAGTTAGGTGGAGGGTATAATTTGACCGACCGCACACGAGGTGGTATCCGAAAAGGGTTCCATGTGTTTTGGCCCTGCGGTCGGTCTCCGTTCGGGAGTTGAAAGACATGTAAAAAACTGCCATCCACTAATACATTTATGTTCGTATGATTCCCCTCATTCGGTACTTCAAACTTACCGAACGGGGGGGCTCATTCGCCTTCCCGTTCGGGAATTACGGAGCTCTGGAGGTGTCAGCGGTGCTCGGGTAATTGAGTGTCCGATTTGAGTTTCAGACACTCAACGACCAAACACCGCTGAGCCTTTCGTGCGTAAGATGGCCGCCGCCACGTGTTCGCATGCCGAATGGCGGCCACCCAGATACATACATAAAACATCTATTAGTCTGCGGTTAGCGAGCAATGTGCAGCTTAACGAGGGACACACTTCACTCTGGGGTGGTCTATTGGTTCGGTAGTTTCCATTCGTATGAAATACGAATGGAAAATACCGAACAATCACACAAATTCTACCTACAATTAACTATACAGCAGAAATAAAACACGAATTGCAGGATTCTCATAGTTTTTAAGGACAGCCATAGTACCATCCGCTACAGTTATTGAATAGACCGGGAGTCAAACTGTTACTAAACCGTCAGGATCCACTCACAATAACAATTATTTGTGATCACTTATTTTAATTGCATGGAAAGGGTTTCTTTAGGTTAGAGTTAGTCTTAATAACTATAGATAGGTGCCCTGAAAGGCTCAAGAATAGGTTCCAGGGAGACATCTTACATAAGCAGTACTAGCACAATTATAGAAAGTATCTCAAGGAATATTACTGCTGTGGTATACCCTGTAACCAATCGATTTCAATCAACTATTTGGTTCATGCTATGTTAATGTACTTTGCATATTAGGGCAATCTAATATTTAGGCAACAGCCCCCCTTTTCCCCACTTTTTCATATTTTCAATCACTATTTGTTCATTTATTATGTATCTTATTGTATGTTTTTTGTTTGGATTTTTCTCTTTCGATTTCACCGTACATAGAGAATCAGCCGAGATTTGTACAATTGTGCTCAAAAGTTTGCATTTCCTTGGAGAATTGGTAATATATGTACCATTATTAAAGAAAACATGAGTGAGCAGGCAAACCCAATTTAAAAAAAAAAAAATTCTTATGGGATTCATATTCAAATGTAGGTTATAACAGAATGGCACAATCATAAAAGAAAACATGGTAAAAAAAAAAAAAAATGAAATGAACCCCTGTTCAAAAGTCTGCATTCCCTTAGTTCTTAATATAGTGGTACCTTGGTTTACAAATGCCTCAGTTAACATAATTTTCCATTTACAAATGAAAATCCATTGAAAATAATGCATTGGTGTACAATTTTTTTACAAAGTTTCCCAAGTATGCATTGCGACTGGGAGGTTTGTAGCGCCGCCCCCATGCATGCTGGAGTCTGTGGGTAGCATGTGGCGTCGAGTGTGGAGGTGTTGGAGTGGCTTTTGCATTCAGTTTTGGAGCCATTCTGGAATTTTTTTGCAGTGGTTTGGGGTGTTTTTTGAACTTTTTTGGTGCATTTCTCAAGCTGTGGAAAGGTAGGGAGCTGAGCTTTGTCGTTTGCATGCCTTTTACTGTTCTGCATTGTGAGTTGGTTTCCATGCCAGCTCATTTTGACTTTTTTCTGACCTCCAGAATGGATTAACACATTTTTCGCAATACAAAACGTCCTGGAGAACAATTCGTAAACCAAGGTACCATTGTACTTTGTATTGTCCCCTTTAACATCAATGACAGCGTGCATTTTTTTTGGTAATAGTTCTCTACGAGATCCCATATTCTTGCAGTTGATGCAAAGTCTTTGGTTGTCTTGCGTGAACAGCACGTTGGAGACAGGGCTGGCCTTAGGGGTGTGCAAGCTGTGGGGCCACACAGGGCCATGGAGCGCCGTGCAGCCGACACAGCTCACACAATCATAAGCGCTCTCTCCAAACATAGCGCTTATGATTGTGACCATAAAGCTCTATTTTGGTCTTGTCACTACAAATTACAGTGTGCCAGAGGCGGTGAGGCATGTAAAGGTGTTTCTGAAGGTTAGGTGAGCGTACTGAATGCCTGATGGAAGAGGTGGGACTTTAGCTTTTTTTTTAAAAGTCTGTAAGGACGGAGCCTCTCTGATTGTGCACGGTAAAGAGTTCCAGAGGGTAGGGGCAGCGTGGCTGAATGCCCTGGAACCTGAGCCTGTCTTTATTCTTGGCACTGACAGAAAGGATCTGCTGGCTGAACGGGATGGAATGTAGGGTGTTAGGAGCTCTTTCAGGTACTGTGGGCCTTGATTGTTTAAGGCTTTGAAGGTCAGCAGGCCAATTTTAAAATATGTTCGCCATTAAATTGGAAACCAATGCAGGGAGTGGAGAACAGGTGTTATGTGGCAGCAGCGAGTTTCATTGGTCAGTAGTATGGCTGCTGCATTTTGTAAAGTCTGAAGGCGATGGAGTTCTTTTTTCTGGGAGGCCCAAGTTAAGTACATGGCAGTAGTCTAGCCGAGAGGATACAAATGCATACAAATGCATGGATTAATGTTGGCATACCATCTGGTGGAATTAAGTGTTGTATCCTGGCTATGTTTTTCAGATGAAAGTAGGCAGATTTTATTACGGAGGAAATCTGCTGTTTAAATGATAGTTCAGAGTCCATCAGCACACCAAGGTTTGGTACCTTTGATGAACTGATGAGTTCAGAACCTCTAAGCTCCAGGCCAATTGGGTGATCATGGGATATTTTTGTTGCCCGGGGTCCCCTCACCAAGAGAAACTCTGTTTTGTCCGGATTCACTTTAAGCCAACTAGCATTCATCCATTCTATTAGGTCTGCTATGCAACTGTTAATGTGGCATGGTGGATCTGTGGTATCTGGAACAAAGGAGAAGTAGAGTTGTAGGTCATCAGTGTAACAATGATACCTTAGGCCATGTCACCTAATGGTGTCCCCCAGTGGTAGCAAGTAAATTGCCAAAAAGCATGGGAGACAAGATGGATCCTTGTGGAACTCCACAGGCCAGTTCTGTTGGTGCCGATGAGCTTGATCCTGATGTTACTCTCTGTGATCTACCAGCAAGGAAGGATTTAAACCAGTTAAGGACTGTGCCTCCTAGACCACAGATGTGCTGCAAGCGCGAGAGATCCAAGAGGATTAGGATGGAGTAATCATCTTTGTCTCTTGCCATAAGAAGATCATTTAGCACTCGGACTAGTGCTGTTTCAGTGCTTGCGTGTTTGTAACAAGGCCAAACATTCAAGTGTATGTAAACTTTTAATCAGGGCCATTTCGGTGATTTAAAAAGTTGACAAACAAATATGTGATAAACAGCATCATATGATCATTATCCTTTAATATAAGGCATTGTTTTACATGATCAGTCATATTTTCAAAACCAATGCCAAAATTTCACAATTTCTGCCAGGGTATGCAAACTTTTGAGCACAACTGTACACACATCAATAAACTCCTAGTTTTCAAAAAAAAAATGTTTGAACTCTCAGTTTAGTATTTTTACCACTTCCATTTATTGGTAGAATTTGTTACTATTTAGTTTTTTTTTGTCTATTAAATTTTTAAATCTAAAATATTTAATAAAAATGAAGATTTAACTATAGAGACTCTCTCTTTAACCCCTTACGACAACGCATTTTAGCGTTGCCAACCGCTGGCGATCCTGAACCGTCACAACGGTAATCGTTACTCACCCAGTCTCCGTCGTTCCCCCGGTGGCGATCGGCGTTGCTCCAGTGTGGCAGTCTCCCCACGGCGAATTAGGAACAATGGGGCCATGTGATCGCTCAACAAGAGATCACATGGTCACAACAGGTGTCCAAGTGTCTGCCTGCAGTGGGACTGCCTGTGCTGACAGGCAGTCTCCCTGCTAGTGCTAAATAATAAAAATAAATAATGTAAATGTTAATAAAAATATATAATTATATGTGTATATAAATATGATATGTAGACCTATATTATATATTATAAAATACAACTAATAAGTAAACTAAATTAAAAAATGTAAAATAAAAATTTTAAAAATATATCTATATGAAATTTTATTCTAACTGTATTTTGATATTAATATATATTTATATCAAAATACACTTAGAATGAAATTGTATATGTATCTATGTCTAGATAAATAAATAAAAATACAAAATATACATATGTCCATATACAAAATTACATAAATAATTATGTAAATATACAGGTAGACTTCAAATATCTAAATTTTCATATATTTAAATTCTATGTGCATATTTATGTAATATTTTTACATAATTAAGTAATTTTATTGATTGCAATTTGAGGGACCTGCCTGACAACCCAGGCCGAAAGTCCAGAGAATTTGATTTGCTAGCACCGTACTTTCTATGACACCCTAAAACCTGTGCATGGGGGGGTGCTGTTTTACTCGGGAGACTTCGCTGAACACAAATATTAGTGAATATTATTCAAAACAGTAAAACATATCACAGCGATGATATCAGTGAAAGTGACTTTTTTGCATTTTTCACACACAAACAGCACTTTTACTAATGATATAATTGTTGCGATACGTTTTCCTGTTTTGAAACACTAATATTTGTGTTCATCAAAGTCTCCCGAGTATAACAGTATCCCCCATGTACAGGTTTTATAGCGTTTTTGAAAGTTACAGGGTCAAATATATGGGTCAAATATTTTTACATTGAAAAATTGCCAGGTTGGTTACGTTGCCTTTGAGAGCGTATGGTAGCCCAAGAATGAGAATTACCCCCATGATGGCATACCATTTGCAAAAGAAGACAACGCAAGGTATTGCAAATGGGGTATGTCAAGTCTTTTTTAGTAGCCACTTAGTCACAAACACTGGCCAAATTTAGCATTCAATTTAGTTTTTACTTTTTTCACACGCAAACAAATATGAACGCTAACTTTGGCCAGTGTTTGTGATTAAGTGGCTACTAAAAAAGACTGGACATACCCCATATTGAATACCCTGGGTTGTCTACTTTAAAAAAAATATGTACATGTGGGATGTGATTCAGAGATTTATGACAGATAATAGTGTTACAATGTCACTATTGATAAATTTTAAAAATGTATGTTTTGAAACCGCAATATCCTACTTGTACTTATAGTCATCTAACTTGCAAAAAAAAAGCATGTAAACACAGGGTATTTTTAAACTCAGGACAACATTTTGAATCTATTTAGCAGTTTTTTTCATTAGCTTTAGTAGATGAGTAAAAGATTTTTCAAGTAAAAAAAACATGTATTTTTTATTTTTTTAAATTAAATTACATGAGATTATTTAAATAATGGTATGTAAAAAAAAAAAACTTTTTTGTCCTGAAAAAACAATATATACATTTTTATGGGAACAGTAAATGAGAGAGCGGAAAATTACAGCTAAACACAAACACCACAAAAGTGTAAAAGGAGGCCTGGTCGCAAATGTACAACAGTCCGGTCCTTAAGGGGTTAACATAACCCCACAGCACACTCCTACTCTAGAGTTACCACCTTGTGGACTGTTCTTTTAAAACAAGCTTGTTTTTCTTTGTTTTTTGGTATATATCCCTATATACATTAGAATTCATCTGCTTCTGTCTTCTGTCACATCATCTATAAACACTAGTGACCCAGTGCCATCGGTAGCCATGCATGCCCATGCCATCACTCTGCCTCCACCGTGTTTACAGATTATGTAGAGTGCTTTGGATCCTGTGCCTTTAAAGCCTTCTCCATACCTTTCATCTTTCCAAAGAATGCAGTTCCAGTACTGGGCTGGCTTTTTTACATGTTTTTTTGGCGAAGTCTAATTTGAGACTTCTGAATGGTTTTACCTTGTGGTGATCCCCCTTTATTTGCTATTATGAAGTCTTCTCTTTATGGTAAACTTGGATAATGATATGCCTATCTCCTGGAGAGTGTTCTTCATTAGGCTGGATGTAGTGAAGGGGTTTTTCTTTACCATGGAAAGGATCATACAATCATCCACCAGTGTTGTTTTCCGTAGACGTCCAGGCCTTTTTGTGTTGCAGAGCTCGCCGGTGCATTCTTTTTTTTCCCCTCAGGAAGTACCAAACTGTCTATTTGCTTATATTTCTGGTTGTTATTTTTTTTTTTGCAGCCCAAGAATGACCTGTTGCACTTGCATCGAGACCTCCTTTGACTGCATGTTGTGGGTTCACAGCAACAGATTATAAATGCAAATGCCATACCTGGAATCAACTCCAGACCTTTTTACCTGCTTAGTTCATGAAGAAATAATGTCCACGAAACAGCTTTTGAGTCAGTTGGCCAATTGCTTTTGGTCCCTTGAATTACATACTAAAAGCTGTAATTCTTAAACCATTCTTCCAATTTGGATGTGAATACCCTCAAATTAAAGCCGAAAGACTGAACATTAAGCTCATAATCATTATTTAACAGCAATTTGAATTCATTTTGGTAAACAGGCAAAATAAAACTTGTGTCAGTGTCCAAATATTTACAGATCTAAATGCACATTTCATTGATATTTAAAAAATTGGTTTGTTTTACAATTTTTCTTAACTTCTGTTATTCTTTTGTCTTCAGCTTGATTTATTAGTCTGGTGTATTTACATGTCTAATTGACTAACATGACTACGACAGTTGTTATATTCTGTATGTTTTTCCTCTTTTAGGCATTCAAGTTAAAACCCAACCAACCATTCTAGGGATCGGTACATGCGTCTATCCCAGTGATGGCTAACCTTGACACCTTTAATTGTTCCTGGACTAAGTTTCCAAACTCTAAAAACTAGCTGAGCATCATGGGAAATGTAGTCCAGAAACAATTTATGGGGTCAAGGTTAGGCATCACTGGTCTATCCTATTCTAAGTTAGGGTTAGTTCTTGTCATTCCTGACAGTGGCAAATTCATAATTGATGTATTATGTTTTACTTACCTTACCCTCCCCTAGAACTTCTGTGCTAAAATCTTTTCTGCTCAGTCAGCATGTAGACAGCATGGCCGCGTTCAGTTTCGATTAAACATCTTTAATTTGCGAATTGAGATCCAACTAATTTGCAGTTGATTCTGTCTAATGATGGCATGTAAAGTCTGTAGTCAATCTGTCATCTAGATTTTACCTAAATACAGATTTACTAGCTAACCTAATTGATACTGCAGTTATATTAGAGGTCATATTCATCTAAAAGTAACTTGTTTTTACTTTCTAGTAGCAAAGGTCAGATCTTGGAATAAGGTTCGATTTAATCTCCAAGTGCAGTACTATGGTGCTTAAAATCAAAGAATGGTTGGTGTATTTTTTTGTGCTGTGACCAGGCCACACATTTCACCACTTGGTTCGGGTTAGAGCCATTCATCGAGAACCCTTCTATACTGGAGTTGTGGATAATTGGGTAATAGGAGCATTCTAGTAATATGTCCTAGATTTGCAATGTAGATGTTACATTGTACAGCTCATAGGAGTTTAAATTTTACACTGAATTCTGAGGGCCTCTAGTTAAAGAGTGCATTGTATTGTAGACATCTTTTGGCCAGAGGCAGGTATGAACATAATTCACACAGAACCCACAAATCTCAGTGTGGAGCATACAATAGATATATAGAACTTTAACAAATTATGGTTGCTAGAGTTGCAAGGCGTGTCATCATATATCCCTGTAATGTCCATCAATATGACCTGCACAATATATAACAGCATTCACAGAAATCTTTCCAAGCCTAAGAGATGCAGACTGTTTCCTAACGACTCCATTGCCACCGATAACAACTGGAGTGGGTTGTGAGTGTCATGATCTCTGTCAAAGACATCCAGAGACATTATTCTATAGCCCTGGTCAGCATCTGATACCTCAGTTACCTGGGAAATATCCCAATGGGTCATTCAAGGCCTGGAGAACAATCAGAGCACAGGTCACCAGCCCATGCACAATCCCACACTGTGACAGTCTAGAAAAGGCCCTGTGCAATTGCTGCCTACTGCCTTACTCCTGCAGAACTGTATAAAAACATATCCCAACACGTCTCCCGCTATTTTAATTTTCAGAAGCACGGTTTGATGCTGAAGCATTTGCCAGCTCTAAGATGCTAGGTGCCTGGTAGAGCGACATTTGCCTCCCATGGTTGTAGACTTATTCATTTGTGGATTGATTATGTAGGTGAAAACCGCACACATTATAACAAACCTTTGTTTAGTTAGCATTTGCACAAGAAAATTATTTTGGTTAGGATTAGGGAAGTATACTTTTACAATAATAAATAAAATATCTTCAATGATAGAAATTAGCATTAATTATCTCAATTGTGGTTTAGAGTTCTTTCTGTGCAATGTAAAGAGCAAAATAGATACCCAGCCACAAACATACAAGAAAAAAAAAAAAGTTAGAAGCTACATACATGCATACATACATACATACATACATACACACACTTTTCCAACTTGACTCGTCAGACTGTACCTATCGTTGTTCTGCATATGCTTAAAGGGAAACTCCAGTGCCAGGAAAACAATCCGTTTTCCTGGCACAGCAGGTCCCCTCTCCCTCCCACCTCCCAATCCCCGGTTGCTGAAGGGGTGAAAACCCCTTCAGTAACTTACCAGAGGCAGCGACATGTCCCACGTCGCTGCTTCTTCCTCCGCCGCCGCTCCACCCTGTGATTGCGTCGGCCGGTGGGCGAAACTGATCCCGCCCACCGGCCGAGGGAGACCTAATGTGCATGCGCGGCAATGCCGAGCATGCGCATTAGCACTCCCCATAGGAAAGCATTGTAAATGCTTTTCAATGCTTTCCTATGGGGAATTGAGCGACGCTCGAGGTCCTCACATAGCGTGAGGACGTCCAGCGACGCTCTAGCACAGGTTTCCTGTGCTGTGATCCAGGAAGTGCCCTCTAGTGGTTGTCTAATAGACAGCCACTAGAGGTGGAGTTAACCCTGCAAGGTCATTATTGCAGTTTATAAAAAACTGCAATATTTACAGTTGCAGGGTTAAGAGTAGTGGGAGTTGGCACCCAGACCACTCCAATTTGCAGAAGTGGTCTGGGTGCCTGCAGTGTCCCTTTAAATATGTGTATATTTTATAATTATGTGCACAAGGTTTAATCTATGTGAATGGGTCACCTGTACTGGCAGCAATATTTGGTCTATACTTGTCATTTATTCACTTTGTACTGTATTCTACCATTTACTATGTTTTTTTTTTTTTAAATCTTCAATAAACACAGGTTGTCAAAAAAAAAAAAAAGCTGCATACATACAATAAAAATAATAATATTCTTATGCAACAAAAAAATAAAAAAAATGAAAATTATTAAGAGAGTTGTACATACATATTATATTCAAATCAAGACAAAGCAAAGGAGAAAGTGCTAACCGATATTTTCATATTTTTTGAAATAATATCAAAGATTTTTGGCCCATAGTTACAAAGACAAACACATGCTAACTGTATGACTATATTTGAGGAATATATAGTAATCATACTGAAATATAACTAGCCAAACCTATTTTCATTTAGGAATGGGACAAACACAGTTCAAGGAAATTCTTCTTACAAACGGTGCAGATACCTGTGGAGTTATCTTCCTAGGATACATTGTAGCATGTTTTACAATGGGTTTGATACAGTTTTGTATCAGAGATGTTAATTGCTAAATCCTACTAATTAATGATGAGCGTTTATTTTTATTACCTGAGAGCAGATCACTATCCACCATGGTTATCACAGCCCTGCCTGCTTGTCACCTACATTTCTACAGCACAACCTGAAATCATAGAACCCATGACAAACACACTCACAGCACACCTGATCCCTGTCTATTCACTAACACGCCCATTGCTCACAAAGCCACCCCCCCTTTAATTCCAGACCAGAAAGGAGGGGACGGGGGAAAAAAAACACAACCCACAGAACGTTCGGTAGGCCACGCCCCCTTGGCGAATGATTGACACGTTGTCAAAGAGCTGTGAAGCAGGATTAAAGTACACTGCCAGGAGAGGAAATGGAGTGCAAGGTGAGCTGTGCACCCAGCCAGCCGTGACTGTACCATCTCCAGCGGGGCAGGAGGTAAGTGCCACACACAGTGTGCTTTATAATAAAGTTAGGGGAGCAGCCTGTGTGTAATGGAGGCTGCCTGCTGGCAGTGTGATGGAGACAGGTGCAGGGAGCAGCTCACTTGTGACTAATATTGGACACTCAGATCTGGGCGTTGTGCACAGCTCCTGTTAAAGAGACCTGTTTATCTTGTCTATCCTTCAATAAGTAACAACCTACCTCCTGTCCTGGGGATGTGCTTCATTTACTGTTCATGAGAAAGGAGCTTGGCAGGAGCTGTGGGTGGGCCCTGTGTGAGAGGTGAAATGCCAGGAGTAGACCTGTGGCACTGCATAATAAGTTGGCACAGTACCACTGAGGAAGACTTGGAGTTTCTTCTTCGAATTATTTATCAGCTCTCCAGAACGTGTGTGTGTGTGTGTGTGTGTGTGTGTATGTTATGCATAATACATACACAATTTTTTTGTATTTTCTATTCATTGTGGTTGGTAAACATTCAAGTGGGTTATAATATCATAACTGTGATTGGTTAGATACAGATTGGATATATATTACAAATGGATTCTTAAATACTTTGCACAAAAGTTTAAAATGCGAGAACTACGCAGAGATTGGCACTGAAAAGTTGTATTGTGCTATTTATGTGCCAACATTCTGCAGCTATATTAATGGTGTACAATGCTTATTCAAGTAAAATACTTTTTCATGCCAGGTTATTAGCTGCATGTACAATCACAGTAAATGCTTGGGGCAACGTTTGCTCATTGTCTAGCTTATGATATACTTTGAATAAAGATATAAAGCTTTTGTTGTTGTTTTGCCCTCCAGCTTGCTGCTGTCTGCATTTTGATTTGAATAGAGTACCTTTTTCCCAATGGCACAAGAGAATGAGACACCGAAAGACAAAATACCCAGGTAAAAACTTTGTTAAATAACCAATAATAATTAATTAAAAATAACCAGAATAGTTACTGGACTATGAAATTTTTCTTGAGCAATTCACTTCTATGTTAATCATAACCGTTTCAGTTAGTACATAATAACTGGCTTTGGCTGGACTCTCCCACAAAAAAACACATCTTTCATGACTGGTATAGTTCTATAGCTCACAGTCCTCGTTTTATTTCTTTATAGAGTTTATTATTGTGTATTTTTTTAATGCTCTCAAAACAGAATGCAATTCATATAGCACATTTCTCCTAATAAGACATGTGTGGTTTCTGTTGTGTATACTTGATCAATATTCTGCATATGTGATAGATGAACCATAAAGTTACTTATGTTCAAAAAGATATTCTGGCATATGAAAAAGCTAATATTTTGTATAATATATGACCGTGGTTCCTAACTTCTTGTAAACCAAAGAGCACACTTCAATAAGAGAGAACATTCAAAAACGCCTCTCCTTCTCTCCCACCCACCCCCCTTTTTTTTCCTTCTCTCCCCCCACTGTTTTTTCTCCTTCTTTTTACCTTCAACAGCACCTTACAAATATCGCATTTTATTCAAGCCTTTTTAGCGAAAGATGTAAGAATCTAGCAAAATGTATGTAAATTAGTTGCCAGATGGAAATATAAGTTTTAATGCTGATACTTTTTTTTTTTTTTTCTTCTTAAAAATAAAAAAGGAAATCTGGACTGCATTCAGTCTATTGCAATCCTGACGTCAATGTGTTTGTGGCATAATCTGAGACGGGTTAAGGCACATCAGTGTGCCATGGATCCCTGGTTGAAAATAATTGATATAAGGTTTTATGAGGCCTGAGAGACCTAATTACCTAAACATACTACTACAGGTGCCTAAGCATTTAAGTACTTTCTTTTCCTCACATAGAATTTCATGATAGTACTGTACATTATACCCTTACTCTCAAATACTGCATTTGGGCATAAGTACATCTTACTAAAGAGTTGTAAAAAAAAAAAATCACGCACTGGTTTCATATTTGTTAAAATTACGCTGAAACAAAATGGCCTGGAAATAAACTTGGTTATGAGTAAATAAGTCATTTGAAAACCTCTCAGGTGATTGGAGTGAGATCATCGGAAGCTCAGCAATGTCTCATATGTTATTTATATATTTTTTTTTAATGTTATAATTTCCTGGTTGTCGCTTACATGAGGAGGGGCCCTGCCCTACCTTCTCTTTCCACCTTCCCCACTGCACTTATGTGTATATGGAACAATTTACATCCTAAACATTAACATGTTCACTGCCAGGTTACCTATACAGTATACCTGATTTGCTAACATGCTCAATATGCAAGGCATTCTTAATTGGTGATCTAACATGCTTATTGACTTTACTGATTTAAGCTCTTAGTTTTTATATAAGATAGAGAAAATGTAGTATTTTTAAGGGAGTTTGTAAGCAGGTGTTAAACATAAAATGAAAACGGACAGAAAGACCATATAGGGTCTGGTGCCAGGAACCCAGAGCCAGGGCTGTCTGAGGACTTAACACATTTAAATTAGAACACAAAAAGAAATAGTAAATGTACTATTCTATTGGCATAAAGGTGTAGTTCAACCAGGCTGGACTACACCATTATTCCAATAGTAGTCTTGTTGTTGTTGTTGGTTTTTTTTTTTTTTTGTTTTTTTTTTGGTGTGTTGTAGTAAATGTTTACTGTAGTAATGTCACAGAATTATTCTAGTCTATATTTAGTCCAAAGAATTAATAGTCTAGTGAAGGGGGGAAAAAAATCAGAAAAATTAGGGCTTGGTGCTTGGTATATCATACTTACTACGTGATGAACAGTATTATAGTAGAAAATCATAAACACAGCAACAACATTCTAAAGAGATAAAATGTAGTCTAATTATGATCTGAATCAGATAATAAACTGGAAACTTAAGGGTTTTCATTTTTTTGTTGTATAATAGGATTAGATGTTTGAGAATTCTACTCTTTAATGATTTGTGATGACAGTTTAAAATGTTCTGTACTGCCTAAACAATTTTATTTTATTTTTGTTATTTTTTTTTCCTTTTTGAAACCGTTAAGTTTACAGTTATGTAAGGTCAACAAACACTGCAATTTCTAAAAAAAATTATAGACATTAAAAAAACAAAAACAAAAAAAAAAACTCATTACTAAAGAAGATTTATTGTGCTAACCTATTGTATGGAATCATCACATTCTGAGCAAAACTCTTATTGTGATGTTCATAGTGAAAGCTATTTTTTTTTTTTTTTTTAAATCTTTTTGAGGTAATAACATAAATAGCAGAAACTCTGTAACTTTTTAAAGAAATATATATAAAATATTTAAACTAAAATCTCTCTCTTCTTATAGAGAAGGCTTTGACAGAAAACATTTTCTGTCTCAGAGCACATGCATTGCACTCTAAGTCGACGAGGGGAGAGGATTCATTTAAAAAATAAATGTAAAAATGGAAGTTGGGTGGCAGAGGGAGTGCACAAAGAGAGGAAGGGGAGAGCAAAGCTTCACCTTGCAGGGATGCTGCCAGCAAGGGAGGATCTCCTTACATCTGTCGCCAGTGTGCTGTGCGCGCTGATAATATACATACATCTTGTACAGAATTGGTATTATGCTGCCTCAAAATGAACTGCATAATAGTTCCGTGTGCCTGGGGTGTAACTAGAGGTGGGGAAGTGTGAAGGGGTAGGGGGCCCATTGCCTGTGCTGGGATTCCCTCAGACGTGCAGGCGGCCTCCCCGTCCGCGTTCCAGTCCGCTATATAAGTCAGTCACGCGCGCCATCTCTCCACTTGTTTCTCCTCAAGACCCATTAGGGAGGCTTGCGTTGAATAAGTCGTTTTTGGTGAGATGTCCCACTAGGAGGTGTTGATATTGACTTGTCCAGGGTAGTCGTGTGATCGCAGAGTGTTTCGAACCACAATACAGGGAGTGCAGAATTATTAGGCAAGTTGTATTTTTGAGGATTAATTTTATTATTGAACAACAACCATGTTCTCAATAAACCCAAAAAACTCATTAATATCAAAGCTGAATATTTTTGGAAGTAGTTTTTAGTTTGTTTTTAGTTATAGCTATGTTAGGGGATATCTGTGTGTGCAGGTGACTATTACTGTGCATAATTATTAGGCAACTTAACAAAAAACAAATATATACCCATTTCAATTATTTATTATTACCAGTGAAACCAATATAACATCTCAACATTCACAAATATACATTTCTGACATTCAAAAACAAAAAAAAACAAATCAGTGACCAATATAGCCACCTTTCTTTGCAAGGACACTCAAAAGCCTGCCATCCATGGATTCTGTCAGTGTTTTGATCTGTTCACCATCAACATTGCGTGCAGCAGCAACCACAGCCTCCCAGACACTGTTCAGAGAGGTGTACTGTTTTCCCTCCTTGTAAATCTCACATTTGATGATGGACCACAGGTTCTCAATGGGGTTCAGATCAGGTGAACAAGGAGGCCATGTCATTAGATTTTCTTCTTTTATACCCTTTCTTGCCAGCCACGCTGTGGAGTACTTGGACGCGTGTGATGGAGCATTGTCCTGCATGAAAATCATGTTTTTCTTGAAGGATGCAGACTTCTTCCTGTACCACTGCTTGAAGAAGGTGTCTTCCAGGAACTGGCAGTAGGACTGGGAGTTGAGCTTGACTCCATCCTCAACCCGAAAAGGCCCCACAAGCTCATCTTTGATGATACCAGCCCAAACCAGTACTCCACCTCCACCTTGCTGGCGTCTGAGTCGGACTGGAGCTCTCTGCCCTTTACCAATCCAGCCACGGGCCCATCCATCTGGCCCATCAAGACTCACTCTCATTTCATCAGTCCATAAAACCTTAGAAAAATCAGTCTTGAGATATTTCTTGGCCCAGTCTTGACGTTTCAGCTTGTGTGTCTTGTTCAGTGGTGGTCGTCTTTCAGCCTTTCTTACCTTGGCCATGTCTCTGAGTATTGCACACCTTGTGCTTTTGGGCACTCCAGTGATGTTGCAGCTCTGAAATATGGCCAAACTGGTGGCAAGTGGCATCGTGGCAGCTGCACGCTTGACTTTTCTCAGTTCATGGGCAGTTATTTTGCGCCTTGGTTTTTCCACACGCTTCTTGCGACCCTGTTGACTATTTTGAATGAAACGCTTGATTGTTCGATGATCACGCTTCAGAAGCTTTGCAATTTTAAGAGTGCTGCATCCCTCTGCAAGATATCTCACTATTTTTGACTTTTCTGAGCCTGTCAAGTCCTTCTTTTGACCCATTTTGCCAAAGGAAAGGAAGTTGCCTAATAATTATGCACACCTGATATAGGGTGTTGATGTCATTAGACCACACCCCTTCTCATTACAGAGATGCACATCACCTAATATGCTTAATTGGTAGTAGGCTTTCGAGCCTATACAGCTTGGAGTAAGACAACATGCATAAAGAGGATGATGTGGTCAAAATACTCATTTGCCTAATAATTCTACACTCCCTGTAGGTCCCGATGTAGTGCTTCTTTGCATGGTAGTGTCAGGTAGTAGTATTTGAGTTGCATATAGCGAAAGGATTGTAGGCTAGAGGGTTGAGTGCCTTCTAACAGTTCTCTCAGGAGGGTCATGCCAGTGTTGTTTAGTATCCTGTTCATGGGGGATGAGTCCCCCGCCCCAGGAGAGTCCACGACGTCAGTGGCAGTCCCCCTCCCATCTGAGAGTTATGTTGTATCTGAATCATCGAGCTTGGTGTTTGAAATACGTGCGGGCCTCGTCTGACAGTATCCCATGTTTTTAGTGTCTGTGCTACTGTAGAAGATGGTTCAAGGATCGTCTGTGACGGTCTCTTTGAGTTCCATACCGTTGTCAGAAGGGAAGGGCCGATATGGTGTTTATCTAGTTCAATCCATTGTTTGTGTGCCGGTTGAGTATACCACTCCAGTACCTGCTGTAATACTGTCGCATGATGGTATTTGCGCAAATCAGGGAGCGCCAGTCCTCCCCACGCCCGTGTCAGGCATAGGGTTTCCTGCCGGAGTCTTGCCTGTTTCCCATTCCATACGAATTTCACCATTGCGGATTTGAGCGATGTGAAGTACGCTGTCGGCAGGGCCTGAGGAATCGTCTGGTATAAATATAGGATCCGCGGTAGCACATTCATTTTGAGGATCGCAATTCGGCCGAGCCACGATATGTGCGGGTATGCCCACGCCTTCAGATCTTGCTGTAGTCTTTGTAGCAATGGTAGGAAGTTCACTTGGTACATGTCTCCCAGGTCTTTGTTGAGTGTTATTCCCAGGTATTGCATGTGAGTCGCACACCATCGGAATGGGCATTGGTTTTTTTTTGTGCGTCTGCTTAGGCCGTCGGGACTGTGATGTTAAGTACTTCGCATTTGGACATGTTCAGTTTGAATCCCGAGACCTCTCCATAGGCTTCAAGCATTGCTGATTCAAGGTATTTCTACCAACACTTACGCTTACTGACCCCTATCTGTCAATAGCCATAACAGCGGTTTCACATATCACATATAAACTTTCAACTGGTATAAATTACACATATTGTTTTAACAATAGCCAGTCTGTACTTCATTTTTCATGAACACATATACAGAGAGCGCTTCCTACAACATACATTCTCAGCATACAAGGTTTGTCAGAACACTTTTTTTCTTCTACCACGGGTTCATGCGGCACATAATAATGTTAAGATTGGTACAAATTCAGTTATCCATTATTGCATACGGTGTTATAGCAGTTTCACAGGTTACAGTACCTTGTTTTTATTTGTACATACTTCACATATTTGGATAAGCTTGGGAAAATTGCCATAACCATTATATCATATGTTGTTTTATCCATTCAGGTTATAGGTACTACTAAAACCTATAACGGATTTTCAGTTTCAATACCATACTACCAGGTACGTTCACCTGCTCCCGTAGTATTCATATCCTATTCTCCCTAAAATAGTCAATAGCGTACTGGCTTTTAGGGTCCTATAGGTATTGTCCTTTTCTCTGCATTACGTTGTTCGGTTAGCGGTCCCGTGAAGCCAACACCCCCACCTCACACTCGGAGGCATACACCCATCGGGCCACTCGTGAGCTAGCCGCCTCGCATAGTAACATAGAGAGGGCCTCACCTGTCACTCCCTTTCCTATTTTTCTGGTTAGTCACCGAACTGCCAACATCCCGCCACTATGTTTGGTGGCCACAAAAAAATCCCCTTGCGCCAACGCATAGATCCTCTCAAGCCACTTGGCAACTAGCAGGGCCTCACCAGTCACCAAAACCAAGCTTTAATTGTTTTGCCTCACTGCTTGGTTAACAAGCCAGTATAAGTCCCCTGTGGTTCAAAAATAATTACTATCTTCATTGTTATTTAAGTATGTCCCAAAAAGGTGGCGAAGAATTATCTCTTCCTAGCACTCTGGCTAGATTCGACACACCTTCATGTAGAGGAGATGTTGCTAGTCCAGCATCAATCAGATCCTGGACAATCCCACGCATTACCACCGAGCTAAGGAGGCGACAAATCCCCTACCCGGCCACAGCAAGGAAAGCGGAACTATTCAAACTTCTCCACACATCAACAGATAACATGGAGGCTGGGGAAGGACCCAGCAACACCAATTCGGGTGACATCCAGGCTATGCTAGCCTCACTCATGAATTCCATGAGCAAAGTAAACGACAGACTGGCAAATCTCGAGTCAGTCACCACAGCTCTCACAAAGGCTGGGCCTCCCGCTACTGTACAGCAAGCACAAACTGAAACTCGGTTACCTGGGTCAATCAACTCTTCAGACACTAAGGATGTTAACCCTGCACAGATGATCCCAGCGCACATTAAAAAAGAAATCCTGGAAGGTAAAGATGTCAACTTAGCATCCCTGTTAATTGCCTCCTAGGATATTGTAGAAAACAAAACATACATGTATGATGATTGTATCTGTGGTGGTCAGATCCAGGAATTCCAGGTTAAACCGGAAACTGACCATCCCTGAGTTTGTATTGGTGTTTGGGATATATATATAGATGTGAATTGTGCAGTGTACCCTAACAGAAGGGAAGAATTTGATTTGTATCAAGACCTAGGAAACAAATATGGTGGCTCAGCATTTTATGACTATCATAGGTCATTTTCAACCAAAGTGTCTGGTGCTCTCTCCCAATTTGGCAACAGAATCAACTGGAGCAGGCTGGATACAGAAATTTTCTGCAGGCACTTTGCAGGTCTCAAAACACCATCTTGTGCATCCTGCTCTTCCACTACCCACACGGAAAAATTTTGTCCAAGTACGGCGGACGATCACTCTTGGGCTCCAAGCACTAGCACCTCTGGTAGAACAGAGAGAACTACCAGAGAAACTGGGTCGTCCCATCATATTATTTGGACAATCCCAGATTTGCAATAATTTTAACGTGGGTGTACGTGTAGCTTCAGTGCTATTGCATATATGCTCTAAATGTTTCAGGGCACATGCAAAAACCATGTGCCCCAATAAAATGTACCCAAAACCGTACTTAACGTCTGTCAACATTCATGCTTTTTTTTTATATATATATATATATATATATATATATATATACACACATACACTGACCCACACATACATAAATATATAAAAAAACTTAATCTATATATACACGCAGTGACACATAAATATATCATATATATATATATATATATATATATATATATATATATATATATATATATACACACTCATGCAGTCCCATCTTCAGTGCAGGATTATGCACATGCAGTTTCTGACATGCCACTCTGACCATCATTTGGCCGGTCCTCCTTCTCTCTCTTCAGCCGTCAGGATGATGTCATATCCCGGGAGCAGACAGCATCCATGTATACTGTGAGGAGCAGAAAGGCCTGCTGCTATTCCTTGCTCCTCTTTGTTGCTGGTGGTTCTGTAAAAATCTGGTCCCAGGCTCTGCATATTGCTGGGCTCCCCCACCTGCGTGGCTTCCATAGAGTGCATGGAGTAAGTGACATGATGGAAATACTGGTTGCTTTACATACTCACTTGTACTGTAGAAGCCTATGGCCGTTGCTTCCAGTAAGAGCTTTGAACATGCACAATGTAAGCATCATATATTTGCACATTTTGTGCATGAACTTGTATGGGGATGAATTTCATGTTTCATGAACATAGACTTCACCTAAGGTAAAAGTATTGGAAGTGGAGATGCCTTTTAAGTATGACTAGGTTAAAAAAAAAAAGTCATGCCAGAATAAAACAGCTAAAATATACATTAAATGTGTGCATCTTTCTTTCCTTTTCTAATGTTTAATCCTCCAAGCACACTTGATACTGAATTTGCATTTTATGTTTAGTAGAATAATATTTTGGCAGATCCTATTAAAATAATAGTAAATTGTATTTATATAAACTGTATTTGTCATATACAGCCTACGTTTCTGCTCTTTCATCTGTTGGGAGAGAGAGAGCTCAGCCCAAGTTGTGCATACAGTGTCTAGGTACCAGGTAGGCAACCTTTTAGTGGTACTGTGCCAGAACAAGATGCTGAAGTCCTTTGGTGTGCCAGTACTATGGGAGGTGTACATGAGACCTGTTTTGTGGAATCGTGTGTGTGTGAGAGAGTGAATGTCACATTGTATGTTTTAGTGGTGTGGGTCTGCATGGCTTATTGCATGTGAGAGGCTGTTTGTGTGGTTATGAGTGTGTATGTGGATTGTCACTGGTGTTGTGTTGGTTGGGACTGTGTGTGTGTGTGTTTGTATGGATGCTGTTTGTATTATTTGTATGCAGCTCTCTGTTTATCCAGCTTTGTGAATGGCTTATCTGGGGTCCAGTGGGTACTGGGCTGGCCAAGTACAGGTCAAGCGCAGGAGCTGCGATAGCTGCTGTGGGCTGCTCTACTCCGTGCAGATTCATGTTCACAAGAGCTGGGAGGATGTTTCCTGAGATCACTTCCTCTAAGTGCTGCAATGCGTAAATTGAGGATTGCCCCTCATCACCTGCAATCACCGCTCAGATTGCACAAGCAAATGTCTGTCTCTGTGAGACCTCTCATATGCCAGAGCCTGTTTGACTCCATCAGCCTTGAGTGCTTGAGGGCCTTGCATGGCACGTATGCCATAGATTGAAGTCTCCTGGTCTAGATGCTGTCCATAAAACTTCGATACAATTGACAGCCAGTCTGTTAGCAAAGTATCCAGCTGGCTGATTGACAGGAGCCTGAGGCAGAAAAACTAAATATTTTGGAACTGGCAACAATTCTAAATAGTGTGTGTCCACACACAAATTGCATTTTGTTTGATACAAACACACTTCTCAGTGATTTGGCCTTACTTACAAGTGATCATATAATGTTCTCTTTCTAGAATTGATGTGTATGGTTTTGAAAGGCCGGAAGAATTTGATTATGCATTCTATGAAGACTTCTATTCCAGATATCTCTCTATTCTCACAAGAAGAGCTATAAAGTGGTCCAAACTACTAAAGAAGTCTACAGCTATAGAAAAAAGCCTGAAAGGTACATTCTACCTAACAAAATATATGAACTGTTATTCCATAAATAGGATACATGTGAAATTGCCAATAAATGTTCCAGCTATCCTTCACTTTTTTACATATAAGAACTACTGTGTGAACACCATGAACCAACTAGTGATTTTTGTTTGTTTGTTTCTCCTGCAAATGACAATAAATATCCAGGTGTTAATATGAATATAAAACATGTTTAATTTATGTGTATGTATCCATGTCATGTTGTGCTTGATATTTATATCTCTTTAACTAATTTCAACCCACTAAAAAAATAAGTTTATATAATGGGAACAAAGAATACAAATAATGGCGTGATTAGGTTGCAGGTCCCAAACCGTTTCACCAAAACCAGGAGTCCACAAGGAGCACACACAAATCCTACTAGAGAACTATAGACTGTTAATAAAGGTATCTTAATAATAGTAGTAGTAATAATTAGTTAAAATGTATCCTAATTATAACATCAAATTGCAACTATGATCACCGTGGCCAAGACCCCTGCTGTTCTATTGTGAATATGGAGATTCCACTTCAGCTGGAATACTTTGAAATATGTATAAAATTGATAATGCTAATAAAGAAGTGAAACTTCTAGGTTTGAAATTGTGGCAAGCAGGTACAGGGACCCTGGTGCCTTGGTGACCCCTGGTTTTACAGAAAACGGTGTGACCAAGAAGAGAAGGATAGAGCAGCCCAGTGGCATCATAACTGCTGCATCAGCATGTAGTGTTTATGGTGCCTAAAGTGGCGTATTTAAAAAAAAAAAATTATTTTTGTAAAAACCCTCACTATATAGAGCATCTAGAATTGACTGAGTACTGGATCCATAGAAACAACATTGTAATGTTTACCTTATTAGTTTCCATTAACACTGTTTTCTTAAGGTGTTCACTAATTTCTCAAGATGTGGCTTAGAAACTATTGACTGTTTTAATCCAATGGCTAAATTTGGTTAGATTTACATCAGGAAGGTCAATCGTAAAGCTGAATTGATTGTTTAACAGTGTATTAAAATTTCCACCTAAATAAACACTCTTCTTTGAGTTCTTTTAAGCAGGGAATAGATGTTTGTCATTTAAAGATTCCGTGTCCTATTACATAGCACAACAAATATTCAAGTTTCTTTCTCTATACATATTCCTGTATCTCCCAAATTTGTATTGTCAAGATTTGGTATAGTTTCTGTTAGAATGTTGTGTAAGTGAATATAGCTCTTCCCATAGAAGTCGATAGGGTAGCTGCTATTCTTTTACAAGTAACTATATTTGATTATAAGCTTATCTCCTCTAATATAATCTATATGGAAAATGTGCAAATCAGATAGACCCCCTCCTTCTTCAGGACCTACGGCATGGAGGTGTATCTATGCATTTATGTGAAAATAACTCTTATATTATACATATCTAGTCAAAAGTTGATAAGAATTATTGCTAAATAAAGGGCATCTGCAGATATTCTAAAACAGAGCTTTTGGTTTTGTGGGAATTTTCTTCAGAACCTCTTGAAATATTTTTTAGAGATGTGCTAGGAAAGAATTTACGTTTGACTGTGTTCATTAGCTCTGACATGTGGCTTTTTTTTAACCATTCAGCTCATCTAAACTCCTTTAAATTTTCATTTGTTGACCAAACTTCATTCAGGCATTCATATCTATGGAAATGAATGAATCCTGTTTGTGACACAGGATTATGGCATAGTTTGTTCAGTGAGCTATTCATTCTGTTTGTTTATACAGCGATCGTTATTTGTTTTTGGACAAAACTAAAGAAAACTGCAATCTTAGTTAATTTTGCCTTTCACCTGAAAATGAATGCACATGCCTATTTTCCCATAACAGTAATGGGGAAATTGACATGTTAACAGCTACAGTAATCCATTAATGGTGTTTACAAATTTTCAAGAAAAACGCCTTACACTTTCAGTGTGAGGTTTCATTGTTTAAATATATCCACCGCTATTGTCTTGGTGACTCATTTGCAATGTTTGAAATATTTATTTAGTGGATAAATGTATGTGCTCTGTTGACACCTGAGAGGAAAGAGGAATATTAATCATGTTATGGTAAATAACAGGCTTAATCCTTTTCTCCTGCTCATGTTTTCATGGCTCCAAAAACCCAGAAACTATGGAGATTCAGAAACTCATTTTACATGGGCCTTAGCATTTTTGTTATTTTATTTATTTTTATTTTTTTTCTGTTAAAGTGCAGCCTTTCACATATCACATTGAAATCCAACTTGCTCCTAAGTTCTGCATATTTTTTTTGCCCATGGCTAAAGCATTTTAAAAGGGTTATTTGAAATTTATATTGAATACAGTTTAAATTAACATACCAAGCATGCTAGGAGCAATTGTTTTTCTAGAGGACATGCACTATTTTGAGGTTAAGCACAATTTAGAAATACGTTATTTTTAGTAATGGATTTTTGAGACGTGATGTGTAAATTGAATTCTTAATGATGATTCGATTAAGAAAATAAGAGTATTTTAATTTGTCTTCCGATTAATGACTTAGTTTGCTACCTTGTTTTAACAAATGTTCAGATAAAATGATTCAACAAATTTAATTTCAACCTATAAATGAAGAGCCTTCATACCAACCCATTTTTGTTATATGTTAACAGTTAAGAGGTATATTCGAAAAGGCATTCCAAATGAACATCGCTGTAACATATGGATGATTGTGAGTGGAGCACAGGTCCAAATGGAACAGAATCCTGGGTACTATCAAAGCATTCTGGATGAAGGGAATGAGGATGCAAAACTGAAGGATGCAGTTATTACTGGTAATGTTTTACACATGTTTTTTGACTCTACACTTTTTTTTTTTTTTTTAATTTTAAAGAATAAAAATTAATGGAAGGACATTCATGTCCAGGCCCGGACTGGCCATCGGGATCTCCCCTGCCGGTCTATGCAGGGCCGGCACTCTCCTAGCGCCGGCCCCGCTGTTTGCCACAACGGGCCGGTGGGGAGATCAAAGCTCTCCCTCACTGGCCCAAATGCGGCCGCCGGCGGGGAAAGAGGGAGGGAGACAGCCGCCAGGAGACGAGGACCCGGCGGAGCTCTAACTTGCAGCTCCGCCGGGTTCCTCTCGCGAGATCCGGCGAGATCCATGGCAACGACCGGATCTCGCGAGAGTGAACTCTAGCCCCACAGGCTATGCGGGCTAGAGTTCACTCACCCACGAGGACCACCAGGGAACACTGCCACCCCGCCTCCCAGTCACCAGTGTGCCTGTTCCCCCCTCCCAGGCTAAAGGTAAGAAGGGAGGGGGGATTTAATGCCTGTTTTTTGTTTTTGTTTACCCCCCCCCCAACGCACACACAATCCATTCTAACATTTATACAGCACTCTCACACCCATCACACACCGCACTCACACCTCTCACACCCGGCACTCTCTCACACCCGGCACTCTCTCACACCCGGCACTCTCTCACACACACACACACAGAACCCCCCCCCAACACACTGCACCACACACATACACAATACTTCCAAATATATATACACACACACACACTACACTCTTAACATACACACTCTGGATCCCCTATACACACACTAGATTCCTTGTAAGCAAACACATACTACACCCCTAAACACACACTATAGCCTGTATGCACACACTTGCTATATCCCCAATACACATATTCTTACAGCCCATAGCCACATATGCATCACATTACACCACTTTACACCACAAACACAACATGACTAAAACCAACCTTATTACACAATACCACACCACAAGCAGCTCACTCTACACACACGCAATACCACAAGCAGGATCCAAACACATGCACAATACTCTTTCCTGACCCTTTTGTCTCCTGGTATCCATTTATAAAGACACCAGAGACAAGTTGCAAGGAAACACAGTGCAAGCATGTTATTAAATTTGCTTGCACTGTGCAGAACAAATACAGAGCTTTTTTCTCATGCTAGAGCTCTTCAGCAGAGCTCTGCGCATGGTCTGCCCTGGAAGAGCATTGAACCAACATGCTCACTTTGAGAGGAGGCGTGTTTGTCATTGGTGATGACAAAACACACCTCCTCTGCCCCGCCCCCTTCTTAGTGGGCCGCTGTGTTAAAAAAAATGCCTGAGCCGAATTTTTCTCCCAGTCCGGCCCTGTTCATGTCATTGGGGACCATTTGCTGGCTGGAGATGTCCTTTCTTTTGGAAAATCAGTTTGTTTGTTTTTTGTTTTTTTTTATTGAGTTTTTTTTTTTCAGTATTACAGAGATATTACAAGAGTAGAGAAAAGTAGGTAGGGACGGCCTTTAGGCGTCCTGTGCAAAAAATCCCCATATCACCCCCTTCCCCCGTCATCCATGTATAGGAGTGTAGTGATTGTAGGGGATTTATTAAATTAATAATGATTTTAAAAACAAATCTTAATTCCTCCTTTCCTGTTGGGAGAGGTGCATGCTGATTTGAATTTGGTCTGCTCCTCTACTGGGTACAGACTATGCGTAACTGTCTCCCAAGCTCAGGGACTTGCAGCGCTCTGATTATCCTGAGCTAGGAAGACAGCTACTTATGGTCTGCAGCTAACAGGACTGCAGGCCAGAAGTGCCAGACTGCCTCCCCTACATTACAGAGGAGCAGTCTGAGTGTGTCACATAATACTGTGAGTGGTTTTGCTTTGGAGCTCTGGATTACACTTATTTACCTTGACCTCTTTGGAAAACAAATTTGTAGTAATGCGCTACTTCTCCATTTATCATAAAGCTCCACAACAATAAAACTCTCCAGTAATGTGGAGCTCTGTGACAAGATCATACACTAAACAACCATACAACTCTAATGTGCCTATTAGTGTATCACCGAGCTCCCTAACTATAAAACACAGAGTAATGTGCATCTTATATACCAGAGCTCCACTGTAATACATCTCACTATAACATGGGCCGCTTCTATTCAACATTTATAAATGATCGTGCAATAGGCATTGAAAGCCATGTATCAGTGTTTGCAGATGACACAACACTTTGTAAAGTAATAAAATGTGAGCAGGATATTGCTTTGCTGCAGAGGGATTTGGATAGATTGGGGGACTGGGCACTAAAATGGCAGATGAAACTTAATGTAGAAAAATGCAAAGTTATGCACTTCGGGGTCACGAGTGCACAAGCAACTTACACCCTAAATGGTAGTGAACTTGGGATAACCACTCACGAGAAGGATTTGGGAATTGTTATAGACCACAAATTAGGCAGCAATATCCAATGTCAATCTGCAGTTGCTAAGGCCAGTAAGGTTTTGTCATGTATAAATAGGGGCATAAATTCTCGGGATGAAAATATAATTTTGCCTCTTTATAAATCGCTGGTAAGACCACACCTTGAATATGCAGTGCAATTTTGAGCACCTGTTCTAAAGAAAGATACCATGGCACTTGAAAAAGTGCAGAGACGAGCTACAAAATTGATTTAAAGGAATGGAGCATTTTAGTTACAAAGAAAGGTTAAAAAATGTAAATATCTTTAGTTTGGAAAAATGGCGCCTGAGAGGGGATATGATAACATTATACAACTAGAAAAGCTACAATTTCTGGGGAAATTGTGTGAAGTGTTCTTGCCTCCACCAGTAGTCTACAACTGGAGTGGGCGGAGTAACTTATCATTTATATAGCACATTTAATTACAACGTTGTTGCACAGTTACATTAAACCATACATTTATAAAAACATTAGCAGGTGATCAAAAGGCCCTGTCTATGACCTCACTTGCTGCTGCAGCCTGGCACAGGTCAGAGTATTTTGGCGGTTGCCATCTTCAAACGGTCATATTTTAAAAACCATAAATCCTACAGCGAAGAGCTTTATATTGTGAGAATCACAAGACCCAGACCTACATTTTGATGCATAGTATGTCTCTGAAGTATTAAAAATGAAGGCACAGTCGCAGTTTAGAAATTGCACTTCAAATTTGAGCTTTGTAGAGTGAAGTTTCAATGAATGTCAATGGACAGCGTTAGTTGCAAACAAATGATAATATTGTGAAAACTATCAGGACTATGGCTTAGCCGTTGACATGTTTAGTGGCAGCAGGGATAGCTGAACGTTTTGATATAAGATTTGTGCAGGTGGGCCTGAAAATAAGGGAGTGGTGGCAGTTTAGAAATCATGTCCTGATTTTTCAGCTTTTGCCAGCTCCCACTCTAGCTTTGCCATTCATTCCTATGGGACAAATTTCGCCACAATAACGACAATATTCTGTGAACCATTCGGCGAAACGTTCCACAAAGTAATAGCAATCCGATCGGGAACAATCTGCACGTTTTGGGAAATTTTTGTCTATGTAGTGTAAAAACTGTGGGAGGAGTTAGGGTGGCAAATTTGGCTATAATAAGAATAAGAATAATATATACATGAGATAACATTAAGTGGTCTTGCTATGCAAGAACACTTAATAATATATATGTGAGATAATATTGAGTGGTCTTGCTATGCAAGAACACTTAAATATATTCTGGGGCAGTACAAACCATTATCTAGAAATCTATTCATAAACAGGGCTATACATAGGACATGAGGTCATACATTTAGGCTGGAAGAAAGGAGATTTCATCTAAGGCAAAGAAAATTGTTTTTTTTACAGTAAGAGCAATAATGGAATTCTCTGCCTGAAGAGGTGGTTTTATCAGAGTCCATACAGATGTTTAAACTGCAATTGGATAAATACTTGCAAAAACATAACATACAGGGATCTAATTTCTAATTAGTGGGGTAATAGCGGCTTGATCCAAGGAGACATCTGACTGCTATTTTTGGGTCAAGAAGGAAATTTTTTTTTTTGTGTTTGACAATTTTTATTTGTTTTCTGCAGATGTATAGGGGTACAGAAAAGAAGGGGTGGTTAGGGGGGAAAGCCGGTAATTTGGTACCGTATATTATCACGTTTCGAACAAATCGAGCATATAACAGAGAGAAACAATTCACACTGTACGTTACAATACACATTGTACATAATTTGTTCCCTGAGGAGACCTCCTGTTGTGTCTCGTCTGGCTGAGGGACCTTAGTGTGGGTGGTTTTGTCGTTTTAGCGTGTTTATTGTAATTTTCCAATTGTGTAGAGTTTGACAGTTTTTATTTTGTGATTGAGGGTAAAGGAAGGGGAACAGAAGGCAAGAGGGGGCACAGAGGGGCTCTGCATAAACTTAGACATGAGATTGTCAACTGTATTGAGTCACTGCGCAGGTTAACACCAATACCTGCTGTGTGCTCGTTCGAGTATCACCAGTAGTTAAAATATCTTAGTTCTCAGTGTAGTTGAGCTTTGTATGTTTTTGTGGGCAGTGTTTGTCCTCTGTGGTTCGAGCTCGATTGAATTTAGAGGTTGACACTATCCAATGTGTTGGTGTTGGATCTGTGGGGGGTTCGGGGTGGGGGGGGAGTTTGGAGGGATGTTGTCGTGTGGTATACTTAGATTACCTAGGTGTAATTTGGGTGCGATGTACGGAGGTGTCATGTGAGTATGGTGTAGGTGCAGTGTGTACGTGAGCCATCTTGCGTGTCGTTTGGTTGCCTCCATTCTTGGAGGTTGTTCATCTATATGGGGGGGGTCTTTGTTTTCGTTAGTTCAGCGTGGTTTGTTTCTGTCCCATAAATTCCATGCTTCTGTCCAATAGGGCCTGGCCCGGCTTGTTTTCCTTGCCATTGTTTCATAGGTTTTGGACGCTTCTATCGCTGCGATGCATTGGTTGAGCGTTGGTGCCGTCGTTTGCTTCCAATTTCTGCTGATGGTAGTGAGGGCTGCTATACATATGTGGTATAGTAGGTATTTAGTGTGCCTGTGTTGTGTTGGGGGAAGTAGTAGTAGCATGAATACTTCCGGTAGGAGGGAGATATGTAGTTCAGTACATCTCTTTATTAGGTCTAGGACTTGTGACCAGTAGTTTTGCAGTAGTGGACATTGCCACCATATGTGCAGTAGGGTGCCTCGGTCTCGTAGGCACCGCCAGCATTTGTCTGAAATATTCGGGTAGCTGTGTTTAAGTCTTGTTGGGACTAAGTACCATCTGTATAATAGTTTGCGGGAGGTTTCCATGTGTGATGTGCATAGGGTGAGTTTTTTGTTGGCATGGAGTATGGTACTCCATTGGTCACTCGTGAGCTTGTGTCCTATATCCCGTTCCCATGCCGTTTGGAAGGAAGGCGGAGATGCTGGGGCGTCCGAGTTCGCTGAAGCGTAGATTCTTGAGATGAGTTTCTTTGCTGGCTTGACTTTGGTGCAGATTTGTAGCAGGTTGAGCCAGTGTGGATCAGGTGGGGCTGCCGTTTGTTGCGGTTTATTAAGTTTTATCCAGGATTGTAATTGATTATAGGAGAAGGTCGCTGTCTTGGTTAGCTTGTATTCTGTACATATATCTGTAAGGGGCTTAAGGCGGTCTCCCTGCAGTATTTGCGATAATGTGTTTATTCCATGTCTCTGCCAGAGTTTGTAGTTGAAGTCTGGGATAAGATGTCGTAGTGTTTCCATCGGGGTTGCTGGTGAGAAGGATGTCGTTGTTCCTTTTTTCCGGTGATAGTCATCCCATATGGAGAGGGTTAGGTGGGTGGTTGGCAGTAGTTCTGATGTTTTAGGTCGGAGGTTTGTCGGTATCCATGCCAGAGCTGGGAGGGAGATCCCCCTGGCGTGGCTCCTCTCCAATTCAACCCAGGCCAAGGGGGTCTGGCTGTGCGATGCTGCAATGAGTGGGGCGATGTGGGCAGCTTTGTAATATTTCTCTATTTCCGGCAGGCCCATTCCGCCCTGGTCATGGGGTTTGTACATCGTGGTTGATGCCACTCTTGGTTTTTTGTAGTCCCATATGTATTCATTTATACTGCGTTGCAGTTGCATTAAGTAGTGTTTGGTGAGTTTGAGTGGGAGTGTGCGGAATAAATATTGGATTTTGGGGAGAATCACCATTTTTACTGAGGCTATTCTGCCTGTCCAGGATATGTATTTCCCCTTCCATCCATGTAGTAGAGCTTTGATTTCCGCGTGTAATTTGGTGTAGTTTGCCTTGAATAGTGTATTGGTTGAGGGGGTGAAGTGGACCCCCAGAAATTTGATGTGGTCATGTCTCCAGTCATACTTAAAGTGCGCCTTAAGGTTAGTCATGTCTGATTTTGGGATATGGATGCCCAGGGCTAAGGTTTTGGAAATGTTTAGTTTATAGTATGAGCATGCGCTAAAGTGGGATAGGATTTTGTGAAAGTTGGGCAGGGATATGTGTGGCTGTTCCAACGTAAGCAGGATATCGTCCGCAAATAATGACATTTTGTATTCTCGACCTTTGGTCTTGATCCCGTGTATATTCGGGTCGTTTCGTATTAATTGGGTGAGGGGTTCGAGCGTTAGTATATAGAGTAATGGGGAGAGTGGGCAGCCCTGTCTAGAGCCGTTGGATATTTGGAAGGATTTTGAGATGAATCCCCCGTTGACCACCTTGGCTGTCGGTAGGGAGTATAGTGCTTGAACGAGTGCTAAGAACTGCGGAGGGAATTCAAATTTCTGGAGTATTGCCCTCAAGAAGGGCCAGTGCAGCCTATCAAAGGCCTTTTCCGCGTCTAGGGATAAGAGAACACTAGGATTTTTACTCTCCTGTATCTCATAGAGTAAGTCTAGCGTTTTCCTAGTACCGTCTGCCCCCTGTCTGCCCCCGACAAATCCCACCTGGTCCTCCTGTATCAGGGAGGGTATAATTTGCGCTAGTCTATTAGAAAAGATTTTTGCTATAATTTTTACATCCGTATTTAGTAGGGAGATGGGGCGGAGATTTTGGCATCTATTCGGGGGTTTCCCTGGTTTAGGGAGAGTGGCTACGTGGGCCATCAACATCTCCTGTGGAAGTTGTCCTGTTTGTATGGCATGGTGGTATACTCTTTGTAAGTAAGGTGCTAAAATTGGTGCGAATTGTTTGTAATAGGTGTTTGTCATACCGTCTGGGCCTGGTGATTTCCCTGGTGGCAGAGATTCGATAGTATCTGTAATTTCTTGTACCGTGATCTGGTGTTGTATGGTGGCTTTTTGGGTGGTGGAGAGTGTTGGGAGTTCCACCGTTTGGAGAAAGTCATCAATTTCCCTAGGAGTTGGTTGGTGCAGGGTAAGGTCTGTGTTGAGGTTATATAGAGAGTGGTAATAGTCGGCCATACTGTCATTAATGTCTTGTGGGTTGTGTATCTTTTCGCCTGTGGTTGTAATCAGATGTGGGATTTTAGAGTTTGTCTGTTGTTTTTTAAGCATAGTAGCTAAAAGTTTCCCTGCTCTATTGCCCTGGGTGTACGTTCTGAGTTTCAGTTTTGTCAAGATGTGGGTTGTTTTTTGAAAGGTCAGTGCATTAATTTGGTTGGTGATGTCTTTTATTTCTTTTTCTTGTATGTCAGTTGGGTTCAGTAGGTGAGCAGATGTGGTATCTCTCAGCTTTCGTAGGAGATCCATGTGCTCTTTTTCTTGCTTGCGTTTAAGGTATGATGCTCGGCTGATAAGGTGACCCCTTATGACTGTTTTGTGGGCCTGCCATATGGAGAAGATAGAGGCCTCCGAGTTGTCATTTGTCTTAAAGAAGTTTACCAATTCTAAACCCAGTGAGGTCGTGAATGTCTTGTCATGGAGGAGGGAATCATTGAGGCGCCATGGCGGTTTGCCTCGGTGTAGGTAATTGGAGTTTAATGTCATCATCAGTGGGGCATGATCAGACCACACTATGTTACCTATTGAGCAGTCCTCTACGCGTGGGAGCAGAGTACCGGAGGCTAGTATGTGGTCAATTCTTGAATACGTTTTGTGTGCTTGTGAGAAGAATGTGTAGGATCTGTCTGAGGGGTGTTTTGTCCTCCAGACGTCATATAGGCTATTTTCATGGATAAGTTTCGTAAATGCTTTATTGTGAGGACCTAATTTGAGATGTTTGGATGAGGTGCTTGGGGATGTCGAGTCCATACGAGTATCCATAGTGTGATTATAATCTCCACATAGGATCTTGGGGTAACTTGTGTCGTCTGGCAGTTTATTGAGGATTTTGTGTAGGAAGTTCCGTTGGTGGTCGTTCGGGCTATAAAGGCATACTATGATGTATGGGTAGTCATTGATTCTGCATTGCAAGATGATGTATCTTCCTTGAATATCTTTTTTGACCCGTAGTGTTTCTACAGTTAGGGAGTTGTGGAATAATATAGAAACTCCTCTAGATTTGGACGTATGGGTTGCGTGGAATTGTGTTGGGTAGTCCCTGTGGGCAAACTGAGGGACCCTATTGTTTACGAAGTGCGTTTCCTGTATACAGACTATGTCTGCTTTGGTGCGTTTTATGTCATCTAGTAGCAGTCGACGTTTATGTGGCGTGTTAAGGCCTTTGGTATTGTGTGAGTAGATGATCATGTTCGTTTGTACTTAATGCTGTGCGTGAAGAAGTTGATATATAGCTCTGTGGCGTGAATTGGCTCTCCTGTGTGTCACTATGTCGGGGGGGGGCAGGGTTGTGTAGGCGGGGTGGGGTGTTATAGAGGGATGGTGCTATGTACAGAGACCGTATGGTCTGGCACGCTAGTCGCGCCGTGGGGTTGAGGAGCTGGAGCTTCCAAGTACGTGGCTAGTGGGCTCCAATTTGCGTGTTGTGATGGAGCTGAAACCATGTGTGGTGAAGTGGCAAACATTATAACATATGAACAGTAAAATATAACAGTAAATATCATCATCGAAGAGGCAAGCAAGTAACAATGTGTCATTTGACGTTATAAACCAAGTTGGGCCCCATAAGTCTTACTCCAGTGGTCATTTCGTCTATTCCCATTTTCCCCGGGTTCACCTACATTCGTAACGTTAGTTTAGAAGGGGGCTCTGCTCTATCCCTCAGGGCCATTAGTGTTCGTTTGGTATGTTGCCCTAGGCTTGGGTTCCCTTAGATGGGAGTTTGCTTCATATCAAGGAAGCAGATGTGTAGCGGCCTAGCAAGTCTGTGTTTTCCATTGAGTGCCTATGTGCTGGCTGGCTTGCGGGTGCCTTAGAGTGACCCAGAGCATTTTAGACTTTCAGTAGCCAAAGGCCCGGTGTAGTAATGTGGCACGTAGCTTATGCGTGTCAGTAAGGTAGGGTTCGGTAGAGTATAGATTGGTTAGTCGGCTCCTTGAGTCTCTAAACTTTCAACCCAATCCCTGCTATCTTTTGGTAAAGTGGGCATATTGGTTGCGGGGGTGGGAGCCTCTTAGTGCCGTTAAGGCATGTCCCAGGGTTCCCCGGTTCCTTATCCCTTCTACCATATGCTATGTGCCCCTCGTTCTCTATGTTCAATGGCACTATCCTGTGCTGTTGTATTGATGTTAGGGGGATAGACCTGAGCTGATGGCGTAGGGTATTTTTTTTTTTTTTTTTCCTTCTTTCTCTGGGCATCACCTGTGCGGCACCTATCCCAGTTTTGCCCCTAGGTGAGTTCCCGTGGGGTTGATGGGTTGCTGGGGTAGACACATCAGGGGGAGAGACCTTCTATAGGGGTGGTGTTAAGACAATATGCATACATAGTCAGGTAATAACTTGGTCATAAAGGAGCGCATGTGGTTAAACAGTGATACTTGCGTTGAGCATAGCTGTCTTTTCCAGCTAGGTATGTCAGTTCATGTCTATGGTGCGGCTTGAGCTGCCATTGACGGGACGGGTCTCCTCCGGGGGCTCCTTCAGTAGTCCCCATTTTTCCAGGAAACGCTTGCCCTCCTCTGGCGATGAAATGACGACCGTCTTCCCTTGTCTGGAGAGGATTAGCTTCGTGGGGAATCCCCACCTGTAGCGTATGCCGTGGTTGCGGAGTGCTGTAGTGGTCTGAGTGTAGTCCTTCCTGCGGCGGAGAGTGGCCGATGATATATCCGCCATGATGCGCACTGCTGGAAAGTCCGCGTGTGGGCTTTCTCTGCTGCGGTGAGAGCGGAGGACTAGCTCTTTAATGTGGAAATAATGGGCTCTAAGTAGGACGTCTCGCGGTATGGAGTCTGGCAGGTTTTTTGGCTTCGCCACCCTGTGGATCCTGTCTATCAAGAGCATGTCCGCAGGTATATCTGGGGCATATGCCCTCATGAGGCCTCGTGCGTAGGCTTGCAGGTCGTCGGGGAGGACTGTTTCAGGTACTCCCCGGAGCCGTAGGTTATTCCTGCGTGCCCTGTCTTCGTAGTCCGCCATTCGCATTTCCATATTTTCCATTCTGCATCGCAGCGCCTGTAAGTGCTCTGAGACTGTAGTTTGCGCTGAGGCAAGCTCCTGGTAATGCTGTTCCACTGCGGAGGTCCTGGATGACAGGTCTCTCACCTCCTTTTTAATTTGATCGGCCGTCGCCTGCCACGTAAAAATCAATTTTTTTGCCATTGCATCCATAGCCTGCTCAAAGTGACTCCGTGTTAGACAGTCTATAGCCTGGGAGTCATCCGGCATTGTCGGCGGCGGACTGGGTGCCATACCCTCCGCGCCCTCGTGCTCTGCCGCCCGCATGGTCTCCAACGTGGAGGAGGATTTGTGGCCGAAAAAGTTCATTTTTTCCGCCTTGATTGCAGCCTTCTTTGCTTTGGACGTAGCCATGTTATTTTTGGTTGATGTAGAGGTTTCAGCTCGCTGGAATTTGTTATTTAATGGAGCCCTCGTGCCGGAGCAAAGATTCAGACGTCCATCTTGCTCGGCGGTTAGCCACGCCCCAAGGAAATTTTTTTTATTTTTTTTTCTAGTTTGTTGAAAAATTGGAAGCGCTTCAGACTAGGTTTTTTGTCTTCTTTTGGATTAACCGCAAAAACATATGTAAGGAAGGCTGAACTTGATGGACACAAGTCTCTTTTCAGCTATGTAAATATGATGTAATGTTTGTGTTGTCTGTGATAGGTGTGATGACTGTGTGTGCTATGTGTTGGATGTGTGTGATATTTGTAACGGGTGTATTAACTGTGTGTGATATGCGTGTATTTGTTGTATGTGATATTTGTGCTGGGTTTATTGGCTGTGTGTGATGGGTATTTTCAGATAAAGAATATGCATTTAAGCCTATGTGTGAAAGCAGGTGTATATTTCTGCAGAGTTATGTGCACACAGTCCCACAGTCAGATGCACACAGGTATATATATACACTGTCAAATCCACCACATGCACACAGGTACAGGCAGTAACACACATACAGTTACATGCAGACTCCCACACACATAGACACAGGCAGACAGTCTCACAAACACACACACATTCACAGGCAGACAGTGTCATGCAGGTAGACACACACACACACACACACACACACGTTTCATCCTCAAAGATGTATCGGAGTCCCAGCAGATCAGCATTAGCCAAAGCTCACACACTCACAGACCCAGGCAAAAAGAAACACAGGCAGACTGTAACGATAACTTACCTTTCCCCGCTGGACCCGCGCAGCGCGGCGTCCTCTTCCAACACTTCCGGGAGTCGGCTCAGTCTTTCTGACGCCGGCCACTCGCAACACACCCACTTTTATGACGCGTGCCGACATCAGCAAAATAGTGCCGCCAAAATTCAAACGTGGCCACGCTCCTAGACCTTCTGGGGGCGTGGTTTTAAAGCAAAATATCCCACACTATAAAAAGGCAACCATGGCTTTTGTTAGGCGCCCTAGTGTGGTTCTTGTTTGAGTCATCTTGCGCTCTTTGTATTCTGATTGACTTTTTGGTATCTGATTCTTGGCTTCCCTTCTGACTATTTTGTTCTCTGGTTTCCCATTTTTTTTGGCTTGGATTATCGTGTGCCCGTCTTCTGTACTCCCTTGACCTCTGGCTATTCCTTTGACTACTCTCAGACGCAAGTCCGGCCACTCTAAGGTCCGGTAAACGTCTTCCTCAGACACACACACATATACACACACTCACTCACATTAACATTTCTTTTTATTTATTAAATCCCCCCCCCCTCCCCAGCCTCCTTACCTTTCGGAATGGTGGGTGGGGGGGGGGTTCCCTCTCTTCCTGGTGGTCCAGTGGCTGCTGGGCGGTCGGACGGTGCTGGCAGGCGGTCGGACGGCTGGTGAGGGAGCACTTCCTCTGAGCTCTTTGCTCAGCTCCCTCGCGCGCCACAGTGTGAGGCTGGGAGCCGGAATATGACGTCATCAACCCGGCTCCCAGCCTCACTCTGCGGTGCGCGAGGGAGCTGAGCAGACCGCTCAGAAAAAGAGCTCCCTCGCCAGCTGCCCGTCTGATCGGCATGTCTGTTAGCCGCGAGGCTAACAAGGCATTTGCACTGGGCATTTGGGGGGTGGCTTTGTTTGCTGCCCCTGGAAAATGCCGCCCAAGGAAATTGCCTTGTTAGCCTCGTGGCTAAAACGCCCCTGGCCACACGTATCATATCAATGCTGTCTTAAGCGAGGAGGAGAAGGCTCTAAGCAATGAGAATGGCACCGTATGAAAATGATAAAGGAGTCGTGGCAAGATATTCATCTGAGGACCGCAACTCATCCAAGCCAAGATAAGTGCGAGTATGACCAGCGTTTGAGGTCAATTAGGATGATTTTTTATTTTTTTATTTTTTTTTTCAATGGAATGAAGTTGGCTTGATGTAGATCGGTCAGGTGTTCCGTCACCCAGGTCCCCAAATATCTTTTTCTTCGAACACCAGTGAAAGGGGAAGTTTGGCTGTATTGTTGTGAATTCCTCCACTGGTATATTGATGTTGAGAACTTCACTAGGGATGTGCATGGGAAAAATATTCGGTTTGGTTCGGCATTCTAAAATTCGGGACTTCTGCACTTCGGTTCGGAACTCCCGCACTTCGGATGTTCTCTTGCAGCCGCTTAGTAGATAACTCCCTAATTCCCACAGTATTAGGGAGCTATCTACCAAAAGGCTGAAAGACCTAAATTGGTCTTTCAGCTAAATTTACGAATACTAAGTAAAGATTACTTCGTATTAGTAAATTATGCCCCTATTCGCTATACTGCGAGTAGGGGCATGCCTAGTAAACAGTGACCAGCCTGTGGCTGCTTAAGGTTTTAAAAAAACCAAAAAAAAACAAGTGTCCCCCGAGCCCTCACCCGTGCCCTGAGCCGCGAGTGGGGACGGTAAAGTAGAATATGGGGGGAACCTATTGTCCTCCCACCTGGCCCCCACCCCTGAGTGGTCGGTGGGGGCCAATACCAACAAAAATATTACCTCCCCCACCCTAGGTGACTAGGGGTCCCCAAACCCATAGTCACCCCCCCTCCCCCAAACAATTAATAAACCCCTACCTAGCCCCCTCAGCCTAAAAATACAGGTAAAAAAAACAAAACAAAAAAAACCCCTAAAACTTACCATTTGATGTCTTCTTTTTTTCAGCCCCAAAAAAGGACAAAATAAAAAAAACCATAATACCTGTTGCACTTTGAAAAATCCCCCAAAACTTGAGCACAAAAAAAATCTGATGTAAACCTCCCTCCCTTCCCCCCCCCAACGCTGCAAAAGTAATCCATCCATAGAGCAGACTGACACGTCGGGTCCTCGACCCGGCGGATTGCCCTGTATGCCGCCGGGTGCGAGGCCCCTCCTGTCAGTCTGCCCAGGAGAGCCAGTCTTCATTCTGCAGCTCCGCCGGGTGTGAGCTGCAGACTGGTGTCTTGCAATCTCCAGCCAATCAGAGCGTTGCCGCGGGTTACCACGGCAACGCTCTGACTGGAGATCGCAAGACATTCACCATGTGGTCTGCAGCTCTGCATCTGGCAGAGCTGCAGACCGGAGAGCCCACTGGACCACCAGGGAGTCTGCCATCACTGGACCACCAGGCAAAAAGGTACCTGCCACCCCACCTGTCAGCCCCTCACTCTGTCACCCCCCTCACCCTGTCAGCCCCTCACCCTGCCACCCCACCTGTCACACCCCTCACCCTGCCACCCCACCTGTCACCTCCCTCCCCCTTCCACCCCACCTGTCACCCCTCTCTCACCCTGCCACCCCATCTGTCTCACCCTGTCACCCCACTCACTTTGTCACCCCCTCTCATCCTGCCATCCCACCTGTCACCCCCTTTCACCATGCCACCCAGTGTCACCTCTTCTCACCCCACCTGTCACCCCCTCTCACCATGTCACCCCCCTCACCCCACCTCCAACTCTTTCACCCACACTCACCCTGTCACTCCCTCACCACCTGTCACCCTGCCACCCCATCTGTCACCCTGCCATCCCACCTGTCACCTCCCTCTCACCATGCCACCCCACATGTCACCCCCTGTCACCGCTACAACCCACCACTTCTCATCCTCCGGTCCTCCTCTCAGCAATTTGGGCGTTGCTGCAGTTACTGCAGCAACGCTCCCACTGGAATTACCAGAGTCACCACTGTGGAGCCACCAGGCATCCCCCCTCCCCAGTAAAGGTAGAGACATAAAATATATTTTAATTAATTTAATATATATATATTATATATAAAAAGCCCCCCTACCCTTATCACACACACACACTCTACACATATACACTGCCCCCCATACACACACACACACAGCCCCCCATATACACACACACACTGCACCCCATACACACACACTGCACCCCATTATGTCACCCTCCCTCACACACTAGGTCTCCCCCCCCCTCACACACTCGGTCACACCCTGTCACCCTTCTCTCACCCTGTCACCCCCTCTTACTATGTCCCTGTGACCCCCCAAACTGTCACCCGCCCGTACTCTGCCACCTCACTCAGGTCACCCCACATCACACTTTCACCCCCTCACACTATGTCACCCCTCTTATTCTGCCACACTGTCACCCTCCCTCTCACTGTCACCCTACCTCTCACTGTCACCCTACCTCTCACTATGTCACCCCCCTCTTACTCTGACACCCCCCCTCTTACTCTGTTACCCACCTTCACTATGTCACGCTTCCTCTCACTCTGTCACCCCTCTTACACTAATGTAACCCTCTCTCACTATGTCACCCCCTCTCACACTAGGTCTCACCCTCTCACACGGTCACACCCCTTCTCACCCTGTCACCCCCTCTTACTCTGTCACTCACCCTGTGACCCCCCACACTGTCACCCACCCGTACTCTGTCACCTCACTCTGTCGCTCCCCACACACTAGGTCACCCCACCTCACACTTACACCCCCTCACACTATGTCACCCCCTCTTATTCTGTCACCCTCCCTCTCACTCTGTCACCCCCATCACACTATGTCACCCACCCTCTTACTCTGACACTCCCCTCTTACTCTGTTACCCACCTTCACTATGTCACCCTTCCTCTCACTTTATCACACCCCTTACACTAATGTAACTCTCACACTCTGTCACCACCCCTCACACTCTGTCACCCCCTCACACTGTGTCATTTTCCCCACACACTCTGACACCCCTCTCGGCGCACACTGACACCCCTCTCGGCGCACACTGACACCCCACTCGGCGCACACTGACACCCCACTCGGCGCACACTGACACACCTCCATACACATTGTAACCCCCCTCCATACACACTGTCTCTCCCTCCAAACACACAGGCACCACTCTCCGCAAACACAGGCACCTCCCTTCATTCTCATTGTCAACCCTCAACACTCTGGCACCCACCTCCATACACTCTGGTACCCTCCTGCTCTTTTACACTCATCCTGTCACCCCCTGAAGGCAATAATTATACACACGGTTATAAAACATAGCTTCACCATAAACTCAGTGCCAAAGGCCACAGGCAGTACACAAACTTACACATGCTCAGAGAAACATACATACATACACAAGAATCCTCACTGCCAGACACACACAAGTAGACAATGCAACGATGTATACAAAGACTAGCTCACTATATCCAATGCTGCAAGCTCCCCCTTCAATATATCTACAGCTTCTTATACACACACAAATCAACTGCTATTTTTTTCAAAAATGGTGTTAGTGGGGGCCTCATGTATGAGTTTCGCCTAAGGCCTCGCCAAGTCTAGAGCCGCCACTGATCCTGACCTATGGATTTGATAATGGAACCCAGCAGGATACTCTTTGTTCACTTTGTTTCAATTTAAACAAAAGCCCTTTATTGTTGTGTAAATAAATCTTTGGTGCTTTTTTTTTTTTTTTTTTTAAACAAAAATCCCTGGCTGCAGGGAAAGAAACTGAAAAACAGAGAGCAAGTTGTGGAAAAGTGACCATTCTTATATATTAATCCACGTCTCTGGCTGAGAAAAAAAAATTAGAAGAACAGGTTAAAGGTAAAGGTAAAGGTAATCAGCATGTCTCCAGTCCAAAGACTTACACCTAAGAGGTCCAGCATCCATGTTTCCAGGACACATCGAAAGTAATGTGTGTGTTATACAGCTTCTGCATGTTCGTTACTCCAAGTACCATGACCCATTCAGTGATTCAAAGTTGTTATGGTGCTTGCAGCGTTTCAGTGAGAAATGCTGTACATACAAAGAATATGCATTTTGATGCCGAAGTTGCAACTTCACCTCTAGCAGCATCACTAGACATGCTCTCCCCTTTCTATGCAGCCCTATCAGCCCGTCCCTCTGAGATGTTCCTTGCATTACAGTGAGGGGGTGTGATGTCATAGGAGGATGATAAGGCTGCGGGGAGAACTTGGCCTTGGAAGCTGGTTTAAAGAGAAGTTTATACTCTTTATCTTTAATGCAGATTTTTGGTTGGACTAACCATTTAACTGAACTTGCACTTATACCATACACTTGATTTGACTGTATATTATACAACACAGTATAAACATGTTACTTAAAAGCTCACAATATTATTTCCTAAGCGTCGAAATTGACGGATATTCAGAGTGAATTTCAAATTTAAGTTTTAATGGGAAAAAAATCTAATTATTTGTGTTATCAGTTTAGGCTATGGCCTAAAATTTGAAATTCACTTTGACTACCCAACAGTTTACACCTAAAGGGACACTTCATTTTAAAACTGGGGGTGCGGTCACTATTTAGTGTATATATACCCCCATTTTTCTCATAGAAATCAGCACTTTCATGAACCTGAATTAAAATAGGACATTCCTCACCCACAAAGTATTTCAGTAAGCTGAAGTGATTTATTGCTGTGGAGAAGTCCATTAACTAACCGAGAACTACAACCAGGTTTAAACTGTATTTACATTACAGACTGTATTAACAGGCTTTACAATTTCTGGCTACTGCATGTTTCTATGACTCTCTTCTCCTATACATTTTTGCCCGCACATCTTTAAAAAAGTTGAAGAAACATTAAGCTATCATAAAAATCATTGGTAATTTTTACAGGCGAAATGCTCATAACTTACTCTTTCCATCTCTTGAAAATCATTGTCGAGTTTTGTTCCTTCTGCTCCACTAATTTTTTCACTTAGCAGCTGTAATACAGAATAAAAGAAAACTATTGCTGAATTAGTTAAAGAGGAAGGGCACAATTATATACCAAGCATATACAATATATTACAGTGTACAAAGGCTTCGTTCTGCAAAGAGATCGGATGAATAACTCAGCATCAATTTACGAAAATAGAGGAGGTAAGCTCCACGTCTTTTCAAAATCGATTTATTCTTCTATTCGACAATATGGTCTAAGATCAATGTTTCAGTGCAGCAATCACATTTCTTTTGTATGTGAATATTACATCCATATTTCTATATTTAATACTAAAATAACTAAATCTGGACGTAGATAGATTAACCTTTCACACCTAGGTGTGTAGGTCCTTCACAGGTCCTGGCCACGGAATGATGTCTGCAGCCAGGTTGAATATGAAAAATGTCAACTGAGCTTTTTTCAGTCACCACCCTCCTGCTAGAGAAGACATTAAGATTAGTTGCCTCCCATACTACATTAAACCTAGAATTACAGCGAATGGCTTCTGCTGGGTAACAGACTTGTTTGGAGGCCCACCTGTATAAATGGCTTTATACACTGCTCAAAAAAATAAAGGGAACACTTAAACAACACAATGAAACTCCAAGTCAATCACACTTCTGTGAAATCAAACTATCCACTTAGGAAGCAACACTGAGTGACAATCAATTTCACATGCTTTTGTGCAAATGGGTGGAAATTATAGGCAATTAGCAAGACACCCCCAATAAAGGAGTGGTTCTGCAGGTGGTGACCACAGACCACTTCTTAGTTCCTATGCTTTCTGGATGATGTTTTGGTCACTTTTGAATGCTGTCGGTGCTTTCACTCTAGTGGTAGCATGAGACGGAGTCTACAACCCACACAAGTGGCTCAGGTAGTGCAGCTCATCCAGGATGGCACATCAATGCGAGCTGTGGCAAGAAGGTTTGCTGTGTCTGTCAGCTTAGTGTTCAGAGAATGGAGGCGCTACGAGGAGACAGGCCAGTACATCAAGAGACGTGGAGTAGGCCGTAGGAGGGCAACAACCCAGCAGCAGGACCACTACCTCCGCCTTTGTGCAAGGAGGAACAGGAGGAGCACTGCCGGAGCCCTGCAAAATGACCTCCAGCAGGCCACAAATGTGCATGTGTCTGCTCAAACGGTCAGAAACAGACTCCATAAGGGTGGTATGAGGGCCCGACGTCCACAGGTTTGGCATTTGCCAGAGAACACCAAGACTGGCAAATTCGCCACTGGAGCCCTGTGCTCTTCACAGATGAAAGCAGGTTCACACTGAGCACATGTGACAGACGTGACAGAGTCTGGAGACGCCATGGAGAACGTTCTGCTGCCTGCAACATCCTCCAGCATGACCGGTTTGGCAGTGGGTCAGTAATGGTGTGGGGTGGCATTTCTTTGGGGGGCCGCACAGCCCTCCATGTGCTCGCCAGAGGTAGCCTGACTGCCATTAGGTACTGAGATGAGATCCTCAGACCCTTTGTGAGACCATATGCTGGTGCGGTTGGCCCTGGGTTCCTCCTAATGCAAGACAATGCTAGACCTCATGTGGCTGGAGTGTGTCAGCAGTTCCTGCAAGACGAAGGCATTGATGCTATGGACTGGCCCGCCCGTTCCCCAGACCTGAATCCAATTGAGCACATATGGGACATCATATCTCGCTCCATCCACCAACGTCACGTTGCACCACAGACTGTCCAGGAGTTGGCCGATGCTTTAGTCCAGGTCTGGGAGGAGATCCCTCAGAAAACCACCCGCCACCTCATCAGGAGCATGCACAGGCATTGTAGGGAGGTCATACAGGCACGTGGAGAACACACACACTACTGAGCCTCATTTTGACTTGTTTTAAGGACATTACATCAAAGTTGGATCAGCCTGTAGTGTGTTTTTCCACTTTAATTTTGAGTGTGACTAAAAATCCAGACCTTCATGGGTTGAAAATTTTGATTTCCATTTTTTAAGTTTTGTGTGATTTTGTTGTCAGCACATTCAACTATGTAAAGAACAAAGTATTTCAGAAGAATATTTAATTCATTCAGATCTAGGATGTGTTATTTTTGTGTTCCCTTTATTTTTTTGAGCAGTGTATAAAGAGTTGTTTTTTTCCCATTACAATTTTTATTCTAGTTTTTTTCCCCAATAATTGTTTAATTTTTCTAATTCTTATATCTTGTATATTTTTCTAATTCTTTTGTTTTCATTTATTTGTCTGTCCCCCCATACAGTGAGGGAAAAAAGTATTTGAACGTTTGTCCACTGACAAAGAAATGATCGATCTATAATTTTAATTATAAGTGTATTTTAACAGTGAGAGACAGAATAACAAAAAATAAAATCCAGAAAAACGCATGTCAAAAACATTATAAATTAATTTGCATGTCAATGGAGTGAAATAAGTATTTAATCCTCTATCAATCAGCAAGATTTCTGCCTATGACACCAAGAACACCATCCCCACCGTCAAACATGGTGGTGGAAACATGCTTTGGGTGTGTTTTTCTGCTAAGGGGACAGGACAACTGCACCGCATCAAAGGGACGATGGACGGGGCCATGTTCCATCAAATCTTGGGTGAGAACCTCCTTCCCTCAGCCAGGGCATTGAAAATGGGTCGTTAATGGGTATCAAGTGGCTCAAGAAGAAGCACAATAAGGTCTTGGAGTGGCCTAGCAGTCTTCAGATCTTAATCTCATAGAAAATCTTTGGAGGGAGCTAAAGGTTCGGGTTGCCAAACGTTAGCCTCGAAAACTTAATGACTTGGAGAAGATCTGCAAACCTGGGAAGTGGGACAAAATCCCTCCTAAGAGGTGTGCAAACCTGATCGCTGTGATATTGCCAACAAGGGTTTTGCCACCAAGTACTAAGTCGAAGGGGTCAAACACTTATTTCACTCATTGACCTGCAAATTAATTTATAAAGTTTTAGATATTTTCTGGCATTTTTTTTTTTTTGTTATTCTGTCTCTCACTGTTAAAATACACCTACTATTAAAATTATAGACTGATCATTTCTTTTTCAGTGGGCAAATGTTCAAAATCAACAGGGGATCAAATATTTTTATTCCCTCACTGTACATTTTGTGTGTAACACTCACATTAGATAGATGCTAAGTTGAAAAATATAAAGAAAAAACAAAATCAAATGAATCAGATGAAAAAGAAAGCAAGTTATCATCAAGGAGTTTTGGAACCAGAGTATTCATCATTAAAACCCAAAATCTGTCCCTTTGCTTAACAGTCTAAGTCTGTCTGTTTCCCCTTTTCCTGATCCAGACAAATCTATTCACTGCCAAAGCTCTGTGAGGCCTTTGGATCTTTATGCGGATGTCTTTTTATAAATACTGAAACTGTATATTTTTCAGAAAAGCTTTTAATATTGCAAGCGTGTTGAAAAAGTATTTTATTTAAACCATCTCCTTGCTGTATAAGGGCACTCTGGCACACAGACTACAGTTACAGCAAAAACTTCCAAATTGTTTGATTGCAAATTCTCTTTCATTGGTGAAACTTTCAATAGAAGATAACCTTCATGAACAGACATTTTACATAAACGACATCTTCTACACTAATACATTCCTCCACGTACAATCAAGAAAATGTTTCTTCACTCCATAAATTCCCTCCCAGGATGTACATCCCAAATAATGTTAATAAATGAATATATGTGCAGGATTATAGAATGTATGAAGCTCTGCATTTCAGAGAAGATATTGTTGAAAGGATTCTAACAGGAATCGCTACTTCACCAAGCTACTTTATTGCTCCAGAGTTAAACTTCTCCTGGACAAGACAATGGCCATGGCACTTTTTGGCATTGCAGACATTTTTTTTTCTAGCCTTCTATATATTAAATGTGTGTTCTTCCAGGTTTGGCACAGACCACATAGTTTGTTGAGACCTTCAGATGGTTTAGCTCTGACCTCCTTCCTGATCCTCTAGTGCAGAACCTGGGCACATAGCATGTGTGCAGACCTCCGTTTTGACAAGGTCTGTATAATATGTCTTGAGCGTTCATTGCTATATGTGATAGGAGTGTGTAATTGTGCAGTGCAGGTGTGATATAAGTGGTGTATATGGTATGGGTCCCACGAGGGTTCTATGTATGATATGGGTATGAAGCAAGTGCTGCATATGATGCAGGGGCCCCATGTTAGCACATACAGGGCAGATGTTCCCTTCAAGGATTTAGGAAGGTGTAGAATTGGTACCTCAGTTGGGCAGTCTAGCTGCCTTTTCTTTTTAATTATTCTTTTGTTGGTGGATCATGATACAAGAGGCATTATACTCAGTCTATTATAAGATATCATACCCTCCTTATATTTCCAGTTGGTAGTATATTATGAGTATGTATGTTTACTCTGCTTACAATGGCCCGCTTTATCAATGTACTATGTGTACGAAGTTCTAAGTTAGAGTTTATAGAGGAGGGAAATGCATTGCTATGTAGGGAGGTTGTGTTTCAGCATCTTTTCAAGTGACATGTCTGGTTTTGAATGTGATAGTGCTTTAATTCATTGTTGTAGCGGTAAAAGTGGTACACAGCATATCCACCAAGGTGTAATTCTTTCACAACTAGGATTGCATAGCTACCAAAAAAAAAATACAAATAAAATCATCTTTAAACTATTTTACAATTTGCTGCAAGTGTGATGAACAAAAGTTGTGAAACCCAATTCAAGCTAAGTGTTTAGAATCCAATGTCCACAAGCAAGTCTTACTTCACAGATCAGACTTGACAATGGCAGAAATTATTACAAAGTGAAACTACCCAAAATGAATGCAAGAAACGATATCGTCGTTATCTAAAGGAGACGCAAGAGTAAAGACAGGATATTCATTTTTTAATAGTTATATAACACCACCAAGTCATATGTGTGAAAGCTAGATTTGTGCATTCAGTTCTAAACGAATTGCAATTTTAAGCATTCTGCGGTTTGTCTGAATGTAGTAAGTCTGAATCAGCATATAACCGAACCACGAAACCGACAATGGATTGACTGTTTCATTTGATTTGTGTTTCAGAGTTCTGTCCATGACGTAAAAAAAAAAATATATAAAAATAAAAAAAGGGATAATTGATGGTTTATGTTGACATTCACAAATCAAGGTAGAAGTGACCGATAGAGGGGGGGGGGGAATGAAAAGCAGTAAAAAAAAAAATGGGAATTACGCATCTACAACCGCCAAAAAACACCACTAAATGGTTTCTACATTTTGTCCTGAGTTTAGAAATACCCAATGTTAACATGTTCTTAGCTTCTGTTTGAAAGTTATAGGGCTATAAGTACAAGTAGGACATTGCTCTTTCAAAATACATATATTTTAAATGTATCAATAGTGACATTGTAACACTTTTATCTGTCATAAATCTCTGAATCACACCCCACATGTACATATTTTAAAGTAGACAACCCAGGGTATTCAATATGGGGTATGTCCAGTCTTTTTTAGTAGCCAATTAGTCACAAACACTGGCCAAAGTTAGCATTTATATTTGTTTGTGTGTTAAAAAGGCAAAAAACAATTATGAACGCCAACTTTGGCCAGTGTTTGTAACTAAGTGGCTACTAAAAAAGACTGAACATACCCCATTTGCAATACCTTGTGTTGTCTACTTTTGTAAATGGTATGCCATCGTTGTGATAATTCTCATTCCTGGGCTACCATACGCTCTTAAAGGCAACATGACCAATCTGACATTTCAATGTGAAAAAACGGAAAATCAAGCCTTATATTTGACCCTGTAACTTTATATTTGACCCTGTAACTTTCAAAACCACTATAAAACCTGTACATGGGGGATACTTTTACACTTGGGAGACTTCGCTTAACACAAATATTAGTGTTTCAAAACAGTAAAACGTATCACAACAATGAGATCAGTGAAAGTGCAGTTTGTGTGTAAAAAATGCAACAAACGTCGCTTTCACTGACAATATCATCGCTGTGATATGTTTTACTGTTTTGAAAAACTCATATTTGTTTTCAGCGAAGTCTCCAGAGTATAACAATAGCCCCCATGTGCAGGTTTTATGGTGTTTTGGAAAGTTACAGGGTCAATAGAGGGCATGCCCATTTCAGTTTGCCAAATTGGTTTGCTGGGTCTATGTTGCCTTTTGAGTCCATATGGTAGCCGAGGAATGTGAATAAACCCCATCATGGCATACAATTTGCAAATATAGACAACTCAGGGTATTCAAAATGGTCCAGTCTTTTTTAGTAGCCACTGAGTCATGAACGTTGACCAAAGTTAGTTTTTTGCATTTTGTTTATACAAAAACTGCACTTTTACTGAAGATAACATTATCGTGATAAGTTTTACTGTTTTTTTTTTTTTTATAAACCCTCATATTTGTTTTCAGCGAAGTCTCCCGAGTATAATAATACCCCCCATGTACAGGTTTTATGGTGTTTTGGAAAGTTACAGGGCTTGCCCATTTTAGTTTGCCAGATTGGTTTGCTGGTTATATGTTGCCTTTTGAGACCATATGGTAGCCCAGGAATGTGAATTAACCAAATCATGGCATACCATTTGCAAATGTAGACAACCCAGGGTATTTAAAATGGGGTATGTCCAGTCTTTTGTAGTAGCCACTTAGTCACGAAAGTTGGCCAAAGTTAGCGTTTTTTTTTAACAAAAACTGCACTTCTACTGGTGATATCATTGTCGTGATTAGTTTTACTTTTTAAAACACTCATATTTGTGTTCAACGAAGTCTCCCGAGTATAACAATACCCCCCCATGTAAAGGTTTTATGGTGTTTTGGAAAGTTACAGGGTTAAATATAGGGCTTCCCAATTAAATTCTCTGGACTGTCTGCCTGGATTGTCAGGCAGGTTCCTCAAATTATAATTACTAAAATCAAATAATATAAATATGTAAAATTAATAGTTAAATATATATGTAAAATGTGTGTGTATATATATATATATATATATATATATAAAAAGTTTTAAAAAAATGTATATTATATATGCATATATATTTATAGACACATGATACGTATATGTGTAATATATATATATATTATTTAATATATATATATATATATTATAAAATAATTAAAGCATGTTATAATATATTATACATATATAATATTACATTAAAAGTGTATTTTGTGATATATGTGTATATATCTCAAAGTACACTTATAATGAAATCATATATATACATTATATATTTATAATACATTATAAAATGCTTTAATTATCTTATAATATATTATACATATATAACATATGTATAATATATTTATTGGATTATTTTATAAAATAAATATGTAATATAGAACTATAATTTTAAAAAAAATTTTTTTACTGATTCTCCTTTTTTTCCATCCCATTAGTTACTTCTCATGATCTGTAAATCAAATGGTGTAAAAATGCCCCTATCTGTGCACAAAATACATACATAATATGTGTATATGTATACAAAGAAACTAGTCCTGCGCTCAAACTCCCATTACTCCTGGGCAGCAGCTATGACTATAGTACACATCAGCCAAAATACATATAGTAAAAACCAAAGGAAAAAAGTTACCTGCACTCTTTCCACATCCCTATGTATTTTTTAAAAAATTGAGTTTTTGGTTTTTGGTTTTCACTATATGTGTATATGTGTTGCCCTTTTAGTTCATCTGAATAGTTTGCATGGGTACATTTTTTGAACCAAAACATCACATGGGTGAATGTCATGGCACCCGGAACAAAATGTTTTCTGAATGAAATGGACTATTTGGCCAAACTTAATTATTTCCCATTTTTAAGAAAAGATAAATATTTTAACAATTTATAGAATACATTTAAAATGTCAGGAAGGGATATGTCAGGAAAACAACCAAACATGTAATTTGCATAAGCAGCAATTTCTGTTCAAAGATTCAGGATAGGCTATCAAGCATGCCTCTGCTTCTAATCCAGTTATTGAAAAATACCACCATTTGCAATTTAGTATCCAACTATTGACTCAAGCTTACTCAAGCCTACATAATATTTTATCTCCCAGTCTGATTACCACATCTTCGGAATCCGTTTCATACTGAATGCTTTAACAAAAGATATTTCACAGAAGAAATGACAAATATTGAAAAATTTATTGTGTTCTTTGCATATTGTATATAATCTAGATTCTATAATTCAGACAGAAAGTGGATAACTGTAAAGAAGATTTATGACACAATCTGAGCTCATATTTCTATATTGCCGAGGCCCGAGAGCAGGAAGATAGAATGTTGGGGCGTGCGCAGCCTATTGCATTAGGGTGTGCACCCTAAAGCACAAACACACGCTGCATGTATATGTGTGTGTGTGTGTGTGTGTATATATATATATATATATATATATATATATTTGAAGGCTTGGCCTGGAGTTGTGGAAGGGGTTTGGTTCACCTTTATAAGGGCTGCCAATCCACTCCCACCTTACCGTTGCTGGTCTGGCGAGTCTGAAACGTTACTTCCGGTTCAGACCGCCATCTTGGATTTTTCCTTACCTGTTCCCTCGTGGTCTCCTGGTCCGGGCCCCCCTGGCTCTCCTTACCGTTGCCGGCGTCCGCACAGCTCGCTCGTTACTTCTTCTTCACGAAAACCGTATGTCAGGCTCGCCGTAAAGCAACCGCTGCAATTCCCCTGCTTTACACGGCGGAGCCCCGTTCGGTTCAAATCTACGTTCAGTTCATTTTTATTGTATCACTATGGCATTCGTCTTAATGCTTCACTCAGCTATTCGCGTGTTTCACAGTTCAAACTAACGAACGATATCATTCGGTTAAAATAGACTTAAACATCAATCGGTTGGTTTCGCATGTATCTATTCGGTTGTTACTACACTCTATATAGCTCTTTCGGCAGCTACACTAACTCACGTATTAAACACGAATTCAGCCAGTACTCCATTGGGATTTCGCCCCTACTGGTTACAAACGTTATTGCAGTAAATCTAATTTTTAAATAGGAATGTTGTTAAACAAAGTTGATGGGTCCTGATTTCCTGAATTTGTTTCCCCCACAGAGTCATCCCAGTGGTTCGTACTGGGAATTGTGAATTCTGTCACTGGTATCAATTTTCTTATAGGTTGGTTGTTGTTTAAATTATGTTTTATGAAGTCCAATGATACACATTACATTAGTTAAGCATGTATTTTACTCTTTTAGGTTGCCTTCAAACAGTAGCTTTTACAAGCACGAAAACCATCGTCAATTTCGTTAAATCTACCCTCTGCAGTGTCGGGTAGGTTCCTTGTTTTTTAGGGCCCACGATCTGGCCATAACACTACGTTTAATCACATGTTCATATATCAAATCTCATGTCCAACAGGTAATCATCTCGAGACTCTTACAGTCACTGGTTACTTCTACCTCGACAGCGCAACCTGACTCGCATATCAGGTACTACTCCAGAACCCAATTTTTCCTCTACCATGTTCTGAGGGGTACTGGTCCTAGGTTATATGACCCAACTAGGTAAACATTTCTGGTCTTAATCCATAGGCTAGTGGTCCTGCGAGACCAACACCCCTCTCCTCATACTCGGAGGAATACGCCCCTCGGGCCAAACCATAGCTAGCCATCTCGCATTGTCGCATAGAGAGGGCCTCACCTGTCACTCCCAATCTATCTTATGCTTTAACTACCACCGAGAGGCCAACACTCCGCCACAACGTTCGGTGGCCTCATACGTTCCCCTCGGGCCCACGCATAGGTAGCGCCTCTCAAGCCGCTTGGCAATTAGTAGGGACTCATCTGTCACCATCCATAAGTATAATTGTTTCGCTGCTTGGCATTTAGCTAGCCTTACCAGTACCCACCCAAATCAAACATTACAGAGTGATTGATTAAAGCTTACTTATATTTTTCAGTTATGTCTAATAATCCTGATATCCCCGAGGAACTCTCACTACCCTGCACTCCCGCTAGGCCTGGTACCCCTGTTCCTGGAACAGACGTTGCTAGTCCTGCTTCTCTCAGATCATGGACCATCCCAAGTCTCACGGCAGAACTTAGAAGACGCTGCATCCCTTTCCCAGCTACTGCTAGGAAAGCTGAGTTGTTCAGACTTTTGAATACGACCACTGACAACTCTGATGCAGGGGAAGGCCCTAGTGGCACACAATTGCCAACATTTCATGCCATGATGACTTTGCTCATGTCATCCATCAGCACAATTAATGACAGGCTGGATAAATTGGAAACAAGTGGTACTAAACAGACCGCTACGAACCCAATTGCTGCCAGTCACCCTCTGGCTGACATGACTGGTAATTCTTTGGAATCAGGGTCTCTTAGCGAAGATATTAATCCCTCACACATGGTCCCATCTCACCTTAAAAAGAACATTCTGGAAGGCAAGGATGTCAACCTGGTGTCATTGCTTATAGCCTCCCAGGATGTCCTAGAGAATAGGACTTTTGTATATGGGGATATATCTGTCGTACTAAGGTCTAGAGACCCGAGACTAAACAAAAAACTGTCAATCCCTGAATTTGTACTGGGTTTTGGGATTTATAGGGATGTGTACTGCTCAGTATACCCAGGGAAAAGAGCAGAGCTAGATGCATACATGCACAAGATGGTGGACCTGGGGCACAAATACGGTGGTACCGCTTTTTACGATTACCACCGTTCCTTTTCTGCAAAGGGGGCTGCAGCTCTGGCTCAGTTCAATTTAAGCATTAATTGGAGCAAATTGGACACTGAGTTATTCTGCAGGCATTTTGCAGGCCTCAGGCCTCCAGCGTGTGCAGTATGCGCATCTACAGCACACCACACTAATCTCTGCCCAAAAACAGCTGAGATCGAACAAAACCAATCTACCCCTAACTTTCCTAAAGCTACCAAGGGATTAAAAGACAAGCTGGGGAGAGACATTGTATTCCTGGGTAAATCTCAGATATGCAATAATTTCAATGCGGGCAATTGTGGTTTCAGTTCATGTAGAATGATGCATGTGTGTTCACACTGTTTTAGGGCCCATGCCAAAACTATGTGCCCAAATAAAGCATTCCCAAAACCATATCACACGTGTGTGAACGTCACTTTATTTACATCACTTTTACAGCTACATCCTTCACGTCATTTCACTGAATATATTATTTTGGTCATGACTGAGGGTTTTCACACCGGGTTGGTCCATTTACCCTCCAGTACACTGGAATGCGACAACCTACAGTCCACATTAGACGATCCACAGTTGGTAAATACACTTATCTCAACTGAGTTGGAAAAAGGATTTCTGTTGGCACCATTCTTTTCCCCGCCCTTCACATCCTGGAGAACCAATCCTATAGGGGTGGTCACAGGGAAGACCTCACTTAAACCAGACTGATAATTGACTTATCAGCACCACACTCCTCCACTATCCCCAGCCTAAACTCTCTAATACCTTCTGAAGAATTTTCACTGCACTACGCCACTATCGACCATGCCATAGGGGCCATTATACAAGCAGGTACGGGAGCATGGCTGAGTAAAACAGACGTGGTAAACGCCTTTAAGCTACTACCCATACATCCTTTCCTGTGGCATCTACACGGTATTAAATGGCAAGGGAGGTATTATTTTTTCACCCTACTAACTTTTGGCTCCAAAAGCTGTCCGTGTATTTTTGACACGTTTGCAGAGGCTCTATGTTGGCTCTTACTAAACGTGTGCAAGTGCCCTTCGGTTATCCACTATCTGGACGATTTCCTCTTGATTGAGAATAACACTCTTCCACCTAGTAGTTTGAATCACTTATTGGCACTGTTTGAATCTCTTCACATTCCTGTCTCTCCTCACAAAACTTTGGGTCCAGATACCTACATGCAATTTTTGGGCATACAACTAGACACGATAAACATGCAGGCCAGTCTACCTCAGGACAAGATTGAGTGTACCCTGGCAAGTATTGAACATTACCTGCTACAAGGTCATTGCAATCGGAAAGAACTCCAATCACTACTTGGATCGCTCAATTTTGCCATGAGGATCATACCCCAAGGTAGATCTTTTATACCCCACCTGTTATCCTTGTTTCCACTGTTTTCTTCGGACACGTCACATATCACATTAGATGTACACACAACTTCTGATTTACACATGTGGCGGGTCTTTCTCATCTCTTGGAATGGGCGAACCATGTTTATACCACTTCCCTCCGACACATCACCTACATTTTGGACAGATGCCGCAGCTAACACAGGCTGTGCCGCCATCTGGGGTGACCAATGGCTTTGGGGCCCTTGGCCGACCGAAGTCGAATCACTACCCAAATTTTCTGACACCTCGGCTTTATTTGTGTTGTACCCAATCGTGGCGGCAGCCATTGCTTGGGGACCATATTGGTCTGGCCACACGGTCAGGTGCTACTCGGATAACCTGGCTACATGCCACATTGTGAATAAAGGCCGTTCCGCATCACTGGTCATTATGAGACTGCTAAGGCGTCTCACATGGGTAGCAGCCACTTGTCAATTCTTTATAACATGCATACACATCCCGGGGTACACAAACACCGCTGCTGATCACTTGTCTCGGTTTCGTTTCCAGGCTTTCCTCTCGTCACTACCCAACGCTTCCAGATGAGCGACACCTGCACCTCTTTTCCAAGACATGATCATGGATTAAAGACCTTGTTAGATCACGCACGTCACATTTCTCATATGGCACTCTCAGTAAATACTAGGGACACTTATGATAGGGCCTTTCACGTATTCAAAAAATGTATCGCCGAGTTTCACATTCACGACATGTTTGCATTAGAGACGATTTTGGGGTTTACCTCTTTTTGCCACATTAACCTTAAACTATCCTTTAATACTATTAAACTGTACCTTACCGGCATCCAACACCATATGCTCATCCAACAACCTTACAGTACTGCTTTTCTAACCTCATACCAAATTAAAACATTACTTAAAGGCATTAAAAAATTAGATACACATGTTCCCTCACAAAGACTACCTATAGACAACAACATCTTCCACTCTCTATCCAACCTATTAGATTCATCTCCTTTCGAACCCATGACAAATAGCACAAAACAGCACTATATCTTGCCGTTCCTCCGGCCTAGCGAATTCACAACCACAACCATCACCGCACCTGACTACCTTAGAACCAATGATCTACAGAAACATACCAACCATTATATTCTCTCTCTAAGACAATCCAAAACCAGCACCGACGGACACAGTATTCAAATATCACTGTACCCTACTCACAATATATGGTGCCCAGTTAAAGTGTTAGACACTTATTAACTTTCAGTCCAAAAACAACCTCAACAGCCTTTGTTTGAACTGCATGGACACACTCTGACCACAGCTAAATTCATGCTGTACATAAGACTTCTGTTGACCAGGCTCGGCCTAAACCCCAATCAATTTTCAGGTCACTCTTTCCGTATAGGAGCAGCATCTTCCGCATCTGCTAACCTCGTCCCCGCTCATATTATTAAGGCCATGGGGCGCTGGAAATCCTCCGCCTACACACTCTACATACCCAATCCTGTTAAAGAATTAAGACAAGCTTTTTGTGACTTATCTCAATAAACGAAGTTGGTTCACGAATTATGTTTTCTGGTTAATTTTCTTTTTGCCCACTTTTATTACAGGCCTACTGCTTTGTCGGTTCCGGCACACCACAACCGACTGGTGCATACTCATGGATGTTATGATTGTATTGTGCTAAGATTTCTCTCTCCACTACCATCACCACCACTCAGACTTTCTCTTTCACTTTCTCTTTTCTTTCCATTTACTTTACTTTCTTACTCCTTGGTGGGCCCTCTTTATTTACAGGCCTACCGTATCGTCGGTATCGGCACACCACAACCGACTTGCTCCCTTTACACTATCCTAAGCTTATGCTGGATCCTTACTCCATATACGGCTATTTTGCCCCTTACACAAATATATATATATATATCAGATCAATCAGGAGCACTCGATTGGATTTTCAAAATAGTGTTTTTAATCCGGTGTTAATAAATCACAGCATCAACGTTTCGACCCAATAGGGTCTTTATCAAGATAATAACAACCTCCAAATAGTGCAAATATATACAGAAATAAAAGTAGATCTAACTTACCCCACCTGTGAAGTGATCCCCGCGCTCACCAAGTGCAGCTCAGTAGTGCGCATGCGTAGTGACGTCACTGTATCCGTGCCTCATGACGTGTATGCGTGCGTGTGTAATGACGTAATCACGTGACCCCATAGACACGGAACGTGTCCATGGAAACCCCAACTGACATAAAAACAAAACGGAGGACCAAGCAACTAAAAACTGGACCAAATCATTGGAGATGTCAGTAACCAGGAGCCCAAATACTGTAAAAATACTAATTAACTAGGTGCTGGCGTGAAAAAGGTGTAAAAGTAAAAGAGGTTAAGAGCCTATATGAATATAGGCAGAAATATAATGTGAGAAACATAGAAACATAGAAACAAAGAATGTGACGGCAGATAAGAACCATTCGGCCCATCTAGTCTGCCATACCATGATCTGTTAAGCACTTTATACAGTAGCACTTTTACATAGCACTTTATTTGCACCATTAGCACTTTTTTCGCACTTTTTTGACACTATTAACACTTTAGACTATTGTATTTGCACTGGATCACTTTCTGGCGTAGTGTTGCTTTAAACACCCAGGATGGGTTAATTTATAAGTTATTTAGGCATTTAGTGAGTCACATTCATGTCTCTATAATGTTTAATGATATATATAGCTATCTAATAGCTTACTATACACTCTAATCACTTTCTTACACCTAACACTCTTTGTACTTTTAGATCCCCAGATTTATATTATTTGTGTTATTTATCATTCAGTCCGTCGCACTGGTTTGTATGAACACAAGGATTTGTTTACATGGTTGCCGCGGCAACGGTAGTATCCGACACGTAGGCACGCAACGTGAGGGGGCGTGACGCATTAACATGCGCGCGCATACCCGGAAGAGTACAAGGTGTCGGCGGGAACACGGGGGAACACACCTGAGTGAGTACTTCCATTATAGATTTAGGTATTTATTGTCCATGATTGCACTTTACTGTATTGTTCTGTTGTTCTATTTTTTTACCCTGAGGAAGGTCCCGAGCGGGGACCGAAACGTTGGTCGTGGTTTTTAAATATGTTTAAATAAATTTTTTGTTTTAAATCCGGAGAGCAGCCTTTCTACTTGTTGTCTTCTATATATATATATATATATATATATTTGCATACACACACACACACACACACTCACAGACACATTCAGACACACATTCACTCACAGACACACACTCATACATTCACAGACACACATACACTCACAGACACACAGACACACACATTCACAGACACACATGCACTGACACACACATTCACAGACACACACTCCCACACAGACACACACACACACATACAGAGACACACATACATACACACATACAGACACACACACACATTCACAGACACACACACATACAGAGACACACACACATACAGACACTCAGACACACACACACATACAAATTATTATTTTTTAATAAAAAAATGTCCACCCAGCCTCCCTACCTGGAGTGCTGGCGTGGACTTGTCCCTGGGGTCCAGTGGGGCGGGCACCTGTCTGCATCTCAGCCGCGGCGAGGGAGCTGTGTGCTCTCTGCTTCCTCTCACCGCGTGGGCTGTCTACAGTAGCTGGGAGCCGGAATATGACGTCGTATTCTGGCTCCCGGCATCAGCAAACGGCCCGCCGCGAGAGGAAGCAGAGAGCACACAGCGCGCGGCTGAGATGGAGGGGGGGGGAACCATCAGCTCTTGCCCCCCCCCATGACAGGGGCAACACGGGGGGAGGAAGGGGGGCATGTGGGGGCGCTGAGTGCCTGCAGGAACAGCATTCCTGCTCACCCTGTGCGCACGCCTATGGTTGGGGAGGCCTTTATATGTGGTAGGGAAACGGACGTTCCGGATTGGATCCTCTCTATGTTGCAGAATGCAGCTTCTATCTTAATTTTTCCAATCCATTTTTCACTGGGACTATAACATTAGCCTGGTTCTAATAAAATTAACCCAGTGACCCATTTTTGAACGGTTACGAAAAAAAAAAATTATTCTTCCCAACCATCATTAGCATCTTTAAACTGACAATTTATTGAGAGCAACTGCCTGCTATCAGATGAATATGATGTACGCTCTGAAATAGTATGGGGGAATTAATTTTAAAGCCCCCTAAACTGGTATTGAACCCCTACTAAACTCGTACTGATCACCTACTAAACTGGTATTGAACACCTACTAATTCATTTTGCATTCCCTCTTTCTGCTGATGTTAATCCATATTTAGTTGTCTTGCTTAACTTTGCTTTCAAATTCCTTTTATTAAACAAAGTAATATGCACCTGCCAGGTTTGAATCACATTAAGTACTTAATGATTTGACAACTCACCTGGGGTACACTGTGCGCAATTCACCCCCACCATAAGAGCTGGAAGCTCTCTTCATTGAGGTAAGCCTGGCAGAACAGGGCATAGCTCATTGGCTGAGAGAGCAATCAACTGTCTTACCCAATGGGGGCCTATGGCAATTCTCTCACCAGGGCCCGGTTATTTCTGGTTACTCCTCTGATCCTGAGAATAATATTGGGGTTTTTTTGGACTAGAAATTCCCTGCCATTACCTTGATCTCTGTATGTAGAATAATGCAAGTTTAATATACTGTATGTTATTTACTTAGTTTCAAGCACCGAGATACTGCTGTTGCTGACACCTGATCCGAGCTCCATGCTTGCTTAATTATATGGTTTTCATAGTGATCAGGGATTTCATCAGCATTTGATGGGGTTTGACGTCAAATGTCACATAACCAAGTTAAACTTGGTCATTACCATTGAAGCACCCTCTAGCCAAATGTTCAGCCATTAGAACTGTGTTTAGCCATTAGAAGTTTGTTTAGCCCTGCAATGAAAACATTGCCATATCTATTAAATGGCAAAAGTTTACATTGCAAGTGTAACATTATAGGGCCACTGCACCCAGACCACTTTATTGAGATGACGTGGTCTGGGTATCTATTGAGGTCCTTTAAATGGACACTCCAGGCAACCACTTATTAATGCCCATGGTAAGATAAATTTCTTGAGTTAAAGGGGTATCTAAGAAGCATAACCACTACCAAGCATTGCAGTAATGTTGATATCAACATGCCCCTGACGCTAACTTGATTACGTATTGAACTGTTTTCGAGGATGTTACACTCGCTCTGTATTTGGATAGCATTATAGCAAATGCATAGCATGATAGCAGTTGACACACAGCTTATTAATGTCGAGTAAAGAATCGGTTGCAATAGTCCTTTTAAACATACAATTAAATTGAAAAAATAAATACAGTGATCATTACAGAACAATCTGTCTGCAGCAGCCACACAGGGGGTCATGTATTTCCTTTAGCATATTTCCGTGTTTCTCTTATAAATACATTATAGAGAATTACCAGACCCCACAGGAGTTGATGAGAACGTGAAATGAGTAAGAGGTTCAGAGAATTTTGCAAGTCATTTCCCTGAAATTTACTGATAAAGGTTAACAGAGATTAGAGTTTTACAAGATGTATTATTATACAAATTTAGCAGATCAGCACAAATTTTCTAACAGTCTCTCAACTCTAAGATAAAACATCTAGTACTGTAAACATTTACAATATATTACATACAATTTCAGTTTATTCAATTATCTCCAACAATAGCTGGGATGACACACACACAATTTCATCAAACAGAAAGGTCCAGTACACCTCTTTTAAATGTAAGCTCTCTATATTTATTGTACCAAAAACTAAATGACATCAGCATTTTGACCCTCTTAGGTGTCATCAAGCATTATAGTTGAGCTTAGTAGGGATACCTTCAATACGTGAAGTTTTAGTGTGACCTGAGACTCCAGTGGTAGATGCACCATACATATGTCTGCATATGTAACATTAGATGTTGAAACAGCAAATGAAAATCTATGTGTGTTACAATTGGTTAACTTTAAAATAATCGCTATAAAGTAGCCTTAACAGATTTTGCCACTCCAGATGTTACTGGCCCAGGGACCAAGACCAAGACTTTACTGGGCACAGTTGTTAGGGCATTTGATAAGCCTACAAGACTAGAAATTTCATGGGCCCTAATTGTAACGTTCACTAGGGAACCCAAACACACAGACAGGACACAACAGAGAGAATTGCAATACCGGTCCTTAGAATGGTCGGGCTATGCAAAAGGGATAGTCAAAGTAAGCCAAGGTCAAGGAAATACAGAGAGATGGAGTAAAGTAGAGACAAGCCAAGGTCAGGGATAGAGAGGACAGAATAATCGTAAGACAAGCCAGAGATTGGTAACAAGAAAATCCAAATTGAGTGTAACACTCTATGGTAAACCAAACACTACAACAGGGCACTGAGGCAAGGGGAGGTTAGCTTATATACACACAGGGGGTGTCTGATTGGCTAACCTCCAATTAGTGTTAATCACAACACGTGGAAGGAGTTTCTTCCTTCATTTGTGGTCTCTGAGGTCATTACTGTGGGCCGGGTCACATGACTGGGTCCGGCATACATATAAGGATGCTGCTCTGGAGCCTGGAGCGCGCAGAGACAGCCGCACAGCACAGACAGGGACCAGATGACGCCACTCGTGGTGACGGGATAAGCAAGGTTGACGCGAATGAGGTGGGGGCAGTGGAACTGACACTAATAGTGCACCATTAAGGTTAAAGAAATACTATGGGCACTAAATCTCTAGATCATGGGTCATCAACCTGGTCCCTAGCTCCTACTAGTGGGTGATTCAGGATTTCAGGTGGGCAGTGGGGGGTTCTACGGCACAGGCCCAGACTTGCCATTAGGCAAACGCCCAGTAGGCCATGATGGCCATGGGCCAAGGCCGGCAGGGGAGATCTTCTCATTTCCCCTCCCAGCTCATGCAGAGACAGCCTTGCAGTGAGCCCTCTCGGGCTCCTGGTTGGAGTGTTGCTGTGCATTACCATGGCAACGCAATGATACGGTGCCATGCTCACAGGAGGACAGGAGAATCAGCCTGCAGCCAGAGGAGCTGCAGGCTAAAGTGAACGTGCTAACACTGGACCACCAGGGCTTGAAATGTCCCTTCCTCCCTGGCCAAAGGTGAGAAAAAGGGAGGGGAGACATTAAGATAGATTTTCACATCTCATGCACCCACACACAACATAGACCCTATGCACCCTTCACACACACACAAACACACACTACATTCCTCCCTTACACACACACACTGCACCCCTCAAACACTGCCCCCTCACACACACTGTCCCATACTGCACCACTCAAACACAAGTAACCCTCACACATTGCACCACACACTGTCCCATACTGTCCCCTGACACACACTGCCCCCTCACACTGTCAGGATATTTATATCGGCAGACATTTGGTGCTAAGATAGAAATGAAAAGTTTCTACTGCCAGTAACATTTAAAACCAAGCTGACTCCATTTTGGATCTTCAGGCTAACAAAGACACATAATTTCTTCTTGTTTTCAGTAACTCTAGCCATCAGCCTGTACTAAGGAATACTTTATATAATCAAAGCAATGCAGTCTCAGCAAGGATGGGGGTGGAATACAACCCAGAGACAAGTATATACATTATATATACTTGTACATATACCACTATACACTTATTTTACTATTATATTAATTGCATATAATCAATATTATGTTAATAATACAAGCCATTCATTGATAAATATCAATGAAGAAATACCATATTATTTAATAAATATTAGTGGACTAGAAAAATAATCCTACACATACAGCTTCACAAAAAGACCAGACATAAGAAAGCCAGATACCAGTGGTAGATAAGACTTAGTAATTAATTTAACTTTCCAAATCTTACAAGGTCCCATTGTAAAAATAGGGTGAAATCCACGTTAGAACTGTCAGTTTTAGAAATTACGAAAAACGCCCTGTCTGAAAGAAACGCTTTGAACTGACAGCAAATTTTAAGTTATGGCAGTCATTTTAGATAAGCCAAATTATGTCAGAATCGTCATCAAAATAAGTTAATTCTTTCGAGGACACAAAATTTTGATGAGGCAATTGCGCCATCTATTGACCAAAATCTAAATTGTGGTCTGTGAGTTGACCACACCATCAATGTCCTATTGGCCTTATCAACTAATGACGTACAGAGAGTCTGGCCCTTTAAAAAGTTAGGAACAAAGGGAAGAGAGACATTCAGATTCGGACAGTCAGATTGGGACACTCGAACATACATTCAAGGAGATTCACATTTAGAGGAAGGAATTCGAACATTCAGAGAGATCCAGGACAGATATCCAGGACACTCTGAGACTAACACTCAACTCTTAAACTCTCTTGGACACAACTCAATAACACTTCCTAGACACTTAGAATTTTACTACAACTTTCCAAACCAATATCATATTCTCTATCACATGCACACCTCCTTACAAACATAACCATACTTCCATTCAAGTTCCTGGGACTATCCAATCATCTGATGAGAACATTTACATAACTGGTAATTATGCTTGTTTTATTTAATTAATCTAAATTAATTAAACTTTTTATTAATAGCAGAATATATGCATGGATAAATCTCAGTCAGATTTCAATAATTGAGAAATCTTAGTTAACTAAAGAATATATAGTTATAAACATTCCATTCTGCAGGTGGAATCAAAATAATTATATATATGGATGATATATTTATCACGTGTTAGCATACCGCTGTTTTTATCCAGGTGTATTGATTTGCTCTGAAGTAAGATAGTATATATCTTATGTAGACAAATTAAAATTCTGTTAAAAGTAAAATCTGGTAGATGGTTTTTATTGGATGGTCCTAGGAATGGTCATGAATAGGCATGTGCATGGGAAAAATCTTCGGTTCGGCATTCCGAAATTCCCCTACCGCGAGTAGGGGCATGTCTATTAAACAGTGAGCAGCCAAAAATTTAAAAAATGGGTCCCCCCTCCCGAGACGCGTGAATGGGGGCTTTTAAACAAAAGGGGAGGACCTATTGCCCCCCCCCCCAACCCCCACTCCTGAGCAGTGGGTGGGGGCCCTAGATACTAATTAGGGGGGGGACCTAATGTCCTCCCCCCTGGCACCCACCCATTAGCAGCAGGTGGGGGCCCTAAATAAAAAAATTAACCCCCCATCACCCAAAAATTAATCCCTACCTACCACCCTCAACCTAAAAATAATGAGGAGGGACCATTTAACTAAGTATCTGAAAAATAATAAAATAAAACTTACCATGTGATATTTTCTTTCTTTTAAAATCTTATTTTTTCAGCCCCCAAAAAGGCCAAATAAAAAGCCATAATAACCGACGCACAAGGGTGGGGGCCGGGGGATCTCTACATTTATAAGCCTTCCCCCGCCCTGCAGAGCTAAGTCTGCGCGGAGCCCTCGCCGGGTGAAGATGGATTTTTTTTTCGCTCTTTTTTTTTATTTTAAGTGCGTCGGTTATTATGGATTTTTATTTGGCCTTTTTTGGGACTCCAGACACTTTAACTACTTCAATGCAATGAAGCACTTATAGTGCTTACAGAGCCCTTTTAAATATAGTGGTCAAGGAGACTAAGCTTCTCCTGGACCAAATTGTAATTACAATTCTCCTTACTGGTAATATTAGGAACCTCACTTGTGTTTTTAGTTAAATATTTGTTTTTCTCTTGGAGAGAAAGCTTAATTAGAACTTCCTATAGTAATTGCTATGGTTATTTTCTGATCCATGCAGTAAATGCTATCTGTTGATCAGTATCAGATGCAATGACTTGTGAGCAGACGTTATAGGCAGGTTAAATATTAACCGTCAACATTGGATATGAGGTTTAAGTTGGACAACATTGGATTTGTAATACAGAAGTTCACTTCCACATTATAAAGTATCAAAAACGTTTTGAAACAGATGTGTCACAGCGGTTATAGTATTTAGAATGCCCCTTTAAGACTGCAGTTTCCATCCTAGTACAAGTCATATTATATTGTGGAAGGAAATACATCAATTTATGTAATGACTGGTAGAAACTAGGCTGGGACTTGAACAATGCAAGTAAATCACTTGTTTATTGGTGAATGAAAAGATTTTGTCACTGTTTGAGTCACTCTGCACCAGGCAGGGACATGTTTTAGATTTACTGTGCGTCTGTTATAAAAAAAAAAACAACACAATGCTGACACCATTCTGTAACAAGGGATCTCTGTTTTGTCCAGGGCAAAGATACATTTTGACAATATGTAGTTTGTTTCAAATCCCTGGAGTTTCTTACACAGTATTTTCAAGCTTTTAAAAAATAAATAAGTAACGGATATGAAAAACTAAAAACATACAAAACTGTATACTTTAACACCTAGCTGGAATGCGACACACTAGTAGCAAGGTAATAGTGGCACTTATTAGAGGCACCTACTATAAAGAACAATATATAGCCATATTATTATTATTATTATTATTGCCATTTATATAGCGCCAACATATTCCGTAGCGCTTTACGATATTATGAGAGGGGGATTTAACAATAAATGAGACCATTACAAAAAACTTACAGGAACAATAGGTTGAAGAGGACCCTGCTCAATCGAGCTTACATTCTATAGATTCCCTCATCCCTGAGATACTGTGGATTAACTCCCCGTTGTCTAGCATAGCATGATGGGAGATATAACTGTGAGCTCATTGGAAAAGGGCCATCTTCACCTTTTGTTTCTATCAACATCATTTGTCTGTCAATTATTTGTTAATTAATTATTCCACTGTATAACAGTAAAGTAATGTAATGTGGGAAACATTTGAGCTATATAAATGCTAATATTGCTAAAATAATTCACAGCATCTTAAGTGCACATACACTGATCGGCCACAACATTAAAACCAACTGCCTAATATCGTGCAGGCTCCCCTCATGTTTGCAAAGCAGCTCTGATGCGTTGAGGCATTCTCCAATCTGCCCTTATTGGGCAGACTAGATGGGCCGAATGGTTCTGCCGTCACATTCTATGTTTCTATGGCTCCACAGGACCTCTGAATGTGTCCTGTGGTATTTGGCACTTTGCCAAGATATTAGCAGCAGATCCTTTAAGTCCTGCAAGTTGTGAGGAGGGGCCTTCATAGATCTGATTTGTTGTTCAAGCACATTCCAAAGATGCTCAATCAGATTGAGATCTGGGGAATTTAGGGGCCAAGGCAACACCTTGAACTCGTTGTCATGTTCCTCAAACCATTCCTGAACATTTTAAAAAGTTTTTCAGCAATTTGATCTACAGTAGCTTTTCGGTGTGATCTGACCAGCTGGGCTAGCCTTCGCTCCCATTTGTATCAATCATCCCGGGCGCCCATGACCCTGAGGTCAGTTAACCACTTGTCCTTCCTTGCACCAAATTTGGTAGGTAACCACTGCATACCGGGAATGTCACAAAAGACTTGACGTTTGGAATTGCTCTGACCCAGTCGTCTAGCCATCATTACTTGGCCCTTGTCAAAGTCACATCACATCTCTCTGCTTGCCAAGTTCCCCTGTTTCCAACACATGAAATTCTAGAATGGACTGTTCACTTGCTGCCTAATATGTCCCATTCCTTTACAGGTGCCATGGTAACAATATAATTGATGTTACTCACTTCACCTGTCTGTGATTTTAATGTTGTGGCTGATCAGTCTATAGGCCATAACTAACAGAATAGTCTCCTTCGGATAATGAAAAGTGTCCCTGAGCATTAAAACTGAAGCCATTGTGAAAGACGCAGTAATTAAATTGCACTCTTATGAATCATCTCAGTTATAGAGCAATATCCACATTTGGTTCATCCTTTCGAAACCACAGAGCCATCTCCACTATTTTCATGCATACTATCTAACCACTTAAGTGCATTTTAAAAAATAAAATAAAAATCCCTATTGGATTTGCACTGATTTAATGTCTAATAATGTCTTATCTGTCTATACACTATAAGACACTCATGGCAAACCTCAGTAACACATGTTTGGTAATTACATTTCACAGGACTCATAGAAAAACTAAAGGCTTAACATGCTTGCAAATAAATCTCTAACATCTGGGGTGTCACTCTGCCAGCACTGCCACAAGGGGACGCCATCTAAATGACCGTAAAGTAATAAATAGGGAATGTCATGTTCTGTTTCCATGTCAAATATAGAAAATAAAAATACAAATGTATTGGTCACATTAACACTAAAACGGATTCAAAATATCTCTATTGGTCTCACCTACTCAATCAGACCCTACTCATTTACCAAGAACAGTATCACATGTAAAGCAAACTATGATCTATTCTTGAGACTGGCCTGCTAAAGCTCTGTAGTGGAGCTCAGTACTCGGGCTGAGCACCTCCGTTGTAGTTTTCTTATTAGTTTGTCATTAGTCTAATACTATGCTTACCTTTTTGTGTCACTTTACCCCACTCCCTCTAGCATGTAAGCTAATTGAGCAGGGCCCTCAACCCCTCTGTTCCTGTGTGTCCAACTTCTCTGGTTACAACTACATGTCTGTTCGTCCACCCATTGTACAGCGCTATGGAATTTGTTGGCGCCATATAAATAATAACATAATAATAAAAATAAAATAATAATTACAGGAGAATATCACACTTCAATGATTAAAGCTCCTACAGACACTAGACGACACATAGTGCTGGGGACAAGAACTGACTTTATTGCAGCTGTGCAGAGGTATTTATACCCACAGAGGGTAATCTGCATACAGTGGGAAATTAACAGTACATACATTTCCCTATCAAGTCTTCCTCCCATAATTCCTTGTTTTTCTTGCTGAAGACAACCCTCAGCCCCACCAAAACAAATGCTCAGCTCCATTTTGTCCATATAATTTCAAAAACCTAAAACAATGAAAGCTCCTTGTAAAATTCTCACACAAGCAGGAGGAAGCCCTACCCTGCAACTCTGGGTCCATGACAGGATCCGTCACACACAGTAAAAGGGATAGGGTAAAAAAGGTTGGGGAAGGACATAGACCATGAGGAGGGAGTTTTTACTGAAGGATAAAGATGTGTTGATATAAAACAGTTGTATGAGGAGATGATGTAGTAATATTGAGAAGGTCGGGCCGAGGGGACCAATGTGGAGAGAAAACACGGATACGATAAAAAGTGTATGAGGGAAAGGGTAGAAGGAAAGCATGTACCTGAATTTAGATAGCAGACAATGAAGTAAAAAATGGGGACTGAGATGAGTAAAGTGTGAAGGGAAATGGGAACTTGTATTTTTGTTATCCTGTTTCTACAGATAATTTGACCCTCAGACTTAAAACCATTTGTCGTCAATGTGCAAGCGTGCGGTAAGTAGACATGATTTAACCCCTTAAAGACACATGACAGAAATATTCCGTCATGATTCCCTTTTATTCCAGAAGTTGTGTCATTAAGGGATTAATGTCTTTCACCACTGGCCAATTGTTACATGGTCGATAAAAGAAAGAAGGATGTAATGCAACAGAAAGGAATGGAATTTTATCAGCAGGTTTTTTTTTCAAAATTTATAATCAACTAGTGCTTCTTACACTACATTTTAAGCTGTTTTTTAAAAAAATATTTGCACCATTGATTTCCCCAGCGCATATGATCAGAGATGAAATGTAAGAAGAGAGAGTTCTGCAATGCAAGAAAAAATGTGGCCCATTGTGTAAGTGACAATGTGTGTGGCTGTGTGTGGGAAGACGCATGTTACACGGAATGATCTAAAGTAACAAGGGGAAAAGAAGGGAAAACTAGTCAGTGTCAAAATGGATATTAAGCAGCTGTAAATAAAAAATCCTGTCTATTTCAGAAAGAAAGACTTGCAGTACATACAGTGAACCGTAAACTGCAGTGTATTGTACCAAGTGTGGTTTTCTCAAAGCGCCCCCTGAATTGTGCAGTCTTTGCATATGTGCATAAGCTATATGCAATGCATTAATATGTTGTGAAGTATGCATGACTACTGTGTACATTGCATGACTGCTGTGAGCAGTATATGAGTGCCATGTGCAGTGTTTAAACGTTGTATTCAGTATATCCCCTGATCAGCCATAACATTGCCTAATTTCATGTAGGTTCTCCTCATCCCACCAAAACAGTCCTGATGCATCAAGGCAGGGGTCCTCAAACTCCAGCCCAGCAGATGTTGCTGAACTACAACTCCCATGATTCTCTGGCTATCTATGTAATTAAAAAAATCATGGGAGTTGTAGTTCAGCAACATCTGGGGGGCCGGAGATTGAGGACCCCTGTGTCAAGGCATTCACTACACAAGACCTCTGAATGTGTTTGTGACAGAACGATAGAGAATACCTCTTCCAGGTCAGCTTACTCTTTGCTGCCAGAGGACTCTGGAGCAATTCAAACACAGTCACCGAAGCTTAACTGGGGTCTCTGAGGACCATTTCACCAGATTAGGCTACCGTGTTTTTAACTCAGGAGAATTTATTAGAGAATATTGCGAGCTTTTAAAGGGGATAACCCTTGGTATAAAGTAATTTTGTAAATGCAGAAATTGCCCACAAGAAATATGTATACAAATAACTTTAATTAAAATAGATATCTACGATAGAGGCAGCACCTATCTGGCAGTAAAATTGCTCACTAACTATTGATAGGTAGTATACTAATCTGTGCCTTCGACGGCACCTATCATGCTGGCAAGCTATGTTTCTAAAGTAAAGGCAGCTCTTGTTTAGATTTTGATCCGGTGAATAACGGCTCAGTATGATACCGGCCTCCCTTGAACGTGAGTATAAGGCTTAAGTGAGCCTGTCAGAAGACAAAGTATTGTCAGCAGGGGGAGCTTGGATCATTAGTTTGCCGGTGTCAATGGTGCCCTGAGCCGATCCCCGACACGCGTTTTGCCAGGCAGGCTCTTGAGTACATACTCTTGAACTGCTTAAATATCCGATTGAAGGGTTTGGATTGGTTGAAGCTTAATGACTAATTACTTTATTAAAAGAATGACTGACAGTTGTTTGCACCAATGGTGCTTCCCGAGCGATGAGAGCAATCGCTGGAACTCATTAGCCTATTGGTTTTCCTGTTCAACTGTTTTGTTGATCCTCCCCTTCGGCTGAATGCGCACACGCGGCAAGAGCTGCGTGCGCATTCAGCCGGTCTCATAGGAAAGCATTTACAATGCTTTCCTATGGACGCTTGCGTGTTCTCACTGTGATTTTCAAAGTGAGAATCACGCAAGCGCCTCTAGCGGCTGTAAATGAGACAGCCACTAGAGGATTTGGAGGCTGGATTAACCCTATTATAAACATAGCAGTTTCTCTGAAACTGCTATGTTTATAAAAAAAAAAAATGGTTAATCCTAGAGGGACCTGGCACCCAGACCACTTCATTAAGCTTAAGTGGTCTGGGTGCCTAGAGTGGTCCTTTAATGTCAAACTAAGCGTTAAATTATCTCTATGTTATAATAGTATTAGAGGCAATTTATAAAACTATGTAGATGTCGTCGGAGATGAGATTATATTAGACATTAGTCTTATGTCAAAGTCAGTCAAAAGGGTTCATTCAGACTATTTTTCACCCTGTGAGCTTTTTAAGAAAATGACAATAATAATAAGATGTTGTCCCTGTCGGGGTAGGATAATTAAGTTTGGAGTATGCAATATAAAAATGCAAAAGAGAGCTTGGTCCTAATTTGGATGGCTAAGAAATAAACTTCATTGTAGAAGTTGAAGTTAGTATTAGTAAAGAGAGGGGGATTACATAGATGGAGGTGGTGCTATAATATGTTAATATGTTAAGGTTGTGGTGCCAATGGTGAGATTTTATCTATTGATAAATGAGGTGTAATTAAATTCCTCATTAAGCCCTAATGACATAAATTGAAATCTCCTTTCCTGGAGTATGGTTGCAACTTCTCAATAGCTTGAAAGCTGAGATGAGACATATTGGAGTGGTGGAAATTGGTAATATGTCTCGCTACAGGGGTGTCTCGCTACAACAGATTCCACAGCAGTGTACAATTAGTGGAGGACATACAATATACACAGACACAGACATACACAAAAGGTAGAGAGGGCCTGTAAGCTGATATCTAGCCATTGAAGCTCTTTTACACAAAGTGCTTGGCTAGATTGCCCTTGAGCTTACAATCTAAAAGAGACAAGTCTGAATGCAGGGGGCAGAATGATCTTTATTGTGAAGAACACAGCTATGATAAACAGCATTGTTGACTCTACCTGCAGAAGTTGGTTCTCCATACAATGAAATTGGCAGTACAATTGTCCCTCCTCCCCACCACTCTATCTGGGGACTTTATTACATTATTCCCAGCTAACACAATCAGTCCTAGGAGGCACAACACATAAAATGTCCACCAGAATCCACTCTACACCAAAGGGAGTGCAGATGGATCCATACACTTGGAACATTGAGTCCAAGAGGTCTAAATGATGGGTTTTTCGTTCTACCCATTTAAGTAATTAGAGAGCATTGCTTTCTCTGATTCCAGGTTGATATCTGCTCCAGTTCTCATATGTTTAAACTTTACAATTTACCTGCATGTAGTTGTATATACTTGTAAATATATTTCTTGTGATCATTTATCCATGTGTGTGGTAGTTGTAGTGCCCAGGGGCGGACTGAGAACCCTCAGGGCCCCCGGGCAAAATAAATCAAGGGCCCCCTTACAGGCCCCACCCATACTCCGCAGCAAGCCCCACCCTTGTCCCGCCTCCATGCACCGCCTCCAGCCACACCCTACACAATCTTTAGACACAAGGAACAAAAGTGCAATAATCCCTTCGAGGCCCCAGTAGAGACTACAATTGAGGGCTAATGGGCCATGGAGGGGGGTCTTTCTAGCAGAGGCTATCTCAGTGTCCTTTAGAGAGTGTGTTAGAAAGAATCCCCTCAAGGCCCCATTAGAGACTACAATGGAGTCTAATAGGCTTGGAAGGGGGTCTTTCTAACAGAGGCCATCTCAGTGTCCATTAGATAACCTCTGCTGGAAACAGTCGCCTCCAGGCCCCAGTAGAGACTACAAATGAGGGCTAATGGGCCATGGAGGGGGGGGGTCATTCTAGCAGAGGCTATCTCAGTGTCCTTTAGAGAGTGTGTTAGAAAGAATCTCCTCCAGGCCCCATTAGAGACTACAATGGAGTTTAATGGAGCCTGGAGGGGGGTCTCTCCAACACTCTGGTTCCAATTCACAATATAGCAACACAACATAGCTCGCTGATATCTAGGCCAAGTTGGCTCCTCTTACCTTAATTACTGTTGCTGGCTGGTAGTCTGTGGGCTTGCTTGCTGCGGCTGGCAGGCTGTGGCTTGCTGGAAGGCTGTGGGCTTGCTGGCTACTGCCGGCAGGCTGTGGGCTTGCTGGCTGCGGCTGGCAAGTGGCTTGCTGGCTGCGGCTGGCAAGTGGCTTGCTGGCTGCGGCTGGCAGGCTGTGGGATTGCTGGCTGTAAGCCTGTGGCTTTCTGTAGGCCGGTGCGCTGGCTACTGGCCTGGCTGGAATGTGGGCTGGCTAACAGGTGGCTTGTGGGCTGGCTGGCTACTGGCCAGCCTGTGGCTTGGCTGGCTGGCTGGCTGGCCTGTGGGTTGGCTGGCTGGCCGGCCTGTGGGCTGGCTGGCTTGCTGGCTACTGGGGCACTTGTAGATGGTTTAAAGAAATAATCCATGCACAATAACCACTACTGCTCTGTGTAGTGGTTATGGTGCCAGGAGGGCCGGGCCCCCCTCCCAGAGTAAGTAGTCAAACGGTTTAAGAACAGTTTGACAACTTACCTGGGGTCTGCTGGGATATGGGGTTGTAGTAAGGTATAGGAGCAGTGGTGCAATGTGTGAGGGGTGCAGTGTGTGTGAAAGGTTCAGTGTGGGGGGGGGTGTAGTGTGTGAATGTTTAGGGTGTGTGGGGCAATGTGTGTATGAGGGGGCTGTGTATGTGTGTGGCAATGTTAGTATGGTGGGCTGTGTATGGGGGTCTGTGTGTATATGGGTGGGCAGTGTATGTGTGTGTGTGAGGCAATGTGTGTAAATGTGTATGGTGTATGTGGGGGCAGTGTGTGAATGTGTATGGTGTGTGCATGGGGGCAGTGTGTGAATGTGTATGGCGTGTGTGGGGGGGCAGTGTGTTTATGGGGCTAGAGTTCACTCTCACCACTGCGACCACCAGGAATCCCTGGTGGTCACAGTGTTGAGAGTGAAATCTAGCCCGTAGCTCCAGGGCTAGAGTTGACTCTCGCAAGAGCCGTAACGTTGCCATGGTAACCGCGGCAACACTCTGTGCTCGCGCAAGAAGGACCCAGAGGAGCTGCAGGCTGAGGGTCCTCTCTTCCTCCCTCCCCTGCTGGCTGCCCGCACGGTGCCTGCGGACAGGGGAGGGGGGCAATTGCCCCGTTGCCCCCCTGGATCCATCAGTGATATATACAGCCCTTCTGTGTGCCTTTTTGTCTCCCCCCAGTCCCTCTGTATGTTTCTTTCTCCCCCTCACTGCTCCTGTGTCTATGTCTCCCCTCTCCTTCCCAGTCTCTCTTACCCCTCTGCCTCTTTCTCCCCCTCCCCTTGTGTGTCTCTCTCCTTTCTCCCTGTGTCTCTCTCTTCCACTGTTTCTTTCTCCCCCCTTTCCCTGTGTCTTTTTTCCCCCCACATCTCTCTTCCTCTCTGTCTCTTTCTCCCCTTCCCCATCTCTCTATTCCTCCTCTTTCTTCTACTGTGTCTCTTCTTCCCTCTCTGTCTCTTTCTCCCCCATCCCCATCTCTCTATAACCCCT
>OW240912.1:273057979-273152795 GCA_933207985.1 Pelobates cultripes
TAGGGTGTTGATGTCATTAGACCACACCCCTTCTCATTACAGAGATGCACATCACCTATTATGCTTAATTGGTAGTAGGCTTTCGAGCCTATACAGCTTGGAGTAAGACAACATGCATAAAGAGGATGATGTGGTCAAAATACTCATTTGCCTAATAATTCTACACTCCCTGTAGGTCCCGATGTAGTGCTTCTTTGCATGGTAGTGTCAGGTAGTAGTATTTGAGTTGCATATAGCGAAAGGATTGTAGGCTAGAGGGTTGAGTGCCTTCTAACAGTTCTCTCAGGAGGGTCATGCCAGTGTTGTTTAGTATCCTGTTCATGGGGGATGAGTCCCCCGCCCCAGGAGAGTCCACGACGTCAGTGGCAGTCCCCCTCCCATCTGAGAGTTATGTTGTATCTGAATCATCGAGCTTGGTGTTTGAAATACGTGCGGGCCTCGTCTGACAGTATCCCATGTTTTTAGTGTCTGTGCTACTGTAGAAGATGGTTCAAGGATCGTCTGTGACGGTCTCTTTGAGTTCCATACCGTTGTCAGAAGGGAAGGGCCGATATGGTGTTTATCTAGTTCAATCCATTGTTTGTGTGCCGGTTGAGTATACCACTCCAGTACCTGCTGTAATACTGTCGCATGATGGTATTTGCGCAAATCAGGGAGCGCCAGTCCTCCCCACGCCCGTGTCAGGCATAGGGTTTCCTGCCGGAGTCTTGCCTGTTTCCCATTCCATACGAATTTCACCATTGCGGATTTGAGCGATGTGAAGTACGCTGTCGGCAGGGCCTGAGGAATCGTCTGGTATAAATATAGGATCCGCGGTAGCACATTCATTTTGAGGATCGCAATTCGGCCGAGCCACGATATGTGCGGGTATGCCCACGCCTTCAGATCTTGCTGTAGTCTTTGTAGCAATGGTAGGAAGTTCACTTGGTACATGTCTCCCAGGTCTTTGTTGAGTGTTATTCCCAGGTATTGCATGTGAGTCGCACACCATCGGAATGGGCATTGGTTTTTTTTTGTGCGTCTGCTTAGGCCGTCGGGACTGTGATGTTAAGTACTTCGCATTTGGACATGTTCAGTTTGAATCCCGAGACCTCTCCATAGGCTTCAAGCATTGCTGATTCAAGGTATTTCTACCAACACTTACGCTTACTGACCCCTATCTGTCAATAGCCATAACAGCGGTTTCACATATCACATATAAACTTTCAACTGGTATAAATTACACATATTGTTTTAACAATAGCCAGTCTGTACTTCATTTTTCATGAACACATATACAGAGAGCGCTTCCTACAACATACATTCTCAGCATACAAGGTTTGTCAGAACACTTTTTTTCTTCTACCACGGGTTCATGCGGCACATAATAATGTTAAGATTGGTACAAATTCAGTTATCCATTATTGCATACGGTGTTATAGCAGTTTCACAGGTTACAGTACCTTGTTTTTATTTGTACATACTTCACATATTTGGATAAGCTTGGGAAAATTGCCATAACCATTATATCATATGTTGTTTTATCCATTCAGGTTATAGGTACTACTAAAACCTATAACGGATTTTCAGTTTCAATACCATACTACCAGGTACGTTCACCTGCTCCCGTAGTATTCATATCCTATTCTCCCTAAAATAGTCAATAGCGTACTGGCTTTTAGGGTCCTATAGGTATTGTCCTTTTCTCTGCATTACGTTGTTCGGTTAGCGGTCCCGTGAAGCCAACACCCCCACCTCACACTCGGAGGCATACACCCATCGGGCCACTCGTGAGCTAGCCGCCTCGCATAGTAACATAGAGAGGGCCTCACCTGTCACTCCCTTTCCTATTTTTCTGGTTAGTCACCGAACTGCCAACATCCCGCCACTATGTTTGGTGGCCACAAAAAAATCCCCTTGCGCCAACGCATAGATCCTCTCAAGCCACTTGGCAACTAGCAGGGCCTCACCAGTCACCAAAACCAAGCTTTAATTGTTTTGCCTCACTGCTTGGTTAACAAGCCAGTATAAGTCCCCTGTGGTTCAAAAATAATTACTATCTTCATTGTTATTTAAGTATGTCCCAAAAAGGTGGCGAAGAATTATCTCTTCCTAGCACTCTGGCTAGATTCGACACACCTTCATGTAGAGGAGATGTTGCTAGTCCAGCATCAATCAGATCCTGGACAATCCCACGCATTACCACCGAGCTAAGGAGGCGACAAATCCCCTACCCGGCCACAGCAAGGAAAGCGGAACTATTCAAACTTCTCCACACATCAACAGATAACATGGAGGCTGGGGAAGGACCCAGCAACACCAATTCGGGTGACATCCAGGCTATGCTAGCCTCACTCATGAATTCCATGAGCAAAGTAAACGACAGACTGGCAAATCTCGAGTCAGTCACCACAGCTCTCACAAAGGCTGGGCCTCCCGCTACTGTACAGCAAGCACAAACTGAAACTCGGTTACCTGGGTCAATCAACTCTTCAGACACTAAGGATGTTAACCCTGCACAGATGATCCCAGCGCACATTAAAAAAGAAATCCTGGAAGGTAAAGATGTCAACTTAGCATCCCTGTTAATTGCCTCCTAGGATATTGTAGAAAACAAAACATACATGTATGATGATTGTATCTGTGGTGGTCAGATCCAGGAATTCCAGGTTAAACCGGAAACTGACCATCCCTGAGTTTGTATTGGTGTTTGGGATATATATATAGATGTGAATTGTGCAGTGTACCCTAACAGAAGGGAAGAATTTGATTTGTATCAAGACCTAGGAAACAAATATGGTGGCTCAGCATTTTATGACTATCATAGGTCATTTTCAACCAAAGTGTCTGGTGCTCTCTCCCAATTTGGCAACAGAATCAACTGGAGCAGGCTGGATACAGAAATTTTCTGCAGGCACTTTGCAGGTCTCAAAACACCATCTTGTGCATCCTGCTCTTCCACTACCCACACGGAAAAATTTTGTCCAAGTACGGCGGACGATCACTCTTGGGCTCCAAGCACTAGCACCTCTGGTAGAACAGAGAGAACTACCAGAGAAACTGGGTCGTCCCATCATATTATTTGGACAATCCCAGATTTGCAATAATTTTAACGTGGGTGTACGTGTAGCTTCAGTGCTATTGCATATATGCTCTAAATGTTTCAGGGCACATGCAAAAACCATGTGCCCCAATAAAATGTACCCAAAACCGTACTTAACGTCTGTCAACATTCATGCTTTTTTTTTATATATATATATATATATATATATATATATATACACACATACACTGACCCACACATACATAAATATATAAAAAAACTTAATCTATATATACACGCAGTGACACATAAATATATCATATATATATATATATATATATATATATATATATATATATATATATATATACACACTCATGCAGTCCCATCTTCAGTGCAGGATTATGCACATGCAGTTTCTGACATGCCACTCTGACCATCATTTGGCCGGTCCTCCTTCTCTCTCTTCAGCCGTCAGGATGATGTCATATCCCGGGAGCAGACAGCATCCATGTATACTGTGAGGAGCAGAAAGGCCTGCTGCTATTCCTTGCTCCTCTTTGTTGCTGGTGGTTCTGTAAAAATCTGGTCCCAGGCTCTGCATATTGCTGGGCTCCCCCACCTGCGTGGCTTCCATAGAGTGCATGGAGTAAGTGACATGATGGAAATACTGGTTGCTTTACATACTCACTTGTACTGTAGAAGCCTATGGCCGTTGCTTCCAGTAAGAGCTTTGAACATGCACAATGTAAGCATCATATATTTGCACATTTTGTGCATGAACTTGTATGGGGATGAATTTCATGTTTCATGAACATAGACTTCACCTAAGGTAAAAGTATTGGAAGTGGAGATGCCTTTTAAGTATGACTAGGTTAAAAAAAAAAAGTCATGCCAGAATAAAACAGCTAAAATATACATTAAATGTGTGCATCTTTCTTTCCTTTTCTAATGTTTAATCCTCCAAGCACACTTGATACTGAATTTGCATTTTATGTTTAGTAGAATAATATTTTGGCAGATCCTATTAAAATAATAGTAAATTGTATTTATATAAACTGTATTTGTCATATACAGCCTACGTTTCTGCTCTTTCATCTGTTGGGAGAGAGAGAGCTCAGCCCAAGTTGTGCATACAGTGTCTAGGTACCAGGTAGGCAACCTTTTAGTGGTACTGTGCCAGAACAAGATGCTGAAGTCCTTTGGTGTGCCAGTACTATGGGAGGTGTACATGAGACCTGTTTTGTGGAATCGTGTGTGTGTGAGAGAGTGAATGTCACATTGTATGTTTTAGTGGTGTGGGTCTGCATGGCTTATTGCATGTGAGAGGCTGTTTGTGTGGTTATGAGTGTGTATGTGGATTGTCACTGGTGTTGTGTTGGTTGGGACTGTGTGTGTGTGTGTTTGTATGGATGCTGTTTGTATTATTTGTATGCAGCTCTCTGTTTATCCAGCTTTGTGAATGGCTTATCTGGGGTCCAGTGGGTACTGGGCTGGCCAAGTACAGGTCAAGCGCAGGAGCTGCGATAGCTGCTGTGGGCTGCTCTACTCCGTGCAGATTCATGTTCACAAGAGCTGGGAGGATGTTTCCTGAGATCACTTCCTCTAAGTGCTGCAATGCGTAAATTGAGGATTGCCCCTCATCACCTGCAATCACCGCTCAGATTGCACAAGCAAATGTCTGTCTCTGTGAGACCTCTCATAGGCCAGAGCCTGTTTGACTCCATCAGGCTTGAGGGCCTTGCATGGCACGTATGCCATAGATTGAAGTCTCCTGGTCTAGATGCTGTCCATAAAACTTCGATACAATTGACAGCCAGTCTGTTAGCAAAGTATCCAGCTGGCTGATTGACAGGAGCCTGAGGCAGAAAAACTAAATATTTTGGAACTGGCAACAATTCTAAATAGTGTGTGTCCACACACAAATTGCATTTTGTTTGATACAAACACACTTCTCAGTGATTTGGCCTTACTTACAAGTGATCATATAATGTTCTCTTTCTAGAATTGATGTGTATGGTTTTGAAAGGCCGGAAGAATTTGATTATGCATTCTATGAAGACTTCTATTCCAGATATCTCTCTATTCTCACAAGAAGAGCTATAAAGTGGTCCAAACTACTAAAGAAGTCTACAGCTATAGAAAAAAGCCTGAAAGGTACATTCTACCTAACAAAATATATGAACTGTTATTCCATAAATAGGATACATGTGAAATTGCCAATAAATGTTCCAGCTATCCTTCACTTTTTTACATATAAGAACTACTGTGTGAACACCATGAACCAACTAGTGATTTTTGTTTGTTTGTTTCTCCTGCAAATGACAATAAATATCCAGGTGTTAAATTAAACATGTTTTATATTCATATTATATGTATGTATCCATGTCATGTTGTGCTTGATATTTATATCTCTTTAACTAATTTCAACCCACTAAAAAAATAAGTTTATATAATGGGAACAAAGAATACAAATAATGGCGTGATTAGGTTGCAGGTCCCAAACCGTTTCACCAAAACCAGGAGTCCACAAGGAGCACACACAAATCCTACTAGAGAACTATAGACTGTTAATAAAGGTATCTTAATAATAGTAGTAGTAATAATTAGTTAAAATGTATCCTAATTATAACATCAAATTGCAACTATGATCACCGTGGCCAAGACCCCTGCTGTTCTATTGTGAATATGGAGATTCCACTTCAGCTGGAATACTTTGAAATATGTATAAAATTGATAATGCTAATAAAGAAGTGAAACTTCTAGGTTTGAAATTGTGGCAAGCAGGTACAGGGACCCTGGTGCCTTGGTGACCCCTGGTTTTACAGAAAACGGTGTGACCAAGAAGAGAAGGATAGAGCAGCCCAGTGGCATCATAACTGCTGCATCAGCATGTAGTGTTTATGGTGCCTAAAGTGGCGTATTTAAAAAAAAAAAATTATTTTTGTAAAAACCCTCACTATATAGAGCATCTAGAATTGACTGAGTACTGGATCCATAGAAACAACATTGTAATGTTTACCTTATTAGTTTCCATTAACACTGTTTTCTTAAGGTGTTCACTAATTTCTCAAGATGTGGCTTAGAAACTATTGACTGTTTTTTAATCCAATGGCTAAATTTGGTTAGATTTACATCAGGAAGGTCAATCGTAAAGCTGAATTGATTGTTTAACAGTGTATTAAAATTTCCACCTAAATAAACACTCTTCTTTGAGTTCTTTTAAGCAGGGAATAGATGTTTGTCATTTAAAGATTCCGTGTCCTATTACATAGCACAACAAATATTCAAGTTTCTTTCTCTATACATATTCCTGTATCTCCCAAATTTGTATTGTCAAGATTTGGTATAGTTTCTGTTAGAATGTTGTGTAAGTGAATATAGCTCTTCCCATAGAAGTCGATAGGGTAGCTGCTATTCTTTTACAAGTAACTATATTTGATTATAAGCTTATCTCCTCTAATATAATCTATATGGAAAATGTGCAAATCAGATAGACCCCCTCCTTCTTCAGGACCTACGGCATGGAGGTGTATCTATGCATTTATGTGAAAATAACTCTTATATTATACATATCTAGTCAAAAGTTGATAAGAATTATTGCTAAATAAAGGGCATCTGCAGATATTCTAAAACAGAGCTTTTGGTTTTGTGGGAATTTTCTTCAGAACCTCTTGAAATATTTTTTAGAGATGTGCTAGGAAAGAATTTACGTTTGACTGTGTTCATTAGCTCTGACATGTGGCTTTTTTTTTAACCATTCAGCTCATCTAAACTCCTTTAAATTTTCATTTGTTGACCAAACTTCATTCAGGCATTCATATCTATGGAAATGAATGAATCCTGTTTGTGACACAGGATTATGGCATAGTTTGTTCAGTGAGCTATTCATTCTGTTTGTTTATACAGCGATCGTTATTTGTTTTTGGACAAAACTAAAGAAAACTGCAATCTTAGTTAATTTTGCCTTTCACCTGAAAATGAATGCACATGCCTATTTTCCCATAACAGTAATGGGGAAATTGACATGTTAACAGCTACAGTAATCCATTAATGGTGTTTACAAATTTTCAAGAAAAACGCCTTACACTTTCAGTGTGAGGTTTCATTGTTTAAATATATCCACCGCTATTGTCTTGGTGACTCATTTGCAATGTTTGAAATATTTATTTAGTGGATAAATGTATGTGCTCTGTTGACACCTGAGAGGAAAGAGGAATATTAATCATGTTATGGTAAATAACAGGCTTAATCCTTTTCTCTTGCTCATGTTTTCATGGCTCCAAAAACCCAGAAACTATGGAGATTCAGAAACTCATTTTACATGGGCCTTAGCATTTTTGTTGTTTTATTTATTTTTATTTTTTTTCTGTTAAAGTGCAGCCTTTCACATATCACATTGAAATCCAACTTGCTCCTAAGTTCTGCATATTTTTTTTGCCCATGGCTAAAGCATTTTAAAAGGGTTATTTGAAATTTATATTGAATACAGTTTAAATTAACATACCAAGCATGCTAGGAGCAATTGTTTTTCTAGAGGACATGCACTATTTTGAGGTTAAGCACAATTTAGAAATACGTTATTTTTAGTAATGGATTTTTGAGACGTGATGTGTAAATTGAATTCTTAATGATGATTCGAATAAGAAAATAAGAGTATTTTAATTTGTCTTCCGATTAATGACTTAGTTTGCTACCTTGTTTTAACAAATGTTCAGATAAAATGATTCAACAAATTTAATTTCAACCTATAAATGAAGAGCCTTCATACCAACCCATTTTTGTTATATGTTAACAGTTAAGAGGTATATTCGAAAAGGCATTCCAAATGAACATCGCTGTAACATATGGATGATTGTGAGTGGAGCACAGGTCCAAATGGAACAGAATCCTGGGTACTATCAAAGCATTCTGGATGAAGGGAATGAGGATGCAAAACTGAAGGATGCAGTTATTACTGGTAATGTTTTACACATGTTTTTTGACTCTACACTTTTTTTTTTTTTTTAATTTTAAAGAATAAAAATCAATGGAAGGACATCGGGATCTCCCCTGCCGGTCTATGCAGGGCCGGCACTCTCCTAGCGCCGGCCCCGCTGTTTGCCACAACGGGCCGGTGGGGAGATCAAAGCTCTCCCTCACTGGCCCAAATGCGGCCGCCGGCGGGGAAAGAGGGAGGGAGACAGCCGCCAGGAGACGAGGACCCGGCGGAGCTCTAACTTGCAGCTCCGCCGGGTTCCTCTCGCGAGATCCGGCGAGATCCATGGCAACGACCGGATCTCGCGAGAGTGAACTCTAGCCCCACAGGCTATGTGGGCTAGAGTTCACTCACCCACGAGGACCACCAGGGAACACTGCCACCCCGCCTCCCAGTCACTAGTGTGCCTGTTCCCCCCTCCCAGGCTAAAGGTAAGAAGGGAGGGGGGATTTAATGCCTGTTTTTTGTTTTTGTTTACCCCCCCCCCCAACGCACACACAATCCATTCTAACATTTATACAGCACTCTCACACCCATCACACATCACACACCGCACTCACACCTCTCACACCCGGCACTCTCTCACACCCGGCACTCTCTCACACCCGGCACTCTCTCTCACACACACACACACAGAACCCCCCCCCAACACACTGCACCACACACATACACAATACTTCCAAATATATATACACACACACACACTACACTCTTAACATACACACTCTGGATCCCCTATACACACACTAGATTCCTTGTAAGCAAACACATACTACACCCCTAAACACACACTATAGCCTGTATGCACACACTTGCTATATCCCCAATACACATATTCTCTACAGCCCATAGCCACATATGCATCACATTACACCACTTTACACCACAAACACAACATGACTAAAACCAACCTTATTACACAATACCACACCACAATCAGCTCACTCTACACACACGCAATACCACAAGCAGGCTCCAAACACATGCACAATACTCTTTCCTGGCCTTTTGTCTCCTGGTATCCATTTATAAAGACACCAGAGACAAGTTGCAAGGAAACACAGTGCAAGCATGTTATTAAATTTGCTTGCACTGTGCAGAACAAATACAGGACTTTTTTCTCATGCTAGAGCTCTTCAGCAGAGCTCTGCGCATGGTCTGCCCTGGAAGAGCATTGAACCAACATGCTCACTTTGAGAGGAGGCGTGTTTGTCATTGGTGATGACAAAACACACCTCCTCTGCCCCGCCCCCTTCTTAGTGGGCCGCTGTGTTAAAAAAAATGCCTGAGCCGAATTTTTCTCCCAGTCCGGCCCTGTTCATGTCATTGGGGACCATTTGCTGGCTGGAGATGTCCTTTCTTTTGGAAAATCAGTTTGTTTGTTTTTTGTTTTTTTTTTTTGAGTTTTTTTTTCAGTATTACAGAGATATTACAAGAGTAGAGAAAAGTAGGTAGGGACGGCCTTTAGGCATCCTGTGCAAAAAATCCCCATATCACCCCCTTCCCCCGTCATCCATGTATAGGAGTGTAGTGATTGTAGGGGATTTATTAAATTAATAATGATTTTAAAAACAAATCTTCATTCCTCCTTTCCTGTTGGGAGAGGCGCATGCTGATTTGAATTTGGTCTGCTCCTCTACTGGGTACAGACTATGCGTAACTGTCTCCCAAGCTCAGGGACTTGCAGCGCTCTGATTATCCTGAGCTAGGAAGACAGCTACTTATGGTCTGCAGCTAACAGAACTGCAGGCCAGAAGTGCCAGACTGCCTCCCCTACATTACAGAGGAGCAGTCTGAGTGTGTCACATAATACTGTGAGTGGTTTTGCTTTGGAGCTCTGGATTACACTTATTTACCTTGACCTCTTTGGAAAACAAATTTGTAGTAATGCGCTACTTCTCCATTTATCATAAAGCTCCACAACAATAAAACTCTCCAGTAATGTGGAGCTCTGTGACAAGATCATACACTAAACAACCATACAACTCTAATGTGCCTATTAGTGTATCACCGAGCTCCCTAACTATAAAACACAGAGTAATGTGCATCTTATATACCAGAGCTCCACTGTAATACATCTCACTATAATATGGGCCGCTTCTATTCAACATTTATAAATGATCGTGCAATAGGCATTGAAAGCCATGTATCAGTGTTTGCAGATGACACAACACTTTGTAAAGTAATAAAATGTGAGCAGGATATTGCTTTGCTGCAGAGGGATTTGGATAGATTGGGGGACTGGGCACTAAAATGGCAGATGAAACTTAATGTAGAAAAATGCAAAGTTATGCACTTCGGGGTCACGAGTGCACAAGCAACTTACACCCTAAATGGTAGTGAACTTGGGATAACCACTCACGAGAAGGATTTGGGAATTGTTATAGACCACAAATTAGGCAGCAATATCCAATGTCAATCTGCAGTTGCTAAGGCCAGTAAGGTTTTGTCATGTATAAATAGGGGCATAAATTCTCGGGATGAAAATATAATTTTGCCTCTTTATAAATCGCTGGTAAGACCACACCTTGAATATGCAGTGCAATTTTGAGCACCTGTTCTAAAGAAAGATACCATGGCACTTGAAAAAGTGCAGAGACGAGCTACAAAATTGATTTAAAGGAATGGAGCATTTTAGTTACAAAGAAAGGTTAAAAAATGTAAATATCTTTAGTTTGGAAAAATGGCGCCTGAGAGGGGATATGATAACATTATACAACTAGAAAAGCTACAATTTCTGGGGAAATTGTGTGAAGTGTTCTTGCCTCCACCAGTAGTCTACAACTGGAGTGGGCGGAGTAACTTATCATTTATATAGCACATTTAATTACAACGTTGTTGCACAGTTACATTAAACCATACATTTATAAAAACATTAGCAGGTGATCAAAAGGCCCTGTCTATGACCTCACTTGCTGCTGCAGCCTGGCACAGGTCAGAGTATTTTGGCGGTTGCCATCTTCAAACGGTCATATTTTAAAAACCATAAATCCTACAGCGAAGAGCTTTATATTGTGAGAATCACAAGACCCAGACCTACATTTTGATGCATAGTATGTCTCTGAAGTATTAAAAATGAAGGCACAGTCGCAGTTTAGAAATTGCACTTCAAATTTGAGCTTTGTAGAGTGAAGTTTCAATGAATGTCAATGGACGGCGTTAGTTGCAAACAAATGATTATATTGTGAAAACTATCAGGACTACGGCTTAGCCGTTGACATGTTTAGTGGCAGCAGGGATAGCTGAACGTTTTGATATAAGATTTGTGTAGGTGGGCCTGAAAATAAGGGAGTGGTGGCAGTTTAGAAATCATGTCCTGATTTTTCAGCTTTTGCCAGCTCCCACTCTAGCTTTGCCATTCATTCCTATGGGACAAATTTCGCCACAAGAACGACGATATTCCGTGAACCATTCGGCGAAACGTTCCACAAAGTAATAGCAATCCGATCGGGAACAATCTGCACGTTTTGGGAAATTTTTGTCTATGTAGTGTAAAAACTGTGGGAGGAGTTAGGGTGGCAAATTTGGCTATAATAAGAATAAGAATAATATATACGTGAGATAACATTAAGTGGTCTTGCTATGCAAGAACACTTAATAATATATATGTGAGATAATATTGAGTGGTCTTGCTATGCAAGAACACTTAAATATATTCTGGGGCAGTACAAACCATTATCTAGAAATCTATTCATAAACAGGGCTATACATAGGACATGAGGTCATACATTTAGGCTGGAAGAAAGGAGATTTCATCTAAGGCAAAGAAAATAGTTTTTTTTACAGTAAGAGCAATAATGGAATTCTCTGCCTGAAGAGGTGGTTTTATCAGAGTCCATACAGATGTTTAAACTGCAATTGGATAAATACTTGCAAAAACATAACATACAGGGATCTAATTTCTAATTAGTGGGGTAATAGCGGCTTGATCCAAGGAGACATCTGACTGCTATTTTTGGGTCAAGAAGGAATTTTTTTTTTCTAGTTTGTTGAAAATTGGAAGCTTCAGACTAGGTTTTTTGTCTTCTTTTGGATTAACCGCAAAAACATATGTAAGGAAGGCTGAACTTGATGGACACAAGTCTCTTTTCAGCTATGTAAATATGATGCAATGTTTGTGTTGTCTGTGATAGGTGTGATGACTGTGTGTGATATGTGTGCTATGTGTTGGATGTGTGTGATATTTGTAACGGGTGTATTAACTGTGTGTGATATGCGTGTATTTGTTGTATGTGATATTTGTGCTGGGTTTATTGGCTGTGTGTGATGGGTATTTTCAGATAAAGAATATGCATTTAAGCCTATGTGTGAAAGCAGGTGTATATTTCTGCAGAGTTATGTGCACACAGTCAGATGCACACAGGTATACATATACACTGTCAAATCCACCACATGCACACAGGTACAGGCAGTAACACACATACAGTTACATGCAGACTCCCACACACATAGACACAGGCAGACAGTCTCACAAACACACACACATTCACAGGCAGACAGTGTCATGCAGGTAGACAGACACACACACACACACACACACAGGCAGACAGGCAGGTTTCATCCTCAAAGATGTATCGGAGTCCCAGCAGATCAGCATTAGCCAAAGCGCTCACACTCACAGACCCAGGCAAACAGAAACACACACAGACAGACACGCAGGCAGACAGTGTCACACAGGCAGACTGTAACGATAACTTACCTTTCCCCGCTGGACCCGCGCAGCGCGGCGTCCTCTTCCAACACTTCCGGGAGTCGTCTCAGTCTTTCTGACGCCGGCCACTCGCAACACACCCACTTTTATGACGCGTGCCGACATCAGCAAAATAGTGCCGCCAAAATTCAAACGTGGCCACGCTCCTAGACCTTCTGGGGGCGTGGTTTTAAAGCAAAATATCCCACACTATAAAAAGGCAACCATGGCTTTTGTTAGGCGCCCTAGTGTGGTTCTTGTTTGAGTCCTCTTGCGCTCTTTATATTCTGATTGACTTTTTGGTATCTGATTCTTGGCTTCCCTTCTGACTATTTTGTTCTCTGGTTTCCCATTTTTTTTGGCTTGGATTATCGTGTGCCCGTCTTCTGTACTCCCTTGACCTCTGGCTATTCCTTTGACTACTCTCAGACGCAAGTCCGGCCACTCTAAGGTCCGGTAAACGTCTTCCTCAGACACACACACATATACACACACTCACTCACATTAACATTTCTTTTTATTTATTAAATCCCCCCCCCCTCCCCAGCCTCCTTACCTTTCGGAATGGTGGGTGGGGGGGGGGTTCCCTCTCTTCCTGGTGGTCCAGTGGCTGCTGGGCGGTCGGACGGTGCTGGCAGGCGGTCGGACGGCTGGTGAGGGAGCACTTCCTCTGAGCTCTTTGCTCAGCTCCCTCGCGCGCCACAGTGTGAGGCTGGGAGCCGGAATATGACGTCATCAACCCGGCTTTTTTTGCCGCCCCTGGAAAATGCCGCCCAAGGAAATTGCCTTGTTAGCCTCGTGGCTAAAACGCCCCTGGCCACACGTATCATATCAATGCTGTCTTAAGCGAGGAGGAGAAGGCTCTAAGCAATGAGAGTGGCACCGTATGAAAATGATAAAGGAGTCGTGGCAAGATATTCATCTGAGGACCGCAACTCATCCAAGCCAAGATAAGTGCGAGTATGACCAGCGTTTGAGGTCAATTAGGATGATCTTTGATTTTTTTTTTTTTTCAATGGAATGAAGTTGGCTTGATGTAGATCGGTCAGGTGTTCCGTCACCCAGGTCCCCAAATATCTTTTTATCACCAGTGAAAGGGGAAGTTTGGCTGTATTGTTGTGAATTCCTCCACTGGTATATTGATGTTGAGAACTTCACTAGGGATGTGCATGGGAAAAATATTCGGTTTGGTTCGGCATTCCAAAATTCGGGACTTCTGCACTTCGGTTCGGAACTCCCGCACTTCGGATGTTCTCTTGCAGCCGCTTAGTAGATAACTCCCTAATTCCCACAGTATTAGGGAGCTATCTACCAAAAGGCTGAAAGACCTAAATTGGTCTTTCAGCTAAATTTACGAATACTAAGTAAAGATTACTTCGTATTAGTAAATTATGCCCCTATTCGCTATACTGCGAGTAGGGGCATGCCTAGTAAACAGTGACCAGCCTGTGGCTGCTTAAGGTTTTAAAAAAATAAAATAAAAAAAACAAAAAAACCCAAGTGTCCCCCGAGCCCTCACCCATGCCCTGAGCCGCGAGTGGGGACGGTAAAGTAGAATAGGGGGGGAACCTATTGTCCTCCCACCTGGCCCCCACCCCTGAGTGGTCGGTGGGGGCCAATACCAACAAAAATATTACCTCCCCCACCCTAGGTGACTAGGGGTCCCCAAACCCATAGTCACCCCCCCTCCCCCAAACAATTAATAAACCCCTACCTAGCCCCCTCAGCCTAAAAATACAGGTAAAAACAAAAAAAACCCTAAAACTTACCATTTGATGTCTTATTTTTTTTCAGCCCCAAAAAAGGACAAAATAAAAAAACCATAATACCTGTTGCACTTTGAAAAATCCCCCAAAACTTGAGCACAAAAAAAATCTGATGTAAACCTCCCTCCCTTCCCCCCCCAACGCTGCAAAAGTAATCCATCCATAGAGCAGACTGACACGTCGGGTCCTCGACCCGGCGGATTGCCCTGTATGCCGCCGGGTGCGAGGCCCCTCCTGTCAGTCTGCCCAGGAGAGCCAGCCTTCATTCTGCAGCTCCGCCGGGTGTGAGCTGCAGACTGAAGTGTCTTGCGATCTCCAGCCAATCAGAGCGTTGCCGCGGGTTACCACGGCAACGCTCTGACTGGAGATCGCAAGACATTCACCATGTGGTCTGCAGCTCTGCATCTGGCAGAGCTGCAGACCGGAGAGCCCACTGGACCACCAGGGAGTCTGCCATCACTGGACCACCAGGCAAAAAGGTACCTGCCACCCCACCTGTCAGCCCCTCACCCTGTCAGCCCCTCACCCTGCCACCCCACCTGTCACCTCCCTCCCCCTTCCACCCCACCTGTCACCCCTCTCTCACCCTGCCACCCCATCTGTCTCACCCCCTCTCACCCTGCCATCCCACCTGTCACCCCCACCATGCCAGCCCCTGTCCCTCTGCCACCATGCCCCCTCACCCTGCCACCCCACCTGTCACCTCCTCCCCCTTCCACCCAACCTGTCACCCCTCTCTCACCCTGCCGTCACCCCCCTTTCACCATGCCACCCCCTGTCACCTATTCTCACCACACCTGTCACCCCCTCTCACCATGTCACCCTAATCCTGTCACCCCACCTCCAACTCTGTCACCCACCCTGTGTCACCCCCACTATGTCAGCCCCCTTACTCACCCAGTCACCCCACTCACCCTGCCACCCCACTCACCCTGTCACCCCCCATCACCCTGCCTCACCACCTGTCACCCTGACACCCCACTTGTCACCCTGCCATCCCACCTGTCACCTCCCTCTCACCATGCCACCTCCTGTCACCACTTCTAACCCCACTTGTCACCCCCTCTTACCCTGCCACCCCACTTGTCACCCCACTTCTCATCCTGTCACCCCACCTCCCTCACCCACTCTCACCCGGTCACCCCACTTGTCACCTCTCTCTCACCCTGTCACCCACCTCCCTCACCCACTCTCACTCTGTCGCTCCCTACACACTAGGTCACCCCACCTCACACTTTCACCCCCTCATACTATGTCACCCCTCTTATTCTGTCATACTCTGTCACCGTCACCCCCCCCCTACATTATGTCACCCTCCCTCTCACACGGTCACACCCCTCTCACACTATGCCACCCCTTCACACTGTCACCCCCCTACATTATGTCACCCTCCCTCACACACTAGGTCACACCCTGTCACCCTCCTCTCACCCTGTCACCCCCTCTTACTCTGTCACCCACCCTGTGACCCCCCAAACTGTCACCCACCCGTACTCTGCCACCTCACTCTGTCGCTCCCTACACACTAGGTCACCCCACCTCACACTTTCACCCCCTCACACTATGTCACCCCTCTTATTCTGCCACACTCTGTCACCCTCCCTCTCACTATGTCACCCTCCCTCTTACTTTGACCTGTCACCCCCCTCTTACTCTGTTACCCACCTTCACTATGTCACGCTTCCTCTCACTCTGTCACCCCCCTTACACTAATGTAACCCTCTCTCACTATGTCACACCCTCTCACACTAGGTCTCACCCTCTCACACGGTCCCACCCCCTCTTACTCTGTCACTCACCCTGTGACCCCTCCACACTGTCACCTCACTCTGTCGATCCTCACACACTAGGTCACCCCACCTCACACTTTCACCCCCTCTTATTCTGTCATCCTCCCTCTCTCTGTCACCCACCCTCTTACTCTGTTACCCACCTTCACTATGTCACCCTTCCTCTCACTCTCACACCCCTTACACTAATGTAACCCTCACACTCTGTCACCTCCCTCCAAACACACTGTCACCTCCCTCCAAACACACTGGCACCTCCCTTCATTCTCATTGTCAACCCTCAACACTCTGGCACCCACCTCCATACACTCTGGTACCCTCCTGCTCTTTTACACTCACCCTGCCACAGTTACCCCTTTACTCACCCTGTCACCCCCCCTAAGGCAATAATTATACACACTGTCATAAAACATAGCTTTGCCATAAACACAGTGCCAAAGGCCACAGGCAGTACACAAACATACACATGCTCAAAGAAACATACATACATATACAAGGATCCTCACTGCCAGACACACACAGGTAGACAATGCAACGTTGTATACAAAGACTAGCTCACTATATCCAGTGCTGCAAGCTCCCCCTTCAGTATATCTACAGCTTCTTATACACACACACAAATCAACTGCTATTTTTTTCAATAATGGTGTTAGTGGGGGCCTCATGTATGAGTTTCGCCTAAGGCCTCGCCAAGTCTAGAGCCGCCACTGGCTCAGAGCACTCTGGTTGGTTTAAGCTAACCAATCAGAGTGCTGTGACAGGTAAATGGGGTCTACTGGGTACTGGTCATTCCACCTCTGCTGACGGGCATAGACATCCCTAAATTAATTGACCATTTACAATTGGGGGGGGGGGCTCTAGGGTACTCTTGGCTTCATAACCATAAAGCGGACTGTAGTGGTTCCGATCTTTGTAGTATACCTTTGAATTGTACCCTTTCTCCTAATTAATGTTGATGTCCCTAACTCTCTTGGAATGTTTTGTAGTTTTATTTAGATTTACAACCTGAAAATTCTTCTTTTGTGAATGCAAGTTCTGTCCTGAAAACATAGCAACAATACTAATGGTTGTAGCTGTAACTGTATCTTTTATTAGGAATATTTCTTTCATATATGTATACTGGAAGCAGTGATTACCTAGCAAGCATCAATTTTGAGTTTAGGTTTCAAAAATACATATTGCATCACAAAGCCCCTATCACTTTAAAGTAATATATTTCAAGTTTCAATGCATTTCAGATAATAGACAAAAAATAATTGCCATTTCTATTTTCAGGACAGATTGGTTTAGGGGTCTGTACATGTTTCCCAGACACGGTGTGTGTGCAAGTGTATACATTATGGTGTGTGTGTCAGATAAAAATGATTTCTTACAACAGAAACCTAATTTCCATTGTTAGTGAGTGCATACTGACATCTTGTTTTCTTAATTTTTACACAGCAGTATTGCAGAATTTCTATTTTGCTATGTTTTGTGCTCCTTGTTTAAAGTGAATATATTCTGAATAGGCGTCTTAAAGTGTCTTCTATTGAGGGGCAATTCGATTGTGTTTGTTTTTCAACTTTTCTCACCGTCAGGGCTAGTCCCTTAATTTTAGATTTGAATTTGAAGTGGATCTGACTCGGTGATCCTGGAAGTCCTCTTGCATAGCGTAACCAAAAGTTGCTTGACAGCCCAGAAGTCCCTCTAGTGGCTGCCACTAGTCATGGAGTAAACCCTCAAAGGGAATTATTACAGGTTCTTAAACTGCAATAATTGGCTTTGCAGGGTTAAGGATACTGGGAAACTGCACCCAGATAACTTCAATGAGCTGAAGTAGTCTGGGTGACTATAGTGTCCCTTTAACTCTTTCAGGTTCAAAGACATTCTCAAAATAATACGGGAATTGCCTAACTTGGTTCTATTGGAGATAACCATATAATCGTTTTGGCTTTCTATCTGTTTTTCTTTGCAGATCTAAATAGAACATTTCCTGACAATGTGCAGTTTCGTAAAACTGCTAATCCATGTTTACAGAGCAACTTGTACAATGTCTTAGTGGCTTATGGACAACACAATAGAAGAGTCGGCTACTGTCAGGCAAGTTACACAAATTACTAAATATACAATTTCCAGTATTGGTCTGTAAGAGGTTCAAGTTTGAATGTGATATTTATACCTTGCCATTTGTACAACCAGTGATGGTCATCATTTAGGGCAGAATGCCAACAGATTATTGCTGTCATAATAAAAAACTACTGACGTTATTTCCTTTTAGAAATGCATTCATGTGCAAATTTCCATTATTACACCATGCAGTACTGCAGAACTAATATTTTTGGAGTCAAATACCATTGTGTACGGCACATTTAGAGGAACGTATGGTTATGATATAATGAAAATTAATAAGAACAAAAGTCGGTTGAGGTGTGCCAAAACTGACGTGAGGTAAGACATGTAAAAAAGAGGGCAAAAATTTAGAAAATGTCTTTTGCCAGACATATATTTTATTTAGCAAGACATTTAGACATTTCATGGAAAGCTAATCTGATTTCTTTTTCTAGATTAAGGATGTACCTGTTGTATGCAGAAGATTTCCATGTTCTTTATGATCTGTGTTGGTACGTGCAGTGGTGTATCCTGGTTTTGTGCTGCCCTAGGCAGGACAAAACTCAGGCACCCCCCTCCTTCCGCGCCACCCCCACCCAACCCTTCCCCCCCTCCCACCCCACCTTCTAAATACACACACACAGTCAGTCACAAACACACACACAGTCAGAGACACACACACACAGTCAGAGACACACAGTCAGGCGCACACACAGGCACACACACACACACACAGTCAGGCACACGCACACAGTCAGGCGTACAGTCAGGCACACGCACACACACACAGTCAGGCACACACAGAGTCAGGCACACGCACACACACACAGACAGTCAGGCACACGCACACGCACACAGACAGTCAGGCACACGCACACACACACAGACAGTCAGGCACACACACACACAAAGTTTTCTTTTTATTTAACCCCCCCCCAGCCTCCTTACCTTTGGGAGTGCTGGGGGGGGGGATTCCTCTCTCTCCCTGGTGGTCCAATGGCAGAAACGCACATTGTTTCTCAGACTGGGACACAACCCGCATTCATTCTCTGGCCATTCATCCGTATGGGGGCGGCCACAGCAGCTTCTGGTAATCACGTACCCAGGGGCGTTTTAGCCACGAGGCAAACAAGGCATTTACCTTGGGCGGCATTTTTCAGGGGGCGGCACAAAATGCCGCCCCCAAATGCCCAGGGCAAATGCCTTGTTAGCCTTGCGGCTAACAGACATGCCGGTCGGGCTGGGCGGCGCTGGGCTGGCGGGCGGCTGGCGAGGGAGCTCTTCCCCTGAGCAGTCTGCTCAGCTCCCTCGCACGCCGCACAGTGAGGCTGGGAGCCGGAAGATGACGTCATCTACCTATGATTTGGCTCATGGGGCCTTTGTGCCACTGAGGTAGGTGGCGGGGTGTTGACCTCTCGGTGACACGTATAAGATTTTAATATCGATTGGCCATGATAGTGAGGCCCTAACTATAACCTGATGCAAGGCGATAACTATGCGTTGAGCTGATTGGTCTTGTACCTCTGATGGTAGGGATGAGTGTTGGCCTTGCAGGATCACTCAACTAAAGGCGAAGAGGCCTATGGAATTATACCTAATTGGCCAGGGTTTAATAACCTTGCGTTACTACCCGTTTGTTTTTTGTTTGTTTTTCTTCACACATACCTGCTATTGGCCTGTAGGACGTGGTCGTTAAGAATGACCCCTACTTGTTCCTAAAACATGTCATAATGATTGAGTTATAACCTAAACCCCCAGAAGTATGAAAAATGACAAGGACAAACCTAGGAAAGAAACTAGATACTAACTGTATATAATGGAATAGAGTTAGGGAAGCTTGGACTTGTCCTGGAAGGGCGGTCACTTAAACTAAGGTTTGGAGAAACAAACTGTGACTTGTTTTAATTTACAGTCCTGGTTATACCAGAAAAGGACTATAGGGGAAAATACGGGTAGGTAGGTATTAATTTAGAGGCAGAGTTGTATTTTAAACCAGATACTACAATTACTGACAATGGTTGCAATGGTTCCATCCTCTAAAATAATGCAGAGTTGCATATTAGAGGATGCAACCATTGCAACCATTGTCAGTAATTGTAGTATCTTGTTTAAAATAGGAGGGAAAACAAAACGTCATGTAATTGCTAGCTTAACTTATATTACTTGCTTAACTGGCATTGACCGAACAATCAAATGAAAAATACATGTAATGCATTTGGGGAATATGACTGTAAATTGTGCCGAGATGCATGAGACAGAAATAAATGCTAGAGTATAAATACAATCTCCTAATTGTCTTAATTAGCATTATTTATACAGTACTATGCAAGGTACACTAGCTACAGCTTTAAGGGAATGAACCTGCAGGATTTTAGCCGAACTGATTTTAAATAGTAGATTATACAAACGTAATGGCCTTCAATATGTATACAGTATATGAGAGGTATTATATGCCATTCGTCTAATTCTATACGAATAACATTGTAAGCGTGGTAAACGGAGCTGATTGAATAACCGGGGAAACAGACGAATGTTTAAACGAAATGCAGCAATATTGAATGAAATGGGTTTTAACATGACCATTTCAACTAAAGGAATTTTAAATATTTTACGAATGAAATTGTGAGCATGGAAACAGACCTAACTGACCGATCGGGGAAACAGGTGAAAGTTTACACGAAATGCAGCAGTATTACACGAAATGCAGCAGTATTGAACGAACGGTTTTACAGAACAGTCTCAGTCGAACTAAATTTTAAACGAACTTATGCGATTTCATGAACTGATCATAGGTGCGTTCGTTGAGTATGACTTACAGTTAGCCGTTCGTATGCTGGCTTCCTCTACTATACTCACAAAATTCAGTATGAAAGAAAGTTTGTATGAATTGGCGGGAAAACTGATGTCAGGGTCCTGTGAACCGGAAGTAAACAGAAGAACTTCCGAGATCGTCAACGACAGGTAAGCAGGGGCTCACTGGGTTTAAATAGGACTAATAGTCCCTCCCACAATTACCGGCCAAGCCTTCCATATATCTTTTATATGGAGCCTGAGGTTGTGTGAGGGGATACCTGGCATAAATACACAGGACTCCCTTTTCTCTGGGCCAATACTGCCTAAATCAGAACCACTTGTATCAAAGGTCATCAACACCAACTACCTAAACTCCAAACAAGCTGGTCTTTACCTATTGCGATCTATGCAAGTATTCATTTTACTTCACTCTAGTAAAAAAAGACAGCCACCTCCCTTAAAACTCATGGCGCACCACCACGTCCTGTTGCTGTTTGCGCATTTTTCAACAAAACCGTAAGTTTGTTTTGGCTGTGCTATCACAGACATTAAATACATATTTGGCCCATATTTGACCTTTCACTAACTAGGGTGACATTCGCAGTTCGGTCCGTATTCAGCCCTCATTTGAATATGGTGAATTTCACTACTAATGCAAATTCTGCCTATTTCAATCGTACATAGAATCACATGGATACTTCAATTTGGTTCATGCCTTCTTCTTACTGTACTCTGCCCTCATTCAGCCAAATCAAATTTCATCATATGCAATTCAGCTAATCACCATTTTAATGTATAATAAATGCTATGCCATATTCAGTTTTTCATAATTGCAGCTTATTATTGTCTGCCCACATGGCCTTGGTTATCCTTGTCAGCATTTGTTAGTTATGTTCACCAGTTCTCTTCTAGGCTCAGTACCAATAAGTATTCTTTGTCTGCCCTCTGGGTATTCCGGCACTGATTGGGCCTACATTTCTTAATAATTGTGGCTAGTTGTTGCCACTGACTGTTTAAATTTATGTCTGGCAGAAACTTAAACCTACACATGTGGTTAGCATTTATGGTACTTCCTGTTAATAACATGTCTTATTTCACTGTCTCACACTACTTCTATTACATAGTTGCATAGCTGAAAAGAGACTTGCATTAAGTTCAGACTTCCTCACATATGTTTATGCTGTTGATCCAAAAGAAGACAAAAAAACCCAGTCTTAAGCGCTTCCAATTTTACAACAAACTAGGAAAAAATTCCTTCTTGACCCCCAAATAGCAGTCAGATTATATCTTCTTAGATCAAGCAGCTATTACCCCACTAATTAGAAATTATATCCCTGTATGTTATGTTTTTGAAAGTATTTATCTAATTGCTGTTTAAACATCTGCATGGACTCTGATAAAACCACCTCTTCAGGCAGAGAATTCCATATCCTTATTGCTCTTACTGTTAAAAAAAACCCTTTCCTTTGCCTTAAATTAAATCTCCTTTCTTCCAGCCCAAATGCGTGACCTCATGTCCCATGTATAGCCCTGTTTATGAATAGATTTCCAGATAATGGTTTGTACCAAACTAAAGAGATTTACATTTTTTTAACCTTTCTTCATAACTAAAATGCTCCATTCCTTTGATCAATTTTGTAGTTCATCGCTGCCATTTTTCTAGTGCCATGATATCCTTCTTTAGAACTGATGCCCAAAATTGCACAGTATATTCAAGGTGTGGTCTTACCAGCGATTTATATAGAGGCAAAATTATATTTACTGGCCTTAGCAACTGCAGATTGTCATTGCATATTGTTGCCTAATTTGTTGTCTATAACATTTCCCAAATCCTTCTTGTGTGTGGTTATTCCTAATTCACTATTTACAGCATTAAGGGTGTAAATTGATCTTGACCCCGAAGTGCTTAACTTTGCATTTCTCTACATTCAATTTCATCTGCCATTTTAGTGCCCAGTCCCCCAATCTATCTAAATCCCTCTGCAGCAAATCAATATCCTGCTCACATTTTATTACTTTACAAAGTGTCATCTGCAAACACTGATGCATGGCTTTCAATACCTATTGTAAGATCATTTATCAATATGTTAAATAGAAGTGGTTCCAAAACAGAACTCTGAGGGACACCACTTATCATTATTTAAATTTTTTTGTCCAGCCTGAAAATTTACCATTAATGATAACTCGTTGTACTCTAGCCAATGTGGGTTTTTTTTTTATAAAGCTTGTCACTTGTCTCTGCTATCTGAGGAACAGTAGATTCAACAATTTCAGACCTGTTTTCTTGATTTCTTGTTGTATCGTCTTTCTCAGTTTATATAAATGTCGAACAGTTTGAAGTAGTAATTTTTCCCTTGAAAGTTCCTTGTTTTAACAGATGTCCAAATTCATAGTGGTTGGTTGGTAAAAACAAAAAAACACTTTTTTCTAACCTGGGAAAAAAAATACAGAGCTCACTACCTGACTGCAATGGATGCTGTTTCTTATAAAGCTCTTAAAAAGAACATCATGTAAGCAGAATTTGGAGTCTGTCTGAAAGCAAAAAAAACATTGTAGTACAGTATCTCACTGCAAAGGATACTGATAAACAGTGGTTATGGTGCTTCGACTGTCACAAACAAAACTGTTTTAACAGTTAAACAAACCACTTTAACACTTAAACAGAGATTCAGAAACGTTTCTATAGTTCTATAGTAACATCGAATTAATTTATATTTATTAAACCTATATAAATAGATTACCAGCTGCCTGTGAAAAATAATGTACACATAACATAAAAATTAAAATGGGAAATACCAGAGGCTGTCTGTGTGGTGCATGGTAAATAATTACTCCTAAAATACTATAACAAAAATAACATATCAATGGCTAAACGGTTCTTAGTGACCATTTATTCAAGACATTATTTACCTCTCCTGTGCTTGTTGCACATTATGTACATCACGGAGTCTATTTAATGCCTGTACTTTGCCAACCAAATGGCGACGGAAGTTCATCTCTCCTGCCAACCACAACAGAAAGTAACTTCTGTCTTATGGTGTCAGCCATTTTTGCCATAGACTAAAGTTCAGTTGGCATGATCCAAGTTAAATGGCTGTTGGAAAGGAGACGTGTATACGGCAGTGACTGAGGGTGGGATGGTGGCAGGCAGGTATGCATAGCTGTGCAGTCTCACGGCCGCATGATCTCTGCGGTCTGTGACCTTCTGGGAACAGCAGGAAGAGGCGGCCATCTTGGATGTGGCGATTCACGGCGGACCCCTAGGGTTCCGCAGAACACCAATTTGAAAACGCTGATCTGGACCAATTTCTTTTAGTTTGAAGACTAACCTATTGTGACGAACTCTATCAAATGTCTTGGTAAAATTCAAGTAGATCACATCCACTGCAACATCCTGACCTATACTTCTAGTTACTTCTTTGTAGAATGCAATTAGGTTAGTTTGACATGCTGATTATTACTAATAACAAAGTTCTTCCCAATGAATTCCTGAATATTATCCCTTAATAGCCCTTCAAATATTGTCCAAGCCACAGATGTTAAGCTCACAGGTGTATAATTTCCAGGCAAGGATTTTGAACCCTTTCTAAATATAGGAACGACATCTGCCTTCCTCCAATCCTCCAGTACAATACCTGAACAAAGGAATCTTGAAAGATTAAATACAGGGGGGTGGGAGGGTTGGTTTTGCATACTTTGGCTAGCAATTTCTCATTTTCTAGTTTAGCCACTTGAATTGCCTTTTTGCAAGCATTATTGGTTTTCTTATATAGGATGCCTCTGTTTTGTCCGCTTTTTTCCTTTCTTATTTTTAATCTCTTGTTTTACTTCTCTACTAATAAAAAAATAAGAAATGATCCCAAGGCACACCATGGTTTTGCACATAAAGAGTATTTATTCATGCATAGAAAATACATCAAGATATCATTATAGCAGAGAGAAAGTGCATAGTATAATGCTAAACAAGTATATAGTACCAAAACCACAATGTAAGTAAAGTGCTAAATGCAAAAACCCATTAAAAAAAGGTATACTGACCAAGAGCAGGAGAAATGAAACCCCTAAAGTACTATGCACTTTCTCTCTGCCACCAGGCAGACCCATTGTCAGTGGCATTGATGTGGCTATGTAATGTCGACACTTATTAAATGTCGGCTTTGGCACACTATAACTGACTTATACCATAATTATTATAACTATACTTATTGTCCCTGACCACAAATAGGAAGGCTGACCCTGTAAGCAGAGCTAGAAGTTGTGGGCAGAGTTACCCAGCATATTAATACAGATGCCCCCCCCTTCCTCTGGGCTGATTACTGCCTGGCACAGCCAACCCACTGCTCCCTTTATTAAGCAAATTTTGGTGGGCCCTTTATTTACTGGCCTGCCCGAATGTCCGTTTCGGCCCACCACAACCAACTTACTGCACGGCTACTATAACTGTTTGTCTCCAACTACAAATATATATATATAGATAGTAAGGTAATATGGCTGCACTCACAGATTTCCAATAAAAAAATAACTTTTATTCCACTTTTTTTAAAATAGATCAACGTTTCAGTCCATCTTGTGGACTTTCATCAGGATAAATAAATGAGTCCACAAGATGGACTGAAACGTTGATCTATTTTAAAGAAACTGGAATAAAAGTTATTTTTTATTGGAAATCCGTGAGTGCAGCCATATTACCTTACCATTTGGATACTTAAGCCCTGGTATTGCACCCGGTTTGGCAAGTCTGGAGCCTGAGTGCAAGGTACAGTATATATAATATAATGGCATCCACTCAGATTTCTAAAATTATAATTCTTAACTTTGATATATATTGACATGCGTGTGTGTATGTATGTATGTATGTATATATATAAATATATTTCTGTGCTCTTGTTTATTCTATTATGTTCTATGTTCTAAAACACACACTGACTCTAAATCTAAATTAGGCTGTATTTTGCTCATTCTTAAGAATTCTTAGTGTGATGGTTAAACACCAGTTTTGTGACACAAATGGAAATGACTTCTTTTGAATCAACAGCAGAACAGATTCTCTTTTTTTTTTTTTTTTTTTAAACCTAGATTACTATATACACTATATATGTCTTACTTGGCCTTTCCCATCATCTTTAACAGTAGAAGTTTCTTGTTTGCAACTGCCAAAACTAGCTATTTTAATAAAAGATAAATCTGTGCCTTTATGGAGGGACTTGTTGTTGTGGTTTTTTTTTGTTTTTTTTGTCATTTAAAATGTATTCATTGTAGCCATAGCATACGCAGAGAACAGTAAATATAAATAATAATAGTAAAAAACAAATATACTGCCATTGATTTATTAACTTTCATATCGCCATATTTAAACGTTTCTGCTTCTTGGTGAAAATGGATGGGTTTGTAGCCAGGTTAACTGATCTCTCTCTCAGATGAGCAACTGTATTGTTGTGAGCTGGCCTGGCGATGAGACTGGTGAATGCCCAGCTCTGTAATTCTCCCTTGCATAGTTCTGTCACTATGGATACAGTCGTGAACTTGGCAGGAACTGAGGGCTTTGAGTCTATTTCACTATACGACAAAGACCGGCTGTGAAAGTATTTTACAGAGTCCTGTTGGAAAAACTGAACAAATCTTTGAATCTCATTAGAAGTCTTATTCTATTTCCAGCCACGTACCAAAATACTAGAAACATTTTCTCTGTATTTGTTAATACAAAATGTTGGCCAACATATTTTTATTCCATTTTATTGATCACAGTGGCTCTTTTTCATTTTGGCTTTACACCTATAAATGTCATATACAAACTTTATTAACTTATTCCTTTAAGGTGAACTTTCTATTTTTTGTGGGGTTTTTTTTTAAAAATATTTTCCCCTAAAATAATTTTAACACAACATTTCAATATGTTAGAGAACTTGCATCATTGAATAAAAACTTACAAATCACCAATAACTTGTGTTAACTCTTTCCATGAGATGCTTTATATTGAAGATTTAGCAAATTACAACATAATTAAATTTAGTCAAGCAAAGCCAGGGCAAACCTTGCAAATGATGATGAGAAATAGAAACGTGAGAACAGATCTCTGAGATCAGCTGGAATTGGGGAATAGTGCTATATGCGAATGCACAACTTCTATTCATGTAGAGGTTAATTTGTTCTGCGTCTGCACGCAATGTGTGCTTACACTGAACAAATATTTAAATAGCCAGGCAAAGAGGGAAATCTCCCTCAATTTGTCAGAAGCATTAATTTATATGAGGGAAAATAGATACTTATGACAAGGTAATTTAAAGAGAAATTAAAATTTGAGGTTGAAATAGCCAAATGGGAAAAAATTCTCCAAGTCCACTATGCTTCCATTACTGGTGTCACATATAGGCTATTGGACAAAGTATTGGCAGATTTATTGTATTGGCGATTGGGCAAAAATAGCTGCCCAATCGCTAGTCTTTTGATGGCTGTAAGCTATTTAATAGACGTGCCCCTACAGGTGGCATAACAAGTAGGGGCTTGATAGACATTCTAGACTTCCCTTAAACTAATATGAGGGTGATATTAACCATCGTAGACTTTTATTTTCTAAGCTAACTCATCCAGTGATTGCATGAAGGGATCTCTGCTGGCGATGAGTGAGAGTTTAAAAATAAAGCAGTTTGCATTATTTTGTTGCGAACGAAATTTTGACAATGAAATTCAGGTAAAATGAACCAGAATATAGATGCAGTTAAGAATATTTTTTTTTTCTCTCCAGTTTATGACTAAACTAGTGAAAATTTGGAATCAAGGAGGATTTTTTTGTTTCCATTTTTATTTATTTTTTGTCTTCTTTTTGGATGACCCGCAGAAACAGATGTTTTGGATGGTTGAGCTTGATGGACTTGATTCTTTATTTATTTTATTTCAACCTAGACTACTATACGATATGTGAGGCTACCTTGGCCTTTTAGCATATGACTATTGTTTTATATGCGATTGAACATATTATCATGTTTTATATGTGAACCTCCACAATTGCTAAAAGATAGAAAAGGACGAGATAAAGGGAAGCCACCCAAATATCCTAGTAAAAAATAGACATTGATCCTGTTATTGCAGTATTTGTATGGTGAAAAGAATCCACATTTACATCATATTACTTGGTGAATCAACATCTAAAGCAAAAAATAAATAAAATAAAAGGTATTATGGGATAAGTGAGTCCAGAAATAAGATATTTATCTCACTTGAAACATGAAGAATAAAAACATGAATTAAAAAAAAAAAAAAACAATAAAAAACAATCTATAGATTTAGTTTTGGGAGGTAGATGGTAATATGGGAGAATTAGACAAAAATTAGACAATTCAAGTGCTAGAAATCCTTCAGTACCTCAACCGATCCAAACAACAGAGCACTCTATCACTAGACGCTGAAAAAGCATTTGATAGACTCAATTGGCGTTTTTAACAAGAAGTTTTGACCAGATATCGCTTCCCGCCTTTCTTTCCTAAACACAATTTAGGCACTCTGCAGCACACCTACAGCAACGGTCATGAATTCGGGTTTCAGTTCCGCAGCTTTCAAAATCCCAAACGGCACACATCATGGCTGTCCCTTCTCCCCACTTCTTTATGTGCTAGTGCTGGAACCACTAGCGATAGCAATTCGTAGCAACTAGGACATTAGAAGGATTGTCATATACAGTCCTGAATACAAACTAAACCTGTTTTGTGGATTACATCCTCCTCACACTATCCAACCCGACAATATCACTTCTGAACCTGCACAAAGAACCCCACATTTCATACATCCTTCACACCTTTTGAGAAGATGTGCCTTCATCGAATCCCATTGCAAAAAACATTGTCGGTATGCTATAAACTCATCAATACACACAAAGTAGAACCTATGTGGCATAAAGACCTAAGGAAATCCCTGACACAGGATGAATGGAACAGCATATACGCAACACACAAAGGTTTCACAACATGCGCTTTCCACTTAGAAGCCTCACGGAAACTGATGTACAGATGGTACACGGTATCCTCCAGGCTTAAGGCAATATACCCCAACACAAGTGATAGGTGCTAGAGATGCTTCACTCAGAAAGGAACAACGCTCCACATATGGTGGTCATGTGACCTAGTACAGGCATACTGGAAACAAGTCACAAACCTAATTAGGAAAGCGACTGGGTACATTTTGGAACAGTGTTGAAACCCTACTGCTCAAATGCATAGCCAAACTAATTTTCCTCACACTTACCTCAGCTACCACATTATTAGCGAAAAGATAGAAAACCCCACTGATTCCCTCGATGACGGAAGTTGCTGCGATGATCTCCACCACTCTGGAATATGAAGTGATACTATGAAACCAAACAAAACTTAGGAACAGTAGTACTACAGCAAAAGAGCTGTGGACAGTGTATATAGGGGGTCAGGGAATAATGTAATTCCCCCCCCTAGCAACAACATGACAATTCTTTATCTTAACCCAGTGTTTAAACACAGCAAATGGATACCAGGTTAAAAATGTGTGAGGACACCCTTGTTACACCCCTACCCTTCACTATGTCCAGCAATAAACCTTGAGGAAGTAGAATGCATCCTTTCTCTTTCATCTATGCTATACTCCTCTTACGAGTTAGTCCACCCCCAGAAGACCATACAGTCACATCCAATCTCTGACCCCAAGGGCTCGCTTACGAGAAGATAGACCGCTAGCTCAAATGCTTCACACAGGCAGAGAGAAGACACCTAGCCGTTAGACACAGACCGGGATAACAATGTATTTGACCAGTCTGCAGGGTCGTCGTCCCCCCAAACATATAAGAGGGTATATCGAAGCACTAGGGAATGTAAGCATAAACCAGGCATGTAACACAAGGGGTGCATGACAAAATGAACACAAAGGGCCTGCAACCATGGGAATCATACAGCCTTGGGATACGCAGCGAGCAGGGGATCCAGGTGGTGGTGGGCCACACCCCACGCAATGAGAAATCAAGGCATGGTACCAGTTTATCCCTACCCCCATCCCCACCATTTGTTTTCTGCACCCAACTCCTATCCCAACTCCATCAATACTGAACCAACTGCGTTATGTATGTATATGCTAAACTGCTGTGCAGCTTCTGATAGTGTACCAATAGTGTACTCCCCCCACCACCTCCCTATTTACCTTCTGTATCCAAAACAAAATACAAATTGTCAAATTGAAAAAAAAAAAATATTAATGCTTGGCTCCCATTCTCGTGAAAACTTAACTTTGCCAATTGTAACCTGTAATCTGTATTAAAATGTCTGTTTCATGATTACTTTTTGAACAAGCATTGATATGAACAATGATAAAGAATATTTAAAAAAATATCTGATGTGTGTATACTGTATCACACTATGTCATTGTATTCCTTAAAGCTTATCTAATAATTATACATATTTATAATACATGCTGTTCTGCACCATATGATTTTATTTTTCTTCTATTGCAGGGTATGAATTTTATCGCAGGGTACCTACTTCTTGTTACAAAAGATGAAGAGAAATCATTTTGGTTGCTAGATGCACTCATTGGGCGTATTTTACCCGGTATGTTAAACACTACTTGACATATACCTGCTGGTTCTAATTTCATATTTTGGGAGGCAAAACAATATAGAGATATAGAATGTTTGGACAACCAAAATTACCTTATGGAAGTTTCCCATATGTTGTAAGTTATTTTAGATTCCTTCATTCCTATTGAAAATAAAATAAAGCAAAAACTAAACACCAGTCTTCAATTATGGACCAAAAAAATTAATAATGTAAAAATAACATGCTGAGAACACACATTTTTTAAAATCTACATACTGTGTATATATAATAAAATTCCCAATTAAGAGATTTCCTTTGGCGTCACTGATTTAAAAGGCACTTTGGTGTTTATTTATTTTTATTTTTTGGCATACCACTGCAGTTATAAACCACTTTGGCAGGAAGACAGGAGAGGGGTATTATTTTAATTATTTTTTGGCAAATATTGCACCAACATATTACACAGTGCTTTACAATATTATAAAATGGGAAATTTAACCGGAAATTTAAAAATGTTACAGAAACAGGTTGATGCGAACCCTCTCATACAAGCTTAGTCTAGTGGAGGTGGGATACTCTCCGTAATATAACTTTGCAGTAGCTCGAAGTTTGTATGGTGCTTTGAACATTCCTTCAAGCTACAAGTGGACTAAAACAGAGCTTTTTACAATAACAATAGCTCTCTTCTATTATTTTTTGGAAGACCTTGGAAATCACTAACACTACGCAACTAATTGAAACAATGTAAACATCTACGCTTTCCACTTCACAAACAAGCATTCTTATTAGTATAGTTTATAACCGTTGCAACTACTAAAAATCTAGATGCAACAGGAAAAAAGTGTTTTAATGGGTATTCAATATGGTGCATATGTAGCATATTACAATTTATATAGTTTAATAACACATTTTATCATCTACTGTTTATATCTTAAAGGAACACACACACAGAGACCTTTTATAATTGTTGGCAAAAACACCTCCCATTAATGTTTTCTTATGCTCCGTGGAGCTAACAGAAGTTTAAGGCGTGCTGTGCTAGTGTTTGCTTGCTCTCCTCTACCTTCTCAAAGATTAGTATTCGATCTCCAGTTCAGAGGCTTCTCTGATTTGTGCGTTCCCCAGCAGCTTCTCTGATTTGTGCATTCCCCAGCATAGACTGAAAGCCTGTGCCCGGGCAAAAGAGTATGGCTTGTAAAGGCTGCAGACATCAAGTCTGCAGCTTCTGCAAATGTTTTTTTTTTTTTTTTAAATCTTAAAAAAAAAAAATTTCATATAGCCCCAAAGAAAACACGCAGAACAAAAAGTTGCATATTTTCTTTGGGGGTTTATATACAAAATAGTTAGATATATTAAAAAAAAAAAAAATTAAATTAAAAAATAAAATGGAGTGTTCCTTTAAGGGTCTACAGTCACCTTGTTTGCAAGATTCTAGAGAATAATAAAGTTCACAATTTATCTTGCTAAGTTTATCTATACATAAATACTGGCAACGCTGACTTCACCCAGTGGTTTTTGATAGTGTCTTGTTTAATACATTGTGCTATTTGTCAAGGCCTTGCCTGGTATTCCTCACTGTAACTTCTGTCCTGGAAGTGTGTCTTGGCAAAACAGTTGCAAGTTACTTGCTGATCATGTTCATTCCTGCTTTCAGGGTTCATTTATTGTAATTTAGGTTTGTACTTCGTTTATCTGCTCTTTAATTAAATCGAAAATATGACCACGAAACTTGTTTAATTGACTCTGAAATTTGGAATCCAGGGTAGTCTGGAATCATTGGTTTTGTTGTGTTAAACCAGTAAGGATGGGGATTTCAGAGCCATGTGCAATATTGTTCAGTGTGGCATTTTGTCAGAAATACTGTATGCTTTGTACACAAACTGGAGTATTTACAGCATGAAAAGTACATTTAAAAATAAAATGCTTTTGCAGTTTTCGTAACACTGGGGAGTATGGGGTCTCTTCATAAATACACAGGAATAGTAACTGGTAAAAGAGTTACTGAAAGCAGGAATATAAGGTTGTAGTCTTGACCTCAAGGTTCAAGGTCTTAACTGCAATAGAATAAGTGCCAAGAAAATTAGGAATTTAAAGATTAGCATTTTATTTCTGGCTCCCTCTGATCTGCAGATTGCAATAAGTAGATTAAAGGTATTTGTATGTCAAGTATATGCTTTATTTTTAGTTGTGTTCATTAGTGACTAGTAGACTTGTTCCACCCTAGTTTTATGTTTGTATTGTAAAACATTTGCATATAGCTCTAGTAAAAGTATACAGTATATGTTTACACCTGCTTAATATTTGACTATATTTGTGTACTCTGAGTGCATACTATGATGTTGGTTCATTTGATTACTTGTGGTGTGATTCTGGATATGTATATGTGGGTTTTTGGGGGGTTTTGTTTTAAAAAAAAATTTTTTTTAAAGACCGTAACCAGTCATTTTGAGGAACAAGGCATTTATTTAATTGTCATTATTAAAAGGATTCTCTAGTGCCAGGAAAACAAACCAGTTTTGCTGGCACTGTAGAATCCTGTGGTGCACCTCATCCCACGTCGTTAAAACCCCTTTAGTCATTTACCTGAATCCACACTCTGCCCACGCTCCTCCCTGACGATGTCAGATGGCGGGGAAGACCTAATGCGCACTAGGATATTAGGATATTCAATGCTTTCCTATGGGGACTCCGGTGACGCTGGCAGTCCTCATGCATAGCGTGAGGACGTCCAGCGTCGTTTAGCACCTGGAAGTCCCTCTAGACATTGCATCCAGACCAATTGAATGAGCTGAAGTGGTCTAGGTGCCTACAGTGTCCCTTTTAATGGTTGTCAGTAACTGAAATTTTCCAAAACTTTTAGCACTCTGATCACTGCTGATCACTGATTCTGAGGTCGACTTGGTCTGCATGGCTGTCGTCCCAGAAGAAAGCCTCTTCTAAAGAGGATGCACGAGAAAGCCTGCAAACAGTTTGCTGAAAACAAGAAGACTAAGGACATGGATTACTGGAACCATGTCCTGTGGTCCGATGAGACCAAGATAAACTTATTTGGTTCGGATGGTGTCAAGCGTGTGTGACTGCAACCAGGTGAGGCGTACAAAGACAAGTGTATCTTGCCTGCCATCAAGGATGTTGGTGGGAGTGCCATGGTCTGGGCCTGCATGAGCGTTGCCAGCACTGGGGAGCTACCGTTCATTGAGGGAACCATGAATGCCAACATGTACTGTGACATACTGAAGCAGAGCATGATCCACTCCCTTCGAAGATTGGGCTGCAGGGCAGTATTCCAACATGATATCAACCCCAAACACTCCTCCAAGACGACCACTGCCTTGTTAAAGAAGCTGAAGGTAAAGGTGATGGACTGGTCAAACATGTCTCCAGACCTAAACCCTATTGAGCATATGTGGGGCATCCTCAAACGGAAGGTGGGGGAGCCCAAGTTCTCTAACATCCACCAGCTCTGTAATGTCGTCATGGAGGAGTGGGAGGACTCCAGTGGCAACCTGTGAGGCTCTGGTGATCTCCATGCTCATGAGGGCTAAGGCAGTGCTGAAAAATATTGGTGGCTAAGCAAAATGTGCACACTTTGGGCCCAACTTGGACATTTCCACTTAGGGGTGTACTCCCTTTTATTGCCAACGGTTTAGACATTAATGGCTGTGTGTTGAGCTCTTTTGAGGGGACAGCAAATTTACACTGTTTTATATAGGCTGTACACTTGCTACGTTATATTGTAGCAGAGTGTCATTTCTTTAGTATTTTCACCTGAAAAGATATAATAAAATATTAATGAAAATGTGAGGGGGATTATTTCAGTAATTCCGTGGCATTGCCTACATGAACTGTACTAGATTACACAGATTCTAAATCTATCCGCACCCCATGTCTCTGTTGTATCCATCATCACACATTTGTGAGATACTGTGTGTGTGTATGTGTGTATAATATATATAATCTCTTTCAAACCATTCCAGACACCCATCACCTCATTAAGTCAGCTGTTATTTATGGTGGGCCCTGAATTTTGTGCACGTATAATGCTGTCGGTTGACATTTCTGTACATTGTTCTAGGCAGAGCAAGTACCACTGTATATGCTAATCATGGCTGACACAGAACATGTAGGCAATAAATTATATGGGAAGGACAAAACAAACTATTTTAATACAGAGGATTCGCTGTCCTAAAGACGTCTCCGATTTAATTTTATCAATAGCTATTGACGTTCCTTGTGCTGTAGAATAAGATGCAGTTAAACAAGCATATGTCTCACTCTAGTCAAAACTTGCCCAAGCAGAAAGAATGCCCTGGGCATACCAGTTCTTCATACACACAGCAATACATCGCATATTGTGATTCTAACTTAGAAATTGTTGATGAGTGCCAGATGGTCCATGGTATCCAATCTCCAAATTAACACTATATAGAAAGTACAGTTCAATGATGTTCCTATTTTGGATTTATATTTGCAAGTAATCTATATTATTAGTGGTATTCAACACTTGTTTTTTTTTTTCTAGAATTAAACTGCATCATCCACCAACAATGAGCTGTAAACTTGAGACTTAATAAATAGCTTTGGTGGTGGTGGTGGGTGTGGGTGTGTTCTTTTTTTAGAACTATTTTGTTTTGTTCTAGACTACTACAGCCCTGCAATGATTGGTCTTAAAACAGACCAGGAGGTACTTGGAGAGTTGGTGAAAATGAAGGTCCCAGCAGTTGCTGAACTGATGGAGAGACATGCAGTGATGTGGACATTGGTGGTCTCCCGCTGGTTTATTTGCTTATTTATAGACATTCTTCCAGTAGAGGTAGGTTTCTAAACTCATTTGTTAATCTTATTGGGCAACCCTAGAATATTATTATATTCTGAACCAAACTCCTATCTCATTTACCTTGGGGAAATCTTTAAAGGTTATGGCTTATACGTTCCTAAAGTGGTCATTTAAAAACATAGAAAAAATACCATTTTATACAAAGCAAACATATTTTTGTTTTAGTGCCATTTCAAAAATGTTGCCATTTGTCTTTTAAATAGCTTAAGATTTCCAACAGGTCATACTACACACTTTAAGAGTAAAGATGGCAACAAACTCAAATATGGCTAAAACATATGACCGCATAAATTTAAATTAAAAAAGTGTATGATTTAAATCCTTACAATTGGATAGATGTATGGATCTAGAATTGTTTACTATTATATTTACCATATGTCAGGCACCAGTGATATAATCAGCTTTACTGATTTGGATTAGTTCCATTAAGCTTTTGGATTTTAATTTTTTTTTTTACATAACTATTTGTAGAGGATATACCTGAATGGATAGATAATATTTCAGAATGTATATAGTATATAGTCACTTGTGGAATAAAATATTGAGCGCACTCAAAACAAATAAAAAGTTACCACAAGCGTAGGTGGAAACAATCCTAAGATATAAATAAAGAGAGCGACCATATGGTAGTACAGTTACACACTTTGGTAAACAAACACACTACTGGTCCAACTCACATGCTGCTTAGCCACTTAAAGCTGGCTCAGACTAGCAGCTTTAAGCAGAGGGTACAGTGGATCCTTGTTGAAATCTGGATACTTCCACTTAGTGTTTTCAATGCTCCACCATATAAAATCCAAGATACAGGATATGGGTGGTAAAAAACACAATTTTATTGGATTAACATTAAAAGCGAACTCCTATAAAAACAAGTAAAGTCCACTTATCACTTGACGCGTTTCAGTGAGTAGTCTGTCTCAAAAATGTTTAGTTCTGCTCTCCTCCATCTTGTTTGTTTGTTTTTGTTTGTTTAGTCTTGTTTATAAATGTAATTTCGGTGCCTTTTCCTGATGGCTTCCAGTATCTGCTTCTGCTTTCAACCCCATCGTGTGTCATGCGCTTACAATCTTGTGCATCCTTGCATCATGGCGTGATGACATGGGGAACGTAAATTCTCAAACCGCCATATTTAAAAGTCCATTCTTAATACAAGGTAGGGCAACATACTAGTGCTTGTATCAGTATTGATAGTTGAATAAATAATCATAGAATAGATTGAATTGATCTCCAGAGAAATAATATAGCATTCAAACAGATAAAAGGGGAGGGAAGGGGGAGGAGAGATAGAAACATACATACATAAAATTAGAGGTTAATAAGGGCTGAAAAAAAACTGTATAAAGGGGAAAACATGATAAAACACTTAAATATTAATCATATACAAGAATTGATTTCAAAATTGGCATTTAGGCCATGAGGTAGCAAGGTGTCAGTGTTAAAAATCCACCTCATTTCAGTGTACATTAACCCCTTCAATTTCCATGAATTCCAGTCCACTAGCATTACCACCATGGGCTTCCAGGAAATGTTTAGATATGCTATGTTGTTGGAATCCACAGGGACATGTCAGCAGATATATAATGTTTTTGGAACATGTTATGAATGATTTAATGGTAAGTTCTTGATGCTTTCTAAATTAGGTGAATTATTTTACATTTTTATTCCTATTCTGTTTTAAAGTGCATCCTTTACAGTTGATACAGTAGTAGAAACCATTTTCCCTTTTAAAAAATGAGTTTTGAGCTTCTAGTCTGAGCCAGCTTTTTTTAAAGTGGCTCAGCAGCATGTGAGTTGGACCAGAAGTGTGTTTGTTTACCAAAGTGTGTAACTGTATTACCCTATGGTCGCTCTCTTTATTTATATTTTAAGATTGTTTCCACCTATGCTTGTGGTAACTTTTTATTTGTTTGGAGTGCTCTCACTATTTTAGTCCACATTTTGCATTCGATTTGTGTGTTGAGAGTGATCCATACAGGTGATTGTAGCACCATATTACCTTTTCTCATTATTGTATATTTATGTAGCTATTATCACTTGCTAGCATTTGTGTTTGAGTATATTAAATAGATTTGAGATATATATATATATATAATATGTATATGTAAAAAACAGATAAAATTCTTATCTTGTAATACCTTTTTTATTGGACTAACAGAATTTTTTAATGACAAGCTTTCGGGAGAACCTCCCTTTCTCAAGTCTGAAGCATTTCTGAGCAAAACGACACATAGAATTCAAAGTTGAGTTGTGATACAGGGGTTAAAGCGACATGAGTGTAGATAAGACACAGGTTTGTTAGAAAATAGTCACCATCTTAGCAGAGGGTCATAAATATCTTGTTATATATATATAATTTTTTATTTTTTTAAGCATGTGTTACTCTCTCTCGTACATCACTGAATGTGTTAATGGGTTCAGGTTACTCTTTTAGAATGACAGTACATGTTATTTATTCATTATTTGTTGGGTTAGCTACACAAACCACGCATCCCAAATTTTAGTCAGTGTTGAATCAAAAATGTAAAAATGTTGGGGCAGGGAAATAAACTGATTGGCAGGATTTTTTTTTCTTTTTAAGTAATCAATACTTTTAAATGTAAATTGATGAAAGTATGAGCTCCATGCCTATGCTGGCTAGATATATGCTATTTTTATATTCATTTATCTCATCTGTTAAATGTTCGCAGAGCTTGTTTTTGGGGTTCCTTAACTTCATTGGCATAGGAACAGAAAGTGTTCTGCAGTCTAGTTCAAATGTAGTCAGGGTCATATGCATGAATGAGATTTCAGAAATGTCATTGTAAGTAGGACTTGCCCATTCATAAAAGGGTTAAAATCAAGCCATGCACCTTTCAGGAGATTGTAATTGAATCTGGTCCCTGTATTTTGGTGCCACCTAGTGTAAAGAATTGTAGTTACATTATACTGCATATACAAGATGTCCATTGTTTCTGGATTTAATTTTGTTTGTTAAGTTAAGAAACCTCATCTATCCATTTGCAGAAATTACTATTACTGGCATTAATAAAGCATCTACATATTCTGCTGTGCTGAATAATTGAAGCTCCTCTGATTTCAAATGTCTTCCCTTAAAATCATGTGTATATACCATGTTCTGGGAGCAAAGAACGTCCCTTTAAATATCTTTCTAGAGTCTCTACCTTTTATCTTTGACATCTGTTCATATAATATTGTCTCCTAAAGAAAGTCTGTTTCTTTAATGTGATGGAATTGTTGCACTACACACTGTCAGAATTAACATAATGGTCAACGTTTCTTATACCACATTAGGCCTGTTACTGAAAACCATTTCCTACCCACGACCCATAAGCAGGGACACTATTGGTACTACATTGAAGGACCCATGACCTAATGCTATGTAATTATCCTGATAGTATATCTATTCTGAAACTCTCATGCATACTGATGTCATTAATTGAGCTGAGCAGGACCTGCACAGCTATTTGATTTCTGAAGCCAGGAATACAGTTGGGGGCAAAGGCATAACAAGAAACCACAGGGGCCTGGTGCGCAAATTCCCCCTCATCCCCTCCATGTGTCCCCCCCCCCCAACCCCTCCTTGTGTCCCATACCCTTGTCCCTCACAGCCCCTCCATGTGTCCCATACCCTCATCCCTCCCAGCCCCACCATGTGTCCCATTCCTCCCACTCTCGCCCCTCCCCTCCCCTCCATGTGTCCCATTCCTCCCACTCTCGCCCCTCCCCTCCCCTCCATGTGTCCCATTCTTCCCTCTCTCTTCCTCCCCTCCATGTGTCTCTCTCCTCCCTCCTTGTGTCCCATTCCTCCCCTCTCACCTCCCTGTGTCCCATTCCTCCCCTCTCACCTCCCTGTGTCCCATTCTTCCATCTCTCTCCTCTCCCCTTCAGGTGTCCTATTCCTACCTCACTCCCCCCTCCTATACTTGCTTTGCGACACGGTTCTCTGCCTGACCAGAAGTGCTCTCACAGTGAGCACTTCCTATCAGACTGCTCGGCCGTGCTAGACATAGGCAGGAGGGGACCAGCATAGCTCTCCCCTCCTCCCAGACACCCGGGAACCGCCAGCCTAGCCCAGAAGGCATGCAGGTGGCCCATGGTCGCAGCTGCATCTGGGCCCCCTGGAGTAAGGGGCCCAGTCGCAGCGGCGACCCCCGAGACTGTGGTAGGTATGCTACCGGCTGTGGATGTAATTCTCCATACTGAAAGGGATCTATTTGAAAGTGAAATCCACTTTAACCCCTTAAGGACCAAACTTCTGGAATAAAAGGGAATCATGACATGTCAGACATGTCATGTGTCCTTTATGGGTTAAACATGATAAATTGAGCAGTAATCTCAGTGCACCAATTATATAGAACAGGAAAAAAAAATGATTTAAAAAAAAAAAAAAAAATTTTTAAATGATGGCAGCCACTCTGTGGACATAAAGCTTGTTCCAAGTACAGAACCAAGCAAAAACCGACCTCTCTAGGTTTCAGTGTGTTGCCAAAGCATTGCAACTCAAGAACGTAGATACAGATAAGCATACATTCTGGTTATTGGTGATTTGTTTTTTACTTGGTAATATCATACTTGACACCACACCAGCACTTGGGTGTTGCAAGGGTCAAAAACCACCAGGGGCTTGAGCCCAGAAATAATTTGGTGACCCCTTCTTAAATCCTCACCCTAGTCCTTCCCCCAATTCCACCACTTAACACAGCTCTTGGCACACTCACAGTAACTTACAGACATAAACAGGTTAACAGACAGGCACACACATGCAAACATTAACACAATAGAAAAGATGCCTCTGCACCTTGTCATTCGTAAATAGTCTGACCAGGTACTGTTTTTGTAGGGCCTTCCCTTTGTGGAGTCTTTGCCAAGGACATGCTGTTTTTCATTCCCTGCCAACATAACTCACCAGACATCAAGCATGAGAACTTGTAATGTGGCACTAAAACCAGACCTCAGTCTATTTAACACATCTTTTCATTATTCACAGACTGTCTTGAGAATATGGGACTCTCTGTTTTATGAAGGCTCCAAAATTATCTTCCGTGTGGCCTTAACACTAATCAAGCAGTTCCAAGCCTTCATACTGGAAGCCCGGAATTTCCCTGACATTTGTGAGAAGTTCAAAGAAATCACCAAAGGAAGATATGTTATGGAATGCCACGTATTCATGCAGGTACTGTATATACGTACAATAGCACTAGCTTAAAGGGACAAGCAAGTCCTTGGCAACCATATTCTGAATGCCCCTTACTTGATGCAAGTAAAGTCTTCAGAGAACAAGAAATTGCTGAGACCCAATTCTGTTCTCCTGTTACATTCGTTAGAAATATATACCTAGTATAATAGACCAATGCTACTTTGCCACTATTCTAACTTTTGACTAGCCTACTCTTTCAGTAATCAAGAATAGGGGTCGGCAGCCTGTGACGTGGATGGCTGTCAGACCCAAACAGGCTGCAGAGACTCCTAAAGCACTTTAGCTTGCTCAAATACTTTTTCTGAAGTGTGTCCTAAAAAGTGCAGATTTCAATAGAAATTGACACTTCTATAAATTAACCTGGTTACACATCCTTGGCTGTCAATCGGACAACAGGTCCTGTTACTTCCTGGTTTGGTTAGCAAAGTGGAGCTAAACTCAGGAGGCAACAATTGCTGAGCAACAGCCTTGCAAATACTTCTCATTGAATTGCAATGGAATGCTACTTGGGGGGGAGGGGCGATATGTAACCCCTAAATATAACGATTAGAAAAGACAAAGGAATAAAGATTTACTCAGCCCTAAATATAATAAAACATAACTTTTAATTGAACATCTAAAATTATATAAAGACATAGTAATATGTGTGAAAGTCGGGTACACCCCGAAAGATAGATCATCAGAAGAAAAATATCTGATCAAAATATAAATAAAAAAAGAAGAAAAAGAGAAAAGATGGAATAAATATTACTTGGATAGAAATAAATTGTTTAATGGCAGAAAGGACTGTCCAACTATCAGGCAATCCTAAACATGTATCAAAAATAGCTAGATACAAAGAGAACAAAATTTATATGTATACACTTCGAGTAGCTCAATAAGTAGGCAACATTGTAACAATCAAGCTTAAATAGGAAGGCATATATTTTAAGCAGTGAATTCAACAGGTTCTAAAGATGAACTTTGAATGGAAGATACAAGAGGCAGCCCTAATCTGTGCCTTCAAGGGCACCATTCTTAACAGCCACCACCTCTCTCTAAATATACTAATAGGGGTCAACCTGACATACAGAAAGGAGAAGAGAGAAACATTCAAATGTGTGGAGTCTAATCCATTGTGTATATAAAAATAATCACTAAAATAGTATTGTCCCCATAGAGAAATAAGACTGCACAACATTTCTAACAGTAATTTATGCAACCAACTAAAATGTAATTTAGAACAAGAATAATGTATCTTATTTAAATAGACTAATCTCTAAAGACACATTACTGTGATTAATATTGCGGTTATACACTCAGACATATCAACAATATGGAGATGATAGAAAAGAGGGATTTAGGCCTAAAATAGGGACACTTGAGAGGCATGGCTTTATGCATTCCACAATCTCAAATTGATGTCATTAAACGCCTTAATGCCGTTATGGCGTACTATGCCGTCCTGCACAGACAGTCCCCCTGCAGCAAATATGGCCTTTCCAGGCCATGGTCCTATTGGCAGTCCAAAACACTGCCTCATGGGGACTTCCTGGGTTGATATATAGATATAATCTCATTCTTAGTGTATTATGTGTAAATATACATATATTATCAAAATACACTTAGAATGGAAAAATAAAATATCTGTAACACAAAAAAAAAAAACTATTTCAAAAATTATGTATATGCGTAATTTCGTTCTACCTGAATGCAAGATATAATTGACATGGTAGCATCAATAAGAAAACAAATATAATTCAACAACAATGTTATTAAGGCATTTCAAATATTGTACATTCACTTTTTCAACAGTAAACACTGTGCATAACTCCAAGGAAAGAAAAGGGTAACTTAAACGTCGGGTCCCACTAAGTTGCTAGTAATGTTCAGTCGGTGTGGCCACAACAGTGACCCAGAAGATGTCCAGGCTTGGTATTTACTCGCTCACTTGGTATTGTAAAAGAGAGTCAAATCCCACCTTAAACATTATATGTAGATTAGGGCATTAGAATTATTCTATCATTTGGCAATTAGACAAAATCAGTTTTAAAAAAAAAAAAGGGGGGGGGTTGGAGGGAGTGAGTATGTTTCCTGTGGGCTAGAAGGGAGGGATGAAGTTGCTTTCCCAAGATACGTAGGTAGCAAGCTGTGTCATCATCTACGATTTAAGGCTGCCGAGCTAGGCACTAGTATAATGCATAGAGGTAACATGAATACAACCAGGATTGTAGTTATATAACTTTGTCCTGTGACAATTGAGGGAATACCGCTGTGTTGCTAAAGGAGCAAGGGCACAATTTGGCAGGCATGTCAATAATTCCCAATACGTGATGAGAGAGCAGAGTGGATAAACAAGTTGAGGATACAATTGTGGATGAAGCCACAGTTAGCATGAAGGAACTGGGAAAATGGACAAAAGTAAAAACAGGTTAAAAATAAACGACATGCCTGCTTGCCGCATCACCCTACAACCCTCTCACTCAAGTCAAGGATTTGTAAACATTTGACAATTAATGAGGAATGCACCACCTGCGCCGTATACCCTAGGTGAGTGAGGATGTATGATCCCCAAGTCAAATTAAATGGAAAATGAAGGGGAGAGTGAGTGGGCAATTGATTACCTGTTTCAGTTCCAGAATAAAGCCTTTGCTCGCCTTCAGCTCTTTGCTGGCAGCAAACATCCAGGGTGCATATGCAGTGCCTCTAGAGAATTACCAGCTGTGCCAGCAGTAGGGATTGCCATATCGGCATTGCAGCCAGGGAGGGGGGGAGGAGAAACCATTCACTTAACATTGACCTAATTGGCCGGTATACATTTGCTCTGTCACAATAAATAAAGCTACCCACCACTGTAGCGTTATTTATCGTGACTGAGCTCCCTGTTCTCTGGCTGGGTATCGCCGCCTAGCTAGATCCGGGAACCCTGAACAGTGGCGTCTTTAGGATTCATTTTTAGGGAGGGCACAGGGTGGTCCAGTGACAAGTGGTGGGGTGTGTGTGTGTGCACGCACACACACACACGCTCCCTTAATCCCTCTGCAAACTTCAGTCTTAGCCAGGTAGGTAATGTGTCACACCTTAGATGTAGCCACACTGTCCACTCAGCTCGCTCGCATCTACCCCATGGATTGAAGAATCCATATCTTTTTTGCCCCCTCTTCCATCCATGTCTCTGTTCCCCTCCCTTTCATGTCTTTTCTTCCCCCTTCTTCCATGTCATGGATGTAATTTGTATTGTATGCAGTGTTTGTGTTGTGGATGTAGTGTTGGCTAAGTGCTGCGGGGTGAGACATTTAAATTAAATGGGGTTTAACCCCAGTCTCTGCCCCTTACCTGTGGGCTGGAAGGGGAGAGACAGTGTGTTAGTGGGTGACCGTATAGGGGGCAGTGTTTAGGAAGGTGGCAATATGGGGGTGCAGTGTGTAAGAAGGTGACAGTGTGGGGGAGACAGTGTGGATACCCTCACTGATACACACTGACAGACAGTTATTGTCTCACACACTGTTTAACACACACACACACACACCTACTGGCACATTTTGCTTACTTCTATCCTTCCTGGTAGCACCTGAAATCCCTGCTGCTGTTTAACTTCAAGTAGCAGCTTCCTCATACTCACAGGACTGCCACCATGTGCTGTGAGGGAAAGCAAGGCATACTGGCCACTAGGCTCATTTCACAAATCTGTAGTGAAGTGCTCTGACCAGCAGCCTTAGCAAGCTCCTCTTTCACAACTGCAAAGCATGAATGAATGAATGGGAGAGAGTGAACTATGTTCCTGCTAAATATGGAGTGTGGGGGAAGGTGGTATTTAGGAACCATGGTCTCCAGCAGCTGCTTGAAAGGCTCCTCTTCTATTCTTGAAACAGGAGCATCACCGACAGTAATAGGCTGGCCAAGTAGCATGATTTTATTGGCCTGCTTTTTGGACATGGCCCTGGGGTGAAACCTCACAAATTGTTCCTGAGTAGGCTTGTTGGTGTCTTTTTTAATGTGGTGGTTGAGTTTAACGATCATTTTGAAGCTGCAATTTCGAACTAGGTTTGCTAGAAGAGACTAAGACAGAAGATTTTTCTCTGCAACTGTGCTAAACTGCTCATCTCAGTCTGCCAGCAAGTGTACCCTGTACATACTCCAAGCAGAGACAAAGGCTGGCAAAAGTATTTAAAATGTAAATTAGTTTTGGAGAATATTACTATTTAAATTGAAACTATTGCTAGTAACTCCCCTTATTATGAGCAAAGCAAAACTAATAAGACCAAAAGAAAGAAACTCCCCAACTGCTGTACTGAATAAAACTAAAAACTAAACACCAACCGTTCACTGCTGATTGTCAAGAAAGAAAAATAACTGACACAGAGTTGGTCCACTGATCAAAATTGAATTAAGTTTCTCTGGCTGTTTTTAAAATTATATACTAAGTAAAATATCTACAATAATTAGTCCAATTAACTCAACATAATGTTCAAATTGACATTATTATCACCATTTATATAGCGCCAACAGATTTCATAGTGCTTTACAATATTATAAGGGGGGATTTAGCTATAAATAGGATAATTACAAGAAAACTTACAGGAACGATGATAGGTTGAAGAAGACCCTGCTCAAACGAGCCAACCGTCTATAGTAGGTGGGGTGTAAAACACAATAACAGGGAATAGCAATCAAAATAGGTGGGAGTGAAGCAGAGCTGGAGAAGAGTAAAGTTCTGCCCTTTAAGAGAGAGCAAGAGACAGGTATAGGTGATACATGAAAAATTTAGAATATCGTGCAAAACTTCATTTATTTCAGTAATGCAACGTAAAAGGGGAAACTAATATATGAGATAGATGCATTACATGCACAGCAAGATAGTTCAAGCTGTGATTTGTCATAAGTGCAATGATTATGGCTTACAGCTCATGAAAACCCCAAATCCACAATTTCAGTAAATTAGAATATTACATGCAATCAATAAAACAAGGAGTGGACATAGAACAATAATCGGACCTCTGAAAAGTATAAGCATGCATATGGACTCAGTACTTGGTTTAGGCCCCTTTTGCAGCAATTACTGCCTCAATGCAGTGTGGCATGGAAGCTATCAGCCTGTGGCACTGCTGAGGTGTTATGGAAGACCAGGATGCTTCAATAGCGGCCTTCAGCTTTTCTGCATTGTTCGGTCTCATATCTCTCATCTTTCTCTTGGCAATGCCCCATAGATTATCTATGGGGTTCAGGTCAGGCGAGATTGCTGGCCAATCAAGCACAGTAATCCCACGGTCATTGAACCAGGCTTTGGTGCTTTTGGCAGTGTGGGCAGGTACCAAGTCTTGCTGGAAAATGAAGTCAGCATCCCCATAAAGCTCGTCTGCGGAAGAAATCATGAAGTGCTCCAAAATCTCCTGGTAGACTGCTGTGTTGACCCTGGACTTAATGAAGCACAGTGGACCTACACCAGCAGATGACATGATTCCCCAAATCAACACAGACTGTGGAAACTTCACACTGGACTTCAAGCATCTTGCAGTGTCCCTCCATTCTTCCTCCAGACTCTGGGTCCTTGGTTTCCAAATGAGATGCAAAAGTTGCTCTCATCAGAAGAGGACTTTGGACCACTGTAAGACGCTTCTGACATGGTTTGTTGTTCAACAGTGGCTTGACAAGAGAAATAAGACATCTGAAGCCCATGTCCAGGATCCGTCTGTGTGTGATGGCTCTTGCTGCACTGACTCCAGCCTCAGTCCACTCCTTGTGAAAGTCCCCAATACTTTTGACTCCAGGCTGCAGTCATCCTTGCTGCTTGTGCACCTTTTTCTTCCACACTTTTCTTTTCCATATAACTTTCTATTAATGTGCTGTGATACAGCACCTATGGATCTGTGAAGAGATGAGGGGCTAGAATTGGTCAGTGCTTTATACGTATGGGTTAGCCTTTAGAATTGACTCCTATAGGATACAGGAAGCCAATGTAAGAACTGACAGAGGGGTGAGGTGTGACAGAACCGACTAGAGAGGAAAATCAGTCTGGCGGCAGAATTCATTACAGACTGTAGCGGTGCAATGCGGCTTTTGGGAAGACCAGTTAGAGGGTTACAATAATTCATGCTGGAGATTACTAGAGCATGGACAAGCTCTTTGGTACCATCTTGCGTAAGAAAGGGGCGGATGCGGGCTATGTTTTTAAGATGGAATCTACAGGATTTGGTAATAGGCTGGATGTGAGGCTCAAAGGCGAGGCTAGAATCAAATATGGACACTTGCAAGGATGGACTGATGTGGATACCACTGACTTGAAGGGAGAGGATCAGTATTAGGAGGAAAGGCAAGGAGTTCAGTTTTAGAAAGCAGGAGGACATCCAGTCAGAGATGGCGGAAAGGCAAGCAGTGACACGTTGCAGGACAGCAGGAGAGAGGTATGGAAAGGAGAGATGAGTGTCATCAGCGTACAGGTGGTAGTTGAATCCAAATGAGGCAATAGGTTTGCCAAGAGAGAGGCAGTGTAAAGAGAAAATTAGAGAGCCTTGGGGGACTCCAACAGAGACAGGATGAATGGTGGCGGTATCATTACAAAAGGAGACCCTGAATGAGCATTGGGAGAGATAGGAGGAAAACTAAAAGGACATTGTCACAGAGACAGAGTGATTGCAGAGTTTGAAGAAGGAGAGCATGATCAACTGTGTCAAAAGCAGCAGACAGAGGACAAGAAGTAATAGTATGGAGTGGTGTGGCCTTTGGATTTAGTTGCGATTAGGTCATTAGTAACTTTGACAAGAGCAGTCTCAGAGTGGAGGGGGCAGAAGCCACATTGAAGAGAGTCAGAGAGTTGGAGTTGAGGAAGTGAGACATACGGGTCAAGACAAGTCTTTCTAGAAGCTTTGAGGAAAAAGGGAGCAGGTATATGGGATGATAGAAGGGGTGGATGTGTGGAGGGATTTTTTTTTTTTTTTTTTTCAGGATAGGTACTACAGTAGCATCAAATATGTTTAAGGTCAGCAGGGACAATGCCAGAAGAGAGAGCGCAGTTAAATTGGATTATTACTAGTACTAATTTAGATAAAACTTAATTTGGAATACAGTCACACAATCCTTCTGCTTGCCTGCCCCAGACATTAGTATACAAGCACTGTTTGAAACTGTATCTGCACGTGGCAGTGTGTTTCTGTGTTAATCTGGATCTAGATGTCTCAGGGTTTGCTTCTGTGTCTGCATGTGTGTCTATATCTGCATGTGTCAAACACTGACACATGCAGATACAAACACTACATACATATAGAAACAATGACACAGACTTACAGATACAAACACTGCATACAGATACACACAACACATGTAAAAATTTTAGCCACCCTTCAGTAATTTTTTTAAAAAAATTTTAATGCAGGAGGGTGGCTTCTGCTTCAGATCCTGTAAGGTAAAGTTCCATGGAGTCTAGGGGACACGCTGCAGTACAGGGTATTAGGATATTTTGGCTTAGGGACATATTTAGCCTAACTAATTCTTATTCTAACTCTAAATGTAGCTTTTGGAATGATTACACCAAACGTTGAGAATCTCCTAATGTATGTTCAGTTTTAAACCTAACCCTAAAGCGCTTTTTTTTTTTTTTTTTTTTTATAAACAGAAAATCTTCACTGAGCCTGGAAGTTTATCAAACGTTACAATTACCAAACTTAGAGAAAAACACAAGTCAAAATTACTTACTCAGGAATAATAGCAAGAAGCTTATGAACACTCATTTATGAAAGATACATTCCTTTGATAATTGCACTGATTAACCCTACAAATGACTGATTAAGAAACAATGGATTTCTATGGGTAAAGGGTTAAAGAAGCCACTGACTTTTGGAGACCAACCTACCTGTCCTGAGATGCTTCGAATACTTTTGTACTGTACTTTTCAAATGTTTTGATGACTGAGAAATTTAACACTACTTTACAACTAAAACCCATAGACTAGCAATAAAATATTTATTTCCAAAGTGTGTTCTTTCAGCTAATGTGGAGATGCAACTGCACTAGTGTAAAAGTGCTCCTAGAAGTCACATTCACACCTCACAAATACAGAGTTTGAAAAGTCAATCCGACAATATAATACTTTTTTGAAATAATGAAATTACTTTATTTACATAAGCATTTTCATTTTAGGGATTAGTATGACCAGTATGCCAGTCTACTTTATGCACTATATGCTTACAATTTGCATAGTTAATTACAGAGTTACAATTATTAGAGCATTGCATTGCCCATCAGCACCTACAATCAATCTTCCATCTCTAAAATAATAACAGAAGAGGGAAATGGAAAAAATGGTAAACACACAACTGCCATTCTCAAGATGGCCAATAGCAACAGATTTATAAAGACAAGATCTCAGTAGCTACTACACATGACAGACCACTATACCTAAAGATTCAATTAATGTGCCCTGGCATTATATAAGCTGATGAGAGTTTATCTGCCACCTTAATCAGGTCATACAGTAACCGTACACCGATTACTGGAGAAGACTTAGTAAAGCAAACAGTCATGTTACACTTCACCTGCATAAGCAACACGTGAGGACAACGTATTGGGTCAGAAAATACTTGTACTGGTTCAACACAATATTTGGCAGACTAATTTAGATAAGGGTTTATTTCCTAGACTGAGTTAAGTACTGGCAAGTGTAGAAAGAAAGGGAAAAAAAAAAAAAGTCAGCAGGCGAGTGGCAGGATGGTGTGATGTGTGTCAAAATAAGCAAATGACCAATATAAAGAAAACAGGGTTTTTATTAGCATTGTTAAGGCAATGCAAACATTTCTTGAACTTTATAACCCCAACCAGGCATAAAGCTAGGCAATCAGCATATCTATACTGTACATGTGCGCAAAGATATATCATCCAAACCTGAAACTTCAAAAAGGAAAGAAAATGCAACATTTGGGGAAAACCCTAAGAAATGACACCCATTTTTTAATATTTTTTACAAAATTAATGGCTCTGAAAAAGCAGAGCATCAAGAACAGCAAACAAGAATTCAAAATCATTTTAATATTACAGTGTTAATGCCCTGCACAAGTGTGGCATTTGCTTATTTATAGCTAAATGAGAATGTAAGCGTCAAAAAGATAGAACAAAAATACCCTGCAAGTGGTTGCATTTAGTTTGATGTCAGTAATTTGCTTTCTAAATCTAAAATGCAGAGTGATCTGCAAAACTTATTTACTGTAATACAGAACAAATTCCCTTTAAGTATGAAAGTGTGAATAACTATACATTGTTAATGAATGAGAACCTCTGGGAAAGTTTTATACTGCCCTCTCTTAGAAGAAAGCAGCATAACATCTCGGTCATCTAACCAATTGAGGTGAAGCTCCATTTGATTTCTTATTCTGATGATTTTTTTTCATTTTTAAACACAAATTGAGCATGATAATTTCGTCTGCATAGTCAACAAATGCAATAAAACAGGAGTTCTCTTAAAATATCAGAGCATTTCATTCTGTGAACACACAATTATTTCTAATCATAAATGACTGTTTCAATGCAATCTGTTGAGCTAGACTAGTAACATGACACATGTTGGAGGTGTTAAATTATATTGTCTGATATCCAGCATGGCTCCTCTTTCGTCCAATGAGATAGGCAATTAATACAATCAAAACAAGTCCAGCTAGGGCAGCACCAACTACAATGGGTACCAGCATGCCATTCTCATCTTGTACACATTCCACAGCTAGGAGGGAGAGAAAGAACACATTTTAGCTTCCAGTATCAAAACTCTTCTCATATATCCAAGATTTTAAAAAAAAATTTCAGCTTGATGCACATAGAACAGGAAAAAAAACAAAAAAAAAAATTGATATGTTTAATACCTGAATTCCCTTGTAGTGGAATTTGCCATGCACTAGATTCCCATGAGAAAGCATAAAATAGTAGAACATGCTGATAATCCAAAATCTCTTTACTGGCATGTGAGGGATAATACATGGGTGACTAAACACAAAAAGGTCTCCCTTCATGCACAGATGCCAAGAATTTACCTTCAGGTAGGCCAGGATGGAGATAGTGTGTGTGTGTGAGAATATATATATATATATATATATATATATATATATCTATATATATATATATATATATATATATATATATATATATATATATATATATATATATATATATATATATATATATCTATATCTATATCTATATCTCTATATATATATCTATCTATCTATCTCTGAACCCGGAATATATAAAAGAAAATCAAAACCTACATAAAAGGAAGGCCATTCTCCTCCAACTACATACCTAAAGAAGTTATTAAAACAGCAGTCACTCACCCCTAAAAAAAAAAAAATTAATTGTATTTCATAAAGATTCTATCTATATGAAATACTCATTTTGACTGTGTTAGCATTTCACAGAAATTCCAACCCAGTCAAGAGATCAAGAGACAAATTAGGGACTATATTTCTTCCACTTAATTTTCTAGAACTCTGGGTGGAGCCTCAGGGTCAATACCAACAGCTGTCACTAGTGATCGGTGCAGGGAATTGGCTCTGTCTATGGAGGATCCAGCAGACCTCAATGCATGCGTGAGAGTACAGCAATGACGTCTGCTCTTAGCATTGAAGCTCCAGGAGCTGAAGAGGAGATGGAGGAAGATGGCAGAACCTGTGAGGGACAGGTTCTGGTACGTAAATCTTTACCTGCCCCCACCCAGCACCGGAACCCCAGTGGCAATGTCAGAGTCAGGGTTCTTTGCAAATTGTACAAAGTTCCCAGATGGTGACAGTGCCCCTTTAAAATAACTATTGAGATGTAATACTAATGCCAAAACAGGTACAGGTTATGTAAGCAAGGGGTCATTCTCTGTACACACTGAGCTTTAGTACTAAGCTTTTTGCTTAGTCTCAAATACTATGAACACAGAAAAACATGCACCCACTTAGTGCAAGATTTTCTAATTGCAGCTCAAAGAAGGATAATATACCTTTCCGCATTGATGTTTACTTGCTAACAAATTTTTATCAGTCAGTAAATAAGAAACAATATCTAGACAACACTCAATTTCTTGTCACGAATCATGAGTTCCACTTAAAGGACCACTCTAGGCACCCAGACCACTTCAGCTTAATGAAGTGGTCTGGGTGCCAGGTCCAGCTAGGGTTAACCCATTTTTTAATAAACATAGCAGTTTCAGAGAAACTGCTATGTTTATTAATGGGTTAAGCCTTCCCCCTAATCCTCTAGTGGCTGTCTCATTGACAGCCACTAGAGGCGCTTGCATGCTTCTCACTGATTTTCACAGTGAGAGCACGCCAGCGCCCATAGGGAAGCATTGTAAATGCTTTCCTATGCGACCGGCTGAATGCGCGCGCATTCAGCCGACGGGGCGGAACGGAGGAGGAGAGAAGGAGGAGAGCTCTCCGCCCAGCGCTGGAAAAAGGTAAGTTTTAACCCCTTTCCCTTTTCCAGAGCCGGGCGGGAGGGGGTCCCTGAGGGTGGGGGCACCCTCAGGGCACTAGTGCCAGGAAAACGAGTATGTTTTCCTGGCACTATAGTGGTCCTTTAACGCACATTTTGGTTTTATTCGGGCCTAGATCACAGTAAAAAAAATTAAAATGTAAGCGCATGATATAAAGACACCTCTACAGATTAGCATTCTACGTTTGACATTCTATGTACCCTGCAGATTTGGCAGAGAAGGCATGTTTCTTTATCAGAGATCATCCTATTATTTTAATTACAGGGCTACGAACATGTCATCCATTTTAACACATTCCTTATCCTTTGTGCATTGCTGCCGTAGTTGGCCTGCATAATGCAACTGAAAAGGGCCTTTTGTCTAGTCTAGTGTGATCAACAGATAAGGTGTGAGGGAGAGATAGGGGACACAGATTAGCCAGGGATTTCTGATCCCATTCTCAAATTACAGTATGGGTTGCACTGCACTGTACATTGACAACATAATTGCATATTGTGACAAGCCCTGTGCAGAGGCAGTAATTATAAGTAAATATCTGAGAATGGTGGCAAGCAACATATCCACTACAGCATGCTGCAGTGGTTTTGGTGCCAGGAGTGCCCTTGTGAACTCCTAGGGTAAGTAGTCAAACCATTAAACCATTAGCACACTCGGGTCTTACAGATGCCAGTCACCTCCTACAGGAGACCCAGAAACGCTCCCCTGTGAACTAGCATGATATTTTTTGGCTCTGTTGTAGTCAGAGACCAGCCTCCTGATTGTTAGGCTACTTCTACTAGGAAGTCCAAGTGCACTCCTGGTACCATAACCACTACTCCTGCCCATATAATAATAATAATAAAAAATAAATAAACTATAACAACAAAACCCCACACAATATATAACCAGACAAACAAACCCCATAATAAAGTTAGCCCACATGGTACAAGAGCCTGGAAATCACAGATATAGGTCGAAAAACTGTGCATACTTACCAGGTCCAAATTTGTCTCCATTCACATCAAACGGCTGAATCTGAAGGTCGTAGGTGTTTAGGGTAAAATTATTTGTTATTTCGAGAGCCTGTTTAGACTTGCACTTGAAGGACTTTCGAGTGGCTGTCTCAAAGTAGGTCAAGCTGGAATTACTGGCATTTAAAACATGATCTGCACATAAAGCAATATATTTTTTTGGTATAACAAAAACAAGAATCATACTCTAATCAAAAACAAGGTATCAATAATAGAGCAACAATCTGAAATTCACATGACAAAGCAAAACTAAATCATTTAGAAGCGTTTGGAAAGGGGTCTAAAATTTGAACTTTAATACGAAAAAAAAAAAAAAAAAAAGGAAAACCTGAGAGGCATAAGAAAAAAAAAATAAAAAAAGAAAAGAAAGTTATAGGTTTATACAAGGACGGAAGGGAAGTTAAAGGTAAGCTATGTAAACAGATCCTCCTTATCCCACACCCTCTCAAAATGTGCAATGACTTTTTTATATTATAAATAAGAGGTTATAGTAATGTGGAAAGATGGCCCTTTGCAATTAACAGATTTTAAAGAAAGGTGACAAAGAAAAGTATCATGCAGACATCTTGTCACATTATATTACCTTTTGCATCCGCAGGCAGGATTGTGTTTAGTGCTACACCTTCAAGGTAATATTTGGTGGAATTCTGTAACAAAATTAAGATTTACAAGGGGAATTATTGTAGAATACAAAATTACTCTGCAAACTGTGCTGAGGGCACATTTGAAATAAAAAAATAAAAAATAAAAAAAAAAATCCAATAAATTCCAAAACAGAATTTTATTTTTACAAAGCAAACAGACTATGAATGGATAGTTAAACTATTTAAAAACCAAAACAAAACACACTTACCAGTACAAAGTGAAGGGAGAGATTTGATGTAGCAGAAACTAGTAATAAAGTTGCTGAACTATTACTGCAGGACCCCTTCACATTAACACCGCTTGGATCAATATTGATGACAGATTTAGCTTCCTGAAATAGAGGTAAAATGTTTAATAAATAGAATAACTATGATATATCTATGTATGTATAGATATTATTTGTGCATTATCTGCATATCTCAAGTTGGACTCTGTGATAGTTGTGGAAACTATTTCTTGAAGACCTTTCAGAGTTCCCAGCTTGACATGCAGAGGATCATAAATCAAACGGCATTTCAGACTTCATTCTGCACTTCTTTGCAATGGACACGGTTTTAAAAAGTTAAAAAGAAAAAAAAAAAAAAAACACACAAAAACAAACACACTATAAAACGATGTTTGCCATAGAGATATGTATCAGTCTAAGCATTGATAAAAGTAGTTGCTAGCAATATGTATAATTGCACACAATCTTTTTTCCCCTCTGGCAGCATGGTTCTTTGTATAATTTGCAAAGTCCCTCTAAGGTGACATTGTGGTACGGAGGCCCAAAGGGTGCATTGGAATGTAGCTATTCATACCTGAAACTGCCCTACGTGGTATTGACCAACTTCTTTCATCAGTTCCTGGTGCTTCCATAGACAGACTACAGGAGCTACAATAGACTAAGTTTTGAGATCTGCTTGAAGCAACCAGATTCCCTCAGCTGTGCCTAGCGACAGCTGGGGAAACTGACAAAACTTTAAAGCTCTGCCTCTTACAGAATTCTTGGTCAAAGTTCTGTAAAAGGTTGGTCAGGGCTTTACCATAAGACAAAAACAGTCCCTACTTTGTCTCATGTTATCTTTTGACTGTATTCAAATTTCAAGATTCTTTCTAATTAATCTCTCGAGTATTTTATAAAATAAATACTCAAAATGTTTAGAGGTTACAGAGTAGTTTTAATCTGCACAACGCAGACAGGTTAAATAATCTCATAAAAAGCACATGTCCCTTCTTGGATTCTTGTGTCATAAATTACTTGTTTTCCACTGAAACACAGCCAAATTCTATTTCTGATACATATAAACAGCCATTCTCTTATAGTCTTAAAATTAATTGGAGGTATGCCCATAAGAAGCTAGGCATGCTTCATACCTTGCCATCACTTTTACTGTAGGAGATGTTAAGCTGCAAACCCATTTTAGCAAGTATGCAGGGACCAGATGACCCATTAAAAGTGTAATCTCCTTGTTTAGGAATGTCACTTGGTGTAGGTGTTGGTGCAGCAGTAGTCGGTTGGCGAGTCGTCGGTGTTTTGGCAGTCGTTGGTGAAATATCCTCAGGGCATGGAGTTACTGGGAAGGAAAAATTTTTTTTTTTTTTAAATGGTGTAATGTGTTATAATAGCAAACGTGCTAAAATGTAACAATATAAGGTCTATGTAAAAAAAAAAATATTTTTTAATGTACTATATAGAAAATGCAATAATATTAAAAAAATTATATATTTGTTTTATTATTATTATTTTTTTTCCCCATCTCTTCACCACCAGTTTTAAATGAACCGTGACAGAGGTGTCCTAAGAGCAACCTATACCATCTCACCAGCCCTGAAAGAAGTTTTAATTAAGAGGATGTCCAAAGGGAGGAACAAAGATTATAACATTTTGGATACTACCAGTCTAAACATTAAGTGAGGAAATCAATACACACCAACACTGCCAGAAATAAAAATCAAATATATTGTTTTGAAAAATCTAAATCAAAAGAGAAATACAATGGCAAGTGCTTAATAGCCATTTTTACCTTTGTTTCAGCCTACAAGATGACATCCTCATATGGACAGGGCAGCTACCCCAAAAAGTGTGTATAATGCGTGTCTAATGAGAGTGTCTTGATGCACTCTAAGAGGGTGGGTACCAACCTGTTTGAATACGAGATCCCTCAACCTTTCACTTTTATGGTTATCCATATGCCAAGAATCAGCATTTTCCAGGGTTGTTTTTTTTTTTTTTTTTTTTTAATGCTTAGTCCCCAGGTCCCAGTCCCCTGACCTTTTACACAAGGTCTCTTACAAACTAAAAATGGACATTATAGTCACCAAAACAACTTTAGCTTAATGCAGCAGTTTTGGTGTATAGACCATGAAGTCTCACTTTCTTTACATAACCCTGGTCATACTTCCCTGCATGCAGCCTTAATAAACATTTCCTGAAAAATAACCTAGTTTAGGTTCCTGTATTGCACAGTCGGTTTAATCTAGAATTACTTGTTTCCTGCTCTGTTAATAGTTTTAGACCCTGAAGGAGCCTTCCGGGTAGTGATTAAAGTTCAATTTAAGGGGCTTGACCGCCAAACGGAGAGGACGCGGACTGCATGAGCTCCTGCCCGACGGGCAAAATCAAACAAAGAACCCGCAATTAAAAAGCCCACAGACATATCAGGGTGCAGTCCCCACAGAGTTTGTCTGTCACTTGACAGACAAACTCCCGACGCCCGTCGGGGCCGGGAGCACTGGACGCCCACCGTGGCCTACAGGAGCCATAGCGAGACGGCCGCTCCCCCCGAGCTCGGAACGACCCGTCAAACAACCTACCCCCCCTCCACCCGGACCGGTGGGGGTCATCCCGGTCCTCCCCAGCCACACCAAGCACACTGGAGGATGGGCCGCGCAGACTGTAGGGGTGCAACACAGCCAAGATGGCGGCCCAGCACAGGCCCCAGACGAAAGGCACAGACACCCAGCCATCACTCCAGCCCATGGCAGCACTAGATCGGCTCTGTAAAAGCTTTTGGGCAATACTCCGCAACAGCGGAGCCACACACGTTTAAGCTATGAGAGCAGTGGCCGCGTGGCTTCGCCCGGCCACTAGACGCCGCCATTACGACGCCATGCTGAGGGCCCCCAGAACAACTGCCCGGTGGGGCTGCCGTAAACGACCAGCAAAACAGGAAACATTACCCGGGCATACGGGCGCAAACACCCGACCTCACCCACGCAGGAACCTAAGTGCTGCACAGGCCCCACAAGCAAGTTCCTCGCTGAGCCCGAGACTCAGAGCCAAGCGCGGCACTCTGGTGCCCTCTGCGGTTGCAGCCGCCTACCGGATCGCAGTGAACGTGTCCACACGGACACCCGTTGGAGACTCTGAATCACAGCATAGAGGTGCCACTGAATCCACCTGTCAACACAGATTGGGCCCACAGGAACACCTGAATCGCCTTCCAGGGAACGCAATCAAAGCATCCAGAACAGGCATCGGCTGATGCAACCCGGATTGCAGCCCGCGACCCTGCCTGCAAAGCAGAGACTCTCTCCCCAAGGACAGAGGCAAAAGTACCCCAGTTGCATCCTCTTATCTACTTAATCGTGATTAATCGTTACAACCTTTTAGCTTACTCTTGCCACAGTGAGGCTCAGAATACTCTCAACCTACACAGCTGGGCAAACATAGGCACCTCATACATATGTATACACCTGTCGTATGCCCAGTGAAGTGTAAATGTAAGCTTTTAGTAAACTCACACAGCCATATATGTCTAGCCTTGAGCACACCTACCACTGTATGCACGTTTAGCATAGATACCTCCTTACAAATTGTTCTTTCTAGTGATGAGTATACAGATAGTTATCTAGCAATATTCTTGAATGTTCAGCCTGACAATTTAATAACCTAATGCGTGTCCAAGATGTTATGTAGCCTACTGACAGGCATTGCTTCTGGTTATAATATGTTTATGCTACACAACAAGCCAAAAAAAAAAAAAAAAGAAAAAAAAAGAAAAAATGAGGCTTCGTTACTCAGGAAATGTAGTTTCTTCAAATTAATGATGTACAAACCCTCCACTGTAAACCATTATTGCATTTCCCTCTCTATTTTGTACCCACTTTGTATGCCTCAATAAACGAAAGATTGACAAAAAAAAAAAAGTTCAATTTAACAGATCAGACTATAACTTAGAAAGCCTGCCATGGTCTGATTAAAAATTTATATTTAATAAAAAAATTTAAAAAATTAATGCTGGTTGTGCGACTCACAGCCAGTTGAGGTGTGGTTATTGCTGCATAATTAGAAACAAACGTGATTTAATTACTAAATGGCAGAGAATTGAGCAGTGATAATGCAGGGCATGATCTATACACCCAAATTGCTTCATTAAGCGAAAAGTCGTTTTGATGCCTATAGTATATCTTTAAGCCCGGTCATGCACCATCTCCTTAAAGGTTTTCTTCAATTCACTCCAACTGTGCTCGTCCCTACCACCGTCTTTCACCATAGCTGTTCCACTCCTTTCCCAATACTACAGCCTTCTTATACTTCCTCCCACCCTTTCCCTCCACAAAACTCTTAATTTTGCAATTCCCTCACCCACCAATTATTTTCAGATACCATTGTTCCCTTGCAATTCTTTCAATCTTCCTCCATTTCCTGTGCTTTTTTCATTCACTATTCTTTATTACCTGTAGCATTACCCCTTTCATTCTATTGTGCTCTTTTTTCTATTCACAAACATTACATCCTACTTCTAAATTAATTTTCCTCTCAATTATTGTATGCAGAAAGAATCTTCTCCCTCCTCAGATGTACATACTTATGTGAATGGATGTGTTCTAGAAACAAGCATTCCAAATAAATCTAAAGACAAAATTTCTAATTAGATTAAGAATGAGTTTACTCGCCCAGTGTCAGGCTACAAAGCATGTCTCCGTTAACCCTTATGCATACTCATTTACTGACACACCTTGATTTAACCTGTGTAACTTTTCAAAAATGTGCCGTTTCAATTACATACCATAATATCTTGAAATGTTTATGTCAGCTGTTGTGGCATAACAAGCATGATTGCTAATCTTTTGCACAACAAAAGAATTAAAACAAAAAAAGAAAAAAAACACAACAACAACCTAAAGACAAAATGACAAGCTATCATCTGAGCACTGCCTCTGTTTAGTGAATACAAAAATAATCCCTAAAATTGTATTTACATAAGAGTTGCCTATAGTGTACGCCACGATGTGTACCACATTTTCACAGTGGCCCCCGATAACCAAAGATTGAGCACCCTTGCATAACCATTTCAGATATACCTTGTACGGTACACATACAACAGGTTGAGAAAACTGGGTCTGACAAACGTTAAAAACCTTTAAAGAAATACCAGTTCCACTGAAAGCTATTTAATCATATCATACCATTTTCACTGTAATTATTTTTCGTCAAATAGGCTTCAAGTTTAATATCATGAAATGTAGCGTTGACGGCTTCCATCACAATGAGGTGTGGATTAGAGCATTTATACGCTGTATCAGTTTTGGCAAAAATTGAAGTACTATTTGAAGTCGCCATCTTTGTTCCTAGAAAAGAAAAAAAAAAGTGTGGGGTACGGGGGGAGAAGCAAGGTTTAATTTCTCTGAAAACCATACATACAAATTATTATGAATCTGAAAGACATTAGAAACTGTGCAACTTACCATTTTCTGTTGCATTTGGGAACAGGCTAGTGTCTGATAAGTTATAAACAAAAATCAATTCAACAACTTCATAGCGTTGAGAGTCTTTTGTAAAATTTATGCTCAGGAAGTGATTCGCTCCAAACTGGATGGTTAAACTTGGTGAGACGGTTGCATTGCCACAAGTGCTTTGTACACCTACTTTTGCATCGCTTGGCAATGGAAAAGTAATTTTCTCCTGAGGAAAAGATAAGTGCTTAAGTACAGCAGGCATAACTGGTCTGGTTAGTTGGAAGAATAATTTAGAAAGATGTAAAGCCTCAACTATGAATGAAAGTAACTTAATTCTAGTCAAAGGAATTTTATATACCACACACCCTTTAAAATTTCAAATTAAAAGTAAATACTATATAAAAACAGAGTAAAATAAAAAAAAATAAAAGTTTTGCCAAGAGTAAGTGAGAAAATTACCTGTTTAAGTGCGTTGTATTCAACTGTAAAATTAATAGATAGATCTGCAATTATGCAAGTATTGCTTCCATTTTTTACTTCAAATCGAATAGAGGATGCAGTCTGAAAAAGACCTGCAATGAACAAAGAATTATTAGTCTTCATAAATGCACACTTTACAATGGAGTCATTTTAATTTTCAAAAATAACAGGAGTCATGTCACAAGACATTTAAAAAAAAAAAAATGTTTCAATATCAGGGTTTTTATTTTGATGCTGGGGAGAGAAAGCATGAACAAGATGGGCTGTTTTTGAATCCAGGCAGTCTAATGAAGTAGTTACTAGATCAGCGGTATGCAACCTTTTAGTAGTACTGTGACAAAACAAGATCTTGAAGTCTCTTGGCGTACCTGTCCTATTTGTTTAAATTGGGTTGAGTTGTGTCGGTTGCCATATTCTACTTGTGTTATTTATGGGTGCTGCAGTCGCTTTGTAACATTGTATTTGTTTGTATATGAGCGGTTATATTGTAGATGTTCATAGGCAGCTTGGGGTAATCTGTATGATACATGTGACTATGGACTGCTTGTGGAATTGTGTGGATGTGTCACATTGTGTGTTTGGTGGGGTGTACATGTGGGGCTGCTTCTGGTATTGCATGTTAGAGGCTGCTTGTAGGGTTGTGTGCATGTATGTGGATTGCCAGTAGAGTTGCGTTTGTGAACGGTTTGTATTATTTGCATGCTGCAGCTCTGTGTATATTTATCAGTGTGCTTTGCTTCTCTGAGGTACAGAGGGAACTGTGCTGGCCAGGTAAAACTGATGCAGGCTGCTCTACTCAAGTGCGGTGTCCAGTTCATGAGTTTTCTGAGATCTCTTCCTCTAAATGTGCAATGCATAAATGGAGGATGTTTACATTGCAGCTCTAATACTGCCCCCAGTAGCTGTCTACCAGACAGCCACTAGAGGGCTCCTGGAATCCAAACAAAGTTTTGGTCCATTATCGGACGCTGGATGCCCTCACGCTCCATTAGGACCCCCAGTGTGTGATTAAAGTTCAATTTACAGAGCGGGAGATAAATTTTAAAGTAAGTTACATCTGGTTGAAAGTGAAAGCATTTTGTTTTCATGCAGACAGTGTCAGTCACAGCCAGGGAAGGTGTGGCTGGGGCTGCATGTACAGAAACAAAGGTGATTTAAATCTTTAATGGCAGAGAATTGGGCAGTGACACAGCAGGGGCATGATCCATACACAAAAACTGCTTTATTAAAGGGATTCTTCAGTGCCAGGAAACCAAGCCTATTTTCCTGGCACTAGAGAATCCTGGCGTGCCCCCCTCTGTCACTGAAGGGGTTAAAACCCATTCAGACACTTACCTGAATCCAGCGCCCATGTCCCTCGGCGCTGTCAGGCTCCGCCCCCGCTCCTCTGCCGGAGACCTAATGCGCATGCACAGCAATGGCTTTCCTATGGGGATTCCTGCAACGCTGGAGTTCCTCATGCAGAGCGTGAGGACGTCCAGCGTCGTTTAGACGACCAAAAGTCGTCTAAGAACCGGAAGTCCCTCTAATGGCTGTCTTGGAGACAGCCAGTAGAAGAGAACTTAATCCTGCAAAGTAATTATTGCAGTTTATAAAATTACACTTGCAGGGTTAAGGGTGGTGGAGCTGAAGTGGTCTGGGTGCCTACGGTGGCCCTTTAACCCCATCGCAACCGAAGACGGAGATTTTCCGTCAAGCTTGTCCGTGCGTTAAGGACCGTTGACGGAAAATCTCCAGTCATTTACCAATGTTAACGCCAGATCGCGGCAAACGTGAGGTTAATGCTGTTGCTGGGTGCCTCGATGTCAAAGGCAGACCAGCAACCGCCAATTGAGCTGTCCCAGCACATGTGATTGCTGTGACAACCAGTCACAGCGATCACAGTGCTGCTGTGATTCCGGATCCTCCTCCCTCCACCTCTGTGTGGTTTGAGAAGTGGAGAGAAACGGATCGGTGCTGCAACATTGTGTGCCATTTTAGCTTAAAGTGTATCTCGGTTATAAAAGTAATGTTAATACTTTTAAAACAGTGTTAACCCTTTCCTTGCCCTTTTGATCACTGCCTGCAGTGATCAGTATACTGATCACAGTATTTAACTGATCTAATTTTTTTTGTACCCTCAAGGGTTCATTTTTATTTTTTTTATTTTTTTTAACCCTTAGGGGTTAATTTTATTTAATTTAACGTTAATTCCTTAGTTAGCTGGAGTGGGTGGACTTTAGTGGGAATTTGGGAAATTGAGTGTTAGGCTAGTTAGAGACAAAAAGTTTAGAAAAGTTCTGAAAAGTAAAAAAAATAAAATAAAAAAGTTTAAAAAAAAAGTTTGTTAAAGTTACACCTTCATAATGTCTAGAAGGTACACTGCTGAGGAGGCTTATGATATACAAGCAGCCGACTGACGCCACAGACACTGCCTCTGAGAGTGGTGATGAGACTGTGCCAGATACTGCAGGGCCATCTGTTGTAAGCGCCGAGTCCCCTGACCTGGCTCATGACACTGGTGACTGGGAACCCCGAGATGATTTCACGCCTGACATCCCAGTGTTTACTGGCAGTCCTGGAATTCAGTTTGACGTCTAACTACAGTGCACTGGATTTCATGCAGCTATTCTTGGGGGATGATATTTTAGGGGATATAGTCACCCAGACCAACCTTTATGCTGTGCACTACCTGACACTTAATGAGTCTCATCGCTAGGCAAGGGAGTTGGTACCCCACCAGTGTGCCAGAATTAAAAAAAAAAAAATTGGGGCACTAATAATGCTAATGGGCATTATTAAAAAACCCAGCATCAGGATGTACTGGTCCAAAAATCCTGTATGCAGCACCCCTATTTACTCCCAGACCATGAACAGGTCCAGATATGAAGCAATGCTTCGCTTTTTACACTTCAGCGACAATTCGAAGTGCCCCCCCAAGAGATAATCCTCAATACAATAATCTCTATAAGATTCGCCCCCTTATTTCCCACTTCAACAGACAGTTTGGCTCAATTTACACCCCACAAAAAAATATTTGTGTAGATGAGTATATAATGAAATACAAGGGCAGACTGGGGTTTAAACAATATATCCCGGCCAAAAGATCCCAGTATAGGATAAAGTTGTATAAACTTTGTGAAAGTGCCAGTGGCCCAAATTGAAACATAGGCCCATCAAATCCGTCTCAAAATTCTACTGTTAATACCGAAATGGACAGGTCTCCTATATGGCGCTGTAGCTTTACGAAATAGTGCCAAAGACATACAATGGGGGTATCATTGTACTCAGCAGATGTAGCTGAACACAAAGTTAGGTTTTGTACAGGAATAGCACACACTAACTTTACGAAATACACATGAGAAGTTCTTTGTTATAATTTTGTGTGTCAAAAAAACAAAAAAAAAAAACACCTACATTTTAGTCCAATATTTAGCAGGGATTGGCGGTGAAATGGCTACGTAAAAAGTGACAAAATAATGTTAAATAGCCTGTGATGTCTGCTTCATATAAATATATACTTTTGTGTGGCAATTTTGTTATCTTTTATGCCTATTAAGCTTACAAGACAAACATACCAAATTCTAAAATCGCTCCACATTAAAAGTTTATTTTACTCCTTGTGTTTTGGGAGCTGTAACTACCAAAAAAAAAAAATGAAAATCCTAGACACATTATATATTCTGTAAATCAGAACAGCTAAATTAATTTATTTTTCATTACTTTCCTTAACCTGCACAAATTATGCACACATTATTATTGCAAAAACTGAAGAAAAACCCCCCAATATTTTTACATTTTGGGGCATTTTTGTGTTTTTTTTTTTATAATAAATAAGCATTTATATATGTATCTGTTACATCAATTTAAAGCCCTTTTTGTCCTTTAAAAAAAAAAAAAAAAAACGGTATATAATGTGTCGGTGCAATAAAATAGTAAAATGCAAATTGCAGTTGAACGCAAACAGCAAAAAAATGTGAAAATTTCTTGTGTCCTTAAGTGCAAGACAAGCTTTTGAAGCTGTGTCCTTAAGGGGTTAAGCTAAAGTTGTTCTGATGACTAGTTTCCCTTTAACATTCAAAGAAGAAAACCATTAACAGTAGTTTTATATTTAATGTAAAAGTTTATAATTAATATGTTGCCTGGTGTTAGTGGGTAAAGAAGACAATGAAACTAAAAAATGTAAATTGTAAAGGTTACTCCATTGTGGGTTTATATACCACTTTGGCCAGTATTGTTGAATTGTTTTATAAAACAGGATCAAAATGTGTTATATAATGTATTTTCTCAGTGCCTTCTTTCCTTTGCAAAGGAAATATACAAAGGCAGTATTGTGTTTCAGCCTTCTACAGTCACATGTCATAAAAGCCTTTGCCAAGACAAGAAACAGGTTTTAAGGTATCACGTGTATCTGCAACAGCAAATATTATGTTACAATTACAGTTTGAGTAATGCAAAATGATTGTAAGATAGCTGCACCCTAGCAAAGTTATAAACAAAACACCTCTGGTATTGTCGCAAAATCAGCCTGCTCAGCAAACTGCAACAATAATGTTATCAAGACAAATAAATTGAGAAAAAAAAAAAAACAGACTTGCAAATAAATTTATATTTTAAGAAAATGTAATATTGGGGAATTAAAATCAACATTTACTTAAGATAATTACAAATGAAAATACTGCTGCTATTAGAGAGGTAACCCTGTTTTAGACTCTCCGCCACAAACATGTTATTATGCTGGAAGTAGGTATTAAAACAACTGTCATATACAGATTTTTTTTTTATGCTTCACCAATAAGTATTTATTTGTTCCCAATTCCCCACCCTGTATATTAAACTTTGCATTGTTCACAGAGCTGGATGCCCATTCCTGGGGACACCATATTCTAATTGCTGCAAGTGACATAACATCACTGCTTTCTCATGTGCACCATATGCAACGGGAAAGCACTATGGTGACTTCCATGAGCCGCGCACCCCCTGTAAGCGGCAAGCAATGAAAACTGAACTAGGTATACGCTTGAAAATCTTGCAAGGCTTCGGAGGAAGGACAGGATAGAGAGGCATGTATTGTGGGAAAAGTTATCTTTAAATAAATAAATAAATAAAAAAGAAAAAGAAAAATGAGTGCCTCTTTTTGGAAAGGCATTTGATTGAAGAAATGTCAAATTCAAAGTTTCCCATAATATCTTCTACACAAGTCACTGCAAACAGACAATTTCTGTTCTAAATTCATTCATATCAATTTGGATGGTTTGCTTTATGTTGTACCCTATTGATTTTTAATGGGGACGTAGTACACCAACAAAAAATATTGTACACATTGACAAATAGAAATGTATACATGTAAAAATGCCTCTAGTGGCTGCCAGCCACTATAAGTACATTAAAGTGTTAGGAATACAAACTGGTATTCCTAATGGTTTAGTGTCATTGTCCCTAGTTATAGAGGCCCATCCCCTTTCAAATAAAATGTAATAACTTTTACTTATTGTTTACCATTGCTTTGGCTCACTCGCACAGCTTAGCTCCCCTCTTTCCGTGATGATGATGATGATGATACACACCAATACTACTCAGAGCAGCACTGGTGACCTAAAACGCATGAACGGCGAACACGCGTGCTTCCCCATAGGAAAGCACTTAAATGCTTTGATAAGGGGGCTGTTTGGTCACGTGGCTGAATTTTACTATGTCAGTGCCGTGGAAACCCCTCTAGTGGCTGTCAGGAAGACAGCCACTAGTGGTGGATTTAAACCTGCAATGTAAAAATTATAGTTTCTAAAGTAAATAAATAAATAAAATAAACGGCAGTGTTTCACGTTGCAGGGTTAAAAGGACAGGGACACTGAAATCAGGCCACTTCACTGAGATTCAGTGGCCTGAGTGACTTTAGTAGTCATTTACAAAAGACCTTCAACTTTCTAAGGACTTCATGTTTAGTGTCATCACACACACACACACACCATGATTATGCTGAACGCAACACATGCTTGGCATTTTAAAAACATTGGTTTCAATGTTTCTCTATGAGATGTATTAGATTGGACAGAGATCATCAGTCCTGATTATCTTTACAGGAGTCAGATGGGTTGCTACAAGAAAACAGACTTTGCTAGGAAATAAAGTTTAGTTTCAGTTTAAATTGAGAAAAAAAAAAAAAAAAAAAAGACCTTCGTCTAAAGAGGGAAAGGAACACCAGTGTTAAAACAAAAGTTTAATGCTCTAGTGTTCCTTTCAATGACATGCAAGCTGTGCTGTAAACTAAGTCTATTTACTAAGTACCATGTTGACAAGAAAAAATAAATAAGTTTAAAAAAAAAAGAAAAGAAAAAACCAAACCATGACATTTTCAAGATGATGTCTGCCTAATAATACTTTTATGTTGAAGGCTTGCTTACCTATATGTTGACAGAATCATTTTAAACATTGCCAACCTCATACAAACTATAATAGTCTTTGTATATTTAAAGAGCAATATTTCATGACAATTAACAGCCAATGACCATTGTGGACCTTTGCCACTTTAGGATGTCATGTACACTGCAAACTATAATTAAATTGACACTATAGACACCCAGACCACTTCATCTCTTTAAATTGGTCTGGGTGCAGCGACCAGGTCCTACTCAGTCCTGCAATGTAAATCAATGCAGTTGTTGAGAAACTGCAATCTTTACATTGCAGGACTAAGACTGCCTCTAGTGGCTGTCAATCAGAAAGCAACTAGAGGTGCTTCCTGGTGGCTAATCAACTTTTGATTGCCTGATGTTGGACATCCTCATGCTCTCCATAAGAACATCCAGTGTCAGTAAAATCCCCATAGCAAAGCATTGTAGCAATGCTTACCTATGGGGAGGGCTTAATGTGCTCGCGACCCATGCACCATGGGAGTTGTTTTACAATATCTGGGAACCCACCTTTTGGGCACCCCCGCCTTACTCTATAGAATCCCTTTACCATCCAATTCTAATCCCACAAACAGTCCCATAAAAACGCCCATCATGCACTTTGAAAACCACAAACCCTTAATAAAAACCCATACCAGCAATAGATAATATAAGCATATAACAGGGCTGCTACCACTTTAAAAACAAACAAAAAAAAAAAAGTCTGACTTCCGCATAAGGATTGGACTGCCCCAATGTCTACTAACCTCCTGTGCATGTACTGGCTGGCTTTTTAGGTTTTATTTATTTAATATTTGGAATGAAGGTCTAAATCCTCTCGCTTTATACAGTATGTATCTATGTATCTCTATATATGTTCATACAAGAAGGCAGGGATAATAAGTGTAACCTGGTGTATAATAATAATAATAATAATAATAATAAATCTAACAAACAAACTAATTAATTTAGCCTGAAAGATTTCTAGGAGAATAAAGAGGTCAGCCGAGGGCCCTTCCCCTTTGGGCCGGGTAGTAGCCCGGTCGGGGGGGTGGTGGTAGCCCCGGGCTGCTGTCCATGGTCTGTGCCAGCCAGCTTTCTCTCCCATGATGCCCCGCTCCCCGCCTGTCACCTTCCCATCAAACCCCCGTCACGTGATGTCCCGCTCCCTGCCTGTCAATGCCTCCCCCCCCCGGCTCCCCGGACAGGGCCGTTACCGCTCACACCCAGCGAGCTGCACACCCATACTTACTGATGAGAGCGAGCAGTGTCAGACCCCGGGCGCACTCCCCGAGTCTCCGCTTCCCGGCAGCTTCCAGCTTCACCATGGTCCCCGGCTAACCGTGCTCAGCGCGCGCGGACAGGGCCAACCGACAGGAGAGAGAGAGCGAGAGCGAGAGCGGGGTCTCCGGCAGCTGCTGTGACGGGCGGCAGGGAGGGAGTCTCGCGGGAGCTCTGCAGCAACTAAACACTGGGCGAAGCTCCTCACACGGAAAAGTCATGTGAGATGACGTCACGGTGTCACGAGGCTGTGACAGTCTTTTTTTTTTTTTTTCGCAACAACTTTATTAGCAAGGAAGTATATGCTTTTTTTATTTATTTATTTTAACTCGTCTGAAAGGGGGTGGAGGAATTCAGGTTGTTCACTAAAGTGACAATTGTTGGGAATTCATGATGAATTGTAAATTGAAATGTAACGTTGTTATAGGCTCCAAACACCATAATCAGTGCTGACAACCCCTCCCCCCCCCCCAGCTGGCCCAGTCTGGGTAGGAGAGTCCTGATTTCTGGGTCCTGTCCTGATTTAGTTTACAATGAGCATTGCAGACATGGTTCTGAGAGCTGGAAGCCAAACAGGCCCTCCAGGCCATATACTGGGCAGGCTCGCAGCCAGTCTCCACGCATAGGCATGTGCAGCCCATTTCATTAGAGTGTGCACTGGGAAATTCTTCCCCCAGTTACTTCTTAATGTTATGTAATTTGAATATTGATTAATGTGTTGAGTGGAAGGGAGATTCAAGTTAGCTGCTCCTCAGCCCAATATAGCTAGTATCAGGTGCCAGCTTGGGATCGTGACCAGTTGCTTCTGCGGGAACAGAGGCACAGCACTGGCGCAGCAGTCCAGCGTTTGATCACACTAGGCATACTCTGTGTGCACGCCTGCCTCAACCCCTCTTTCCAACTCCGGTCCCACATTGTGCGCACGCCTATGTCCTCACCCCTCTTTCTAGCTAACTGTCCCGTATGCATTACTAGAGAGCCAGAAGCTCTTTGGCTTTGGGTTTTGCTCATTGACTGGGCAAAGTAGAACTAACAGAAGTTACTGCTTAAAAGTTTTTTGACTCAATTATTAGTAACAGACTCCAGGTAAGAAGGCAAACAGTGCTAAAGACGTTCACCCCCAGCATGGAAGCTGAACGATACTTTACTAGATTCAAAAGATAATACGGATTATATTGAGAAAATGTCAGATCTATTTTTCAAAGAAAATGCTTCAGAGGGAATTTCCTTCCAATGCCTTTGGAATGCGTACAAAGTAGTAACTAGAGGATATTGAATCAAACTGGCCAGTCAAGAAAGACCTAGGAGAGGTATTCGTTTATCTGATTTATACATCAAATATTTTAATCTGTCAACTGAAAATAAAAACTATTTTTCAATAGAAAATATGGGTCGGTGTAAAATTTTGCATATTCTATGTTTCTATTGATTATTTATGGATGTTAGAATTGACAGTAATAGATGGTATCAATAAGTCACAAGGTTTTCTCGTATGAGAACTCTGGAAAGTGGATTGGGGGTCTTGGACTTATAAGGCTAGAGTTATACTCTGACGTCATGATACAGAATTAGTGTAGCCAGAGAGAGTGTGTCAGGTTGCTTAAATAAAGTTGGGGTTATCCCCTAATTGGATAGGAATATTGAAACAGAGAGGGAGAAGGGATTGGAGACAGATAAATATTAGTACCTCATAATCCTGACTTCCCATGGCTAGGAAGCAACCAAAAGATAAGTAATTAATAAAACATAAACTGTAATAAATTTTATATAAATAGATTTTTGGAGTATACAACTCGTAATTAAAAGGCTAGGCTAACAAAACCATCCAATAATGAGAAAAAAAGAGTAGAAAAATAGAAACCAAATAATGAATCAAATTAAATACAAATAAATAAAATAAAAAAGGACCAAGCAAGCCAGAGCAGAAAGTAACAGTATACTGCTCCGGTATAAACAAAAAGGAGATACTAACAACTAGTGGAAACAAAAAAACAAAAGTGAGAATAAATATGTATCTATAAGAGAGAAACTCTTGAGAAATAGAGCACACCAAGGGGAGAAGGGTAAATCGTGATTAAAGGAAGGGATAACCTGTAGCTCCAAGTAGTTCCCTAACATGCCTTCGTGGGCACCCCTTAAAAAAAATCTAAACCCTACCCGTTCTCCCCACATCCACATAATTGTCTAATAGTAAAAGTAAATGAAAATAAAGGTGTGATAAAACCATAGAGTGGTGGCCTATTTATAGAGTCATAATAAGCTGCAGTGTCATTCCTAATCTATCCGCCAACCACTACACTAAACTGTCCCAATGCGCATTTCACCAAATAATGACTTTTCCAGGGGATACTCTGACATCAGTATGGGCACATCTATATAGTAACTGAACAAAGGGACACAAGGTCTTTTTCTCTCTCTTGGCTCTTCTTCCTGTACAGCTATGCAACAATGAAACTCTCCCTTCAGGAGTCCAGCAATTATCATCTGCTGTTGAACATCCATGATAATGTAACATCCTTTGTTGTTTTATTATGTATCAGTAGCTAAGAATATACTGTAAGAAATCGTAAGTCAGATTGCATATTGGTATTTTTGGTTAATATAGACTAATATTAACATGGCAAGCCTTTTACCCAAGAAGATATATATATATATATATATATATATATATATATATATATATATATATATATATATATATTAATTAATTATTTCAATCAACTAGAAAAAGACACAAAAGAAACAAGAGTTTACATTTGGCCACCCAGCCAGTCTTCTATTCAAGTTTTGTTCCCACTTCCAGGGGGGAGAGATAGATAAATTGAGTTACAAAGCTGAGTTTTGGAACTGGGTCTGGTCTGGTGTAGAACAGGATCTCTGGAGGCTGTTTGTAACTGTGGTCACAAAAATCAATGTTCTGGGAGAACAGGAAGCAGCTCCATTTTTTGGGGGGCCCTTTACACAGTTCAAGGTTTGGGTCCCAGGGTCCACCTTCATGTTCCACCAATGAGTTTGTTCACAGGGGGTGGAGTGTGTAGGGGATGTCCTGATATGTGTGTAAGCAATGCATTGTGTGAATCTGTGTTTGTATGTGTAAGGGCTGCAAGGTGTGTTTCTGTGTATGTACGGGATGCAGTGTGTGCGTCTGTAAGGGGTGCATTGAGTGTGTGTAAGGGGTGCATTGAGTGTGTGTAAGGAATACATTGTTTGTTTCTGTGTGTGTAAGGGATGCATTGTGCGTAAGGGTTGCATTGCTTGTGTGTATGTGTCTGTGTGTGTAATGCATTGTGTGTTTTTCTGTGTGCAAGGGGTGCATTGTCTTTGTGTGTAAGAGGTGCATTGTGTGTGTGTGTGTGTGTGTGATGAATGTCAATCTCTCCCCCCTCCCTTGTCACTCTCTTCTCCCCCCTGTCCCTCCCTTGTCACTCTCTTCTCCCCCCTCCCTTGTCACTCTCTTCTCCCCCCGTTGTCACTCTCTTCTCCCCTCTCTCCCCTGTCACTCTCACCCCCCTGTCAATTTATTTCTCCCCATCTCCCTGTCAATTTATTTCTCCCCCTCTCCCTGTCAATTTATTTCTCTCCCCCCTGTCAATTTCTTCAATTTCTCCCCCCTCCCCTGTCAATTTCTTCCCCCCCTGTCAAATTCTCCGCCCCCCAAACTCCCTACCTCTGTTGTAGCGTGGCCGAGCCCTGGATGGTCCGCGGGTACAGGGAGCTTCCTGTACCCATCCGGACTAAAAGGAAGTTGTCAGGGTATTTATATTGGCAGACATCTTGTGCTATGATAGAAATTAAAAGTGTATATGCTGAGTCACTTTTGAACAGAGCAGACTCCATTTTGTTATTTTCAAGCTAACAAAAGACACAAGATTTCTATCTGTAAAACTAACCACTTTCCCAGAGCTGAAGGAATGCATAGTATATACAAACCAAGTGATAAGGAGAACGGGGGTTGGATAGACTGTCTAAATGCTAATGGAATAGATGCATATCTAAACACAGACATTTGTGACAGAGGAGATTAAATAATACAATTTTACTTTCTATATGTACAAGATCCCATTGTAAGTTACGGGTCAAAACTTAGTTATAACTGTCATATTAGAAATTATAGCAGAATTTGCCAGACACATAGTCTGGACAAAACTAAGAGAAAACCCTTTGAAGTGAAGGAAAACTTAAGTTATGGCAACCATAAAGATAAAGCAAAATGACGTCAAAATAGCCACCAAGAAAAGTTAACTCTTTCCTGGATAGGTATGTTTAGTGGGACAAGACTGCCCTCTATAGATTAAATACCTAAATTGCGATCCCTAGATTGGACACACCTCCAGTGTTCCTATTGGTCTATCAACTAGTGAATTTTCCCTTTAAAAAGTTAAGACAAAGGGAAGAGAGAGGAGAAGAAGGTAGGCGAGGAATGCAAGGGTATGCAAAGAAAGCAAAGAAGGGAGCAGTCGGGAGCAATGACACTCTAGGACACTCAGAAATTCCTACACACCTCCATGCAGAGAGACATCCAAATAAGTTCCTGAGACTATTCACCTGATGAAATATCTACTCAACTGGTAATTATACTGGTTTAATTTAATTCATTAATTAAATTAATTAAAATTTACTAATAGCATGATATATGACTGGATAAATCACGGTCAGATTTCCATATTAAGAAATCTTAGTTAACTAAAGAATATATAGTTATAAACATTCCATTCTGCAGGTGGAATTAAGAATAACTATATATTAATGTGATAGTATCACGTGTTAGCATACCGCTGTTTTTATCCAGGTGTATTGATTTGCTCTAATATAAGATAAGATATCTTTTTAGGCGAATTAAAAATCTGCTTATAAAATATGGTAGGTTCTCTTATTGGATGGTTCCAGGAAATGACTAATGAACTGGTTTAAATGTTATTTTATTTAAAATTACATAAGAATAGATCTGAATTACCTAGGAGATCTAGCCAGCATTGAAAGGGTTATTCAGTTGATCTAACTGTTAGCCAGGGTTTTATGGCCCTTTGCTCTGAAAAGCTTTGCTTTCTGTGTCTGTAAGGATACCTCATAAATTGTGTAAGTCTTGACAGAAAATGCTGTTTAGCCATTGAAACGTGTATACCCATTCCTTTGTATTGCATACCATTTTATACTGGATATTCATTGATTATTGTCACGCATGTTACATATTATTATTATTAATTATTGGTCATAATAAATAAATCTCTTTTTATAGCAAATTGTGATTTTATTTATATGAAATACTTTTCAATTACACGATAACGATCTTTGGGATCTGAGAGTTGAATTAGTGGGCAATTCTCACTGTTTACTATTATTATCCCATAAATATCCCACAAAGTGCACACTCAGTGTTAGTCCGGCCAGGTACAGGAGACAGATGCTCCCTGTACCCACGGACCATACAGAGCTCGGCCACGCTACAGTGAGGGAGTGACAGGAGGGAGCGCTGAGCGCTTCCCTCCTGTCAGCCCCTCTCCTCATGCTGCGCCCGGGCGGTGTGCCCTTATGGACGCACCAGCCCGGGCAAAGCTGCAGCCGCCTGAGGCTCTCTGCAGAGCGCTCGGGTGGCTGCAGCATGAGGGGGGCCAGCGCTCCTGGCGGCGCCCCTTCCCAAGGGGCGCCCTAGGCGGCTGCCTAGTCCGCCTAACAGGTAATGCTGGCCCTGACTCTGTTACAGAGAATAAGAATATATGCACAGAAAAAGAACCGTGTGTTTGTAAGTAAAGGAAAGTTTTCAAATCAGAAAGACTGTGCAAGATTAATTTCTGCAACTGAGACAAAAAGCACAAGATACAATGTGAATTCTACAAGCAAGCATGAGGCAGAAATTGCCAAGTTTCCAGATCCAAGTCCAGAACTGCACAGATGTGTGGATGAAGCAACAAAATAGACAGAAATAACTGATCTGGTGAGTAACATGGAATTTATAAATGATATTGCAGAGAAAAGTAAATTGCAGTTTGCATTTAATAGCTATTCAGATGCTGTTTTGTGGCAATCTTTATACGCACAATGTGAAATTGACAATAGTGAAATTGACAAGAAATTGTTTGTTAATAAGAAAAAACAAAAGATCAGAAATGTTATGAGTCTAGTCTGTACTTATAATGCATTGATTTGTAAACCAATCAGCAGAAAAAGAAGTAGATTTGATGGGTTAACAGAAGACAAATCAGATTTTTTTTTTAATCAAATATATTTTTATTGAATTTTTACAAAATTACATACATTCATTCTTACATTAACATTTCATCAGAATTGTACATGCATTATTTTCACGATTAGCTCTTAGTTATACACTGTTTTATTAATCTTTTACACTTTAGTCTAATTATTCATTTGATAAAATATTCATCAAAGTAATCATTTAGCGTTTCTACGGTTATATAAGAACCATTAGGAGCTGAAATAGTGCGAAGGAAACCTATATTTAGGACATAAGCCTCACTCATACAAAAAAGGAAGAAAAAAACATATCAAGAGGTTCATATATGAATTTCATTTCATCTGTTACCATGACTGTAAATTCCTTTTATATTTCATTCGATTTCCAATATAATGCCCAGGGGTCTTTTCTCATAGAAAGTTTTTTTTATTAAATGTCTTATCATCCCTTTTTCCATATTGCATTGGAATTGGATCTGATTCAACATTTCCCTAGGACCTGGGATAACATTTAGTTTCCAATAACGTGCTAAACAAAGTTTGATCGCCATAAAAATATGAATAATTAATAATTTAGCACATTTGGGGGTCTTAGGTAGCTCTAAATGGAACAAAAACATTTCAATCTCTATTTTTAATTCAATGTTTAAAACATCTTTTATCAACTCCTTCATCCATTTTTTTAATTTTATCGAGTCCTTTACAAGACCACCAAATGTGCATATGAGTTCCCATTTCCTTTTTACATCTCCAGCATACTCTGGGGTTTTCAGAATTAAACTTCTGTAGTCAATTTGGAGTTCTATGCCATCTATGTATAATCTTGTTGTGTTTCCCAGATATTTATGTTGTGCACCGTTTTTTTTTTAAACCATCTAAAAGAGTTAAACCATATCTCTGGCAAGAAAGTTTTTCCGAAATCTTTCTCCTATTTGGTCATTCCCAATATCTTTCCCCTATATTTTGTTAATTATTGAAATACTATTTTTTTGTTTATCTACCAACAGTGGCGTACTAAGGGGGGGGCGGAGGGGGCGGTCCGCCCCGGGTGCCAGCAGAGTGGGGGGTGCCATGACCAGCCCCCCCCCCCCATGCTGCAGCCGCCCGAGCGCTCTGTAGAGAGCCTCAGGCGGCTGCAGCTTTGCCCGGGCGGTGCGTCCATGAGGGCGGACCGCACCGCCCGGGCGCAGCCTGAGGAGAGGCTGACAGGAGGGAAGCGCTCAGCGCTCCCTCCTGTCAGCTTCCTTTGCTGTAGCGTGGCCGAGCCCTGCAGCATTGATAGTCCGCGGGTACAGAGAGCAGCTGTCTCCTGTACCCAGCCGGACTAACAGGAACTGCACACAGTGTGCACTTCCTGTTAATCGGCTTACAAAACAAAAAATCCCTGTACCCGAGGACTATATAAACTTAACCCGCTACAGCAAAGAGGAGGAGGGTGAGAAAGAGGAGAAAGGGGGGTGAGAGAGGAGAGCTCCCTGTACCCTGGACTATACAGGGCTTGCCACGCTACAGCAAAGGGAGGGAGGGGGGCTGAGAAGAGGGAGGGTGAGAAAGAGGAGAAAGGGGTGAGAGAGGAGAAAGGGGGTGAGAGGAGAAAAGGGGAGAGAGAAATTAGGAGGGGGGTGAGAAAAGGAGGGGGTGTATTAATTATGGGGGGGTGGATTAATTAGGGGGGTGGATTAATTATGGGGGGATGGATTAATTATGGGGGATGGATTAATTAGTGTGGATTAATTATGGGGGGTGGATTAATTATGGGGGAGTGGATTAATTAGTGTGGATTAATTAAGGGTGTGTGTATCAATTAAGGGGGGTGGATTAATTAAGGGTATGTGGATGAATTACTGTGGATTAATTAAGGGGTATGGATTAATTAAGGGGTATGGTTTAATTAAGGAGTGTGGATTAATTAAAGAAAACCTTTAAAAAATTTTACCACTTTTTTTTTTTTGGGGGGGGGGACGGGGGGGTGCCAAGCACAGGATCCGCCCCGGGTGCCAAATGCTCTAGGTACGCCCCTGTCTACCAATGTTAATAATTTATATATATTTGAGTCTTCCAGAATTAATCTGTTTCTCAAAAAGGACATCACTCTTCTATATGAGAAACATTATTTAGAGGGTATATTATAAATTTCCCCTAACCTTTTTATTCCTTGTTCTATCTAACCTGTTAGACCATAATGTCTCCTAACCTTTTTATTCCTTGTTCTATCTAACCTGTTAGACCATAATGTCTCCTAACCTTTTTATTCCTTGTTCTATCTAACCTGTTAGACCATAATGTCTCCTAACCTTTTTATTCCTTGTTCTATCTAACCTGTTAGACCATAATGTCTCCTAAGAATTTGAACACACAAAAAGATGTGGAATAGTGGCGCTATATAATTAGTGAATTGTGGTTTTAGCTGCTATATACACTCCGTGGGTACTCCTTATAACCCACCATACATAATTAAACAACAAAAAGAACAGAGAAAACTTTGGATCTAGGTGGATATTTATATCACCCAGATCTTCAGTTTCTCATGAGTGTAGCGCTAAATATATAGTGAAATTTTCAGTGAAAGGACAGTGCTAACACACGCACTTACCCTATATATTGTGCTTTAGTTTCCTTAGTGATATATAAAAAAAGAGAACATAGAAAAAGTACAAATAATAGTGTAGTATGTTAAATAAATATCCAATAAAGTCCTTTAGTTGTGAATGATGAATTGAAATAGACTCACATTTTTTAGAGCCTTTTACAGTTATAAGGCTCTAAACTTCCAGGTGTCTGTCTTTTTAGGGTAGATCACACGACCCGTCTCTCAAGGTGAAAAAGAGCGTAACTTCCTCTCCACGTTGCATAGAAAAAAGACACAGATATCCCCAATCTAAATGTAGTATTTTAGATACCGATATAAATCAATGTAAATAAAATACAGAATTGCTCACCTTCTTTAGAGCCTGTGGTAACTGGCTCTAAGTATTTTTAGCCTAGTGTCAGTTAATTTTCAATACCAGAGTAATACAAAGGCCCTTTTTGATACATTGCTAAATAATATTGATTGTTATATGGAGATATTTTTTGCTGTATGTATATTGTTATCATTGTCCTTTCTCCTTTCTTGTGTTTTGTTATTATGCTACTGATATATTTGTCTTTTGATATGCCCTGAGTGTGTTTGTGGAGGAAATGGACTACAAAGAAATAGGTGTTACTTCAATTAACTGAGATCGAGGTGCCATTGCACCATGGGACATGTAGTACCCGAAACCGGAAGTGACGCGACGGCATTTTGCCCGCGAAAACCGGAAGTGACGTCAATCAACACAAAGCATGATGGAACCTGTAGTACAGAAGGGCGGAAATGACGCGACGCCATTACGATGATACCAGACGTAATTAATACGAACGAGGAGAGGAAATTTCTGGCGGGAATTTCGAACATTTAAAAGGGGACTCAACCCATGACACCATCAGGAGCTGACTGAGGAAGCCGTTTTTTCGGTGAAACGCGTTTTGGCTAACCAGGTGGACCTGTTAGCAGACCACTCAATACATTTGTATTACATTTATTTGTTTTTATTATTTTCTAGAAGTATGTATACATTTTTAATAGTCTCTTAAATAAATATATATTTTTTATCCACCATTGAATTACACTCTGCGCAAGTGATTCCAGGAAGGGGAAGTGTCACCCCTATTAACTGACACTAGGCTAAAAATACTTAGAGCCAGTTACCAGAGGCTCTAAAGAAGGTGAGCAATTCTGTATTTTATTTACATTGATTTATATCGGTATCTAAAATACTACATTTAGAGTGGGGATATCTGTGTCTTTTTTCTATGCAACGTGGAGAGGAAGTTACGCTCTTTTTCACCTTGAGAGACGGGTCGTGTGATCTACCCTAAAAAGACACAGACACCTGGAAGTTTAGAGCCTTATAACTGTAAAAGGCTCTAAAAAATGTGAGTCTATTTCAATTCATCATTCACAACTAAAGGACTTTATTGGATATTTATTTAACATACTACACTATTATTTGTACTTTTTCTATGTTCTCTTTTTTTATATATCACTAAGGAAACTAAAGCACAATATATAGGGTAAGTGCGTGTGTTAGCACTGTCCTTTCACGGAAAATTTCACTATATATTTAGCGCTACACTCATGAGAAACTGAAGATCTGGGTGATATAAATATCCACCTAGATCCAAAGTTATCTCTGTTCTTTTTGGTGTTCATAATGACTCCTAACCTTTTTATTCCTTGTTCTATCTAACCTGTTAGACTTAGGTCTTGGATGTATATTTCCAAAACTTTAATAGGTGTTTGGAAGGTAAAATATTATTTTCTCATAAATAGAAGATAGTTGGCCAGGTGATGGATAACTAGGAATCCAGGGGGACAGATAAAGGGGTAACTCTGAAGTAATGTAGAATAGAAGAAAGAGGAAAATCTGTCCCCAATAATAGTATAGACAGAAAATGACTCAGGGTGTTTCTAAAAATCTCAAAGATACTTTATTATAGATACCAAAGGACAAACAATTAGATAAGCTAAACCCTAACTGTGGCTACTTGACTAAATGAGTCAATAACAGTAGTCTACGCAGAGAGCACACATACAAAGGGGTAAGGGATAACAGATAAGGGTAAACGAGGACTAAGTATCTGTGGCAGTGCCTCTCAGTACATCAGATACACTAAAATGTGTTGAATCAAAATGGTATCTATAATCGTGTATCCAAAATGCATCTGATGTGCTAAAATGTAACCAGATAATTGCAATAAAGATAATTTGACAGTTACTGGGCAACCCGCCCAGATACAATGTATACTTGACAATTTAAGCCAGAAAGAATCATATATTGCCAGAGAATCAGGGGTCTCTCTCTTATAGTTCAATTAGAATTTGTTGGACTTCGTTATTAGCTACCATTTGGCTTCTCTTAAATCTGCCGGCATATCACTGAGAGGTTATCTCCCAGTATTGATTTATGACATTACCTCTATATTCTAAGGAACTCTAGGACCATTAGGCAGCTGAGGTGATTTTTACTCTCTAGCTACATTGCCGATTGAGGCATTTTCCTATCTATATGATTCTTTCTGGCTTAAATTGTCAAGTAAACATTGTATCTGGGCGGGTTGCCCACTGTAATAAGTGGGGGGAACTAATTAACAGCCAAACTGTATGCCAATGAAGTGTTATTGTGTTCTAATACAGGGATTCAAGCCCCCATTCTACCCTTAGGCAGTAATGGAGTCCTCTGTGAATCACATGGCCTTTCACCAGGCAAAATCAGTTGGGTTGTTGATAAACTCCTTCTCCATTCCCTTCCAATGCAATCCCCAATCCCCCCAGGAGGCACTCTGGTTCTGTTACATCCTAAGGGATTGACTAAGGGAGGTGTGTCCAGCAGAAGGATGGGCTAACCTGTTTAAAGCCCTGTGAATAGCACATTTTCTCCCTCTTTGAATTTACTCTCCTCACCTTCTCTCTCTATCCCCTCTCCCCACTATACACACCCTCTCTCTCTCTCTCTCTCTTACTCTCAACTGACGATCAATGGAGTGGTAACTGTATCACATGTCTATGCCTGTTTTACTATGTTAATTTAGCCTACTTCCCATTGAGTCAATGACTAGTTTTAGTAGCAACATATACTAGCCTATTTCAAATGTATATGTATTGTTTATTTGTTTTATTAGCCCTATTAATAAATATTATTGAATTGCTGAAAGCAAGGAGTGTGGACTCTGACTTTACACTCAGTTTTTAAATTATTATTTTAAGTTATTAATGTTATTATTAATTCCAAGTTTATTCCAACTTGCGAGTTAAACGTTTATTACACCCACTAACTGTCAAATTATCTTTATTGCAATTATCTGGTTACATTTTAGTACATCAGATGCATTTTGGATACACGATTATAGATCCCACTCTAATTCAACACTTTTTAGTGCATCTGATGTACTGTGAGGCACTGCCACAGATACTTAGTGCTCGTTTACCCTTATCTGTTATCCCTTACTCGCTTACCCCTTTGTATGTGTGCTCTCTGCGTAGACTACTGTTATTGACTCATTTAGTCAGGTAGCCGCAGTTAGGGTTTAGCTTATCTAATTGTTTGTCCTTTGGTATTTATAATAAAGTATCTTCGAGATTTTTAGAAACACCCAGAGTCATTTTCTGTCTATACTACTATTGGGGACAGATTTTCATATTTTTTTTTTTTCAAATGTCTTGCTAGTATGTATAGCTTCTGTATGATTTAGTTATCTATGTTTAGATTTTCAAAAGCACTGGGTTCCAACCAGATTATCCACTTTAGAGTTATTTTTTTACAACATGCTTTCTCATATAAATACCCACACTTTACTCCATGAGTCTAAAAATGTTTTAATTTCTTTTAAGAGACTATGATTTAAATGAAAAGTGTAACAATGTAACAATAGGTCCCCCCCCCATTATTTTACTTTAGGGCCCCCATCCGCCACTCTTAGTATTTTTTAAGTAGTTTACTTAGTATTAGTAAATTTGGCTGAAAGACCAATTTAGGTCTTTCAGCCTTTTGGTAGAAAACTCTCTAATACCATGGGAATTAGGGAGTTATCTACTAAGCGGCTGCAAGAGAAGTGCCGAAGTCCCGAAATGCTGAAATTCCGAAGTTCTGAAGTGTCAAAGTGCCGAAGTTGCAGAATTTTCAAAGTTCTGAAGTGTTGAAGTGCCAAATTGCCGAAGTCCCGAATTGCGAAAGTCCCGAATTTTGGGAAATTGCCGAACCGAAAATGTTCCACATGCACATGCCTAGTTTTAATGTGTGTTATAGGAAAGTATTAGGTTAATTAATTAAAAGAAATATGTGCATAAAGGTGTCTCAGAATGAAATGCACTAAAGTAGCAGTTGTTAGGAACAAGCAATGTATGTTATATTTGGTGTAAGCAAATATAGAGTAACTCCAATCATTTTACAGAAGGGAAAACAAAGGATGAATTCCTTGTTACTTCTGGGGTTGATCTAAAATCTTTGATTTAATTAATGAGAATGGGATTTTAATATCATGACTGACAATGGATTACTATATTTTGCAAAGCCTGGACATACATATGTTTTGACTAGATAGAAGACAAAAGTTTTGATAGGATAAAACCAAGATTTGCACATACATTTGATGTAGGAAACAATATTTGTCTTTTGCAGTTTGTTTAATGTGACAAAATGGTGCCAGTGTTAAGACAAGGTGGCTACTATTGCTAAAGTATAGTGTGAAACAATGTTGTTTGTCTGTAACATCTGACATATTACAAGGTTATACCTCCAGATTATTAAACAGTTAGTAAAACATATTGAAAATTGAAATGTGTAGAAAATATATTTTGATATAAAGGACATTTAAATATTATACAACATCACATGGTATAAATGCAATGAACACAAGATGGTGGATCTCATGAGAAGAAATGAGAATGTTGTGTAGTCAATGTAATTTAATGTTAAACTGTGTAATAATAAGATTGAGTTGTAAATGATGTAAGCCATTGTACTGATGCTGCACGTGTTTTTTTGTTTTAATGTAGGTAAAGCGTGACAGATCCTTGTGTCAATAAATTAGGAAAACATTCCTTTAGACAATTGGACATCGGCTGTTGGAAAGAGACTTTTCATCTGACCTGCAAACTATTATAGAAGCTTCTACAGAGTTAATTTGAGACAGAAGATTAACAGACTGAAAAAGAATTAAAGTATTGACACTAACATATATATTAATTCCTAAATATTAACGGAAAAGAAAAGACAATAAATAGTTATTTAACAGTTATGAGTGTATTTACCCCCAGATATATCTCTCCTCCCCGGACTTCTCCCCTGATGTCCTGCAACGTGTCACCTCTTGCTTTTCTTCTATCTCTGATGGGATGTCCTCCCGCTTTCTGAAACTGAATCTTTCCAAAACAGAACTTCTTGTCTTTCCTCCTAATATTAATCCTCCTCTCTCAGATTGGTGGTACCCAACCCATATCAGCCCATCCTTACAAGCACGTTGTCTTGGTGTTACTTTTGATTCTGGCCTCACCTTTGAGCCTCTGTTGTCATATCATGCCAATTCCACCTTAAAACATCGCCCGCATCCGCCCCTTTCTTACACAAGATGTTACTAAAGAGCTTGTCCATGCTCTAGTAATCTCTCACATGGACTATTGGAACTCTTTCCTAATTGGTCTTCCCAATAGCCATATTGCCCCGCTACAATCTGTAATGAATGCTGCCGCCAGACTGATTTTCCTCTCTAGTCGGTCTTCTCACACCTCACCCCTCTGTCAGTCCTTACATTGGCTCTCCTGTATCCTATAGGAGTCAATTCAAAGTGCTAACCCATACCTATAAAGCAATAAACAATCTTAGCCTCTCTTATATCTCCTCACAGATCCATAGGTATGCCCCTTCTCGGTCTCTCCACTCTGCCCGTGACCTTCTTCTGTCCGCTGCTTGCGCCCGTATGGCTAACTCGCGCTTGCAGGACTTCTTGCGGGCGGCCCCCTTCCTATGAAATAGCCTGCCTACCGTCATCAGACTCTCCCCTAGTCTTCAATCATTTAAGAAGTGCCTTAAGACCCATTTCTTTAGGAAAGCCTTTGGCCTCCCAGACTAATCTCTGTCTCACATACCTGTCTCTTGCTCTCTCCTAAAGGGCAGCACTCTACTCTCTCCTCCAGCTCTGCTTCACTCCCACCTAATTTGAGTGCCAATTTCTGTCCTTATATGTTTTATACCCCACCTCCTATAGACTGTAAGCTCTTTTGAGCAGGGCCCTCCTCAACCTAACGTTTCTGTAAGTTTTCTTGTAATTGTCCTATTTATAGTTAAATCCCCTCTCTAATAATATTGTAAAGCGCTAGGGAATCTGTTGGTGCTATATAAATGGCGATAATAATAATACTGAGAGAGTACTTATAAATGTGTAACACATAAAGTAAAATTATAAAAGGATAGTAATATGAAGAGAACTATTATATCATGACCTATACATAGGATGAGAAGTATCCGAGGTAGATAAAACATGAAGTCGATAAAATAAGGATCATGGTTACTTAATACTACAAAGAGTGAGGTTAATATTATTTCATAGATTCACAAGAATGACTAATTTGTTGATATCGAGGTGAAGTAAAAAACAAACTAACAAACTATGGTAACTAAAGGAAGGATTATTTAAATTGATTAATATTAAGTAATGATATACATTAAGAATACCTTTTATATAAGAGTTCAGAGATCCAAGAGGAATTGAATTGAAGTTTAGTTAAGATTATAGTAAACAATTATATTTGAACTAAGTCTATAAAGGTATGGACTAGGGAGAATAGGTTTCTGGATATGATGATATCCAATGAATAAGTTGTTATAAAATGTTATGATTACCCTGAGTTTGTAAGACACAGGCTAGGAATAAGAATTACTGGGCAGTATGACCCAATGTTTATTTTATTTTAGTTTAGTTAGTTGAAGTGTACTAAGGAATACGGATTGGTCAGAACAAATGTTTGGTTAATATTTGGACAATCCTACTTTTATGTTAAAATGTATTACGTTAATAAGTCATCACAATGCTAATGAAGAGAGTGATGATAATGAATTTAAATTATTCTTTCAAAGTTCTTTTAAAGTAAATCATTCTCCTATTGAATAAAACGTTTGTTACAATAAGGTGGGATGTTAGTGGGAACGAATAGATGTGATAGAAAGTTTTCTGGGTGGAGAATTTCTAGAACAATAAGTACTGTCAACAACAGGAACATTATGTAAAGAATTATTATACAACTTCATGGTTGATAATACCACATTCTTTGAATGTTTACAAACTAGTGTGAGTCTTATAAGTAGTGTTGGTATATTACAGGTAGTGAGAGCCTACTGAATATACAAATTAAATATTATGATTGTATAGTATGTAATTCATGAATACAAATGACAAAGAGTTTAAGTTTACTAGAAACTATATGATTCATGGGAATATAAGTGGACGGGATATAAAAGTAATACATGTATTAGTACTCATCAGTAATACCAGATATTGAGAATGAAAATGCTTTGTTATATGTGTCTGTATTAGGAATATGATAGTGATACACAGTTATTATCTAGGAAATTATCATATTGATTCTGTTGTCTACAAAGACATGAGTGTACCTGAGCAGGTAGATCTTTCTGATTGTTTTACATTTTCTAATGGATCAACACTTTGTAAATATTTTATTTTATCCATTTATTATTGTTATATATACATATTATTTTCAAGTAGTTATGATGTAAAATGGATATGGATATCAATACATAGCTGAAACAGAGGGAGTTTGAAGTAAAGTAGGCAGTATGAGTGGTAGAAACTCGACCTTCTAAGAACTCTCATATAACAGAAAGTTGTGACTACATCTCATCTTATGCTCAACGACTGATATGAATGTGATACAAGTGATGCATGAATGGACAGGTTAGTGACATTGTGTTATGGTTTTAAGACAAACCATAAACAGAGGGAACGTAGAATATATTCTATGTTTCTATTGATTATTTATGGATATCTGGATTGACATAAGTAACAGATAGTATCAATAAGTCACAAGGTTTTCTTGTATGAGAACTCTGGAATGTGGATTTGGGGTCTTGTCCTTATATGGCTAGAGTTATACTCTGATGTCAGTATGGGCACATCTATATAGTAACTGAAGAAAGGGACACGAGGTCTCTCTCTCTCTCTCTCTCTTGGCTCTTCTTCCTGTACAGCTATGTAACGCTGTAACTCTCCCTTCAGGAGTCCAGCAATTAGCATCTGCTGTTGAACATCCATGATAATGTAACATCCTTTGTTGTTTTATTATGTATCAGTAACTAAGAATAAACTGTAAGAAATTTTAAGTCAAATTGCATATTAGTATTTTTGGTTAATATTGACGTAAATAAACATGGCAAATCTTTTACCCAAGAAGAAGTGTGTGTATATATATATATATATATATATATATATATATAAAAAATAATTATTTAAATCAAATGGAAAAAGACACAGAAGAAACTAAGGATTTTACAGTCAGTTAAAAGAATACAAATACTTGATCAATCAAAAGATAACGGCTAGAATAGAATAAAATTTACGTAAATTAAAAATTAAATTCTACTATCGAAATAACAAGATTGATTGAATGCTGTTGAACAAACTGAAGAAAAAAAATGGATAAAAAGATTTATTAAATAGTTGAAGGAAATAAGATTTTATATAAAAAAACCAGAAGATATAGGAAATCAATTCAAATTGTATTATGAAAAATTATATAATTCAGCAGCTGAGATTCCAGAAGATGCAATTCTAAACTATTGAAATAACTCTTTAATACCAAAGATCTCAAAAGATCAGTTGAAGTCTCTGAATAAAGAAATTAGTCAAGAAGAGGTTATTAATGGGATTCGCAGATTAGATAATGCTAAAACACCGGGCCCAGATGGTTTTTCTAATGCATTCTATAAAAATTTTGGAAAATTAATTACCCTGTACTTAACAACAATGTTTAATGAAATAACTGGTAAAGGTAAAGTATCAAAGGATCTATTGAGGGCAAATATTCTGCCGATTTTAAAACAGGATAAGTCTCCAATTGAATTGGCCAACTACCGTCTGATCTCTCTGATCAATGTAGACGTAAAACTATATGCATCCATTTTGGCAGAGAGGATAAAACAAGTACTTCCATCAGTAATTCATGAGGATCAAATTGGTTTCTTATTGGGTAGACAATCAAATAATAACACACGGAGAGTGATTGATTCACTGGACTGATTCCTCTTCTGACCCTGTCGGTGGATGCAGAAAAGGCCTTCAACAGGGTCGGATGGGGATTTATGAGAAAGGTGTTGACTCAGTTTGGATTTACTGGTCAGGTAGCGGGAGCAATTTAAGCTTTATATTCATCACCTACAATGAGAATAATTGGTTATGGTATCTGTTCTGGTTTGATGAACATGAGAAACAGAACCAGAAAGGGCTGCCCACTATCTCCACTATTGTACGTATTGTGTATAGAGCTGCTGGCGATTAGTATAAGGAACAACACTAATATAACTGGAATTGTATTAGATGATCGAGATTTAGGAATGTGTCTGTATGCAGACGACATTCTAATTTTTCTAACCAACCCTAAAGAATCTCTTCCAGAGACTATGAAAGAATATCAAGAATATAGTCGTATAGCTAATTATAAGTTAAATGTAAATAAAACCATCGCCCTTGTTAAAAATATAGACAGCGATACCCTCCACTCGAATAAAAATCAATTTGAATTCAGATGGACTGAAAAAGAGTTCCAATATATAGGTATTGTTATTACCTCTGATCCTAGAGATATAATGAGAGTTAATTTTCTGAGATTCATTAAGGATACAAATAGACTCTTAAAAGAATGGGGTTCTCATGAGATCTCTTGGTGTGGACAAGTGAACACAATCAAGGCTTATATCTTGCCAAAATGGGCATATCTGTTCAGGATGATTCCGTTGTCAATTTCTAATAATTAGTTGGACATAATTCAATCAACTTTTACAAGTTTCATTTGGAGAGGTAAAAAACAGGAATAGGCTATCCTTTAATAAAAGAGACATATCAAGCAAATATGATCATACACATATGCAATTTACAACTAAAAGAATCAATATCCCAACCATGGTATGCGATAGAGTCAAAAAAAGCAGAAATAAATAATTTATTATCCTTTTTATGGCGTGACACAGACAAGTTCAAATTTGCAGTGTCAAATAACAACTCCCTCATTATTCAACAAACTATGAGTGAATGGTATGAGATTAAAAAAAAACCTTCATATTTCTAATAAAATTTATGAAGGAGCCAATATTGGTACTATTAATTATTCCTGATATCAACTTGATAACAATTTTATTATTTATATAGCGCCATCACATTCTGTAGCGCTATACAATCAAAGATCTATACGAGGGCTCTCGATTATTCTCTTTTGATGAATTAAAAACAAAGTTTGATTTACCAAATAATGAATTGTTTAACTATATTCAAATACATAGCTTTTTAAAAGAACATGTTATGCATGCAAATAATGAAATAGGCAATTTATTAAGTAAAATATTAAAAGTATATGGAAATAAGACAATTTGTTCAAAAGAGTTAGTTAAAAATGAAACCTGAGATCCCCTCACCCTCAATCTATTGGAAACACAAGTTAAAATGTTATATAGATTGTATCTAGTTCCTACTAGATCGATCAGGATCTCTCAGACTAATCCCGCTACATGTTGGAGATGTATACAATCAGAGGGTAATATGGAACATATTTGGTGGAGTTGCCCTAGGATTATAAAAATCTGGAACTATACTTTTGATACAGTTACAGATTTAACTGGTATAACATTAGATAAGAAACTGGAAGTAGCACTGTTACATTTAAATTGGCAGCAACAGTCTAAACCCAATGTTACTTTAATATGACATTGTTTTATGGCAACTAAAGTCCTTATTGCCAGACACTGGAAATGAATAGAAGTCCCATCTAAAGATCACTTTATAAATCAACTTCTTTATCAGCTTGGTGTGGAAAAAGGGATCAATATATTAAACCCAAGAACAAACTGTAAGCAGACGGTGAAATATGAATATTATATAAATTTGGTTAAGAACTACCATAACAGGCTACCTACCGGATTAAATTTAGATCCATAAACATTAGAGTATTACATGATAAACAAGGAATGGTGTTGCCACAGTCTTGACGTCTAGTTTAAAGGGGCAACTAAAGATACCAAATTTCTGTATTTATAACATGATAAATACTCCCTTTTGTAGTATGAATGTATTTGTTGTAGATACATGTTTGTATTTAATGTACTTCTCTTATGTATTTTATTTACTGGAAAACAAATAAAGACTACTAAAATAAAAAAAATTAAATGGAGGAGAACAAAGGCACTCATTGTACCATAACACTACAATGAACTGTAGTTGTTATGGTGCCTGGAGGGTTCATCCTAGGTCAAAATAGCAAAGCAGGAAAAATTCTCCAAATCACATGTGCTTCCAGTTTGGCAGTTTTGGCCTTAAATGTGAAATTCACTTTGAATTCTGATGATTCTCAGAAAAATAATAGAAAAATAAATTCAGGCCAGGCATTTGACCCCTTCAGGACCAGAGCTGTTTTAACACTTTTTTTGGTGTTTGTGTTTAGCTGTAATTTTCCTCTCTCTCATTTACTGTTTCCATACAATTTATATATTGGGTTTTTCAGGACAAGAAGGGCTTTCTTTACATACCATTATTTGTATCATGTCATAAAAAATAAATAAAATATGGTGAAAAATTGAAAAAAAAAGAAAAAAAAATGCTAAATAGATTAAAAATTTTGTCCTGAGTTTAAAAATAACAAGTGTTTACATGCTTTTTTTGTGCAAGTTATAGGGCTATAAGTACAAGTGTTTTGGCCAGTGTTTGTGACTAAGAAGCCACTGAAAAAGACTGAACATACCCCATTTGCAATGCCTTGGGTTGTCTTCTTTTGCAAATGGTATGCCATCATGGGGGTAATTCTTATTCTTGGGCTACTATCCGCTCTCAAAGGCAACATAACCAACCTGGCAATTTTCAATGTAAAAAAAATTGACCCTTATATTTGACCCTGTAAACACTATAAAACATGTTCACGGGGTGTACTGTTATACTCAGGAGACTTTTGCTGAACACAAATATTAGTGTTTCAAAACAGTAAAACGTATCACAACAATTATATCATCAGTCAAAGTACCGTTTGTGTGTGAATGGATGGGTAGTTTTCGTGGATGGTCAGTGTGATGGGTGCATGGTCTGACCATGTTATGAGGCCTACTGTGGCCATCAGAACTCTGTTGATGCATTTGGTGGGTATCAGGAACCTATCAATCCTTGTGTTGTGCACTGCAGAATGAAAAGTGTAGTCTATGTCTGTGGGATGGAGTATCCTCCAAGGGTCTACGAAATTGTGGCTCAAGATAGTGTCTGATATTTTGAAAGCTAAGGTTCTTTGTTGTCTGCCTGTCCTTGCATGGACCAAAAGGTTTGAGGAGTAGAGGCGTTTAAGAAGAAGTTGGTGTCACCCCCCTTATGACGTCCCCGAATCAGTACAGTGAGAGCAGGCTAAATATCTTAAAAAGGAACTTGTGCTGATTTTCATTAGGTTTCATTATTTACTAGTGTGTATGGGGGCGTTATTAATATAGCATTGGATGAACAAATATCTGCCTTGTTTATCGTCTATTTTTCTGACCAGTGTGAAGGAAACATGTCTACTAATCAGCAAAGATGCCCCTTGATTTTTAGTTTTGAAGCAGAAGTGGAAGTCGTGAGGGAAGAATGCGGAATTAAATTTAGGTCTGCTTTCCCACTTGAAGTGGGTTTCTTGAAAAAAGGTTTTCCTCGCCTCTGCTAAAGCTAGTCACCTCTTGTGGGGTGAGTTTAGACCTTTAGTGATAGTATTGTAAGGGTCATTGGATATACGTGAGTGAGTTTGCTATTCTATTTAGGGTGCCTCTTTTCGGGCTTCCCCTCCTCTCACCCACCCCCGACCCCAACAACACGGTTTTGTCCATGGTTTGAGCTTTCGGAAGCGGTGAGGTTGGTAAGGTAGTTGTGTTGTGTGCATGGTGCGTCACATGAGGAGTGGAGGTTGTGGTTTGATCTAGGTTACTATGGACCTGGATCACACAAAATGAATGTGGCTTGTGCGGACAGAGCCCGGTATGTGAGCATTGTGGTACATGAGTAAGTGTTAAGTAGAGGTTTTTGCTATAACAAATAAACAATAGAAGGGGCTGTCAGAGATGGTACGTGATCGTACAGACAGCATGTATAAGGCTATGGTTAGCCTATTGGGGGGTTGGTTGTCTGCCTGCAGGAGACTTATGCCTTGGGTTGAGAGGCCATGGAGTATGCGCCTGCGTAACATGTTTTCTGCTTGAGGGCGCCCGCTGAGAGCCAGTGAACAGTGTAATTTAGATTAAAGCATTCAATTTAAATCAAAACGTGTGAAGAAAACATAGTAGTATATAAAATAAAAAGGATACTTTAATAAACTATGACATGCTGTAGCGCGAAGGCAAGATAACAGTGGCCCTAATCCGTGACAATTAGATGAGGAATTATTTATATTTTCTAATAATATATATATACACAATATATATATTGTTATTATATATATTATATATATATATATACTTGTGTAATTTAATTCTGATTGTATTTTTATATATTTTATATATTGTATATACATATATTAATATAAAAATACACTTAGTGTGACATTATATACATATTTAAATTATATAGACATATATTATAAATATAACATATGTCTATATATCTTTTATATATATATATTAACTTGTCCCCCCCCTTTTCTCACTTCTGTACCTCCTCCACCGTGGATGGTGAGGCAAGAGCTTCAATGTCGGTGGCCTGCAATTTGGGAACGTCTATGGACTGTAAGAAATCAGTGATGGAGTGGGGAGGGGGTCATGTTGTGTAGTGTGGGGCATTGTTAGCTGTAGAAGTGGTGTTCCAGTCTCTGGCAATCCATGCCGTGGAATGGTGGGGTGGTCTCTGCGCCATATTACTGGTTTTTGCAGGGATAGGAATGTTCTATTTCCGGAGCATTCTGTGGCCCTCGTCTATTGTGAGTAAGTATTTTTCTGCACCATTGCGTCGTATCATCAATCTGGTTGGGAATCCCCATCGATATATGATGCAAGGTTCTATCAGGGCTGCTGTTATGGGTGTCAGGGTTTTCCTCTTGAGGAGTGTGGCAGCGGAGAGGTCGGTATAGAGCTTTAAATTTTGCCCGGCAGGTCTGGAAGGAGTCTGGAGGCTCTCATGACTTTGTCTTTGGATGTGAAGTAGTGGAACTTCGCTATGACGTCACGTGGGAGAGATGTTGGTAGGTTCCTCGGTCGCGGAAGATGGTGTATCCTATCCACCAGGAGATCTTGCGGGGACAGATCTGGTGACAATATGTGGAAGAGGTCTGCAGCAAATAAAGGCAGGTCTTGGGGGGGTTATATCTTCAGGGATACCCCTTAATCGCACATTGCTCTTCCTGTCTTGGTCCTCATGGTCTGCCACTTTGTACGTGAGGAGGTCAAGTCTGGCTGTGATGTCTGTGTATGTATCAGCCAAGGTGTTATGGGCACTGATAATTTCGTCAGTCTTGTCTTCATTATGTGCAGTGCACTCACCTATAGCCAGGGCCGGTGCAAGGATTTTTGCCGCCCTAGGCAAAAGAAAGATTTGTCCGAAACATCGCAATGCCCCACCCATATGAACTAATGCCAGTGCTGCACACAGTGTGTGTTTACATTAAAAAGCCTGCAGGGACAAACTATAGACTCCAGAACAACTTTATTAAGCTGCAGTGGTTCTGGGGACTATAGTGTCCATTTAATGTGAGGTAAATTAGAGATTAGTGTCACTAATAATATACTAGATTGCCTACTTACAATCAGATGAGGATGGTGATGGGCTCTGGCTGCAGTCTGGCTCCACTGGTCTGGTGTAGAATAGGATCTCTGGAGGCTGTTTGCAACTGTGGTCACAAAATTCAATGTTCTGGGAGAACGGGAAGCAGCTCCATTTTTGGGGGCCTCTTACATAGCTCATCTGGGCCCCAGGGCCTGACGGTGAGTATGCCCATAAAGCCCACCCATAAGGCCACCTACATGTTCCACCCATGAACTCACAGGGAGTAGAGTGTGTAGGGGATGTGTTATGTGTTATGTGTTACTGTAGAGGATCTAATGTGTGTGCTTACGGAATGTAGTGTATAGGGATACCAGTTTGTGTAGGTGATGCAGTGTTGTTTGTGTAAGGCATAGAAAGCAGTGAGTGTTTGTGTATAAGGGATGTATTGTGTGTTTCTTGTTGTGTGTTAGGGATGCATTGTGTGAATCTGTGTTTGTATGCATAAGGGATGCAAAGTATGTTTCTGTGTATGTAAGGGATGCAGTGTGTGTGTCTGTAAGGGGTGTGTTGAGTGTGTGTAAGGGATGCATTGTGTGTGTTCTGTGTATATGTGCAAAGGATGCATTGTCTTTATGTGTAAGGGTTGCATTGTGTGTTTCTCTGTGTGTAAGGGAAGCATGTTGTGTTTGTGTGTGTATAGGGATGCATTGTGTGTGTGTGTGTGTGTGCGCGTGTGGTGTGAAAGAGCTCCCTGTCCCCCTGTCCTATAGAGCTCTCCCTTCCATTCCTTAGAGATCTCCCCTGCCCCTTAGTGGTCTCTCCTCACCCCCCCCACCTCCCTTAGTGGTCTCCTTTTCTCCCCGACTTTCCACTAGTAGTCTCTCCTCCCTCCTCCCATCTCCCCCATCATCATCATCTCCCCCCATCAATCATCTCCCCCATCAATCATCTCCCCCCTCCCATCTCTCCCCCCATCATCATCTCCCCCCCATCAATCATCTCCCCCCCATCATCTCCTCCCCCTCCCTCCCTCCCAGCAGCTTCTCCGTGTGCACTTCCTGTCAGTCCGGCCGGGTCGCGGACCGGAAAGGAGCTCGGCCACGCTACAGCAGGGCAGGGGAGGTGAGGCACTGCGGCAGCCGCCTGAGCGCTCTCTATAGAGCGCTCAGGCGGCTGCAGAATTTAAAGGGCCGGCGATGGGGGCGCATGGCGCCCCCTCCTATATGGCGCCCTAGGCGGCTGCCTAGTTCGCCTTATAGGAAGTGCCGGCCCTGAGCACTGTCACACTCATTCTCCATCACTTTCACACTCACCCTATAACATTAACCCCTTCAATTCTGTCATATTCATCCCCCAAAACCATGCCACACTCAACCTATGGGGCATGAATGAGACACATGGAGGGGCTGGGGGTGTGAATGTGACACATGAAGGGACTAGGGAGACCCTAGGGAAATTTTCGCACCAGGGCCCCGTGGTTACGCCTCTCTGTGTGTATGTATGTCTTTGTATGCCTGTCCCCATATGTCTCTGTATGTCACTATATCAGTGTATGTCTCTGCATGCCTGTATATCTGTGTATGTGTGTCTCTGCATGCCTGTATTTCTCTGTATACATTGTTCTGTATGTCACTGTATTCCTGTGTCTTTGTCTCTGTATGGCTGTGTCTCTTTCTCTGTATGTCTGTGTCTGTATGATTGTATGTCTGTGTTTGTATGACAGTATACCTGTATGTGTAGATTGTATGACTGTGTTTGATTGTGTGCCTGCATATCTCTATGACTGTGTGCCTGTATGGTTGTGTGTGTTGCTATTTATCTACAGTGCCTTGCAAAAGTATTCACACCCCTTGACTTTTTACCTATTTTGTTACATTACAGCCTTAAGTTCAATGTTTTATTAATCTGAATTTTATGTAATGGATCAGAACACAATAGTTTGAGTTGTTGAAGTGAAATGAGAAAAATATATACATAAAACTATTTTTTAGAAATAGAAAACTGGAAATTGGCATGTGCGTATGTATTCACCCCCTTTGTTATGAAGCCCATAAAAAGCTCTGGTGCAACCAATTACCTTCAGAAGTCACATAATTAGTGAAATGATGTCCACCTGTGTGCAATCTAAGTGTCACATAAACTGTCATTACATATACACACCTTTTTTGAGAGGCCCCAGAGGCTGCAACACCTAAGCAAGAGGCACCACTAACCAAACACTGCCATGAAGACCAAGGAACTCTCCAAACAAGTAAGGGACAATGTTGTTGAGAAGTACAAGTCAGGGTTAGGTTATAAAAAAATATCCAAATCTGTGATGATCCCCAGGAGCACCATCAAATCTATCATGACCAAATGGAAAAAACATGGCACAACAGCAAACCTGCCAAGAGACAGCCGCCCACCAAAACTCACGGACCAGGCAAGGAGGGCTTTAGTCAGAGAGGCAGCTCAGAGACATAAGGTAACCCTGGTGGAGCTGCAAAGTTCCACAGCACAGACTGGAGTATCTGTACATAGGACGACAATAAGCCGTACGCTCCATAGAGTTGGGCTTTATGGCAGAGTTGCCATTACTTTCAGCAAAAAATGAAATAACATGTTTTGAGTTTGCCAAAAGGCATGTGGGAGACTCCCAAAATGTATGGAGGAAGGTGCTCTGGTCTGATGAGACTAAAATTTAACTTTTCAGCCATCAAAGAAAACGCTATGTCTGGCGCAAACCCAACACATCACATCATCCAAAGAACACCAGCAGCTGGGACTGGGAAACTGGTCAGAGTTGAGGGAAAGATGGATGGTGCTAAATACAGGGATATTCTTGAGCAAAACCTATACCACTCTGTGCGTGATTTGAATCTAGGACGGAGGTTCACCTTCCAGCAGGACAACGACCCCAAACACACTGCTAAAGCAACACTTGAGTGGTTTATGGGAAATATGTAAATGTGTTGGAATGGCCTAGTCAAAGCCCAGACCTCAATCCAATAAAAAATCTGTGGTCAGCCTTAAAGATTGCTGTTCACAAGTAGTGATGTACCGAACGGTTCGCCGGCGAACGGTTCCTGGCGAACATAGCATGTTCGCGTTCGCCACGGCGTGCGAACATATGCGCGGTTCGACCCGCCCCCTATTCGTCATCATTGAGTAAACTTTGACCCTGTACCTCACAGTCAGCAGACACATTCCAGCCAATTAGCAGCACAGCCTCCCTAGCAGACCCTCCCATCTACTGGACAGCATCCATTTTAGATTCATTCTCAAGCTGCATGCTTAGTAAGAGGAGGGAAAGTGTAGCTGCTGTTCATAAGATAGGGAAAAGCATAGCTAGGTTAGGGATAAGGGTATGCTTTTTTTGGGTTTTTTTTTTCTATCTAATGTAAATGCACTTAGTTGTCTGCCACTGCTGCCAGCTTCTGTGTCAGGCTCACAGTGCCCATTTCCCCAGTCAGTGCACCAATTACATCTGGTGTCACAATAGCTTGGATTTAAAAACAAAAAACTTTTTTCACTGTTATAGATTGAATAGCAGTCAGT
>OW240912.1:273152895-273227927 GCA_933207985.1 Pelobates cultripes
ACACACAGACTCTGCTGAGTCCGTACACACACACACATACTCTGCTGAGTCCGTACACACACACACAGACTCTGTTGAGTCCGTACACACACACACAGACTCTGCTGAGTCCGTACACACACACACACACACAGACTCTGCTGAGTCCGTACACACACACAGACTCTGCTGAGTCCGTACACACACACAGACTCTGCTGAGTCCGTACACACACAGAGACTCTGCTGAATCCATACACACACACACACAGACTGCGGAGTCCATACACACAGACTGCTGAGTCCATACACACACACACAGACTGCTGAGTCCATACAGGTGTGCATGGGGATAGTGTATGTGTGTAGAGTATGTGTATGGGGGGCAGGGCAATGTGTGTGTATGGGGGGGCAGTATGGGGGACAGTGTGTGTGTATGGGAGGCTGTATGGGGGGCTGTATGTAGTGTAGTGCGTTTAGACTGTGGGGCAGTGTGTGTGTATGGGAGGCTGTATGGGGGCAGTGTGTGTGTATGGGAGGCTGTATGGGGGACAGTGTGTGTCTATGGGGGGGCAGTATGGGGACAGTGTGTGTGTATGGGGGGGCTGTATGGGGGCAGTGTGTGTGTATGGGGGCATGGGGGCAGTGTGTGTGTATGGGGGCAATGTGTGTGTATGGGGGGCAGTGTCTGTGTATGGGGGCAGTGTGTGTCTATGGAGAGCAGTATGGGGGGCAATGTGTGTCTATGGGGAGCAGTATGGGGGGCAATGTGTGTGTATGGGGGGACTGTATGGGGGGCAGTGTGTGCCTATGGGGGGCAGTGTGTGTGTGTGTATGGGGGGCAATGTGTGTGTATAGGGCAGTATGGGGGGCAATGTGTGTGTGTGAACACCCCCTCCAGCCTACCTGTCACTGGAGTCTGTTGCTGGGGGTCAGGCAGCCATATTCTGCAGCAGCATGGGCTGCTGCTTTACGGCGGGGGCGGGGCTTATCGGCGGGAGGCGGGGCTTCATTTGGGGGCGGGGCCTGTGCCGGGGAGCCAATCAGTGCTCCCTCCGGCCACAGACAGCCCCCAGCAGCTCTCTCCTGACTTCCCTCGGGCTGTAGCAGGCTGTTACAGTCTGAGGGAAGCAGATGGCCAGCTAGTTGCCAGCATTTGGGGGGGCCCAAGGGGGGGCACAGCATGATGTAGGGGGGGCCATGGCCCCCTCTGGCCCCCCCCTAGCGACGCCACTGGCAGTAAAGTCCAATTAAACACCCCCTTACTGCTGATTTGCCTAGTAACAGCAGGAAAGTCCAAACTCATCACCCCTCTTTTACCACCCTCTCTATACATTAAGACCAGGTGTAACTATCTGATTGGATAAATAATGAAACTACGCCCTGTTAAAGAACATAATATAACCTGTGATATGCAATTAAATCTTTGGAGAAGTTTCTGTGAACAGCGTGTGTCTGTGTCAGTTCATTGTGGCCTCTTCCCAGCGCTGCAAAGAGATTGCAGGACAAACAAGAGATTGCTAAATTACACAGAAGTCCATGGCAAAGAAGAGCTCAATTATTTAAAGAGGTCTCATTTTATTCTTACAGGCATGCATGCTGAAGAGCTCTCACATGGGAGGAATGCTCAGTGTTTCTTTTACATGGCAAAGCTCTGCGTTTGGCACTTGGCCAGTAAAGGGTGTTGTGCATGTGTGGGAAGGCTGTGCTGGTGTATGTGGTTGGAGGCTAGTTGTGGGATTGAGAGTGTATAGAGGTGAGTGTTTTTAGTATATTATGTGTAACTGTGTCTGTTTGTGGTGTATTATGTGTGGCTAGGTACTGTAGTGCAGTGGTCTTCAATTGGTGGTCCGTGGACCGGCGTTGGTCCACAAGAATGTATTGCTGGCACTCGAAAGCTTTCACCTGACAATACCGCTTAAGTGTAGCGGTATAGTCGGGTGAAAACTTTCGCGGACCGGCAATAAATTGCCGCAAAACATTTCCCCAGTGCTATGATAATAGCACCGGGAACCGTACCTCCATATAAATTAAATAGCACCAGGAACCGTACCTCCCTATAAATTATTCACTAAGCACTGAACCAAGATTCCCGATTCCAGGGTACTTGTCACGCTGTACCAGATTTGTTCCCTGATCCCCACCAGGAAATTGTCCCCAAAAAGTGTACTGCAAACATATTAATAGATGTAGAAACATAGAATGTGACGGCAGATAAGAACCATTCGGCCCATCTAGTCTGCCCAATTAAAATGTGCTTACACTGTGCTCGGCGTATTAAAACAAACTGTTTTCCTGGCACTGCAGGTCCCATCTCCCTCCCACCCCCATCCCAGGTTGCTGAAGGGGTTAAAATCCCTTCAGTGACTAACCTGTATCCAGCACCGATGTCCCTTGGTTCAGTGTCCGCCCACGCTCATCCCCCACTGACTTCATCCGGCGGGGGAGACCTATTGCACATGTGCGGCCGGCGACGGGGGAGACCTAATGCGCATACGCGGCAATGCCATGCACACGCATTAGACCTCCCCATAGGAAAGCATTGAAAATGCTTCCAATGCTTTTCTATGGGGATTTCAGCGATGCTGGAGGTTCTCACATAGCGTGAGGACGTCCAGCGATGCCATAGCACTAGTAGACAACAGGAGTTAACCCTGCAAGGTAAATATTGCAGTTTATGAAAACTGGAATAATTACACTTGCAGGGTTAAGGGTAGTGGGAGTTGGCACCCAGACCACTCCAATGGGCAGAAGTGGTCTGGGTGCCTGGAGTGTCCCTTTAAGTCACTGCAGAGAGAGAGAGAGAGAGAGACAACATATATAGAGTTACTACTGCACTTGGATTAAAGACCCTGGTCTTTGGCCACATAGCAATGCCCCTGGCCTCACAATTGACATTAGTGAAAATCAGTAATTTTATGGTAAATACCAACATTTTCCCAGAATATTGCAATTTGAAACCTTAGTAAAAGGCTCGATAGAATGTTCAATTTTAAACGTAAGTAATACTAAGTATATATTTTCTGTGCTTTCATCAATGTTAAATGATGTAATCTTATCATTAGTCAATGGAATCATAAGACGGATAAAAAGAACTATGACAAAGCATACCGAAAGTGATATATTAGTGACTGCACTTGAGTTAAAATGAAATAAAGTGGGAAAGATATAGGAGAATGCTGTATAAATTATCTCAAAATACATGACTAAAATATGTTTGATAGATCACAAACAAAAATTCAGTATAAAGCTAATGAAGAACCAGTACACTGGAAAATATATTATTTATCTCACAATGATCACTGCAAGATGCTATCATTCACAGTAGGAAACCACAGCTGAATTTATCCTTCCTGTTGATCAATATTTAAATATTTCCTTTGCTGTATTGAAATTTACATTATATCACTCTAAATATATTATTTTGTTCTGAATTTTGTAATGTAATTTTGCAGAACAAAAAAGTAAATCTACAAAAAAAAAAAAAAAATTGGCAAGAGGGTGTCTACATTAGTTGGTACATACTAACTGGTTAAGTTACTTAAATGATAGTTAACATTAGCACCCTACACATTTTAAACAAATATTTCCCATGATGCTCCTCCAGGATGGGAAATCAAAAATTCACATTGTACAAATTATATTCCAGACAAAATAGGTTTTCCCACTCCTTAGCTGTAAGTCAATTAAAGGGGAACTGTCACTTTTTTTGCAATTGGCACCACTGAAAAAAAACATTGTAAGTCATCTAAAACATGTGTTAATCTTTCTTTTTTTGTGAATCTCACTTTTCTTTTAAATTTACTTTAAAGGGACACTATAGTCACCAGAAAAACTACAGCTTAAAGTGGTTTGTATGGTGTCTATAGTCAGTCCCTGCAGGCATTTTCAGAGAAAAGGCAGTGTTTACATTAAAGTCTAGGGACACCTCCAGTGGCAGTCACTCAACCGGCTACACGAGGTGCTTCCTGGGTCAGTGCTGCACGCTCTGCATGGATACACTGAACATTCCTCATAGAGATGCATTGATGCAATGCATCTCTATAAGAATATGCTGATTGGCCAGGGTGACGTTTGGCTCTATCCCTGCCCCACCTCCTTCACTGAGATCATCAGAATTGACAAGCTCAGCCAATCCAATAATAAGGTAAGATTTAATGCTATCAAGTAAGGGGGCAAGGGGGGCTGGCACCTAAATAGTGTTGACATTATAAGGTCAGGAACAAACGTTTGTATTCCTGACCCTAAAGTAATCCTTTAAATATTTCACAATCCAAATCTGACAAAGACAGGGCAAATACTACAGTTGAGGAAGGAAAATATACAATTTGTTCAATTTCTCCTCTTCTCTGTATCTGATGCTGACTGACAGGAGCAGAGGACACAGCTTATAAAAATGATTGACAAGAAGCTAAAATGGAGACCTGAATGTTTTTTTTTCACACTTCACAAATAAATATTTGATATAGAGATACGTAAACAAAAAAATAAAAATACTGAGAATTTGGAAGAATTACTCCAACCAAAAAACATTTAAATAAAATACTGTTTTAATTAGAGTAACCCTTGCCCAATCTGTACAAATTTAACAGGTTGATCCGTATTTCACCAGTTTATTCCTTGCTTCCTCCCCAGGACACATTTCCTTTAGGACATGCTGTTTCTCTACTCCTTTATGCCCCACCTTCCTTCCCTGAGTTCTTTTTGCTTTTCTTAATCAGTTTACTGCCTCTCCCTCCCATTTTTTTCTCTTCGCAGAGGGGCAGATAGATACCATTTTACGGCCATGGTTTGATAGCTTCTACTGGTACGCAGTGGTATTTCTGTGACACACTTCCCATAACGCAATCGCCTTAAGGGTGCCAGACCTCTGCTCATCATGTAAATAAACATCCCTTTATTCAACTTTTCCTTCTGTTCACTTGTTTTTGTATTTGTACTGGAAATTGTGCAAACATTTTCATAGAACAAATAAAAAAAGGAAAAAAAGCGGAATTACTGACCATGCCAGATGGTAAACCACAGCTTTTTTTATAGTGTTCAATCCTTAATAAGAACATGGCCAGAAAACAGGTCTTCCACAGAATCTCATTAATCTAAAGAGGCTAGAATGAAGCGCATTTCAGACCTGCGTTTGTTTGCCATCTTCAGGGTGCCCAGCAACGAATCACTTAAATCCATCTCACATATGTATACTTTTAAGCAAAATGCTACAGATCCAATGGGAGTATTGTGTATAAGGTATATACAAAAGGCAGAGGAAATAGTACTCAAGCTCTGTGCCAGTCTAAATGAAGAACATGACAACATGAGAACAGTAAATATTATAATGAGTCTGCAGCAAATAAACATGATGATCAGAAAACAGGATGCCATGGCACATGTCTACTACACATGACAGCTACTTTAATTGCCTTTACATATAAATATTCCTTAAGCTGGTATATAAACTGGAAAAAAATATCTGGGATCTTGGGAAACTGTATGTCTGAATTGAAAAGACTTGCTCCATAAATTTTATCATGTAAGTCGAACCTAACTGTAAGATGCACAAATTTGTAAAGGAAACACAAATAAAATAAAATAGAAATAGTTTAGATCAGTGGTAGTCAACCTTTTTCTACCTACCGCTCACTAATGCATCTTTCTTGATGGAAAAATTCCCTTACCGCCCACCAGTTTTTGCGCAAGTGCGGAATATTGGTTAAGAAAGGAGGGTGTTTAAAAAAAAAAGAAAAAAAAAAAGAAATGTACATACATTTATCTTTTTATTTCTACTTTATGCATGTTTATAATGTTTTTAACTTTATAAAGTTTAATTAGAAAACAATAAAGTAAATTGAAATTAGCTTTACTATAGAGATTCTTGAGGCCGATGCTGCGAGACTAAATATTTGATATCTGGTTCGATTTTCGTAAGGAACAAACGAAGGTCTCCTCTTACTTGGTGATATTCAGACGGTTTCTCTGTTTGCTCATAATATGATTAACAGCACTAAAGCCTGATTCTACAAGATATGTGGTAGGTAAAGGTATCAATAAGTTGAACATCATTTTCAACGCAGGCATTTTTTTATTTTGCCAGAGTTTTTGGTATCCACCACTGCCAAAATTACATTTACTCTCTTCATCATATTTAAGTTCTAACATTTGCTGTAAAAGGATTTATCATCCAGTCATGCACTTTTAAGTTCAAAATATCTTGAAATCGTTTTTCCATATTCAATTTGAGTCCTTGAGGTAGCTACTGAACCTTTCAATATTCCCTGGTGTTACATCATTGTTTATAGAGGACAATTCAGGAAACTGATGAAATTCTCTCTTGAAAATATTATGACAGAGAAGATCAAGCTTTTCGATAACTAATGACACAATATTTTTGCAACTTATAAAAGTTATATTGGCTCCTTGAAGCTGCAAATTAATTTCATTAAATCTCTTGAAAATGTCTGCCAAATAAAAGGCATCATTCTTTACTTTTTTTTAACTGTTCATAGCGACCAGCCTCATTATCACTTTCAAAAAACTGTACAACACTATCAAATAATGCAACAAAACGAGACAAGCATGTACCCTTTGAGAGCCATCGAACTTCTGTATGTAAAAGTAATCTAATAAACTGCTCGTTATTGTCCTGGCACAGCTGTCGAAACATTCTATCACACTTGGCATTAGATTTAATCTTATTTACAGCTTTAATTATTATACTTAATGATGAATGGAGACTTGCACTTAAATGTTTTCCTACACTATGTTGTCTGTGCACAACGCAATGAATACCCACAACGTTTGGCACTTCTTCCTTAAAGTAAGCAACAAACCCACGATAGCGGCCTACCATTGATGGTTCTCCATCAGTAGCACATGCAACAATATTGTTCAAGGGTATATTATTTTTTGCAAAGTATGATTTCACAGCATTAAATATTGACAATCCTTTTGTATCTGTAATCAGATTGACAGTGAATAGCATTTCTTCTTGCAATGTATTGTTTTCATCAAGGTACCGTACATATGTCATCAGTAGAGCATTATCATCTGCAATGACAGACTCATCCAGCTGTATGGAAAATGAAGAAATTTGGAGAATACCTATAAGTTTATTTTCAACATTAGCTGCCATTTCGTCAATGCGTCTCTTTACTGTGTTATCGCTAAGGGGCAATGTTTTTAAAACTTCAGGTATATCCTGATGCATTAATGTTAAGATAAATTCTTTGATAGAGAGTATTATCAAAGTTTCTCCAATATTATGGCTTTTACCACTTTTTGCAATTAAGTGTGATATACGACAAGCTGCAGTTAATCCATCCTCATTCTTTGCATGTTATTTTTGAAATGATGCAGCTATTGTTGAATGATTTTGAAATCTTTTATAGATTTCTTGAAAATATTCAATGGGCTTATCTTTATCTTGCGAATGCTTTGTAGCAAGATGTTCTAGCAATCGACTTGGCTTCATTGCTTCATTAGATAATGTCCTGTGGCACAGTAAACACATTGGAAGCTGTTTGTTTGTAACAGATTCAATGAAACCCATCTTCAGATACTCTGGTAAATAGCCACAAGCATATTTCTTTTTTTCAGACATGGGTCCTAAATTTGTTTCACAATTTAAAACTACTTTTACTTTTGATCTGCACTCCACACAGTGCTTTTTCCCCTCCTCTTTTCCCTTTTATTACAAACACCAAAAACAATGCTGTATTAGCTGCCAATTTTTATTGTGTCACCATCAAAAGAAATTCCTTTTCCTGCCTTATTTTTCTTTACCTTCCTTATAGTATATCACTATATCAAGGATCTCTTTTTCCTTTTTTTTATTTTCTCCTTCTCCTTCCTTTACTTATTTTTTTCTTTTCTTTTATAAGATAACAAAACGTAATTTATGAGCCAGACTAAACACTGCTTACTCTCCTCCTTTATTTTATCCCCTTTTTCTATTTTTCTTCCCTTTTTTTGCTAATTTTTTTTTATCTTATCCTTTTTATCTCCTTTCTTTTACCTTCCTTAGGTACAAAAGTAAGGCTGAGTTAGTTAGCTCACTTGTTATTATCAGCCAACAACAATTCTCTCTTTCCCCTGCCTATAACATTTCTTTCTCCTATTTTGCAACTGCTCTGCTCCGTTTCTGCCTGCTTCTGCCTGTCCCTGCTATCAGTTTCCACTCCTCCCCTTCCTCTTCCCATGTGTTTGCGTGCATGCGCGCGTTAGTTCATTGATTTGTGTGCGTTCGCGCCCGCCCGCCCGTCCACTCGAATAAAAGGAGGTTTTAACCTCCGAAATCCCTACCACACACATTCTCGCGCATGTTGGTTGATTGATGTGTGTGCTCGTGCCCGCCCGCACCCGTGTATGTATATATTTGAGCATTTGCAGATGGACTGTTTATGTGCCTGGATATTCAGTATATATTTATGCATTAGCACTCCCCCCTTCTTACTGACCGTATATGGCTCTCATCATTTTATTATTGTGCATTGGTGATGGATAACTCCACCACTGACTGTATGACACAAGCAGAATGACTTTTTCCAAACCACTGTTTTTTTTTATATTTGCTTGTTCCAAAAGTGATACATCAACCAATGTCGTTCAACACATGGGAAGGGAAAATGGATATTGATATTGAGAAAGCTGTGGGTGACAACCTAAGTCACACCTCCCTGCATGTGGCTTAAATAGCCTTCCTAAATACTTCCTGTAAAGAGTCATCTAATGTTTACACTACCTTCTGTTTAATTTAGAATTGGCAAATTCTATTTAATTTAGAATGACATATCTCCTGCTCTGTTAATAGCTGTCTAGATCCTGCAGGTGCCACCTGTATGTAATCAAAGTTTAATTTACAGAGCAGGAGATAAATGTTTAAAGTAAGTTAACATCTGATTGAAAATTAAAAATCTTTTTGCAGGCTGTCAGTCACAGGCAGAGGAGGTGTGGCTACAGAAACAAAAGTGATTAACTCCTAAATGGCAGTGAATTGAGCAGTGAAACTCCAGAGGCATGATCTATACACCAACACTGCTTCATTAAGCTAAAGTTGTTTTGGTGACTATAGTATCCCTTTATTGTACATGGAGAATAAATTCAAGAAAGAGGAAAAATAAACAAAACTAGAAAGAATACATAAGTAGAGTTGAACGGACACCTGGATGTTCGGGTTCGGCCGAACTTCGGCAAAAGGTTCGAGTTCGGACTCGAACTTGACCCGAACCCCATTGAAGTCAATGGGGACCCAAACTTTTGGGCACTAAAATCGCTCTAAAAAAGTCCTGGAAAGTCTAGAGGGCTGCAAAGGGAAGTAAAATGGGGGTAAGAGTAGGACAAGTGCCCTGCAAACAAATGTGGATAGGGAAATAACTTAAAATAACATAAAATACACAAAAATGAAAAATAATAATCTTGAACTAGGAGGATGAGGTGGATGTGGAGTAGGCGGTTGACGAGGCGGTGACCGTGGCGGTGTAGGTGGAAGCGGTGGTTGAGGCGGAGGAGGTAGCCAACACTGTTTTTATTTTTTTTGGGGGGGGGGTAGTCCCCAAAATATTGGGACATATAAAAAAAAGAAAACAAAGAATAAGTGCACTTGAGTATAATAATGGCTGGGTGAGGCCGGTATAAATGTCTATTCTGCACAAGGTACAGACAAGTCTGGTGGGATCCATGTGTAACCGCGGCACAACCGTGGTTCCCTTATTTACCACTATAATGTCTTAAAGCATAGAACTTAGTAGTAGGGCTAACCATACAGATATCTTAGCCATAATTTTATATAGTTAGTGTAAGAGATCCTCTATTTAACATATATAAATCATTGAAATAAGGATTGTCTTGGAAGCAATAAAGTTTTGTCTTTTTGGATATTTATTATATAAAAATATAAATATAGACATATAAATCCATTATAGCAGAGTTAATAAGATTAAACTAAATGCTTGCAAATATCATTAATAGGTTAACATGCCCTCCTGAACATGTCATCATGTCAACCTCTCTGTCATTTTAAGATGGAGCAGCGTCTGTCTCCAAGTCTCTCCTCTGTTTTTTAACTTTTTAAAAGTACACCTATTTATACCTTAGGTGTCTTCATTTTAGGGTCACCGTAGTTCATATATCAAAAAGTAACACTTCTTTTACTTTCGATCCAGCGGCACACTCACTGATACAGAGGTCTGAGGGAGGGGGCGGAGCTAGCTAGTAGCTACCATGCTCCCTCGCGGTTCCCAGAATTCCCAGCATCTACACATCATAGAGTAGGGATTACTGTATGATGTGTAGATGCTGGGAATTATGGGAACCGCGAGGGAGCATGGTAGCTACTAGCTAGCTCCGCCCCCTCCCTCAGTCCTCCTGTGACAAGGTAAGCAGGCACACGGAAGGGGGGGGGAGACAAATATAGGGGAAGGAGGGAGACAAAGAGGGAATGGGGGGACAAATAGAGAAGGGGGGAGACAAAGAGGGGAAGGGGAGACAAATAGAGGGAATGGGGAACAAATAGAGGAATGGGGAAAATAGAGGGGAAGGGGGGGAAAATAGAGGGAAGGGGAGACAAATAGAGGGGGGAATGGGGGGACAAATAGAGGGGAATGGGGGAGACAAATAGAGGGAAAGGGGGAGACAAATAGAAGGGAATGGGGGGAGACAAATAGAGGGGAAGGAGGAGACAAATAGAGGGGAATGGGGGAAACAAATAGAGGGGAATGGCGGGGAATGGGGGGACAAATAGAGGGGTAATAGAGAGACACCAGGGAAGGGGGAGACAAAGAGACAGAGGGGTAATAGGAGGTTGGGGGGACAAAGAGAGGGGTAATAGAGAGACACAGGAGAAGGGGGGACACAGAGACAGAGGGGTAAGAGAGACACAGGGAGGAGTTGGAGAAGAGAGACACAGGGAGGAGTTGGGGAAGAGAGACACATGGAAGGTTTGTTCGGGGGACAAAGAGACATGCAGTAGGGAAGGGGAACAAAGTGACACAAGATTTGTGGGAGGCAACGCTGGGCTGGGTAAAAAAGACAGAGAGTGACTGGGAGAAGAGAAAGAGGCACACAGAGTCTGGAGTTAGAAAGAGACACACAGATGAGATTTGGAAGGGGAGAAAGAGACAAAGTGGCTGGGGCTAAGAACAACACAAAAGGGGCTGGAGGAAAGAGAAATACAGAGGCTGGAGAAGGGTAAAAAGAAACACACAGGGACTGGGATGAAGTAAAAGATGCACAAGGGTCGCTGTAAGAGAAAAAAAGGAGACAATTGGAGACAAGATACACTAAACGAGGTAAAGGTAATAGACGTAAATTGATGTGATCCTGACAGTAATACACACACACATATATATATATATATATATATATATATATATATGCATGTATATTGATGTGTGTATTAGTAACATATAATTATGCCTATAATATTTACACATATAGTAATATACATTTATTTATGCATAATACACACATAAATGTCATTAAATATGTCATATATATATATATATATATATATATAATGAGCACGTATTGGCCCTGTCTTGTTGCTAGTTGCATACTCATGCACAATAACATATTCAAAGTGAAGAGCGCACTTATAGAACTTCAAAATAAACAAGATCACTTCATTTTTTAGTTGTGCAACTGCAGACATTCAGCATTTCAGTACCATTACTAAAATGTCCTTAATAGGCCAAAGTAGTTGTACTGAAACATTACATGCAAATGTACGTCTACTTAAAATAAAGGCGCTCTTTTGTTTATTTTGAAGCCCTATATGCGTTCCTTCGTTGGAGTAAGAGTTTTCAATTTCAAGTTATTTTTTCACCCTCTTTATCAGCACACTATGCTGGCGCGACGCATTATTGGGCTGGTATAGAATTTTTTTCCAGGGCTGATTTTAGGTCCCAGTCCGGCCCTGTTTAGGACCTCCCTTAATGTGGCAAACATACATAACATAACTAAAGGGTGCATACGTCATGGAAATTTTCCTGACTTAGTTCAAGATGGCATCTTAAAGTCTGAATAGCTTATCTGTTGTTTATACTAAGACGTAAGTGTACAGTCGTGGGAGATTCCCGGATTTGGGGAAGTTCCATTAACTTGGGGTTACCACAGTATATTGTGTACTGAAAGAGTCGTAGTATAGCCTTGAAGTTTGTTTGTGCATTATTGTTATTGTAATTCGTCTGGGACAAAATGGCACAAACATATTATGCACTAGGTTATTGCTTAAAGAAACATCTATGAAAAACAATATGTTCCATTTCTAACATCTTGTCAATTTGCAATAACGCTTAAAGACAAAGTACACAGTTTAAGAAATACAACATTTCATTCTAAAACTTGTAATATTTGCTTTTGCCCATAACACATGCCTGGTTAATTTTAATAAATGTGAGCTTGTCAACGTTGGCTGTGGACAGGCGGCTGCGCTTGTCTGTGATAACACCTCCTGCCGTGCTAAACACACGTTCAAACAATATACTTGTTGCAGGGTAGGCCAGCACCTCCAAGGCATAAAGGGTAAGCTCAGGCCATGTGCCCAATTTGGAGACCCGGAAATTGAAAGGGGCAGACCCATCAGTCAGTACGTGTAGGCGTGTGCACACGTACTGTTCCACCATGTTGCTGAAATGCTGCCTCCTGCTAAGACGTTCCATATCAGCTGGTGGTGCTGGTTGTTGTGGCATGCTGACAAAGCTTTTCCACATTTTGGCCATGCTAACCCTGCCTTCTGAGGTGCTGGCAGTGCCCCAGCTGCGTTGGTGACCTCTTCCTCCTCCTCTGCCTTCACCTTGCGCTTCCACTGAGCCCCCGGTGTCAGTTGGGAATGCCCTCAGCAGCGCGTCTAGCAGTGTGCACTTGTAGTCATGCATCTTCTGATCACGCTCCAGTGAGGGAATTAAGGACGGCAGCTCTGATATATCTGGGTAGTTTTTCAGGAATTTCTGCACCACCAAATTCAGCACATGCGCCAGGCAAGAGATGTGCGTCAAACCGGCTAGGCCCAGAGCTGCTTCAAGATTTCACCCATTATCGCACACCACCAGGCCGGACTTGAGGCTCAGTGGCAACAACCACTCATCAGTCTGTTGTTCCATGCCCGTCCACAGCTCCTGCGTGATGTGGGGTTTTCCCCCCCAACATATGAGTTTTTAAACAGCATGCTGTCGTTTCCTCCTGGCTGTGCTGAAGTTGGTGGTGAAGGTGTTACGCTGACCGAATGAGGAGGTGGTAGAGGAGGAGGAAGCGGAGTAGGAGGAGGAGGCAACAGGAGGCAAAGAGAAATACCCTGCAATCCTCGGTGGCGGAAGGACATGCGCCAAGCTGCTATCCGCCTCAGGTCCAGCCACCATTACATTTGCCCAGTGTGCAGTTAGGGAGATATAGCGTCCCTGCCCATGCCTACTGGTCCACGTATCAGGTGTGGACCTTGCCACAGATGGCGTTGCGCAGTGCACACCTGATCTTGGCCGCCAATCTGTTGTGCAGGAAAGGGAAGGCTCGCCTGGAAAAGTAGCGGCGGCTGGGAACCACGTACTGTGGGACAGCCACCGCCATCAAGTTTTTAAAACTGTCTCTCTCCACCAGACTGAATGACAGCATTTCAAAGGCCAGGAATTTTGAAATGCTGGTATTCAGGGCCAGGGATCGCGGGTGGGAAGGGCGGTATTTCCACTTTCTCTCCAGTGTTTGGGAGATGGACAGCTGAACGCTTCCATTGGACAGTGTGGAGACGGTGGTGGACGTGGTGGCGTTGCTGCCACATCCTCTGTTTGCTGGGTGGCAGGTGCCACTGTCACTGCACAGGTGGAGGAAGAGCCAGAGACAGCAGCAGAAGAGGAAGCAGGAGGAGCCTGAGACCTTTCTTAGTTTTTGAGGTGCTTACTCCACTGCAGCTCGTGCTTTGCATGTAGATTCCTGGTCATGCAGGTTGTGCTCAGGTTTAGAACATTTATGCCTCACTTCAGGCTCTGATTGCACAGCGTGCAAACCACTTGTGTCCTTGTCATCAGCACATTGTCTGAAGAACTGCCATGCCAGGGAACTCCTTGGAGCTGGTTTTGGTGTGCTTGGTCCCTGGGTGCGGTGGGCAGTAACAGGCGTACTGTCTAGGGGACGGCCGCTCCGCTTTTGTACCCTGCTCCCTCTTATGCTGTGCTGGTGCTTCTGTGCGACCACCGCCTCTTCCTCCAAACTGGACAAGTCACTCGCATGACCTTGATTCCATGTGGGGTCTAGGACCTCATCATCCTCCACATCATCTTCCACCCACTCCTCAACCCTGCCCTCCTTGCCGGTCTGCACACTGCAGAAAGCCACAGCAGTTGGCACCTGTGTTTTGTCATCATCGGAGACGTGCTGCGGTGGTCCTCGCATGTCCTCATCCTGACACATAAGTGGGTATGCATCAGTGCACTCAATTTCTTCCACTTCTGGGGCAGGGCTAGGTGGATGGCCCACAGAAACCCAGCCAGCAGAGTCATCAAAAAGCATAAGACTGCATCACTTGTGGCTCAGACTGCTTAGCTGATTTGCAAGGGGCTTAGGTGAAAGACAGATGGCCATGGGCTGCAGGTGCCAACTCTGAGCTTTCAGCAGGGGACTGGATGGGAGACAATGTGAAGGAACTGGAGGCACTGTCAGCCATCCAATCTACTATCGCCTGTACTTGTTCTGGCCTCACCATTCGTAGAGCGGCATTCGGGCCTACCAAATAACGCTGAAGGTTCTGTCGCCTACTCGCACCTGAGAAAGGTGTTTCACTTGTGCGTGTAGCTGGCACAGATCGACCATGTCCTCTCCCTGCAACAGGAGCTCCACCAACACCAGCAGCACCACGACCAGGGCCACGTCCCTTATTTGACGCTCTCCTCATTCTTTGCTTTCACCCACCAAACTAACAGATGGTTTAAATTTGAATTTTTCAAAGTGCGATGTAACCACAGTATTTGACGGGTTCTATTTGACTCTCAGATATGAAGTGCACACCCCACATTTACTTTTTAGCACCAAAAAAATTAGAATTTTTAAAAGTGCGATCTAACCACAGTATTTGACGGTTCTGTTTGACTCTCGGATATGACGTGCACCGCAGGCAGCAAATGTACTATTTAGCATTAAAAAAAAATGCGAATTTTTAAAAGTGCAATGTAACCACAGTATTTGACGCTTTTATTTGACTCTCAGATATGAAGTGCACGCCCCAAATTTACTTTTTAGCACCAAAAAAATTTGATTTTTTAAAAGTGCAATGTAACCACAATATTTGACGGTTCTATTTGACTCTCAGATATGACGTGCACCACAGGCCACAAATTTACTTTTTAGCACCCAAAAAATTAGAATTTTTAAAAATGCGATGTAACCACAGTATTTGACGGTTCTATGTGACTCTCAGATATGAAGTGCACCGCAGGCAGCAAATGTACTATTTAGCACCAAAAAAATGTGAATTTTTAAAACTGCGATATAACCACAGTATTTGACGGTTCTATTTGACTCTCAGATATGACGTGCATGCCCCAAATGTACTTTTTAGCACCAAAAAAATTAGAATTTTTACAAGTGCCATGTAACCACAGTATTTGACGGTTCTATTTGACTCTCAGATTTGAAGTGCACGCCACAAATTTATTTTTTAGCACCAAAAAAATTTGAATTGGTCAAACTGCAATGTAACCACAGTATTTGACGGTTCTATTTGACTCTCAGATATGAAGTGCACGCCCCAAATTTACTTTTTAGCACAAAAAAAATGTGAATTTGTCAATATGTCATAGCAGTATTTAAAAATGCCTAGATGTTGCCCACTGAGCTACCAGAACAGGATTAATGTAATGTGCCTGGCACACATGAAGTTGCAAGTGCCCACCTATCAAACAGACTGATTGCTTATTTCTCTGTGGCACTGGGCTGAGGGCAGGGTACAAAAATGTAGTATAGCACCCACAAAAATAATCGCTGTAGTTTGCAGATTCAACACCAGAAGTCTTTCCTAATCTGTCCCTCACAACTGCAGCATCCTCTCCCTACACTAATAAGAGCTCACGTGCAGGGCCGGATTAACATAGGGGCTGATGGAGTTGCAGCTCCAGGCCCAAGTCCATGGAATAGGCCCATTAAACAAAAAAAATGGGCCTACACACTACTCTAGGAAGTTACAGAATATCCCTGCCTCTCTCTACTACTCACTGATTTGTGGGGGAGCAGCTATACAGCACAGAGAGTCCAGATAGCAACTGTATAGCTCAGGTAAGTGAGGGATAGGGGGAAAGGCAGCAGGGACACATGGGGACACTGAGACACTAGGGGGCACATGGGGACACTGAGACACTAGGGAACACACACTAGGGGACACACGATGACACATACACTAGTGGACACTGAGACACTAGGACACAGACACTGGGAGACCTGGGAACACTGAGACACTTGGGGACACTGGAAAACATGGGGACACTGAGACACTTGGGGACATATGGGGACACAGACACTAGGGGACACTGAGACACTAAGACACATGGGGACACAGACACTGGGAGACCTGGGGACACAGACACTTGGGGACACTGGAAGACATGGGACACATGGGGATGCTGAGACACATGGGGACGCTGTGAGACATGGGGACATTGGGAGACATTGGGACACGGAGACACTATGTCCCCCAGCCAGTGTCCCTAGTGTCTGTGTCCCCAAGTCTCCCAGTGTCTGTGTCCCATGTCTCTCATTGTGCCTAGTGTCCCCATGTGTCCCAGTGTCCCCATGTCTATGTCCACAACTGTCCCCATGTCTCCCCAAGTGTCTGTCTCCCAGTCAGTGTCCCCTAGTCTCCCAGTGTCCCCTAGACTCCCAGTGTCTGTGTCCCTAGTGTCTTAGTGTCCCCAAATGTTTCAGTGTCTCCATGTCTCCCAGTGTCTCAGTGTGCCTGGTGTCCCCATGTCTCCCAGTGTCCCTATATGTCCCAGTGTGCACATGTCTATGTCCACAACTGTCCCCATGTCTCCTAGTGTCTCCCAGCCAGTGTCCCCTAGTCTCCCAGTGTTCCATAGTCTCCAAGTGTCTGTGTTCCCATATCTGTGTCCCTAGTGTCTTAGTGTTCCCCAAATGTTTCAGTGTCCCCATGTCTCCCAGTGTCTGTGTCCCTAGTGTCTCAGTGCCCCCATTTCTCCTAGTTTCCCTAAATGTCTCAGTGTCCCCATGTCTCTGTGTCCCCGGGTCTCTCAGTGTCCCCATGTATCTCAGTGTCCCCAGTATCCTAGTGACATGGGGACACACTGAGACATTGGGACACTGGGAGAAATGGGGACACTGACACTGTGATACATAGGGACACTGAGACACTGGGTGACTTGTGAGACTGAGACACTGGGAGACAGGAAGACACTGGGAGCAATCCATCTATACAGCAGAATTAAACTGTGAGTAGTTTGTTGGTGATTTTACAGAATTTTCTCTGATGTCACTCCTTGTGATTTATATCATGTGATGTCACGCATAACTAATTAATTATACAAATGATTAAGGCTGGTATTTTTTTTTCCAAGAAAGGTGGCAACCTTAACTACTCTTCACATACTCTTGCTTAAAGGAGCACTATAGTGTCAGGAACACAATCATTTATTTCTTACCCTATTATGTTAAAACTACCACCCTGGCCCCTTCTTGCCTCTCTAAATATAGTAAAATATTACTTGTATTCAATTCTGCAGCTGCTGGCTCAGAAGTGGTGGTCTGAGCAAATTACAATACTTCTCCATAGGATTGGCTGAGACTGTCAACTAGGCAGGTCAGGGGCAGAGCCAGCACATGTCCAACATAGCCCTGCCAATCAGCATTTCCTCATAAAGATAAATTGAATCAATGCATCTCTATAAGGAAAGTTCAGTGTCTGCATGCAGAGGGTGGAGACACTGAATGGCAGTGTTGCACACTAGGCAGTACTGCCCCAGGAAGCACCTCTAGCAGCCATCTAAGGAGCGGCCAGTGGAGTTATTTTCTCTGAAAAGACAATGTTTACTGCAAAAAGCCTGAATGGAATGATTCTACTTACCAGAACAAATACAATAAGCTGTAGTTGTTCTGGTAACTATAGTGTCCCTTTAAGTTTGGAAGCTTAAGAGGGATGTATGGGAACAAAACTTGTGTGCACTGGCTGACATTAAAGTAGTTTAGGTAATGCACACTGTGCAATGTCCCCTTTCTTCTACACTCACTAGAGACACCTTTTCTCTGTCTCAGACTATACCAGGAACTTCTGCCTGCTAGTAAGAAGGTAAGGAGACAAGTGGACCAGCAAGTGCTAGGGGACAGTCCTTAGAAAGAATGGAGTGAGCGCATCATTAGACGTATTTATGTCAAGCTCAAGGTGCTGCCTGCATAGTATGCCCTTAGTTGGACAGCCTGCATGATTGGCAGGCAGCCTGACATGCATTCATGCCAGGCTGACCTTCCAATTCTTTGGACAAACATGCCCCTTTTTGGGCATGTTCACTGCTTTTGGCAGGTCTTGTCATGTGATTCGCGTGGCGCACCCTTTTACCCCGCCCATTGACTTCCTGCTTCACTGGACACTGCTGTTAGGGGTTATGGATTTACTTGAAAGATGAAAGCATAAATTAGAGGGTGATTAGCATAGGGTCTGTGTTTTCTTATAGCTGCCTCCTATGAGTTTCCCTCCAGCACCATCTCCATCAGATACATGACGCTTGGGAGGTATGATTGTTTTAGTGTTTTTGGTCGATAAGATTCTGTAATTAGGCCCATCATAATTGTCAGCACCAGGCCCACTGTGCTCTTAATCCGGCCCTGCTAACGTGACTCCAGCTTATATAGAGGCTGGGTCACATGCTGCACTGGCCAATCACAGCCATGCTATTAGTAGGCATGGCTGTGATGGCTTCTAAGGGTACACGAGTCAAACGCTTGTTGAATGGTTGCCCTGCAGCTTTTCAAAACACGCCATTAAATCACCGAACACCGAACTCGAACCCGAACTGTTACTGAAATATCCGGGTTCGGGGTCCAAAAATCGTACTGTTCGGTACGAACCCGAACTTTACAGTTCGGGTTCACTCATCTCTATACATAAGGAACCACTAAAATGGTGGTTAATCATGTTCAGTAGAGGGGCATTCAGATGTATTAGAATATGAAAGAGGCAAGAAGTGAAAGCATTTTGAATATGATCTCAATAATTAAAACAACATACATTCACATATGTAATTGGAGTTGACTGCATCCATAAAAGTTAATGTAGAAGGAAGTACAGGGTGATTTGCTCAGTCATTTCAATTAGCTTTTAACCAGATTCTAAACACAGAGAGCAAAGTACAACTGTGTTTACAACACTGTAAGCAAATATCTGGCCATCTACTGCAGCTCTATGTATAGGTGAAGGACAGTTTATAAATTAATACTCCTTAATAAACTATTTAAAAGGATATTGGCATCATGTCACATAGTTTAAAAAGATTTCTTGTTTGATGGCCTCTTAACATCATTGTCTGTCAACCTACACCTACCCAAAATAAACCAGGTGACAATAATTGCTCAGTAGGTTGGGCAACAGCCACAGTTTTATTATTTTTAACCTTTTACTATAAAACATATTGCTGGGGGCGTGGTCTGACTTTGGAGTGAGCTGGATGTGTTCAGCTGAAACTCCGATCTCAACGCACTGCATAAAGCGATATTAAGCTAAAACGCAGAGGGCTAACTAATCCCAGGCCATGGACAAACGACACCCCAAGAAGCACCCTAAAAAGAGCCCAGACCCATGGGCGATGGTGGCAGACTTATTTGCGGCCTCCAGGTCAGCCGTGGCAGCCTTTCAAGATGGCGGCGGCAGAGGACCCGCGGCCTCGTGTTCGTCTTAACGGGCAGATGATTCAATGGCCACCCGTACTCCAGACACCTTGCAGATCCTCGAGCAACTTAGCGAGGTCCGGTCATATTTGGCTTCCCAGAAATGTATATCACTTTGATTAAGGCCATGTATAATAACATTATGGCATAAGTGTGAATTGCAGGAGCTCCCTCCCAACCTTTTCGATTGACTAATGGAATGAGGCAGGGCTGCCCTCTTAAGCTCATTGGAGATGTCTGGGTGCCTTGCCCCTCTCCCCTTAGCCTTGTTAGTGAAAACACTGTGGTTTTGGAGAAACCGCAGTGTTTTGATTACAGGGCTAATCCCACCTATAGATGCTGTCACACACACAGGCACTAAATGGTGCTGGAGCCCCTTCTACAAGCACTACGTAGACAACCAAACATTCATGGAGTTAAAGTGGGAGTGTCAGGATTAGCTGATGCCCAACACGGAGAACTGAAGTAGATATAAAGAAAAATCCTAAGACGTTATACCGGGCCTTAGAATGGCCGGATTTAATGTATAAAAGAAAAAACCACAAGACAGGATAAAGACAAGATGTAGCAATAACTGAAACAATGAACAAGCCACGAGTTAAGGAATGGAGAATTCAGAATAGTCAGGAGTCAAACCAAAGGTCAAGGAATACAGAGATCAGATAGTCAAAAGGGAAGCCAAGGTCAAAACACTAGAATCGATACCAGGAACGCGCTTTCCGATAACCACAATGTAAACCACAACAGGGCACAGAAAAATTGACAAAACAGGTTTAAATAGTCTAAGGCACTCCCTGATTGGCTGGAGGGAAGCATGTGTTCATGGGCGTGTGAGCGTAACACACCCACAGATCAATCATGATATGGCACTTTAAGGGTTGACTGAAAAACCCTTAAGTCTAACAAAGCTGCAGCGGCTGGCGTCTCTAATGTTTACAGACACAGCCACTGTGAGAGGAGGCGGAGCCATCACCAGGGGTGAGTGATGGGCCACATTTCCACGGACCAAGATGTGCCCGCGGCCGGACAGGTAAGAGACCGGTGGCATTCCCCTCAGCGTTTGTGAATGCTGCCGCAACGATGCACACCCGCCGGAACCCATACCGCCCTCTGACAAGAGCAGACCTGGTGGGTGGCATGACAGGGAGGACAGGAATTCTTGGTCTCTGCCTACGCGGATGATGTGCTCTTGACCATAACAGATCCCGAGACCTCAATGATAGCTGTAGGAAAAGTCGTTACACAATATAGCTCAATATCTGGGTATAAAGCAAACATGGCAAAGTCTAGCGCTCTTCCAATAGGGTTGTCTGCGGCGGGCACGGCATAGAATGGCAGGAAATATGGGAGGCTTGTGGCACCTCATCTATAAGTGTTGCGATGCAAGAACAATCTTTTAAGACATTGTTCCGGTGGTACACCACACCGGTCAAACTCTACCGTATGCAGAAGGTGCCCTCCGACATGTGCTGGAGGGGCTGTGGTTTTAGGGGCACATACCTTCACATGTGGTGGGAATGCTCCAAAATGAAAATGTTCTGGGCAGCAATTAAGAATATAATAAGGCAGGTATTCCAACAAACACCTGACCCAGACCCCTGGGTTTACTTACTGAGCAGATCATTTAAAGGATGGACCATACACAAACAAAAGCTCTTACACAAAATTACACTGGCAGCCCAAAGGGCGGCACCGCAATATTGGCTCAAAGTGGATGCCCCACCACAAGTTACAAACAAAATTAAAGATGTGCACCTTATGGTGGGACGATATCCCGCTAGCTGACTGACGTCGATGCACAAAGGGGGACAGTCACTCACCTTATGCCCCCCAAAAACTACCACAGCACCACGATAGATATTACTCTGACTACGACCTGACAGACATCTTTTCTTCTTTTTATATTTTTTTTCTCTTTCCAATATTCCTTTCCTTTCTTCCTCCTTCTCAATACATGTAGCAGCGAACATAAAGGCTGCATTTAGCATAATTGTACTAATCAGATAAGTGAGGTGCTGTGATACGATGTAAGCCCTTTTAACTCTTACCCAAGCCTACGCACACTCACACTGTTTGAAGCGGTAGATTCAGGTTACATAATGTCACTTAAGAATTATTATCCCTCACAAGATAAAAAACGTGATACATCTTGCTTGCAAGTGCGACCGGACTTACTATGCTGATTGTAACCAAGTTATACGCATGTTTCAATAAGTATGATACAATGTAATGCCTCTGATGTTTACACTGCGTATTCTTTTTGTATTTCTGTAAACTATTGCCCGACATGCATGTCACGTATAAATAAAGAATTACAAACAAAATAATAAAACATACTGCTGGCTGTTGGAGCGGTTAACTTAAAAGACAGATAACTGAACCATGTTTTCCAAAATCCTCTGCAGTCTGTATTCATCGCCAAGCCAACTGAAGGCCACAACTTAGTTATGCCACTCTAGCAAGCATAACTGTAATAACAGTAGCTGTTACAAAGAGAAACACAGGGGGAAAAGGGAGAAATATCAGCATAATCCTATATGACATTAAAAAGGGAGCAAGGGAGGGACAAAAACCACAGCTAGTCTCACACAGTATCTGACTGGTAAAACTGTCCCATCTTTTATTGCCAGTTGACTTCCCCATCTCTCATAGGACCAAGTGTGCCCAAGTTTACAAAACGACATGTGGCTGCCACGCAGTGCCGGCCCAAGACGTACTGCCTGGGTCCAAGGATGAAATGCTGCCCCCCTCACCTCTACAACTCCCACCAAGCTACCCCCACATCCATTGCTAGGCCCTAATTAATGTGCCCTTCTCTCTTACCCCATTGTGCCCATACTTACCTCCCTTTATGTAGTGTGGCAGAAAGCAGTAGAGAAGCTTCTGCTTCCTCTTTCCAGACTGACAGGAAGCTGTTCAGTTCTCTCACTGATCACTTCCTGTCAGACCAGGTAGAAGATTAAGATCCACTACTGTGGTGTGGTCCAAATACATAGGCAAACACATTGGCTCATACATGCACAAACAAACCTGATAGAGGGTAATTCCCAATGAGTCCTAAGAAACAGGCAGGCAGACTGATTAGTCGGCACTTAGCCTGTGACCGCGGGCCCGGCGGCTTGCCCTGTATGCCGCCAGACTCTCTCCAATTAGTCTGCCCAGCACTGCCGAGCAACATTACGATGGCAACATTCTGTGAGCTCGCGAGACTTCTATCACAAGGTCTGCAGCTCTGCACCTGGCGGAGCTGCAGACCGTAGAGTGAACCCAATGGACCACCAGGGAGAGACACTGGACCACCAGGGAATTTAATAAGGGTAGGACACAAGTACACCACTACAAGCCAATGACAAGAGTACATACAAATACACCCATACATGCACACATATACTTTATACAAAAACATGCTTACAAACACTCAAACACTGCTCACAAATATAACCCTGCAACGATGGGCAAATATCTCCAGCTGGCATAGCATTGTTGAAGTTCTCCGACAGATAGGAATCTAACTTTTGGTCACACTTGCACTAGAGGGAGGCCCAGAAAACATACTTGCGGCAGGGCCCTCTCCTCATTAGTTCCAACACTGGGATAATCAATGCAAGGTGCCTGAATGAACGGGACACAGAACTTCTGATTCTGACGGAGTCTGTGAGTAAGCAGTTGTATGCCTCTAAGGCTGATTGCCATGATGTGCCAAGTTTATGCATCTAAAGCGGATTTCCATTATGTGCCAATTGTATGCATCTAATGCGAATTGCCATGGTGTGCCAATTGTATGCATCTAAAGCTGCCATGTGCCAAGTTTTATGCATCTAAGACTGTTTGCCATGGTGTGCCAATTGTATGCTTTTAAAACAGAGTGCTATGGTGTGCCAATTGTATGCCTCTGAAGCTGGTTGCCATGGTGTGCCTCATTTATGCATTTAAAAGTAATTGCCATGACGTGACAAGTTTATGCATTTAAAGCGGATTGCCATGGTGTGCCAACTGTATGCATCTAAACCTGGTTGCCAATTTTATGCACCTAAAGTTTCCATGATGTGCCAATTGTATGCTTTTAAAATTGATTGCCATGGTGTGACAATTTTATGCAGCCAAGAATGATTGCCATGATATGCCAATTGTATGCATCTAAAGCGAATTGCCATGGTGTGCCAATTGTATGCCTCTAAAGCTGCCATGTGTCAACTTTATGCATCTAAGACAGTTTGCCATGGTGTGCCAATTGTATGCTTTTAAAACAGATTGCTATGGTGTGCCAATTTTATGCAGCCATGACCATTTGCCATGGTGTGCCATTTGTATGCCACTGAAGCTGGTTGCCATGGTGTGCCAATTTTATGCACTAAAGTTGCCATGATGTGCCAATTTTATGCTTCTAAAACGGATTGCCATGGTGTGCCAATTGTATGCCTCTAAAGCGGATTGCCATGGTGTGCCAATTGTATGCCTCTAAAGCGGATTGCCATGGTGTTCATTTTTAAATGCATTAAGTGGGTCTCGAAAAATTACAGTTTTCAAAAGTGGTTCTCAGCCCATAAAAGTTTGGGAAGCCCTGTTCTAATTTGCTGAATACATCCATCACACACACAGACTGCTTTATACACAATAGCTTAAAGGACCACTATAGTGCCAGGAAAACATACTCGTTTTCCTGGCACTATAGTGCCCTGAGGGTGCCCCTACCCTCAGGGTCCCCCTCCCGCCCGGCTCTGGAAAGGGGTAAAACTTACCTTTTTTCAGCGCTGGGCAGGGAGCTCTCTACCTTCGATCCTCCTCCGTTCCTCCCCGTCGGCTGAATGCGCACGTGGCTGAGCTGCGCGCGCATTCAGCCGGTCGCATAGGAAAGCGTTATCAATGCTTTCCTATGGACGCTTGCGTGCTCTCACTGTGATTTTCACAGTGAGAATAACGCAAGCGCCTCTAGTGGCTGTCAATGAGACAGCCGCTAGAGGCTTTGGGGGAAGGCTTAACCCACTTATAAACATAGCAGTTTCTCTGAAACTGCTATGTTTATAAAAAAAAAATGGGTTAACCCTAGCTGGACCTGGCACCCAGACCACTTCATTAAGCTGAAGTGGTTTGGGTGCCTAGAGTGGTCCTTTAAGCCACACACAAACTGCGTAATGCACACAACTGTCTAATTCACACACACACAATGCCTAATACATACATACACAAGCACAGCAAGCAGTCCTCCCTTACATACACAGGTGAGGGTTGGAAGAACCGCAAAGTTGCCCTTAAAAATGCTCCCCCTCCAGGCACAGGGCAGCAGCTCCAGGATGCTGCACCCTCCCAGTACTCTGCTCTTCAGGAATCATGCAGGTGTCCACATCCTGCCTCGATGGCAGGCAGTAGATGAGCAGTGTAATGAACAGTGTAATTTTGTGGGCGCAGATCATGGGACAAATTGCTCGCCCAACTATTAATGCGTCAGAGGTAATGATGGTGTGTTTTCAGTGCTTATAATGTCCCTTTAAAGAAACTCTGTTTTGGCTGCTAGTCTACTTTAATTGAGATTTGAAATGGAATTGACTAAAGTATTTTCTGAGAATCACTACTTTTGTTTTGTCAGAGGCAGTGCAGGGTACACATGGCATACATAATAGTCATTGCTGGTAACACATACACAGAGTTAGATGCTGCTTATAATTCCTTTTTTCGTTTACCATGATTGCATCTGCACAACTTGACCCTGGCCTCTGGCCCCTAAGGGCTGAAACGTGTTCTACCCTCCAATAAATACACCTTCAGTACCTGGAGTTATGCCTGTATATTCTATTACCTTGTATCTGTGTATGTGAAGGTATGTGTGTCATTCTGTGTATGTGTAGGGATGTGTGTGTGTGCGGTTTCGCTAGTGTGCATGTGTAGGTATGTGTGTATCTATGTGCCAGTGTGTGTGTGTGCCTGTGTAGGTATAGGTTTGTATCTGTGGGTGTGCCAGTGTATGTGTCTGTATCTGTTATTGTGTTTCCATATCACTGTGTGTGGCCGCATATGTGTACAGCCTCTATCCCCTAAACAAGAGTCCCCTATTCCTCCGCTGCAGCCTGTTTCACCCCGCTCTAGCCCACTTAAGTGCCCCTCCCGAGATTTGGTTCTGGATCCGCCCCTGGGACTGGTAGACGGGAATAAGACATGGAGGGGCTTGGGGGAGGAGACACTTGGAGGGGGCAATGAGACACTGGCAAAGGGAAGGAGACACCTGGAGGGGCTGGGAGGGGATAATGAGACACTGGGAGGGGCTGGAGGTGGAGGGGTAATGAGACACTGGGAGGTGGAATGAGACACTGGGAGGGGCTGGTGCTATTGCTTATTACATTTCAGTCTATGGGGAATTAGTTCTCACTTTATGAACTCTCACTTTATGAACTAGGCTTCGGAACAAATTAGTTTGTAAAGTCGGGAACTACCTGTACTGTGTTCCATCTTGAGAAATACCTGGGCGTAGACGTTGGTCAGCCTTTAGTTCTGGTCATCTTCTGTTTGTCTGGAAACATAATAGCAATGTCCAAAAGTAGCAAAGCATTTTTTTTAGCAGCATAAGCCTGTTTGCGGTAGTCATCCAGTGCTAAACTACAAATCACCTTCATATGTGCATCCAAAGTCTTTTTTACAAGCATCTGTCCCGTCTCTTTTCTAATTCCAGCATCCTTGGCCATCACTGCTGAGTCCAGTATTAGGAATTGAGATGGTCCAATCACTTGTTTCTTATGTATAATCGGTTTTGTGAATTATCTTCAATACGTTCCTTATGAAAAACCAATGTAGGTCACATTAGCCATTATTTCACTGTGAGATGTGTCTCTCTATCTAAGATGGTTCTTGGAGATTGTCCTCACAATCATAGAACTTGTATTATGTGCAGTTCAATTCAGTTCAGGTGCTTCTTGGTTATTAGTATAAGCCAAGTGGTGGTGCACGGTGCGTGGTGGGCTGGGAAAAGAAAAATTACCTAATTTTCTCTAATAGAACCAATGGTTCTAATTTCTCCCTAGTGGAGAAATGTGATTGTCAGGGAAAAAAATGTGTTACAAAGTACACCATATAACATTTCATATGGTGTGTCACCATTTGTATCATCAGGTATGTTTTTAACGCTCATCTGTACCAACTAGCAACTTTGTTAATAGTCATGTTATCTCAGCATTTTCCTTTCCAGAACCCCACTACTTAGGGGGTGGTCAGGTACACTGATATCCCATAGTAACCAAAAATGCTGGTGCCCAATTTTGGGATTCCTATGAAGTAAATGCAGTTTAAGTATGCCTATGAAATAAATACAGGACCTCCATCTGAGTGGATTGTCCTGGGATATCAATCTTTCCTAGGGATTTGAGGCTAAAATTTGTGGTGTTAGAGGTTGAACTTTGCACAGGATATAACCAAGTAAACCTGGTACACGCATCAACACATACCAAAACATATTTATAACCATGAGATGGTGCCAAATGTCCAATATGTAGTAATTCAAAAGTAGTGATGTCGCGAACCCGAACTTCCGCAAATGTTCGCGAACCGGCGAACCGGGCGAAACGCCATTGACTTCAATGGGGAGGCGAATTTTAAAACACACAGGGACTCTTTCTGGCCACAATAGGGATGGAAAAGTTGTTTCAAGGGGACTAACACCTGGACTGTGGCATGCCAGAGGGGGATCCATGGCAAAACTCCCATGGAAAAATTACACAGTTGATACAGAGTCTGGTTTTAATCCATAAAGGGCAGAAATCACCTAACATTCCTAAATCACAATGAATATGGATTGACACCTGACATATGACATATTGACACCTTGACATATGGATTGACACCTGTCCTCAGAGCCCCTGATGCACACGGACACAGAGCAGAATAGAGACTGGTCCCCTACATAGGGTCACTTGGCAGATATGGATTGACACCTGTCCTAAGGATCCCTGATACACACTGACACAGAGCAGAATAGGGACTGTTCCCCCTACATCGGGTCACTTGGCAGATATGGATTGACACCTTGTTACAAACTGCTATTTGTAACGGGCCCTTTAAATGGCAAATTGCCCTGTTTCCCTGGTTGTGGAGAAGCCTCTTTGCCAGCCTCCTCCCGCATGACTATGGCCCCTGGGAGATTGTGAAAATGTATGCACTTTTATTTGGTGTGTATGGCCCTTTAAGACTGTCGGTGGGCATATTGGGGCATATGGACTCTTTATGTGACTGGTGCTGGCCCTTTAAACACCTTTTTTGGGACATCAGGAAGATTGGGACACTGTCTTGTTGGGGACACGGCCCCTTTAAGACGGTGTCCCCTGTGTCCCCAGACCTGGTGCAAACCCTTTGTGCCTGCCTTGCTATTTCCCACTTGGTTCAGTAAATGGGAAATTATTTCAGCTGCAGAGACTAAGTCCCATTCGCGATGGGACTTAGTAGTTTTTTCAGCCTGAAATAGACCGACCTCACAGCCCAAATCTATGGAACTGTTTTGGGTAGGAAAATGTGCTTGCGGTCGGTCATAAAGGGACCTCCAGCTAACTTTTTAACCCCTGGATGGATTTGGCTGATTTTTGGTTATGTTTATGTTTTAAGTGTGCTGATTCCAAATATGTAATTATGAAGATGGGATGTGTAGTTTTAAAGTTACAGGGTATGGCTAAAAACTGTATTTTTACTGCCTGTGCTTAATTATGTTAATCTCTTCCCAAACGTCATTTTGTTCAAAGTGGAGAGAATGTTAAAAAAATATATTTTTGTTCGGAGTGTGAGAAATGCTTTTCAGCCGCTTCTAATCTTAAGCATCATTTGAGGAGCCATACAGGAGAGAAACCTTATTTGTGGTGTTTAGTATTGTTCTGATCAGTTTAATACCTTCCGCGTCTCCTATCAGTGGACATGTATATGGCAGCCATTTTAGGAACCGTACACCTGGGACCCGGCGCAAGGTCACTGCTCAACAGGCTTGCAGCTGCATCCTCCAGGAAGAAGAGCCTGAACCCCTTACCGCTGCACGGTCTTAATACCTGTACATGGAAAGCTGCTGTGGTTCCTTGATGAGCCAGCTGCCCGTGAGTTAACATGTCCCGCGGGAGAAGCACTCTGTCCTGTAAAGCCTCACCAAAAAAAGGAGTGGTGTGTTTAGTATTGTTCTGACTGTTTAATACCTTCCGCGTCTCCTATCAGTGGACGTGTACACGGCATTGATTTTTATCTAAGCTGTAAACTTTTGCATAGCAAAGTAGATTCACTGCCATTGAAAAGGAGTGCATGGCGGTGGTGTGGGCCCTCAAAAAGTTGCAACCTACTTGTATGGACAACCGTTTACCTTACTCACAGATCACAACAAATTTGGGGCACTGCGCGGTCAAGCTAATGTGACACCAGATAGGAGTGGTGTGTTTAGTACTATTTTTATCAGTTTAATACCTTCCGCGTCTCCTATCAGTGGACGCGTACACGGCATTGATTTTTGTAACAGGGAGATGGAAGAAGAGGCTTGGTCGGTCCTCTTACTGCAAATTTGGGGCACTGCGCGGTCAAGCTAATGTGACACCAGATAGGAGTGGAGTGTTTAGTACTATTTTCATCAGTTTAATACCTTCCGCGTCTCCTATCAGTGGTCCTGATACACACTGACACAGAGCAGAATAGGGAATGTTACCCCAACATAGGGTCACTTGGCAGATATGGATTGACACCTGTCCTCAGAGCCCCTGATACACACTGACACAGATCAGAATAGGGAATGTTACCCCAACATCGGGTCACTTGGCAGATATGGATTGACACCTGTCCTAAGGATCCCTGATACACACCGACACAGAGCAGAATAGGGAATGTTACCCCAACATAGGGTCACTTGGCAGATATGGATTGACACCTGTCCTCAGAGCCCCTGATACACACTGACACAGAGCAGAATAGGGAATGTTACCCCCAACATAGGGTCACTTGGCAGATATGGATTGACACCTGTCCTCAGAGCCCCTGATACACACTGACACAGAGCAGAATAGGGAATGTTACCCCAACATAGGGTCACTTGGCAGATATGGATTGACACCTGTCCTCAGAGCCCCTGATACACACTGACACAGAGCAGAATAGGGAATGTTACCCCAACATAGGGTCACTTGGCAGATATGGATTGACACCTGTCCTCAGAGCCCCTGATACACACTGACACAGAGCAGAATAGGGAATGTTACCCCAACATCGGGTCACTTGGCAGATATTCAGAATTCAACATTAAAACTGATTAAAATATTTTTTTTATTACACCAGTGGCTGTCTGGTGCCGATAGTGTGCTCTTAATTATGTAAAAAGGACAGGATAAGTAATGAATAAACAGTAATATTCCAAGTGCTGAAAACAAACTCAGCTCAACTAATCAACCCCATTGGGGAATGCCAAAAACAAGACAGCTTCCAACCCAGATCATAAAATAAAAACATACCTTTTTTATCATCGCCAAAATACTCCGATAATAAACATAGAAGGGACAGCAAAAGAGAGAGTCGTAACGGACTCACCCGTACTCCGACCGAGTACCTTCCGTTGATGGACGCTTCCTCGCTTGAGTCGAGGACCACAATCACCGCACTGGACACCACAACTACCGCATACTCCACAACCGCCGTAGCTTAACTGGTAGTCTCGCCATCTTCCTTACACTCTGGATCAGCTTCTGTCCTCCAGGACCATGTGGGGAAAGACCTCTTCCTTCCAACCGGTATGAACCTCCGACAACCAGGACGGTGTTGGGAAGACCTCTCCTCCAGGAGAGCGTATCAGGAACAAGCTCTTAAAAGAGCTTAGTGATTAGTGCTCAAGGGAGTATGCAGAGCATAGCAATCCCCAGTGTGAGTATAGCAGTTACCCTCAAATCACAAGATAAGACTACATGTTAAAGGGTCAAACAGGAACAGAATGCACTGAGGCTTTATTGCTCTTATATACACATTTTCCAACAAGGTTACCACCCACGTGGACCTTGTTGGATATTGAAAACATAAGCGTTCCAACCAATCATAAACAGACACACAGTTAAACACATACATTACAGAAAACTCCTCTCCTCTGCCTGTGATATAATTACTGAACACAATGGGCTAACGTAATTATCACAGGCAGGAAAATATACAGTTTTACACAATATTCATAACTTTAAAACTATACATGCAATTTTAATAAACATTTTTAGAAACAGTATAACTAGGGAACAAACATTTCCAAATTTCATTCAATTTGGTCCAGTAGTTCAAAAGATAAATGGAAGTCCTATTGGCTTTCCTGCCCAAAAAAGTTCCATAGATTTGGGCTGTGCGGTCGGTCTATTACACATAGAAAAAAAGACTAAGTCCCATTCGAATGCACGAACGGTTTCCGTTCGTGCAAATATCCCATTATAACGTGGCGTTCGAATAGTCGAACACCGTTCGACTCTATTTGAATGTAATAGTTCCAGGGAAAATAAAACTTCAGCGGTGTTTGTGCCGTTGAGTAGCCAATTTCAGTTCCACGAACTCGACGGCAAAACACCGCTGACCACATTCGGCTGAATTCAAATGGCCACCACCACGTGTTTGGTTTTCCGAATGGCGGCCACTTCGACTGTGCGGCACTTCGACTGCATCCGAAGTGCCATAACAAAAGTACAGATCCTTACCCAGTGCATTTAAAGGGCCAGAAATAGTCACATAAAAGTCCATAAGCCCAAATAGTGTTTTTAAAGGGCAAACTCTCCCAGGGGCCATAGTCACAAGGCAAGAGGCTGGCAATTAGTCCTCTTCAGACACAAGTGGCAAACGTCACTTCGTCACAAACGTGGACCAGCTTCTAACGAGTTTTGTGCAATAAGTGCTTCATCCGAGAAGACACAGGTAAGTACAATAAAATTGGGGAGGTGTAAGGGAAAACACACAAAAGGGAGAGTCATCATACATAATTGGAATAGAACAATTAAATCCAAAGATTAAAACATTTGATTTTATAAGGTACTTAACCAACAAGTGATGTCAGAGAAAGTCGTATTGAAACGTCGTGACTAATATGGTGACTACCAACAGATTATTAAATAGCAAATTGTGGTCAAAATCCACTAAGTAGAAAAAGTAAAGATATAAACATTATTGTCACATTCCAGGGAGCATAATGCAGACTGACGGCATTAAAACACTATACTAAAACCACGGACTTGCTACATTAATACAAACATCAAACAATCAGATTATAAAAAAAGTAAATGTAGTAATTATAGTATAACCAAGGAAAAGAGTGGCACAGGTATTTAAAGAGAAAGTGCATACGTAATGAACGATCTCAGGTCTTCAACTATATGGGACTGTGTCCAGCAAGCAAATGAAAGGGTTAAAAACCATGAGATAGATGTTTGCACAACCTATATAAACGTTTCATTATCTACAAAATAATGTAAAATGATTTACACTGGAGAAGGATTAAATAAAACACAGACCAGGTTATTTATAAAGTGAATTTTAAATTTAAGGTCGCTTTCAGTTCAGCTGCTCTGGACTTAAATTTAAAATGTATTTAGAATTCTCATATTCGTGAATAACTCTCTGGAGTGATTCCTTTTGTCCTCCTCCGCCTCCCAGCAGAGGTCCATAGAACTAGAGAGGTCCAGAAGGTGCTTGCGAATTGTTTCACTATGGCTCCCCGAGATTCGTTATCTTCTTTCTCTGTTATTTTATTTATAAACTGTCGACATATCCTCCATCGCTTTACAATGGAGTAATAATACATACAAGGATACGATGGTAAGTGGTTTTAGGAGAATGGTCTATGTAGTGTCCACAGCCATGGTTATTGCTTATTCTATTTGCTCCACATCAAGAAGCTGTATAGATGCAGGGCTCATATCCAATTATTCCACTGAGATGTATTACTATTATTTATTATAATGAGGTTGAAAAATGTTTTCTTTAATGATATATTATTTATCTAATTTCTCCTGATGAGCAGTAACGTGAATTTATTTAATGTTAATTTATTTGTGCAAGTTGTGCTGGTCACTTATTATCATCATTTGTCAATATGTAAGCGTTCAATGTCGCTACGTATTGCTCTAACAGAGTCCGGTAAAGTCTTCGTAAGTTCATGAAAAAACATCAGTGGGTCCAATCTAAGAATAATAAAAAGATGTCAATTTTAATTTTCACATTTCCTTTAAATATCATATTTTTGTTATAAAAAAAATGCAGTCCCCTGGCCACATAAATACTGGCCATATAAATACTCATTCTAAATTACTACTATTAGGTATTGCATTTTAAAAACTCAAATGTGTTAATGTTATAGATTTAGGAGTGGCCATTTGTGCATTCAGTGAATTATTACCCAGACTTGTATATGGAGTCAATTGTCAACCTGTATTACTATGGTAATATATGGCATATTCCATGATGGGTTATTCAATAAACCGTGATTTGCCCAGAATTGTCCAGAATTATCCAAAATTGAATTTAGTCAATTGAAAACTGAATTGTTAAAAAGATTAATTTTAATATAGCCAAGGTGTGATTGTAGTTGAGTTATAGAACTGTTTTCAAATCAGAACTTTCTGCTCTTATTTTGCAGTTTGGTTTTCAATTTACTACAACATTCTTTGAAGAGGAAAACAAAAATAAGGAAAAATATTGAACATTTACACTTGAACATAATAACAAAAAGATGAAAGGAGGATGGAAAAGGAAACTTATTTTTTTAAGATCCCTGATAAAGGACACTGACCATAGATTGCCACAACAACAGCCCGTCACCTCTGATTGTTGCTAAGGCAGAGAAGGCTAGAACTGTGATTATACGAAAATCAAGGACTTGTTTTTTTGCAAATTTGAATTTTGCCTTGAATTCCTGGCAATTTACACTTTAGAGAATACAATCTACTCGGCACTGGACATTTTAAATCTAAATTACAGGGTATTCACTAAACTGAGAGATGTCGAGAATTCAAAGTGAATTTTAAATTTAAGCTTTGCTTTCAGTTTTGGCCTTAAATATCAAGTTCAGTGAATAACCCTGTAAGTATTTGGATTCAGAATGTCTACAATTTGCTTTGGGATAAGTTGGCGAAGTCTTACGATATAAAGAGATAATGACAGTCTGAAATACCTGATCATGGAGCTCATCAAAGAATGTTCACAGACCGAGTCCCTGGACTTCTCTCCGCAGCATGAATACGCACCGTCTGTGTAGGTTCCGCAATGTGACATGAACAATCCAAATGCAAGCTCAATGTCATATGTATTGAGCTTGACTGTTTCATTGTTTAGGGTTATGTTCCCTGTTTTATCTGTCAAGGATTTAGGAACAGAATCATCATACCCCAGAAAATGAGCAACTTCGTGTATTAAAGTTCCAGGGCGAGACTTGATGTCTAAGGATTCTGATTGTTTCCAAAACAATGGACACAAATAAATGACTCTGTCGCTTAAGCTACTATAGACGTAAGCTACGGTTCTGTCATTTCTTGAACTTTTATTCTTCTTGAATGACACTTTCTGGAGTTCATCAATGAGCTGTTGAACGAGATTTGGACTAATGAGTGGAAGATGCCGACTTAATTCACTCAGCTCTTCTGGTTTCTCTACCAAGAGATGGTCTTTTTTCTTTAGAGCATCAGTCAGGATATTAAGGGTTCTCCGTTTTGCTTCCTCTGCCTGTTTCTCCTCATCCTCACTCAAAACAGATTCATCTGATATTCTCCATGGCCGTTCAGATATCGAACAAAAAGATGAAAGGAGGATGGAAAAGAAAATGTTTTTTTGTTAATTAAGATCTCTGATAAAGGACACTGACCATAGATTGCCACAACAACAGCCCATCACTTCTGATAAGTGCCAAAGCAGAGAAAGTTTGTAATATTAAAAGGGACATGCGAAGGCTAGAAATGAGATTAGACAAAAGTCAAGGACTTGATTTTTGCAAATTTAAATTTTACTTTGAATTCCTGGCAATTTACCCTTTAGTGGATAGAATCTGCTTGGCACTGGACATTTTGAATCTAAAATAACAGAGGATTCCCTAAAATGATATCGAGAATTCACAGTAAATTTTTAATGTAGAATGAAAATAGCCAAACTGAAAAAAATGTCTACAAGTCAGATTTGCTTTTAGTTTGGGCCTTAAATATGAAATTCAGTGAATAACCCTGTAAGTATTTGGATTCAGAATGTCTACAATTTGTTATTGGATACATTGGTGAACCCTTATGATATAAAGAGATAATGACATTTAGTCTGAAATACCTTATCACGTAGCTCACCAAAGAATGTTCACAGACCGAGTCCCTGGACTTCTCTCCGCAGCATGAATACGCACCGTCTGTGTAGGTTCCGCGATGTGACATGAACAATCCAAATGCAAGCTCAATGTCATATGTAGTGAGCTTGACTGTTTCATTGTTTAGGGTTATGTTCCCTGTTTTATCTGTCAAGGATTTAGGAACAGAATCATGATACCCCAGAAAATGAGCAACCTCGTGTATTAAAGTTCCAAGGCGAGAGTTGAAGTCTAAGGATTCTGATTGTTTCCAAAACAATGGACACAAATAAATGACTCTGTCGCTCAAGTTACTGTAGACGTAAGCTACGGTTCTGTCATTTCTTGGACTTATATTCTTCTTAAATGACACTTTCTGGAGTTCATCGATGAGCTGTTGAACGAGATTAGCACTAATGATTGGAATGAGTGGAAGATGCCGACTTAATTCACTCAGGTCTTCTGGTTTCTCCACCAAGAGATGGTCTTTTTTCTTCAGAGCATCAGTAAGGATGAACAGAGTTCTTTGTTTTGCTTCTTCTGCCTGTTTCTGCTCATCTTCACTCAAAACAGATTCATCTGATATTCTCCTTGGCCATTCAAATATAGAACAAAAAGATTAAAGGAGGATGGAAAAGGAAACTTTTTTTTGTTAAATAAGATTTTTTAAATAAGATCCTTGATAAAGGACACTAACCATAGATTGCCCGTCACCTTTGATTGTTGCTAAAGCAGAGAACCTTTGTAATATTAAAAGGGACATGAGAAGGCTAGAACTGTGATTAGACAAAAGTCAAGGACTTGACTTTTGCACATTTTAATTATGCTTTGAATTCCTGGCAATTTACACTTTAGTGGATATAATCTGCTTGGCACTGGACATTTTGAATTTAAATAACAGAGGATTCACTAAACTGATAGATATCGAGAATTTACAGTGAATTTAAAATTTTTGGGGAAAATAGCCAACTGAAAAAAATGTCTCCAAGTTAGCTTTGCTTTCAGTTTTGGCCTTAAATATGAAATTTAGTGAATAACCCTGTAAGTATTTGGTTTCAGAATGTCTACAGCAAGCATGTCACACTCAAAGGCTAGCATGGGCCACAAATATGTGCTAAGTTTATGTATGTAAATGCGAAACCCCCAAAAAAAAACACCTTACATTTTCATGGGAATGTAGGTTTGTTTTGAAAAGTACAGTACAATAAAAAACAGCACCCCCCTCTACTAAAACCCAGTCCCACTCTCTATACTAAATCCAGGTGCCCCCCCTCTACTAAATACCAGCACCTCTCTCTACTAAATCCCAGCACTCCCCTCTACTAAACCCTGGCCCTTGTTTACAAACAAAACAATATTAGCCAACAAGCAAACTCCACTCATATTGCCACTGCCAGTATGCGACTCCGGAGTCCAGCCTCTGGTATACCCCAAATGGCACTTTCCACACCCTGTGCCAAAGCGGATCCTCATGTTACTCCTTGAAACCCTGTGAAGATGGAGCACGTTGACATCACGTCGGAATGTGACGTGGCGTTATGTGCCTCCGTGCAACTCCAGGTCCTCCACTGTCCAGCTGCAGCCATCGCAACACTGACCAACACACACTCACTGACAGACACACACTCTGTCAGACACACACTCACTCACTAACAGACACACTCACTGACAGACACACACACTCACTTTGACAGACACACACTCACTGACTGACAGACACACACTCGCTGACTGACAAACACACACACACACACACTCACTCACTGACAGACACTCTGACAGACACATACACTCTCTGACAGACACACACACATATTCAGTGGCGGACTAAGGGGGGGGGGCGACCTGGTAGGGGGGTGGTCTGAAGGCTAATGGGGGACATGTGAGCTGCACCCCATGGCAGCTGGGGTGTCGCACAACTCACATGGAGAGACCAGAAAGCTGAACTGGCCGCACGGAAGGAAGAAGGGGGTGGAGCTACAGCCATTTAGGGGCAGAGCCTATCCGAGAGGGGGGGCGCTGCTGTAACTGCTGCACATGGAGGTGCAGCAAGAAGAAATCCCTGCTCCTCCACCTAACAGGCTCCAAGGGAAGGACTTCAATGAAATCACTCCTCCAGCCCACACGGTCTGTAAGTAAGAGAGTGTGTGTAACTGTCTGCCTGTAACTGTGTGTGTGTGTGTGTAACTGTCTGCCTGACCCTGTAACTGTGTGTGTGTGTGTGTGCGTAACTGTCTACCTGTAACTGTGTGTGTGTGTGTGTGTGTGTGTGTGTCTGTAATGGTCTGCCGGTAACTGTGTGTGTGTGCATAACTGTCTGCCTGTAACTGTGTGTGTGTGTAACGGTCTGCCTGTAACTGCGTGTGTGTGTGTAACAGTCTGCCTGTAACTGCGTGTTTGTGTAACTGTCTTCCTGTAATTGTGTGTGTGTGTGACTGCATGCCTGTGACTGTGTGTGTGTGACTGCCTGTGACTATGTGTGACAGTCTGCCTGTGACTGTGTGATGCTGTCTGTGACTGTGTGTGTGTTTGACTGTCTGCATGTAACTGTGTGCGTGACTGTCTGTAACATACTGTGTGTGTAACTGTCTGCAACTGTGTGCGTGTGACTAGCTGCCTGTAACTGTGTGTGTGGCTGTAACTATGTATATGACTGTCTGCCTGTGACTGTGTGTGTGACTGTATATGTGACTGTCTGCCTGTAACAGTGTGCATGACTGTGTGTTACTGCTTGTAACTGACTGTGTGTGTGTAACTCTCTACCTGTAACTGTATGTATGATTTCCTGTGACTATATGTGTGACTGTCTGCATGTGACTGTGTGCGTGTGACTGTCTGCTTGTAACTGTGTGCCTGTAACTGTGTAACTGTGTGTGAGGGGGTGCAGGGATTTTGTAGAAGGGGGTAGGGGTTTTAAAAAGTTTACAAACTTGTCCAATACATTTAAAAAAAATTTAAAAAAAGATGTAAAATTAAAAAAAATAAAATTTAAAAAAAGAACACTTTTCTAAAAATGTAGAAGTTGTTTTTTGTTTTGTTTCATGGAGGGGGGAGGGGCAGGGGGGTGCCAAACCCCGGACCCGCCCCGGGTGCCACATGCTCTAGGTACGCCCCTACACATACTGACAGGTACACACACAATGACAGACACACTCACTGACAGACACACACACTGGCAGACACACACATTACACATTCAGAGATCAGCCTTTGGTATACTCCCAATGACCCTGTCCACACCCTGTGCCAAAGAGGATCCTCCCGCTACTCCTTGAAACCCTGTGAAGGTGGAGCACATTGACGTCACGTCGGAATGTGACGTGGCATTATGTGCCTCCGTGCACCTCCAGGTCCTCCACTGTCCAGCCGTGACCATCGCAAAACTGACCAACACACACTCACTGACAGACGCACACAATCACTTTGACAGACTATCACTCACTGACACACTCACTGACAGACACACACACTGACAGATACACACTGACAGACACACACACACACTCTGACAGACACACAAAAATGCACACTCACTCACTGATTGACAGACACTCACACCGAAAGACACACTGACAGACACACAGACACACACTCTCTGACAGACACACACACTCTCTGACAGACACACACACACTCTCTGACAGACACACACACACACTGACAGGCACACAGACACACTCACTGACAGACACACACACACACAAACACACGCATATACATATTCTTGCACACACTCACATAATTTTATTTATTGTTCCCTACCTATGGGAGCTTGTATGGGGCCTCTCCATGGGGTCCGGTGGAGATCTTCTCTCAGGAGGTCTCCTACCTGCTCCTCACTACTTCCTAACATGCGCAGTTTAGTGATGCCGGGCCGGAATGACGGCACTCGGCATCACCACAGAGGGGCGCGCGAGGGAGCAGTGAGGAGCAGGAAGACTGAGCTCCCTCGCTGCCGCTAGCGACCTCTCCTCCCGGGGCGGGTAAATTTTAGCAGAATAGGCACCTACAATGTAAGGAGAGCAAGTGCCTACTCTGCCTTAGTAAGCATGTCAAACTTTTAAAGATTTATTGTGGGCCGCAAGTTTGACATGCTTGGTCTACAATTTGCGATCGGATAAGTTGGTGAACCCTTATGATACAAAGTGATAATGACATTTTGTCTGAAATACCTGATCACGTAGCTCATCAAAGAATGTTCACAGACCGAGTCCCTGGACTTCTCTCCGCAGCATGAATACGCACCGTCTGTGTAGGTTCCGCGATGTGACATGAACAATCCAAATGCAAGCTCAATGTCATATGTAGTGAGCTTGACTGTTTCATTGTTTAGGGTTATGTTCCCAGTTTCATCTGTCAAAGATTTAGGAACAGAATCATCGTACCCCAGAAAATAAGCAACTTTGCGTACTAAAGTTCCAGGGCGAGAATTGATGCCAAAGAATTCTGATTGTTTCCAAAACAATGGACACAAATAAATTACTCTGTCACCTAAGTTACTATAGACGTAAGCTACAGTTCTGTAGTTTCTTGGACTGTTATTCTTCAGGAATGACACTTTCTGGAGTTCATCGATGAGCTGTTGAACGAGATTAGCACTAATGATTGGAATGAGTGGAAGATGCCGACTTAATTCACTCAGGTCTTCTGGTTTCTCCACCAAGAGATGGGTTTTTTTCTTCAGAGCATCGGTAAGGATGTTCAGGGTTCTCTGTTTTGCTTCCTCTGCTAGTTTTCTTTCATCCAAACTCAAAACAGACTCAAAGACTATTCTCCTCACCATGTCACATATAGAAAACATTGTGGTAGATCCTCCGTTGCCATCAAAAATTATTTCTCAATCTACAGAGCTCCTTCTTTATATTCTTAGTACAAACAGACGGGGAATACCCAGAAAACAAATCTTCAATGTTTTCAGACTTTGATATATAGAACGAAATGTCTTTCACTTTCATTTCAGTTTCCCAGAAAAGGTTTATCAAATCTCGCCAATGGTGTGATCATCAGTTATCAACAATAACCAGAGAGTTCTGGATTAAATTGGTAACTGCTTTATAAAGAAGTGCTAAATCTCAATTTTTTTTACAACTATGTAACCCTTTGCTTTTCTGCATTTGGAAGAAGGAAAGTATGGACAGAGGGTACATTTAACTTTGACACTAACAGGGATTCTGAATTTCCACCAAAATCTGGAGATCGGAACATTTTGCTCCACTCACTGATTCTGTGTATCAAGAAACCCACCCCACAGAGTAGATGGGGTCACCACCCAAAAAAACACTGTCAAACACAGAGGATAAATTAAATATAGAACTGTAGATAATATATTGAATTACCATAAACACACTAGGTGCAAATAAACATAAACAGTGCAAAATAATTGCTGACATGATAACCTCTGCTGCTGTAATAGGTCCTAAATAGTTTCTGCAGCCCCACAAACAGTCTGTATGTTCTGCATACAACCCCCACCCACCATTCCAGTGTCTAGGGAGGTGAGGGGGAAGAAAGGGAGGGACTGGGACACATGGAAGGGGGTGGGAGAGAGGGAAGGATGGGATGCATGGAGGAGAGGGGGAGAGAGGGAGAGATGGGACATATGGAGGGGCTGGTAGTGAGGAGGGTATGGGAAATATGGAGGGGATCGAGGGAATTGGACACATTGAGGGGCTATTGGGCAGAGGGAATGCGACATATGGGAGGGGCTTTGGGGTCAAGGGAATGAGACACATTGAGGGGCCTGAGCGTGGGAGTGAGGCACCAGGGGGGAGTGAATGAGACACCGGGGGAGGGAGAGAGGGGAGGGATGAGACGCATGGGAGGGGGGAACCCCAGGGCAATTTTCACACTAGGGTGGATTCTAGTTATGCCTCTGCTTGTGTCCCATGGTTGGTGCACCATGTTGGGGTCTTTTGTGTAAGTAGTGCTACCCAGTGGCGTCTCTAGGATTCATTTTTCGGGGGGGCACATGGAGGGCCAGTGACAAAAGTAGGGGGGCACATTTAACCCCGCCCTCGTCGCAGTTTGACCCCGCCCCTGTCACATGTTAAGCCACGCCCCCGACACAATGTGTTTTGTTTTTTTAATAATACCTGGTGGAGGATTCATTATTTTCCACCAGGGATTATTAAAAAAAAAAAAACATATTACCCTTGATACAGTGCCATAGTTGCCAACATTTGAAAAAAAATTCCAAGGACATTTTGCAGCACAGCTATCAATTACTGTCTGGGTATAATATCCCTGGACAGTCAGTGCTCTCTGTATAATACAGGGTTGTGTGTATAATAAATTGGGACACTCAGTGCTCCCTGTATAGTGCTGCTCTCTGTATAATACAGGTCTGTTTGTGTATAATATCCCAAGACAGAGAGCAGCACTATACAGGAAGCACTGACTATCCCGGGATATTTTATACACACAGATCTGTATTATACAGATAGCTGAGCATATACCCCAATCTCTAGACTACTAGTACCTGTCAACAGCAGCTCCCAGACGCGTGTAACAGGGCTAAAGTGTGCGGCAGCTCACACAGATTATTCAGCGGTAAAGTGCACTCGCTGGCAGAGCCAAACTGGGAATCCCTGGGAATCCAAAGCAGCCCTGGAAAAAAAAAGTATACCATTCCTACAAGTCAAAATATGTAAAATATATATATATATATATATATTACAGTAAGCACACAAGCTCACTGACATACAAAACTCTCTGACTCACACACAAGCTTACTACGGACACTCACTTGTATAAACAGAAGGCTCACTACAAAGAAGTTCAGGGACACACACACAAGCTCACTAAAGACAAGCTCACTGACACACACATGCTCACTAAATAGAAGCTCACTGACACACACAAGCAGTACCATTTTAACAGAGTTAAGGGCCCCTGGGCAAAGCAATGGAATTTTAATTATTGATAGACTGCTGAGTCCATACACACACACACACACAGATTGCTGAGTCCATACACACACACACAGATTGCTGAGTCCATACACACACACACACAGAGATTGCTGAGTCCATACACACACACACACAGATTGCTGAGTCCATACACACACACACACACACAGACTCTGCTGAGTCCATACACACACACAGACTCTGCTGAGTCCATACACACACACACACTCTGCTGAGTCCATACACACACACACAGACTCTGCTGAGTCCATACACACACACACACACAGACTGCTGAGTCCATACACACACAGACTGCTGAGTCCATACACACACACACACACACACACACAGACAGACTGCTGAGTCCATACACACACAGACTGCTGAGTCCATACACACACACACACACAGACTGCTGAGTCCATACAGTGTGTGTGTATGGGGATAGTGTATGTGTGTAGAGTGTATGTGTATGGGGGGGCAGAGTGTGTGTATGGGGGGCAGTGTGTGGGGCAATGTGTGTGTATGGGGGCAGTATGGGGGTCAGTGTTTGTGTATGGGGTCAGTGTGTGTGTATGGGGGGCAGTGTGTGGGGCAATGTGTGTGTATGGGGGGCAGTGTGTGTGTATGGGGGCAGTATGGGGGGCAATGTGTGTGTATGGGGGGCAGTGTGTGTTTATGGGGCAGTATGGGGGGCAATGTGTGTGTAAACACCCCCCCACCCCCACCGTCACTGGAGGCTGTCACTGGGGGTCAGGCAGCCATCTTCTGAAGCAGCATGGGCTGCTGCTTCACAGCGGGGGCGGGGCTTATCGGCGGGAGGCGTGGCTTCATTTGGGTGCGGGGCCTGTGCCGGGGAGCCAATCAGTGCTCCCTCCAGCCACAGAGAGCCCCCAGCACCTCAGCACTGCATTCCCTCCCCGGCTGTAACAGACTGTTACAGTCCGAGGGAAGCCCATGGCCAGCAGGTTGCTGGCATTTGGGGGGGCCCAAGGGGGGGCACAGCATGATGTAGGGGGGGCCATGGCCCCCTCTGGCCCCCCCCCTAGCGACGCCACTGCATTTCTCCAATATGACATAGATATAGGTGTTTCGTTTAACCTTTTCACTGCCATAGCATTTTCTAATCTAACACACCCTACAGATCATTTGTAACTATTTTTGTCATTCCATATAATTTGTAAAACTCCTTAGACAACTGAAAAGAAAAATCTAAATAGTTGTCTCTCACATCAATTTGAACTCATCGTGAATACCAAAATGTTAAGACAAATTAATGTAACTTTGTGTAATTTCTACAAACCAAGCAGACATGGCTAGGATAAAGTTAAAGTATTATTTTTTTTAATGATTAATTATATAATTATTTTTTTCACTTTGCTATTTTTTATTTAAAAAAACAATCCAAAGTCATATTAAATATAACAAAAACTAAATATTTTTTTTTCCTCAGCACAATTTCAACTTCTCATAGACACCAAAATCTAAGTAAAATAAGTTAGTGACAACATATAATTGAATTAACTTACTTTTTAACGATTTTAATAGTTAATGTGAAAAAAAGCAAAAGAGGTAGATACATGTGAATGAGCACTAAAGCTGACAAAGAAATGTTTTTGTATCCCCCTCCTGCTTATCTATTTGCAGGGAGTGAGTTATAATGAGTTATTCCTTGGTGGTCCACGTCAGTATCCAATAGTATCCCTGGCGGTCCAGTAAAGGAAGCGTCTGGTCTGCACCTTCAGCTGGCGCAGACCACAATATACACACTTCCAGCTAGCACTCAGTGAATGAGCCTGAACGTTGCCATGGTAACCTGTCAACAGTGCTCTGATTCATTTACTCAGTGTACGGACCGTGAGGGACTGTTCAGAGTAGTCTGCACCAGCCATAGGTGCAGACCACACTAGCTCTAGAAAGATTTGTCTGATACCTAATAGATTTCCAAATAAGTGGCATACTAAGTAGCAGTTTTGTAAACGGAAACCCTCACCCATTCCCCCTGACAGGTGACATCCAGGGATTGGTCGCTACCCCGACTCTTGAGACCCTGGCAGTTCCGCCTGAGTTTTTGAATGTGCAGATTGTTGCTCTTAACTGGTTTATGTTTTCAAAATAGAAAACAAAAAAATGTAAAATTATAGTCTTTAATCTTTTAGTACAACTCCCCCCGCCCCCCAAAACATAAAAACATGACCTGCCTGCGCACTATCCCAAATCCCAATGTAAATTTAAATAACAGTTTTTATTCCTACTGCAATGGTTATTAATGTGTAAGTGCACCTGCTTTGTTAAGATAAACCTCTTAGGTGAGTCTCACACTAACAATTCACCTTGCTGCTTTCTGCTAAAAGGCAAAATCTCTAATGTGCCAGAAAGGAGTATTTTTATGAGCCCCTTTACACTTATTAACTATTAATATGGTAAGTTTAATTTTTGTTTTATTGCGTTCTTGATGTATTTGGGTTGAAGAAAACTGTATCCGTGGAACCCATTTACAAGGAGTGAGAGTTTGAGCCCAGGGCTTATTTCTGTGATTTTTTAATCTTTTAGTAACAAAAGTGGATGATATGGGTATGTTTTTAAGTAAATAAACATTACATGATTTTATCTTGCAGCTGACCTCAACATTGTTTCATAAAAAGCAGGATATTTTTTTTAAAAAATGGTCATTTATACTTTATGTAACTCTGTTGATCAAACACAGACATCAGGTTATAACTACCGACACCATAATAAAACTGTCATTCCAAATGTCATTTAGTTGTGGAGAGGTGTTACACTGGATTGTTTATCGACCTTTTACAGGACGGGTCCCAATGAATGTGGAATACAATGAAACCAGTCCATAAATGATAAATGATGTCCCTTCCAAAGAGTGTTTAGAATAGGAGAGGTGGTGTTAGCAGGGGCTCTGTGTGTTCCTCTAACCTGGGCTGAGACATACCATGAGCTGAAATGAAACCATCTATTGAGGTGTGAAAGTTGCTTTGTTTGGGGTTCATGGAATAACGGTCCAAGTCATTTATGGAGTAATGTGTGATTTACCCAAATTACACTTTTACACCTTAATATTCACTTAATTATTTTAGGGTTCTTGTAGAGTCCTGCCATTTTTTTGTGTGCTGCCTATTGAAATCTAAGAGATTAAGCACATTCACATTTCTTACTATTAGTGACATATTATTAATATAGTGGGAAATGTATATTTATTATGGAAATCATTTAAATTGTAAAACATGTATAATGTTATTGTTCATTAAAGAAAACACTCAGATAAAATATAGATATGGAACAAAAAACTATTTATTAAAAAGTAAAAAAATATTATAATAGAATGGTTTTAAAACAACATGAATGTGACACATTTATAAAATATGTTCGGGAGGCAGTAAAACAGCTAAATTGATGTAAAAACAGTCCTTTAAAGTTGTCAGGAAGCATTTAGTCCATTCTCTGGATCTCCGCTCACACTGCCATTCTGGGGCTCAGGAGGAGTCCCCTCTCCATTTACTGGTGCCCAGTTCATGGTGATGGCAATGGGTCTCTCTTTAGCAGCTGGCAGTGCCAGGCGAGGAGCCTGAATAATGAGCTGTCCGTCTTCAGACAGGGAACATAGCACTTCCTCAGGATTTACATCTTCTGGGAGCTCAACATCTCTCTTCCACTCTCTGTATTCATGGAAGTAGCTCCCATCCTCGGTGTCCCTTTTCTGGTCATGTTTTCCCGTCACAATCAGTCTCCTTCCTGCAGTTTTCACAGTCAGTTCATCAGGAGAGAAGGGACTCACATTCAGGCTGAGCTCAAAGTGCTCCTTCCCCTCTTTGTCAGTTTTGGGAGAGTCCTGCTCACTCTTTTTGTCCCCAGTCTGCCTGCTCTGTGCTAGTCTCCTTGTCATGTCCATGTCCTGAGAGAGGAGCCGATAAGCCTGGTTCACACGTTGCATTCTCCTCTCCACCTCGTTCCTCATGCTCAGCATGTCATCTTCCAGCTGCCCAAAGATGAGCCGTGTGGCTGGCCAGAGCGTGAGTGCAGGCTCTCTGCAGACACACAGAGGAGTGTGAGAGGGCTGGAGGAGGCTGATAGGAAACATCTTCTTAGGATTTTCTCTGGAGCTTCTTGTCAGAGTTGGGCTGTAGACAATCTGTCTGTCTGTCAGTTTGTGCTGTCTTGCTTCTCAGTACTGAATGCAGTCAGAGCTGCAGCTCGCTTTTATATTGACTAGTTAAAGTACTGGAGAGTTCTTGAGATTTCCTGGTGCTCTCCATCTATGGTATGAAGGGGAGGGGCTGTGTACAGCGTGGATTCTGTAAGAGGTGTAGATAGAGGCAGTGCTAGCAGCTTCTAGCATTAACTAGGAAGGTGACATCACTAGTGGGCGGGGTCAAAGTTTGTGTCTGTTCTGGAGACTGACAGAGAATTCGGAATGCTGTGTGTAATGTCAATATTGTACTTCAAACCACAAATGTACAATATCACAGCACGCAGACCTGGAGAGAGGGTTAGGTAATGCTGCTGATGAGTTTATGGATGCACCCATATGGTTATATGGTTAGTGATGTTCACATTTCTCCATTCTGAGATAGATATAGGTGTTTCGTTTAACCTTTTCACTGCCATAGCATTTTCTAATCTAACACACCCTACAGATCAGTTGTAACTATTTTTGTCATTCCATATAATTTGTAAAACTCCTTAGACAACTGAAAAGAAAAATCTAAATAGTTGTCTCTCACATCAATTTGAACTCATCGTGAATACCAAAATGTTAAGACAAATTAATGTAACTTTGTGTAATTTCTACAAACCAAGCAGACATGACTGGGATAAAGTTAAAGTATTATTTTTTTTAATGATTAATTATATAATTATTTTTTTCACTTTGCTATTTTTTATTTAAAAAAACAATCCAAAGTCATATTAAATATAACAAAAACTAAATATGTTTTTTTTCCTCAGCACAATTTCAACTTCTCATAGACACCAAAATCTAAGTAAAATAAGTTAGTGACAACATATAATTGAATTAACTTACTTTTTAACGATTTTAATAGTTAATGTGAAAAAAAGCAAAAGAGGTAGATACATGTGAATGAGCACTAAAGCTGACAAAGAAATGTTTTTGTATCCCCCTCCTGCTTATCTATTTGCAGGGAGTGAGTTATAATGAGTTATTCCTTGGTGGTCCACGTCAGTATCCAATAGTATCCCTGGCGGTCCAGTAAAGGAAGCGTCTGGTCTGCACCTTCAGCTGGCGCAGACCACAATATACACACTTCCAGCTAGCACTCAGTGAATGAGCCTGAACGTTGCCATGGTAACCTGTCAACAGCGCTCTGATTCATTTACTGAGTGTAGGGACCGTGAGGGAGTGTTCAGAGTAGTCTGCACCAGCCATAGGTGCAGACCACACTAGCTCTAGAAAGATTTGTCTGATACCTAATAGATTTCCAAATAAGTGGCATACTAAGTAGCAGTTTTGTAATCGGAAACCCTCTCCCATTCCCCCTGACAGGTGACATCCAGGGAGTGGTCGCTATGCCGACTCTTGAGACCCTGGCAGTTCCGCCTGAGTTTTTGAATGTGCAGATTGTTGCTCTTAACTGGTTTATGTTTTCAAAATAGAAAACAAAAAAAATGTAAAATTATAGTCTTTAATCTTTTAGTACAACTCCCCCCGCCCCCCAAAACATAAAAACATGACCTGCCTGTGCACTATCCCAAATCCCAATGTAAATTTAAATAACAGTTTTTATTCCTACTGCAATGGTTATTAATATGTAAGTGCACCTGTTTTGTTAAGATAAACCTCTTAGGTGAGTTTCACACTAACAATTCACCATGCTGCTTTCTGATAAAAGGCAAAATCTCTAATGTGCCAGAAGGGAGTATTTTTTGAGCCCCTTTACATTTATTAACTATTAATATGGTGAGTTTAATTTTTGTTTGGTTGTGTTCTGTATGTATTTGAGTTGAAGAACACTGCATCCATGGAACCCATTTACAAGTAGTGAGAGTTTGAGCCCAGGGCTTATTTCTGTGATTTTTTCATCTTTTAGTAACAAAAGTGGATGATATGGGTATATTTTCAAGTAAATAAACATTACACGATTTTATCTTGCAGCTGACCTCAACATTGTTTCATAAAAAGTAGGATATTTATAAAAAAATTATTATTAATGGATACCAGGTTGGACTTGTCCCCACCGAGTTAAAAGCCGACTGGTGGGAGCAGTATGGTCGGGCCCCACTGAGCAAAAAGTCGGCTGGTGGGGAGCCCAAAAGGGAAGAGGAGTTTTTATTATGCCGAGGGGGGAGGTGAGAACATTTGGGAAGAGGGATTTAGATTGGCAAGGACGTTTTCGGTTACATTATGATGATATGGGTATGTTTTCAAGTAAATGATTTTATCTTGCAGCGGACCTCAACATTGTTTCATAAAAAGCAGGATATTTATAAAAAAATGATCATTTATACTTTATGTAACTCTGTTGATCAAACACAGACATCAGGTTATAACTACCGACACCATAATAAAAATGTAATTCCAAATGTCATTTAGTTGTGGAGAGGTGTTACACTGGATTGTTTATCGACCTTTTACAGGACGGGTCCCAATGAATGTGGAATACAATGAAACCAGTCCATAAATGATAAATGATGTCCCTTCCAGAGAGTGTTTAGTATAGGAGAGGTGGTGTTAGCAGGGGCTCTATGTGTTCTTCTAACCTGGGCTGAGAGATACCATGAGCTGAAATGAAACCATCTATTGAGGTGTCAAAGTTGCTTTGTTTGGGGTTCATAGAATAACGGTCCAAGTCATTTATGGAGTAATGTGTGATTTACCCAAATTACACTTTTACACCTTAATATTCACTTTATTATTTTATGGTTCTTGTAGAGCGCTGTCATTTTTTTGTGTGCTGCCCATTGATATCTAAGAGATTAAGCACATTCACATTTCTTACTATTAGTGACATATTATTATTATAGTGGGGAATGTATATTTATTATGGAAATCATTTAAATTGTAAAATATGTTTAATGTTATTGTTCATTAAAGAAAACACTCTCAGATAAAATATAGATATGGAACAAAAAACTATTTATTAAAAAGTAACAAAATATTATAATAGAATGGTTTTAAAACAACATGAATGCGACACATGTATAAAATATGTTCAGGAGGCAGTATAACAGCTAAATTGATGTAAAAACAGTCCTTTAAAGTTGTCAGGAAGCATTTAGTCCATTCTCTGGATCTCCGCTCACACTGCTGTTCTGGGGCACAGGAGGAATCCCCTCTCCATTTACTGGTGCCCGGTTCATGGTGATGGCAATGGGTCTCTCTTTAGCAGCTGGCAGTGCCAGACGAGGAGCCTGAAGAAGGAGCTGTCCTTCTTCAGACAGGGAACACAGCACTTCCTCAGGATTTACATCTTCTGGGAGCTCAACTTCTCTCTTCCACTCTCTGTATTCATGGAAGTAGCTCCCATTCTCGGTGTCCCTTTTCTGGTCATGTTTTCCCATCACAATCAGTCTCCTTCCTTCGGTTTTCACAGTCAGTTCATCAGGAGAGAAGGGACTCACATTCAGGCTGAGCTCAAAGTGCTCCTTCCCCTCTTTGTCAGTTTTGGGAGAGTCCTGCTCACTCTTTTTGTCCCCAGTCTGCCTGCTCTGTGCTAGTCTCCTTGTCATGTTCATGTCCTGAGAGAGGAGCTGATAAGCCTGGTTCACACGTTGCATTCTCCTCTCCATTTCGTTCCTCATGCTCAGCATGTCATCTTCCAGCTGCCCAAAGATGAGCCGTGTGGCTGGCCAGAGCGTGAGTGCAGGCTCTCTGCAGACACACAGAGGAGTGTGAGAGGGCTGGAGGAGGCTGATAGGAAACATCTTCTCAGTATTTTCTCTGGAGCTTCTTGTCAGAGTTGGGCTGTAGACAATCTGTCTGTTTGTCGGTTTGTGCTGTCTTGCTTCTCAGTACTGAATGCAGTCAGAGCCACAGCTCGCTTTTATATTGACAAGTTAAAGTACTGGAGAGTTCTTGAGATTTCCTGGTGCTCTCCATATATGGTAAGAAGGGGAGGGGCTGTGTACAGCGTGGATTCTGTAAGAGGTGTAGACAGAGGCAGTGCTAGCAGCTTCTAGCATTAACTAGGAAGGTGACATCACTAGTGGGCGGGGTCAAAGAGTGTGTCTGTTCTGGAGACTGACAGAGAATTTGGAATGCTGTGTGTAATGTCAATATTGTACTTCAAACCACAAATTTAGAATATTACAGCAAATGGACATGGATAGAGGGTTAGGTAATGCTGCTGATGAGTTTATGGATGCACCCATATGGTTATATGGTTAGTGATGTTCACATTTCTCCATTCTGAGATAGATATAGGTGTTTCGTTTAACCTTTTCACTGCCATAGCATTTTCTAATCTAACACACCCTACAGATCAGTTGTAACTATTTTTGTCATTCCATATAATTTGTAAAACTCCTTAGACAACTGAAAAGAAAAATCTAAATAGTTGTCTCTCACATCAATTTGAACTCATCGTGAATACCAAAATGTTAAGACAAATTAATATAACTTTGTGTAATTTCTACAAACCAAGCAGACATGGCTGGGATAAAGTTAAAGTATTATTTTTTTTAATGATTAATTATATAATTATTTTTTTCACTTTGCTATTTTTTATTTAAAAAAACAATCCAAAGTCATATTAAATATAACAAAAACTAAATATGTTTTTTTTCCTCAGCACAATTTCAACTTCTCATAGACACCAAAATCTAAGTAAAATAAGTTAGTGACAACATATAATTGAATTAACTTACTTTTTAACGATTTTAATAGTTAATGTGAAAAAAAGCAAAGAGGTAGATACATGTGAATGAGCACTAAAGCTGACAAAGAAATGTTTTTGTATCCCCCTCCTGCTTATCTATTTGCAGGGAGTGAGTTATAATGAGTTATTCCTTGGTGGTCCACGTCAGTATCCAATAGTATCCCTGGCGGTCCAGTAAAGGAAGCGTCTGGTCTGCACCTTCAGCTGGCGCAGACCACAATATACACACTTCCAGCTAGCACTCAGTGAATGAGCCTGAACGTTGCCATGGTAACCTGTCAACAGCGCTCTGATTCATTTACTGAGTGTAGGGACCGTGAGGGAGTGTTCAGAGTAGTCTGCACCAGCCATAGGTGCAGACCACACTAGCTCTAGAAAGATTTGTCTGATACCTAATAGATTTCCAAATAAGTGGCATACTAAGTAGCAGTTTTGTAATCGGAAACCCTCTCCCATTCCCCCTGACAGGTGACATCCAGGGAGTGGTCGCTATGCCGACTCTTGAGACCCTGGCAGTTCCGCCTGAGTTTTTGAATGTGCAGATTGTTGCTCTTAACTGTTATGTTTTCAAAATAGAAAACAAAAAAATGTAAAATTATAGTCTTTAATCTTTTAGTACAACTCCCCCCGCCCCCAAAACATAAAAACATGACCTGCCTGTGCACTATCCCAAATCCCAATGTAAATTTAAATAACAGTTTTTATTCCTACTGCAATGGTTATTAATATGTAAGTGCACCTGCTTTGTTAAGATAAACCTCTTAGGTGAGTTTCACACTAACAATTCACCATGCTGCTTTCTGATAAAAGGCAAAATCTCTAATGTGCCAGAAGGGAGTATTTTTTGAGCCCCTTTACATTTATTAACTATTAATATGGTGAGTTTAATTTTTGTTTGGTTGTGTTCTGTATGTATTTGAGTTGAAGAACACTGCATCCATGGAACCCATTTACAAGTAGTGAGAGTTTGAGCCCAGGGCTTATTTCTGTGATTTTTTCATCTTTTAGTAACAAAAGTGGATGATATGGGTATATTTTCAAGTAAATAAACATTACACGATTTTATCTTGCAGCTGACCTCAACATTGTTTCATAAAAAGTAGGATATTTATAAAAAAATTATTATTAATGGATACCAGGTTGGACTTGTCCCCACCGAGTTAAAAGCCGACTGGTGGGAGCAGTATGGTCGGGCCCCACTGAGCAAAAAGTCGGCTGGTGGGGAGCCCAAAAGGGAAGAGGAGTTTTTATTATGCCGAGGGGGGAGGTGAGAACATTTGGGAAGAGGGATTTAGATTGGCAAGGACGTTTTCGGTTACATTATGATGATATGGGTATGTTTTCAAGTAAATGATTTTATCTTGCAGCGGACCTCAACATTGTTTCATAAAAAGCAGGATATTTATAAAAAAATGATCATTTATACTTTATGTAACTCTGTTGATCAAACACAGACATCAGGTTATAACTACCGACACCATAATAAAAATGTAATTCCAAATGTCATTTAGTTGTGGAGAGGTGTTACACTGGATTGTTTATCGACCTTTTACAGGACGGGTCCCAATGAATGTGGAATACAATGAAACCAGTCCATAAATGATAAATGATGTCCCTTCCAGAGAGTGTTTAGTATAGGAGAGGTGGTGTTAGCAGGGGCTCTATGTGTTCTTCTAACCTGGGCTGAGAGATACCATGAGCTGAAATGAAACCATCTATTGAGGTGTGAAAGTTGCTTTGTTTGGGGTTCATAGAATAACGGTCCAAGTCATTTATGGAGTAATGTGTGATTTACCCAAATTACACTTTTACACCTTAATATTCACTTTATTATTTTATGGTTCTTGTAGAGCGCTGTCATTTTTTTGTGTGCTGCCCATTGATATCTAAGAGATTAAGCACATTCACATTTCTTACTATTAGTGACATATTATTATTATAGTGGGGAATGTATATTTATTATGGAAATCATTTAAATTGTAAAATATGTATAATGTTATTGTTCATTAAAGAAAACACTCTCAGATAACATATAGATATGGAACAAAAAACTATTTATTAAAAAGTAACAAAATATTATAATAGAATGGTTTTAAAACAACATGAATGCGACACATGTATAAAATATGTTCAGGAGGCAGTATAACAGCTAAATTGATGTAAAAACAGTCCTTTTTATAGATATGGAACAAAAAACTATTTATTAAAAAGTAACAAAATATTATAATAGAATGGTTTTAAAACAACATGAATGCGACACATGTATAAAATATGTTCAGGAGGCAGTATAACAGCTAAATTGATGTAAAAACAGCATTTAGTCCATTCTCTGGATCTCCGCTCACACTGCTGTTCTGGGGCTCAGGAGGAATCCCCTCTCCATTTACTGGTGCCCGGTTCATGGTGATGGCAATGGGTCTCTCTTTAGCAGCTGGCAGTGCCAGACGAGGAGCCTGAAGAAGGAGCTGTCCTTCTTCAGACAGGGAACACAGCACTTCCTCAGGATTTACATCTTCTGGGAGCTCAACTTCTCTCTTCCACTCTCTGTATTCATGGAAGTAGCTCCCATTCTCGGTGTCCCTTTTCTGGTCATGTTTTCCCATCACAATCAGTCTCCTTCCTTCGGTTTTCACAGTCAGTTCATCAGGAGAGAAGGGACTCACATTCAGGCTGAGCTCAAAGTGCTCCTTCCCCTCTTTGTCAGTTTTGGGAGAGTCCTGCTCACTCTTTTTGTCCCCAGTCTGCCTGCTCTGTGCTAGTCTCCTTGTCATGTCCATGTCCTGAGAGAGGAGCTGATAAGCCTGGTTCACACGTTGCATTCTCCTCTCCATTTCGTTCCTCATGCTCAGCATGTCATCTTCCAGCTGCCCAAAGATGAGCCGTGTGGCTGGCCAGAGCGTGAGTGCAGGCTCTCTGTAGACACACAGAGGAGTGTGAGAGGGCTGGAGGAGGCTGATAGGAAACATCTTCTCAGGATTTTCTCTGGAGCTTCTTGTCAGAGTTGGGCTGTAGACAATCTGTCTGTTTGTCAGTTTGTGCTATCTTGCTTCTCAGTGCTGAATGCAGTCAGAGCTGCAGCTCGCTCTTATATTGACTAGTTAAAATACTGGAGAGTTCTTGAGATTTCCTGGTGCTCTCCATATATGGTATGAAGGGGAGGGGCTGTGTACAGCGTGGATTCTGTAAGAGGTGTAGACAGAGGCAGTGCTAGCAGCTTCTAGCATTAACTAGGAATGTGACATCACTAGTGGGCGGGGTCAAAGTGTGTGTCTGTTCTGGAGACTGACAGAGAATTTGGAATGCTGTGTGTTATGTCAATATTGTACTTCAAACCAGAAATGTACAATATCACAGCACGCAGACCTGGAGAGAGGGTTAGGTAATGCTGCTGATGAGTTTATACATGCACCCTTATGGTTATATGGTTACTGACATTTCTCCATTCTGAGATAGACATAGGTGTTTCATTTAACCTTTTCACTGCCATAGCATTTTCTAATCTAACACACCCTACAGATCAGTTGTAACTATTTTTGTCAACTCTTTAGACAACTGAAAAGAAAAATCTAAATAGTTTTCTCTGAAGTCAATTTGAACTCATCATGAATACCAAAATGTTAAGACAAATTAACGTAAGTTTATGTCATTTTTATAAACCACGCAGACAAGGCTGGGTTTATTAAGTTAAATTTTTATGTTTTTTAATTATTAATTATTTAATTTTTTTTTCAATTGGCTATTTTTTATTTAAAAAAAAAAAATCCAAAATCATATTAAATATAACAAAAACAAAATAGTTTCAATTTCAGCTTCTCATAGACACAAACATCTAAGTAAAATTAGTGACAACATATAATTGAATTAACTTACCTTTTAACGATTTTTATATTTAATGTCAAGAAAGCAAAAGAGGTATATACATGTTAATGAGCACTAAAGCTGAAAAAATGTTTTTGTATCCCCCCTCCTGCTTATCTATTTGCAGGGAGAGCGTTATAATGAGTTATTTCTTAGTGGTCCACGTCATCGTCCAATAATATCCCTGGTGGTCCAGTGAAGGAAGCATGTGGTCTGCACCTTTAGCTGACGCAGACCACAAAATACAGACTTCCAACTGGCACTCAGTGAATGAGCCTGAACATTGCCATGGCCACCTGTCAACAGTGCTCTGATTCATTTACTGAGTGTACGGACAGTGAGGGAGTGTTCAGAGTAGTCTGCACCAGCCATAGGTGCAGACCACACTAGCTCTAGAAAGATTTGTCTGATACCTAATAGATTGCCAAATAAGTGGTATGTTAAGTAACAGTTTTGCAAATGGAAGCTGTAATGGCTAACCAGCTGGTAAGGGGTATCTGCCGTTGGAGATGTCCTTTTCTAGGCAAGCTGCTGTGAAGTAATGGAGTCCTTATTCCCATCCACGATATCCAATAGTACAATCAGGCATCGCTGTAAAATGAGGCAGAGTAACTGTACAATAAATCCCCTCCAAGAACGAGACGAGGCTACGTTTTGAAGGGTCAAGTAGAACTGATGTTTATTGACAGGGGTCTCCTTTTATGCAATGGTGCCTGGAAAAGGCTACACCCACATAATTAATACAACAACCAATCATACACATGGTACAACCCCCACGTCTCCTCCCCTCAGATAAACATGTAACACAACTAAAACATACACAATTTTACTCAAGTTCTGGATGTACCCCAAAAATAGGGGGTACACCTTTAAATCGTTGAAAAGAGTTCCATAAGTTTTGGCCTTGCGGTCGGTCTCTGTTCGTGCATTAAACCCCACGAACCCCTTGCCATCCACAGTCACCCTGGTGTTCGCTGGAATCCCTATGTGAGCTTAAGCATAACTACAGAATGGCCGGTCGTTCGGTAGTTCAAGCACGAAGTTACGAGCTCATGGAGGTCTCAGCGCTGTTCGCCTGTTTGCGTGTCCGTTTTTAGTTCCATGCGTTCACGGACAAACACCGCTGTTCGTGCGTAAGATGGCCGCGAACACGTGTAAAGTCCCGAAATGGCAGCCATCTATTCTGAGCACAAAGGATTCATTTGAAACCATACGAACGGCTCCAAAAGCGCTGGGAGGTAAAATACCACTTAACTGTGCCCCTGGGTGGTCCGATGTTCGGTAGTTTGAGCTGCATTCTCCTGTAATGGTATTTCCCATGAGATAGTTATTCGGTTTTTAATAAATCCAACTGTATTGATAAATAAGTCCAGGTACAAGCATAGTTCTGTTACAGAAGCCCTCTCCCATTCCCCTTGACAGGCGACATCCAGGGAGTGGTCGCTATCCCGATTCTTGCAAACCTGGCAGTTCAGCCTGTGTTTTTGAATGTGCAGAGAGTGGGGAGAGGATCTGTAGTTACACCCCACTGCCCAAAAAGCATTGTATCTGACTTCCCGCAGTGGATCTTCGCTCCTGAAGCTCTGCTGAAATCGTCGCAGGTGGTCTTAAGTGCTCTCACTGCCTGGCGATCAGTGCAGAAGATGGTGATGTCGTCCATGTAGATCGAGCACTTAATTTATTTTCCTCTTGCTCTTGGTGCGGTGATCCCTCTGATCTCCCGGGTTCCGTCTGATGGACTTGGTGAAGTGAAGAGCTCTATACAACATACAAAGAGGAGAGATGAGAGAGTGCAGCCTTGTCTGACCCCTGACCTGACTAAGAAGTGGTCAGTTTTCCAGCCATTCACCAACACAATACTGCAGATATCACGATACATCAGGTTTACATAGGAACAGAACACCTCCCCCAAACCAAACTTGCGCAGGGCTGTACTCATAAACTCATGAGAAACACGATCAAAGGCTTTCTCCTGGTCCAGGAACACGAGTGCAGCCAGGACCCGGCGATCATTGATGTAATGGATCGTGTCTCTGATGAGTTCCAGACTGTTGGAGATCTGGCGTCCTGGGATGCCACAGGTCTGGTCAGGCTCGATGATCTGCCCTAAGACCGCCTTCAGTCTGGTTGCTAATACCTTGGCCAGGATCTTGTAGTCCACATTAAGGATAGAAATGGGCCGTCAGTTTTTAAGGTCGCATTTTCCCCACTTCTGTTTATACAAGATCGTGATCGTCCCCTCTCTGAGAGTGGGTGGTAAGCTGTCCGCTGTTGCCATCTCCTCATACAGTACCAACAAGTCCGGTCAAATGAGGTCCCACAGTGTTACATATAACTCGGCTGGGAGACTGTCACAGTCCAGGGTCCTGTCTAGTCTAAATGATTTGACAGAGGCGTGCAGCCCCCCCAGGGTCAGGGGGGCGTCTAGCACGGCTTTCCCTGCTGGGTCTACCGTTTTTGTGATACCCGAGAGGAATCTCTCGGTGGCATCATTGCATGTGTGCTTAGAGGAATAGAGGTCCTTGTAGCAATCTGCGACAACTTCTGTGACCCCTTTTTTCCCCTGTTGCATATCGCCTTTACGATCTCGCAGCTCAGACAGTTGTGTTTCCTGAAGAAGAAAGAGTTGAATTTTTCTCCCTTTTCAAGATTCTCCACCTTGGAACCAAAGATTATTTGCTTGGATTCTTCCTCAAAGTGTCTTTTCAGAGTCTCCTTGGTTTCCTCCAGCTCCTCCCTCACGTCCCATTCACAGAGTTGGAGGTCCTGCAGAGACTGCAACTTTCTTTGCAGTCTCTGGAAGTTCCTCTTTTTGGCACCCACTAGGCTTCTGCCTTTTGCCTGCCAGAAACTGCAGAGCCTGACTTTAGTCTGCTCCCACCATTCTGCAATGGTACGGAACTGACCATTGTCTACCTGACATCCCATATATTCGGTACGCAGCTCCTTCACAATTTCCCATCTCTGCGGCAGGGTACAGCTTAGCTTTCAGGAGCCTGGACCGGGGGGGAAACCCTTTCCCAGGGTACCCTCGAGCTTCACCGCACTGTGGTCAGAGAAGAAGCAGGGAACCGTGGCGGAGTGCGCGTGTAAACACAAAGTCTATCCGAGAGCGCTGGGACCCACCTGGGAGGCTGTATGTATAATTAACAGAGCCGTTCCCCATTGAGCCCACAGCATCCATCATGGATGCCTCGGTGATCATCTCCCCAAGCAGTTTAGATATTATGTCCAGCTTGTCTGCATTCTGGGAACTACGACCTCCTTCCTCTATCGGACAGTTAAAATCACCTCCCATCACGACTGTTTTGGTAGTTCCAGATGCTGTCCCTCCTCACGGAGATGAACCTTACTGGTTCCCCTGCCTAGGAGCCGTCCACGACTAAGAGTCGACCACAGACAAGCTCCACCGTGAAGCACCGCCCCTCCCTCCCCCCCGAATTAGGACAACGGTACCTGTGGACTTGCACCCGTTCCCACCAGACCAGAACACTTCCTTTACCTCAGAAACCTCATTACAAGCCAAATCATTTGTCCCAAGATGGACAAGTACATACAATTCCCCTTCCTGCTTTGCTTGCTTAACAATATTACAAATACGTCTCCTGTCTCTGTGAGCAGTAGCTCCAGGAAGACATCTCACAAAGCCACTATTGTTCAACTCCACACCTCTTAAGATAGAATCCCCCAACAACAACTGCTTTATATTAGGCCTCACCTTGTCCTTGAGGATGGTGGTTCCACAATGTCGGTGCCTGAGCCATTTTCCGTAACACCACTACAATCTGAAAGTGCAGAAAATGAATTATGTAAAGAAGCAGACTGTGCAGTATGCCATTTGTCCACATCTCTAAGTCTACCAGATCCTACAGTAATCCATCTGCCATTCCTAGGACATCTCTGCAGCAGTGGATTTGCAACAGTCCCAGCCTGAGTTTATTTAACAGATCATTTACAAATCTCCGACTTCAGAAATGCAATCTCCTTCTGCAATATAGAGAACTGTCTACAGATTAGACAACATCCAAACCATCCAAAAAGTGAAATGAGAAACAAATGCACAACAACTATTAATGAGATGAGGAGTTTAAATCAAACAAATCTTACTTTTTGTATCTTTTTTTTCCCACCTACTGTCTACCTCAGATTACCTACAGTTTATCTCCAGAATATCTCCAAATACACTTTGTAGCAGCACTTAGAAGCAGCTGCCAAGCTATATATACACACACACACAGATAAAAACACTGGTACATACACACACACACACACTCAGAAACACACACTTGCATATACACACAGATACATAATGGTACATACATACACACTTAGATACACACTGACACACACATTTGCACATACACACACTTAGATTCACAATGACACTCAGATACACACACACACCTACACTGACATACACACACTGACATGTACACACACACACACACACACACACACACACACACACTCAGACAAGCAATGACACACAGATACACACACACAGATACCCACACTGGCACATACACACAGATACCCACACTGGCACATACACACAGATACACACTGGCACATACACACACACTCGAATACACACTGACTTGCAGTAACACACACTGACACACACACGCAGATAGTCACATTGGCATATACACACAAATACACACATTGGCACATACACACTCAGATACACACACTTGCACATACACACACACACACAGATACATATACTGGCACACACACATAGATACATGTACTGGCACATACACACACACTCAGATACACACTGACACAGTTACCCACAGTGACACACACACACTCAGATACACACCCTGTCATATACACACACTGACACATGCACTTAGATACACACACTTGTAAATACACACATATACACACTGGCACATCCACATACACTCAGATACAAACTCTGGCTCATACACACATAATCAGAGAGACACTGACACACAGATGCACACACACATACAGATACACACACTGGCACATACACACACACTCAGATACACATAGTTGCACATACACAAAGATATACACACTGGCACATACACATACTTTCAGATACACACACTGGCACATACACACACTCAGATACACACTGGCACACATATACACACACCGACACACACACACACACACACACAGATATACACACTGGCACATAGGCACACATTCAGATACATACACTTGCATGCACGCACACACACACACACACACTGACATATTTAGACATAGGGTGGCTTGCTTAAAGGGTCCTGGTGCTGACTGAGGCTGATGGGAGTGAGCATGCAGCAGCTCACTCTAGCCTCTCCTCTGCCTCCATGCTGCTGTGTGTGCCGCATCCTCCACCTACCTCCTTAGCGGCGGCGCTCTTTGAAGTTGGGAGGAAGTGATTGGCTGTCACTTCCTTCCAGGTGGCCAATGCTACAGGGCCGATGCTCTTAAAGGACTGGTACCGACCAGGACCCTGTTCAGTGATAATGCTCATTGGGTGGCTGTAAATTATATAGGTAAAGGTAAACTAAAGGTTTATAAATAAAAACATAATAATAATATAATATCCCTGAAACCACACACACAGCATCTGACATACATTGTATGTCAGATTATGCATGGATTTCATGGATATTTTATATTATTTGCGGGTGTCAGAGAACCGCATTAATATTGCTGGAGTCTCCAGTAAAACTTGAGATGTCTGCGGCTAGTTCATTATTTTACCATTCTAGAGGATCTGGGGATGCTTGCTCCAAACTTAATTTTTTATTACAGAGCACCAAAAAGCTAAAATGATGGCAGATTTTCCACTGTATCTCTCTAACTGGTATATAGGAAAAGTACTATGTTAAGATATAGTATTACCACGGGCCTGAACCAGTATTATGTGTCATGAGCGCACCGTACTCCAAGTGTGTGCGTTTCTTGGTTCTGGTGGTGAAGGGGTTAAATTTAACTTTTGTCTGCCCTAGACAGGAAATGATAATAAAAATTCCCCTTAACACCATCCACACTTAATTATAATAATATAACTATTACTATTTTTAATGCTGCCACCACCAAGACAATTTATAAACAGAGTGCCCTGATCCACCAAGTTAATTAAAACAAAAACCCACCAAACACAATTTAGCACAATATCTATGCAATTCCAAAACACTAATACATTTATCTCTTAAGGTAACGTGAGTCTTTACCAGACAAAAGCAGAACTTAATAAAGAAATATTTATTATGCACAAACAATAGTCACAGTGCATATAAAAATAAATGACAAAACAGATTTACACCAACAACTGCTAAAATTAACAGAAGTCCTAAATACTCACTTAGATGGCAAAGACTTAGATGGTATTTTGGGCCCAGGGGGTCTCCGGCAAGAAAAGATGGCGTCTTACTCAAAATTAGATCTTGGCCCCTAGTAAGCACACTTAATAATTGCCCATCAATTAGATTTATGCCTCCTGAATTCATCTCATGTTTTCAAGCTTGCCCAGAGGTGGTATAAGTGGATGGAAGGCATATCTTATATATATCTATTTTATATATATATATATATATATATATATATATATATATATATATATATATATATATATATATATATATATATATATATATATATATATATATAGTGTTTCTGACCAGAATTAATCCAAATAAAATCTTTGATTTTATTTACGCTGTAGTGCTTGCCACAGAAATAAAAATTGCATCTATAACTGTTACAATTTTTCCATTCCAGACATATGTCACACCTTCTACTTATGACCTAATACAATGGACTTCACAATTCCTTCCAAATGTCTTAAGCTGCGCTAGTTCTATTGATACTCTGTCAGGATCCAAAATCTAAATTCAGAACTTTATTCATTTCATTCAAGTTTGTACCAGCAGTAAATATGTTTTGCCACTAGTGGCCTCCCAAACCATTAGGTCTGAACTTTCTTCCACTAATCCTCACCTGCCTAGACTAATTACTAATCCTATAAAAGGCTTCACCCTGCTCAATAGAAGGCCTTTACATTGAAGTTGATGGTCGACCTGAAACGACTTCTTTTCCTGGCTCCTATGAACTTACCTACTTTATTACCATCCTGTTGGATACCAACCTTATCTACACTACCAAGCGTCTTTATTCCAAGCTAGGTCTACACAACAACATTCTTTACTACCAAGCATCTTTATATCAACTTGAACTAATCTACAAACCAGCCTTTGTTACCAACCTGCTTTATACTGACCTGAACTACACTATCAACCTGCTTTGTTACAAACCTGAACTACGATACAAACTCATATTGGAAAGTGTAATTTAACTGCTTTTTCAGTGCTCCTTCCAACAGGGGGCTGGTTCACTACACTTCTATTTTTTATTTTTTTTTTCAATTCTGATACTTTTCTGTTTTGTTCTGATTTGCTTGTCTTACTATATTTCCTATACTTTCAACTATAGGTATTTGATACTATCTATTAATATCTTGGTAACAACCTGTCTGTGGCATATTGCCTAATCCTCAATTTCTCTTATTTCACCTTCTTCCTTCTTACCTATAATTCCACTTATAGGTTCTCCCTCTACCTTATGCCTATAATTTCACTTATAGGTTCTCCTTCTAACTATAATCTCAATTATAGCTTCCCCTGTTACCTTATACCTGTCTGGGGCATATTGCCTAAATCTTTTTCAGTTCTCCCTTTGTCACTTACCTTACACAGTTCTTCCTTTCACTTTGGCTCGCTAGGTATTTTAAATTGTGAATAACCATGTCTAAAATGTCTAATAAAGAACCTAACATTACCCTGGCAATCGTGTTTTACCTGGCCTGCTCGAGACCATGACATAATCTTTATGTAGGATGCCATTCTAAATCTGCACAAAATAGTTATTATTAATGTTTCTTTTGGGTATGACACTGGAACACAATGGTTCTCTTGCTTGCTAATGATCATTAGCATATCAAAAGAACCCACTATCTAAATGAAGATACAGGCATATGGCAAATTAGAGAGTTAGTTTCCATTGAACTAAACTCAGAGGCAACTCATGTGTAACATTTCACACCTTGCAGAGGGGCTCTGGAGTCACAGCTTCATAGGAGTTGTAAACCTTTTTATGTCTATCACATTCCTATATACTTTAAATGAACCCCTTCTGACATCTATCCTCTACATTGAAATTGGCCATAACACCTCTAGCAAGTAGCCAATTCATGTATGCACTAGACAAATCACTTTAACCCCATCCCGACCTTGGACGTATCAGGTACGTCTGACAAAAAACGGTCCTTAAGCACCGCGGACGTACTTGATACATCCACGGCTAATTAGAACGCTGGAAGCGATCATGATCTCTTCCAACCATTCTAACGGTATTGCAGCGATGCCTCGATGTCCAGGCATCCTGCAACAGCCCCGCTCACGTAATACTAAGTGTATTTTTTTATTATATAGATATATTAATATAAAAATACACTAGGAGTAAAATTACACACACACACACACACACATATATATGTATATGTATATGTATATGTATATATATATATATATATATATATATATATATATATATATATATATATATATATATATATATATATATATATATATATATATATATAAATAATTAAACATAAATACATTTTTTAAAATAATAAAAAAATTAGAAAAAAATTATGTCATTTTATTCTAACTGTATTTTGATATTAATATATATTTTTATAAAATACAGTTAGAATGAAATTATATATATAAATGTCTATATCTATAAATAAATATAAATAATACAAAATATACATATGTCCATATACATAATTACATAAATAATTTCATAAATATAAACGTAGACTTCAAATATATATATATATATATATATATATATATACACACACATATATAAAATACAGAATCCAGCGCACTCGCTTATTCACTAAACAATGCTTTCAAAATTTTAGAGATTGTAATAGTTTTATTTAAAAACACCTCACCTAGGCAAAAAATAATGGGGGTTTAGTTACATTATATGATCATATATTGCATAAGCCTGCCACAACGTCAATGTACCCCATTCTTGGCAGGTCCTACTCTAGCAGCCTAATGCTTGCCCTTATGAGATTGATCCACTTACTTGGGAAATACTTCCTTACTGGGACTCTCTGCAAGTCAAGGCTAAATAGGATCCTGGAATGAGGCACCTGTGACAGGGAGGGGTGCAAAACCAAGGAGCTGGCCTAGACTCCCAAATATACAAACAAAACCAAGAGGGCTGCACTCACCTAAACATGCATACATTATAGGGTGCTGCTGGGGCCAAAACATACAAAATACAGAATCCAGCGCACTCGCTTATTCACTAAACAATGCTTTCAAAATTTTAGAGATTGTAATAGTTTTATTTAAAAACACCTCACCTAGGCAAAAAATAATGGGGGTTTAGTTACATTATATGATCATATATTGCATAAGCCTGCCACAACGTCAATGTACCCCATTCTTGGCAGGTCCTACTCTAGCAGCCTAATGCTTGCCCTTATGAGATTGATCCACTTACTTGGGAAATACTTCCTTACTGGGACTCTCTGCAAGTCAAGGCTAAATAGGATCCTGGAATGAGGCACCTGTGACAGGGAGGGGTGCAAAACCAAGGAGCTGGCCTAGACTCCCAAATATACAAACAAAACCAAGAGGGCTGCACTCACCTAAACATGCATACATTATAGGGTGCTGCTGGGGCCAAAAAACATACAAAATACAGAATCCAGCGCACTCGCTTATTCACTAAACAATGCTTTCAAAATTTTAGAGATTGTAATAGTTTTATTTAAAAACACCTCACCTAGGCAAAAAATAATGGGGGTTTAGTTACATTATATGATCATATATTGCATAAGCCTGCCACAACGTCAATGTACCCCATTCTTGGCAGGTCCTACTCTAGCAGCCTAATGCTTGCCCTTATGAGATTGATCCACTTACTTGGGAAATACTTCCTTACTGGGACTCTCTGCAAGTCAAGGCTAAATAGGATCCTGGAATGAGGCACCTGTGACAGGGAGGGGTGCAAAACCAAGGAGCTGGCCTAGACTCCCAAATATACAAACAAAACCAAGAGGGCTGCACTCACCTAAACATGCATACATTATAGGGTGCTGCTGGGGCCAAAACATACAAAATACAGAATCCAGCGCACTCGCTTATTCACTAAACAATGCTTTCAAAATTTTAGAGATTGTAATAGTTTTATTTAAAAACACCTCACCTAGGCAAAAAATAATGGGGGTTTAGTTACATTATATGATCATATATTGCATAAGCCTGCCACAACGTCAATGTACCCCATTCTTGGCAGGTCCTACTCTAGCAGCCTAATGCTTGCCCTTATGAGATTGATCCACTTACTTGGGAAATACTTCCTTACTGGGACTCTCTGCAAGTCAAGGCTAAATAGGATCCTGGAATGAGGCACCTGTGACAGGGAGGGGTGCAAAACCAAGGAGCTGGCCTAGACTCCCAAATATACAAACAAAACCAAGAGGGCTGCACTCACCTAAACATGCATACATTATAGGGTGCTGCTGGGGCCAAAACATACAAAATACAGAATCCAGCGCACTCGCTTATTCACTAAACAATGCTTTCAAAATTTTAGAGATTGTAATAGTTACACACATATATATATATACACACACACATTCTACTTGCATATTTATGTAATATTTTTACATAATTAAGTAAATTTATTGATTGCAATTTGGGGGACCTGCCTAACAACCCAGGATGAAAGTCCAGAGAATTTAATTTGCTAGCACTATATTTAACCCTGTAACTTTCCAGGACTCCCTAAAACCTGTATATGGAGGGTACTGTTTTACTCGGTAGACTTTGCTAACACAAATATTAGTGTTTCAAAACACTAAAACCAGCTTGAGAACTGAGCGGGGACCCACCGAAGGGCAGGCTATTTCAGCTGCTGCCTGTTCTCAGTATTCTCTTGCGCTCCGTTTTTTGCTCTCCATAGTGTTTAAAAACAGTAACATATCACAGCGAAGATATTGTCAGTGAAAGTGACTTTTTTGCATTATATCATTGCTGTAATAATATGTTTTACCGTTTTGAAACACTAATATTTGTGTGCAGCGAAGTCTCCAAAATATAACAGTTACCCCATGTACAGGTTTTATAGGGTTTTTACAAGTTACAGGGTCAAATATAAGGCTTTTTTTCACATTGAAATACATACACTCACTCACGGACAGACACACACACACACTCATTGACAGACATACACTCACTGACACACACAAACTCACTGACAGACCCACACACAGACACTCATTGACACACTCAATCACTGATAGACACAAACACACACACACACACACACTCACTGACAGACATACACTCACTGACACACACACACACACACACACTCACTGACAGACATTCACTCACTGACACACACACACACACACACACAAACACTGACAGACGTACACTCACTCACTGACACACACACACACACTCACTGACATACATACTCACTGAGAAACACACACACACACACACTTACTCACAGTCAAACATTCACCTTCCTGGGGTCCAGTGTGGGGCAGCTCCTCACTCCTCCTGCCCACTGTTTAGTATGCCTTCGGGCGCCTTGAGGATCGGTCCGGCACTGGGGGCGGCTCAAGAGCCACTCACCCAGCACTGCGGCCCCAGACAGTGGCAGGCAGCCCACCAGGAAACATCCTGGTTGGCGCACCCAGCAGGCCGGCGCCCTAGGAGAATGACTAGTTCGTCTAGTGGTGGCGCTGGCCCTGAATGTAACGTACGTTAATTTAGAAAAAAAATGGTTTGGAAATCGCAAAGTGCTACTTTTACTTATTACCCTATAACTTTCCAAAAAAGCTAAGAACATGGTAACGTTGGGTATTTCTACACTCAGGACATTATTTTAAAACTATTTAGCACGGGTGTTTTTTGGCAGTTATAGATGCATAACAGATTTATGGGGTCAAAGTTAGAAAGTGTGTTTTTTAAAAATTTGCATCATATTTTAGACTTTTTTTATAGTAAATTATATGATATGATGAAAATAATGGTATGTTTAGAAAGACCATTTAATGACGAGAAAAACAGTATATAATATGTGTGGGTCCAGTAAATGAGTAAGAAAATTACAGCTAAACACAAACACCGCAGAAATGTAAAAACAGCCCTGGTCCCAAATGGTAAGAAAATTGAAAAGCGTTCTGGTCACTAAGGGGTTAAAAAGCAATATTTTATAATGCAACAACGAATTATGCACCTTTGTTGTGACACCTCCCCTAAATTAGAGTCGCAGTGGGGAGATGACTCTACCTTCCATATCAACACGTGCGCTCTTTGCCCCACATAATACACTAGCTCCTGGTCATTCTTTTCATAACATGGTTTATGTATGAATTGGGCAGACCACATGTATTTAAATGCAGTGGTGTCTTTGTGTGTAGTGTTGGTGTGTGAATGCAGTTGTGTGTTTGTGTGTAATTGCAGGTGCATATTCATGTATAGGCATACATTGTCACATAAACACATACAGATTTCAACACATAGAAACACACAAACACTGCCACATAGAGATACACACAAAATGTATCAGAAAAGGAAAAAGACAGCAGACCCTCTCTTAATGGCAAAATCTGAGACAGATTAATAGGTTTTAGTCTTTTTTTATTAGACGTGCAAAATACTTACATGGCATCAGGGCCAGATTAAGAGCCCAGTGGGCCTGGTGCTGACAATTATGATGTGCCTAATTACAGAATCTTGTCGACCAAAAACACTCAAACAGTCATACCTCCCAATCGTCATGTATCTGGCGGAAGTGGTGCTGAAGGGAAACTCATAGGATGTAGCTATGAGAAAACACACACTCTATACTAATCTCTCTCTAATTTATGCTTTCATCTTTTAAGTAAATCCATACCCCCTAACAGCAGTGTCCGTGAAGCAGACAGTCAATGGATGGGGTAAAAGGGTGGGCCACTGACGCAAATCATGTAATCAGAACTGCCGAAAGAGGCGAACATGCCTTAAAAAGGGGGCGTGTCTGCCTAAAGAATTGGAAGGCCAGCCTGGCATGAGTGCATGTCAGGCTGCCTGCCAATCATGCAGGCTGGCCAACTAAGGGCATACTTTGCAGACAGCACCCTGAGCTTGGCATAAGTGTGTCTAATAATGAGTTCGCTCCACACTTTCTAAGGTCCGTCTCCTGGCACTCGCTGGTCCATTCCTCTCCTAACCTCCTTACTAGCAGGCAGAAGCTCCTGGTCTATAGTCTGGGACAGAGAAAAGGTGTATGTAGTGAATGTAGAAGAAAGGGAACATGCCATAGTGTTAGAGAGACTGAAAAAGCAAGATCATTTGCATTGTGCACAAACTCAGCTTTACCTTAACTAATTTCATTGTCAGTCAGTCCACACAAGTTTTGTTCCCATACATCCCTCTAAAGTTTCCATACTTAAGCAAGAGTATGTGAAAGATAGTTAGGGTTGCCACCTTTCTTGGAAAAAAATACAGGCCTTACTAATTTGAATAATTAATTATGTATGCGTGTAAATCACAAGGAGAGACCTAAGAGAAAATTCTGTAAAATAACCAAAAAAACTACTTACATTTATTCTGCTGAATAAAATATGGATTGTTCCCAGTGTCTCCCTGTCTCTTAGTGCCCCCTAGTCTCCTAGGGTCCTCATGTGAGGTAAAGGAAGGGTTTTGTGTTCTTGCCAATGATATACGGCAGGTTGCTTCCACACTGTCATTCTCTGAAGTTCTGCCTGTACATAACACTCAGAATGACAGGCGGATGTGTATTAGAGACTTTAACTTGTGGCTTGGTGAATGCTGTTGGGAGCAAGGATTTGACTTTGTTTCTCATGGTAGCTCTGTTTGGAATAGAAATGAACTGTACAAAAAAGATGGTTTGCATCTTTCTCAAAAGGGAACAAATGTTGTCAGTGAGCAGTTCAGAGGTTTTGCTAGGAAGTATTTAAACTAGGAGGGGTAGACAAATGGGTGATAAAACATCAATCCAATTGTCCCCCAAAACAAAGACAGAAAGTAACTGTAAAAAGTGTGTTAAAAAAATGATACGCTTAATGTCATGTCTACAAATGCTCACAGTTTAGGGAATAAGATCCATGAACTTGTGGCAATAATGGCAACTGATAGTGTAGATTTAGTCGCTGTTACTGAGACATGGTATAATGAGAGAAATGACTGGGACATAGCGATACTGTGGTGGAATCTCGGTAAAAATAAATTTAGTAGGCCGAGATTACCACGTGGCATGTGTACGTGCATATGCTGACGTATCGATCAGTTGGTTGCACGAGGCAAGATACGATCAGTAGTGTACGGAGCATGTGCAAGAATACAGGATGTAGTATTCCCCTCCTCCATTGTGCTGGACAAGCCATGCGGTCAAGCAGGAAGTTAATTCTTATTTGTAATGATTGGTCAAGAGAATGTGCGGGTGGAGCTTAATATGGGAGGAGTTATGTGCCTATATAGGGAGCCTGCACTATTGTTCAGGGCTCAGAACTTGCTGTATTTTTGGTGACATTAGTCCCTCTGAGTCCCGATCGGTGATCCAATAAAGAATCTCTTCCTTCCTGAAGAAACCTGTGTCCATCCCTCTGTGCTTTGCTTCCGTCAGTTTCTCCGGTATCATTTGGTGCATTGGCCGGGAAGCTCATCGTTCAACGGTAGCTGAGAGGCAGAGGCGTGAGACGGTCTATCTTTGCCCACGTTCTCTACGGCTGCACCCCTGAACTTCTGCGTGGACCTCCCTTCGTCTCGGCGCCACTGGTCTGTTGTCCAGGAGATCATCGGCCTCTACGTAAGAAGTGCTGGGGTGTCCCCGTCGATGAGTGTGAACTCAGGTTCAGGAACGAGGAGGTAAGACAACTGCTGTTTTAGACGGCAGACCCACTAGGGGTATACCGATTGTGCGGTAGGCCCAAAAGGGGTTTAAATCTGTGTATGGAATCTGCCCCCTCTGTCGGAGGGAAGGAGCGAAGGCGCACCGCTCGATCGAACGCTCTTTAGTAAGACCGTTTGATCTGGTTAGTCAGGCGGGGTCCTGTGTAAATAGCCCTAGCCGGACACCGGTGTCTTGTCTAGACTAGCGTTCTAGGGTGTATATTACGTTCGCTAGGTCGGAGGGACCGGGAGACTAAGCGGCGCCTGTGTAAATTCGGTTCGCTAGCTCTCAACCTATCTTGGCTAAGTGGGAAGGCGTGTAAATTTGGAACCCACTAGACTTTTGATAGAGTAAATAGACTAGAAGGGCAATTTTGTAAATTTCGCCCTCTAGTTCGCTATATGTGGTGTTTGGGCAGTGTGGCTAACCAAAACGGGTGTATATAGTTTTAGGTAGTCCATTCAAGGTACTGGCCAATAGTTTAGTTGGGATTGTAAATGTGTTAAAGATTGTTAGTAAAGTGTATATCTTGTTAGATAGCGCGAGCTCAGCCGTCTAGCGAGAGTGTTAATAGTGTGTTGCTGTATCATAGTGCACGGTACCATAACCCTGTATATTTACTGACACTGTATATAAGTACTAATCATTGTCGTCTATTGCATGTTTAACACCATAACCACTAATAATTGTATTGTGACCTTAAATTGTGCTTTGACCTATGCTAACCGTACTGTAACCGATACTAGTAAAAGACGATGTTACTGGGGTGTGTTATAGACGGGTAATTCATATATAGAGAATTATAGCGTGGGTGACTGTATAGTTTCGCCAAAGGGCATAATATTGATTATTTAGTGACTGGTGTAACAGCTGTGTGTGTACGGGAATTCCCTGAGTGATTATTGTGTTATTGTGTACGTTTCACTCGGTAACTGTACCACGTGGTGCTGTTGCCAGAGGAAACGGGTGTGACTGTTGAATAAGAACGCGTGCATAGTATTCGTTGTCAACGACGTTCCATTGATAAGTATGGGCGCGTCAGAGTCAACGATTTCGGATCCCTTAGGTTGTATGGTAAAGAATTTTAAAAAGGGATTCAAAACATGTGATTTTGGGGTTAAAATGTCTCCTGTACGTTTGGTCACTTTGTGCACTAGGGAGTGGCCTATTTTGGTTGCGGCATGGCCGCCGCGTGGCAGTTTGGATCCAACCCTGGTACAGCGTGTACACGTGGCTGTATCAGGTAGGCCTGAACTTTACGGACAGTTTCCATACATTGATTGTTGGAGGCAGGCCGTAAACGACTCGCCAAAATGGATCCGGATATGCCACGAGGAGCAATGTCGCCTCATGGTGGCCAGGACTTATTTGTCCACTAGGACCGGTGTTAGGCCCATTTTGGACACGCCCCCTGAGTCCGAGATCCCTTTGCCGCCCCCTTACTTTCCTTTAAGAGGAAGTGACGCGAATGCAGGAAGTTCTGCACCCCTTCCCCTATTGCCCCCATCCACTTCCGCTTCCTCCTCCAGTACAGAATCTACTCCCCCTCGTATTAAAACTCCCCTTCCTGAACCAGGACCAACCCCCATTAGATCTGAATATCCTGATTTGGCGCCACTTCAAACTTCCGGTCAAGCTTCTTCTAGCTCGGCTCGGAGTATACTATTCACTAATTTTTCACAAAATCAAGTTCCCACATCCTCATGCCCTATTACCTCTCGACCGGAACCTTTAACTGACGCCCCTCCACGTAGTCCCATACTAACCCGACAACTGACCGGTACCCAACAATTAAAACATTACCAGATGCCTCTTCGTCTGAATCCTGGGTCAGCCTATATCGATGCCGCAGGTCAAATGGCACATGCTGACCCAGTCTTTGTATATGTCCCGTTCACGACTACCGATCTCTTGAATTGGAAGACCCACAATTCCTCGTACACTGAGAAACCACAAGCTATGACCGATCTGTTCACCTCGATAGTTCAGACACATAACCCGACATGGGCTGATTGCCAGCAGTTATTAATGACATTGTTCAATAATGAGGAAAGGACAAGGATTAACCAAGCGGCCATTAAGGCGCTAGAGGAGAGAGCCCGTGCTTTAAATCAAGCCAATCCGGCAGCATGGGCCGCAACACATTACCCTAACACCGATCCTGACTGGAATGTAAATGGCGCAGATATGGCTCAACTTAAAGCCTATAGAGACGCTATAATTGCTGGCATGAAAGCCGGAGGGAAGAAAGCTATTAACATGTCGAAGACAGTTGAGGTGATTCAGAAAAGTGATGAAGCGCCCAGTGTCTTTTATGACCGATTATTGGAGGCATACCGCTTGTATACCCCCTTTAATCCGGAAGACGCTGATAATTCCCGAATGGTAAACTCCGCCTTTGTCAGCCAAGCTTACGGAGATATTAAGCGCAAGCTACAGAAATTAGAAGGGTTTGCAGGTATGTCTATCACCCAACTAATGGAGGTAGCGAACAAAGTATATATGAATAGGGAAACAGAAAGTAAGAAAGAGGAAGAGCGCAAGATGCGTAGAAAGGCAGATATGCTAGCGGTAGCGATCGCAGGCGTAGATAGACGGGGCCCAGATAGAGGCGATGGTAGATGGAATAGGGAGCCTTTGAGTAGGAATCAGTGCGCGTACTGTAAGGAAGAAGAGCATTGGAGGAACGAGTGTCCGCAAAGAGAGCAGTATGAGAGAGACTTACCCAGGGCAGGTTACGGAAACTTTAGAGGCAGAGCGAGAGGTAGAGGAGGCCCCGGAGGGAGTAATGGTAATAGAGGGAGTAATGGGAACAGAGGAAGTGTAAGGAAGATAGGTACTATCCAGCAGCGCAAAGGTCTCGCGATAGAGAAGGTAGGGACTTTGTGGGATTGGCTGACACGGTCATGGAGGACTATTGATACCGACCGGGCTCCATCCCCCTTGGTCGAGCGGAGCCTATGGTCGATGTATCAATAGGGGGAAAAAGGAGTGCGTTTATGATCGACACTGGTGCTGAACATTCGGTGGTGACTAATCAAGTTACTCCTCCATCTGGAAGAACTATTACTGTAATAGGAGCAACTGGAAGAAGTGCTGAAAAACCGGTTCTTAAAAGTCGACTCTGTACATTGGGAGGCCACGTAGTAAAACATCAATTCCTTTATATGCCTGAGTGTCCAGTCCAATTGCTGGGGCGTGATATGCTATCCAAATTACAAGCGCAGATTACGTTCCTACCAAATGGAACAACATCCTTAAAGTTTAATGGACCCTCAGGTATTATGACATTGTCCGTACCAAAGGAAGAAGAGTGGCGACTTTATACAGTGTTGACTAGCCAAAACCCGAGGAGTGATGAATCCTTATTTAACATACCAGGAGTTTTGGGCAGAGAACAACCCACCAGGACTGGCCCGCAATATTCCACCTATTAAAATCGAACTAAAACTTGGGGTTTATCCAGTAAGCCTGAGACAATATCATATTCCGCAGAAGGCTAAGAAGAACATCCAATCTTATCTGGATAAGTTCATACGGTATAGTATCCTAAAATTCTGTACTTCCCCCTGGAACACCCCATTGCTGCCTGTTCAAAAGCCCGGTACAGATGAGTATCGACCTGTGCAGGACTTGAGAGCAGTCAATGATGCGGTTGTTAGTATACATCCGGTCGTGCCCAATCCATATAACCTGCTTGCTTTAATTCCGGGCGGGGCTACTTACTTTACAGTCTTAGATCTCAAAGATGCCTTCTTTTGCCTCCGAATTGCCGCAGAAAGCCAATGTATCTTCGCTTTCCAATGGGAAAATGCTGTAGCGGGCTCGAAACGCCAAATGACCTGGACAAGATTGCCCCAGGGGTTTAAAAATTCACCTACCCTATTTGGTTCAGCTCTAAGTCAAGATCTACTAGATTTCGAGTCTATCCCAGGAGAGTGTGTATTATTACAATATGTAGATGACTTGTTGATAGTAGCAGTTACAAAGGAAGTATGTCAGCAAGCAACGCACGATCTACTACACATTCTCTGGAAGGCAGGATACAAGGTGTCTAGAAGGAAGGCTCAGTTGTGTTTGCCAACTGTCAAATATCTGGGATTCCATATCTCTGAAGGTCAAAGAATTATGGGGCCAGAGAGAAAAGAAGCTGTGTGCAAAATACCGATACCCAGGAATAGAAGACAAGTGCGAGAATTCTTGGGGGCAGCAGGCTTCTGTAGGATATGGATTCCCAGCTACGCGATACTGGCAAAACCTCTGTATGCAGCTATCAAAGGTACAGAGCACGACCCCTTCTTATGGACTCAAGAACAGCAAACGGCATTTGAAGATGTGAAGAGGGCTTTGATGAGTGCCCCAGCATTAGGTCTACCTGACCATACACGGCCATTCTACCTGTATGTACATGAGCAAAGAAGAATGGCTGTGGGAGTATTGACACAGTACTTGGGATCATGGCAAAGACCTGTTGCCTACATGTCTAAGCAACTGGATGCAGTGGCCAGCGGACTTCCACCTTGTCTAAGAGCTGTAGCTGCAGCCGCCCTGCTGGTAGCTGAAGCCGATAAACTCACTTTGGGTCAAGAACTTTATGTACGAGTTCCACATGCAGTACAGACGTTGTTGGATTACAAAGGAAATCATTGGTTTAGTAACAGCCATATGACCAAGTATCAAGCAATGTTGTGTGAAAACCCAAGAGTGCATTTAGAGACTGTAAATACCTTAAATCCAGCTACCCTTTTGCCACAACCTACTGAAAGTCAACATGATTGTTTGGAAGTAATGGATGAAGTATTTTCAAGTAGACCAGATCTTCGTGATTTTCCCATCCAGAACCCTGATGTTCAATATTATACCGACGGCAGTAGTTATGTAAAAGAAGGGATCCGCTATGCAGGATATGCAGTAACAACGATAGACAAGGTGATAGAAGCTCGGCCACTGGCAAAAGGAACATCAGCACAAAGGGCAGAATTGATAGCACTGACACGAGCGTTACAATTGGCTGAAGGTTTAAGAGTGAACATCTACACGGACTCCAAGTATGCGTTTTTAACCACTCATGCCCACGGAGCTTTGTATAAAGAAAGAGGACTATTGAATTCAGAAGGCAAAGAAATCAAATACGCAGCTGAGATCCTACAACTATTGGAAGCAGTGTAGGAGCCGAAAGAAGTCGGTATTATACATTGTCGGGCGCATCTGAGAGGAGATGGTGATGTAACCAAAGGGAATCGGATGGCAGATAGTGCAGCTAAGCGTGCTGCTGAATCAGGAAGACAGGAATATGTAGGGCATATAGCTGCTCTTATACCAACTCCAC
>OW240912.1:273228027-273340702 GCA_933207985.1 Pelobates cultripes
ACACTAAGGGGCACTGGGAGACATTATGGCAGACACTGAGACACTAAGGGACACTGGGAGACATTATGGCAGACACTGAGACACATTATGGCAGACACTGAGACACTAAGGGACACTGGGAGACATTATGGCAGACACTGAGACACTAAGGGACATTGGGAGACATTATGGCAGACACTGAGACACTAAGGGACATTGGGAGACATTATGGCAGACACTGAGACACTAAGGGACACTGGGAGACATGGCAGACACTGAGAGACTAAGGGACATTGGGAGACATTATGGCAGACACTGAGACACTAAGGGACACTGGGAGACATTATGGCAGACACTGGGACACTAAAGGACACTGGGAGACATTATGGCAGACACTGGGACACTAAGGGACACTGGGAGACATTATGGCAGACACTGAGACACTAAGGGATATTGGGAGACATTATGGCAGACACTGAGACACTAAGGGCCACTGGGAGACATGGCAGACACAGAGACACTAAGGGACACTGGGAGACATTATGGCAGACACTGAGACACTAAGGGGCACTGGGAGACATGGCAGACACAGAGACACTAAGGGACACTGGGAGACATTATGGCAGACACTGAGACACTAAGGGGCACTGGGAGACATTATGGCAGATACTGAAACACTAAGGGACATTGGGAGACATTATGGCAGACACTGAGACACTAAGGGCCACTGGGAGACATTATGGCAGACACCGAGACACTGAGTGTGCACTTCCTGTTAGTCCGGCCGGGTACAGGAAACAAATGCTCCCTGTACACGCGGACCATAGAGGACTCGGCCACGCTACAGCAAAGGGGGGAGGGGGGAGGAATTGACAGGGAGGGAGGGGGAGAAAGAGAGTGACGAGGGAGGGGGGGAGAAGAGGACAGGGAGGGAGGAGAAAGAGGATGAGGAGGAGGGGAGAGAGAGGACGAGGAGGGAGGGGGAGCAAGAGAGGACGAGGAGGGGAGAAGAGAGTGACAAGGGAGGGAGGGAGGGGGATAAAGAGAGTGACAAGGGAGGGAGGGGGATAAAGAGAGTGACAAGGGAGGGAGGGGGATAAAGAGCGTGATAAGGGAGGGAGAGAGATTGACATCCATCACACACACACAATCGCACAATCATGCAAACCTTACACACACAGAAACACACAATGCATTCCTTACACACACTAAATGCACCCCATACATACACAGAAACACACCTTGCAGCCCTTACACATACAAACACAGATTCACACAATGCATTCCTTACACACATATCAGGACATCCCCTATACACTCCACCCCCTGTGAACAAACTCATTGGTGGAACATGAAGGTGGACCCTGGGACCCAGACCTTGAGCTGTGTAAAGGGCCCCCAAAAAATGGAGCTGCTTCCCGTTCTCCCAGAACATTGATTTTTGTGACCACAGTTACAAACCGCCTCCAGAGAGCCTGTTCTACACCAGACCAGTGGAGCCAGACTGCAGCTAGAGCCCATCATCCTCATCTGGTTGTAAGTAGGCAATCTAGTATATTATTCGTGGCACTAATCTCTAATTTACCTCACATTAAAGAAACACTATAGTCCCCAGAACCACTGAAGCTTAATGTAGTGGTTCTGGTGTCTATAGCCTGTCCCTGCAGGCCTTTTAATGTAAACACGGCGGCACTCCAGCACTGGCGTTAGTTACCATGGCAGATCATATGGGTGGGGCATTGTGATGTCACATGGGGGGGGGGCGGCAAACTTTACTTTTGCCTAGGTCGGCAAAAATCCTTTCACCAGCCCTGGCCGAGTGTCACGTGACTACCCGGCGCTCAGTCTGACACTGCACCTGCCAGACGTTCAGAGGTCCCCCTGCTATGTCAGGTAAAAAGGGGGGACAAAGGTAGAAAAATAATTGGAAGGGTTTAGGGGGGCTACTAATATGGATGGGGGGAGAGGGGTAGGTAGAAAAATAATTGGAAGGGTTTAGGGGGGCTACGAATATGGATGGGAGGAGGGGGGAGGTAGAAAAATTATTGGAAGGGGTTAGGGGAGTACTAATATGAATGGAAGGGGTAGGGTGGGGTGGGTTCTAATATGCATGGAAGGGGTTAGGGGGGATACCAATATGCATGGAAGGGGTAGGGGAGTTAATATGCATGAAAGGGGTAGGTGGGGTTCTAATATTCATGGGAGGGGTAGGTGGGTTTCTAATATAAATGGAAGGGGTAGAGACAGGTAGTAAAATGTATGGAATGCATTTCTGACAGTGTCACTGAATGGCAGTTAGGAAATGTGGTCACCCTAAGTCAGGGGCAGTATTACACAATCTGTATATGTATAAAAAAAATATAAAAAGTAATCTGCAAAGTATAAAATGTTTGTGTCATATGTCGTGCTAAAAATTAAGCTAGGAATGTACATATATTTTTAAAATAATTTTAAGAATAATGATACAGAGGGGGGCGGGGCCGGACCGCCGAGCAGAGTGGACGCATGGCACTAGAGCTCCCGCTATTTTCGGGCAATATGGCCCCAAAACGCACTTTCTGGCACTGAGTCACGGCAGGCAACTGCACTATGAGGTGCTAGGACCGGAGATCAATCGGCAACCCGCTTCTGGACCCGTGTTTGGCGCGAAAACGGAGTTTTGAGACCGAGGCCTAGCCAACCTATCCGGGTGGTGAGTGGGGCGGACGGCCGCTGCCCTGCTATCCTACCTGGCTGCATCACGGAGGTCCCCTAACACAATGGGGTGATGGCCCTGCTTTCCCCCCTCTGGGCCGGTGGGGGTTATCCCGGCCTACCCTGGGGAACTACCTCGAACGGGGACTTTGTTTGCAACCTAAGATGGCGGCTGAGCCTGAAAGGCACGCTGTGGAGAGGGCGGCCCCTCCTTGGGGCTCTTTGCGCTCACTACGGGCAACACAGGGAGAAATCGGTAAAGCAACCTACCTATCCTGTATCCCGACCTGGGGTGCTCCAATCGACACCGAGGACCTTGAGCAGAGACCATCTGACCGACAAGCGGAGACAGGGGTATTCAGACTATCACGACAGCCGAGGATCAGTGTGAAGACCTCACACATACCCAGCTCCCACCCGCAACCGTCTGACACTACCTGACAAGCCACACCAAAGCATCTTTATTCGAACAGAGCTGGAAAATACAGAACTGCGACCTGCCAGTGATGGGAGTTGGCTGTTCTCTGCATGAGGACTGGGGCTGCCTACTCTCTGCCACCTGACCAACAACCATCAAAATCAAGTTCCCCTCTTCTCGGGGAGAGGAGTCTCTGTTCGGAACCCAGGGTTCTTTGTTAAGCACAGTGGCATAATTTTTCTTTTTATATTTTAAGCAAACGCCAACCGTGCCATATTGCCTAGCATAGTTGTCTTCCTCACCTAATTTACTATAACTATGCTTTAAGTTTTTGCCTTTGTTTCATCTTTCAAGCCTGCTATAAGGCAGTGAAGCGCAGATCCAATATAAGTAACCTAACAGCTAAGCGAGACTAGCCTGCAAAAGAGTGTGTCATTCATAGATTAAAATGTAAATAGGATTATACTGCATGTATACATTCTGGTAGCTCGTGACACTGCATGCCAATTCTAAGTTTCGACAGAGCAGCGATGTTACCATATGTACCAAGCAAGCCTTAGTAGTTTTCAGCTAGCATGTTAGTCCCTAGGCTGTGAGATAAATCAGTATAACACATTACTAAACTCTGAGACAAGCAGATTTCTTTTGTGTAACTACGATCCATGGTTTAACCTTTAACATGTCTCCTATCTTGAATATATAAAAAAAAAACTGTGCTATGTATTACAATGCCATATCTATGTTAATGTATGTTTTCAAACCTGCTTGCACCTGCTATTGTGGCGGTACAAACATGATTGTTCAAGCTATGCACAAATAAAATAAAGAATTTAAAAAAAAAAAAGAATAATGATACAGACATTTTATTTCTTACATTTGTGAGGAATCTTTTTTCCTCTCTATATTCAAGGGACACTATAGTCACCAGAACTACAACAGCTAAACGTAGTAGTTCTGATGTCTATAGCATGTCTTTGCAGGCTTTTTAATGTAAGCACAGCCATTTCGTAAAAAGGCAGTATTTACATTACTAATAAGGAATACCTCTAGTGGACACTCAGATGGCCACTAGAGGTGCTTCCTAGTCGAGACATGAATGCCGCCCTATGAAGTATCTGTGCATGTGCGGCAAAGCTGCGCATGCGCACCAGAGCGCAATGACGCTTCTGAATAGAAGCGTTTTATTGCTCCCTGCTCGCACCCTCCTATTAAGTCATTTTGACGAAATAGGGGGCGCGGCATCAGGAGGATCCCGGCGCTGTATCCAGGTAAGTAAAATCCCTTCCCTGTAGTGACCTTTAAAGTTATTATTTAATCATTTATATAGAGACTGCAAATTCCGCAGCCCTGTACAATGGGATAAACAACTCCTAGTTTACGGAATAAGAATATACCCGGCAAGTAAAAATGCTATCCCCCCGCCCCAGATTTTTTTGGGTTCATACGCTCATGCCCACTGGGCTCTTAATCTGGCCCTGGAAGTAACAGCATGATGTTTCTATCGTTGCTTCTGGGCCTTCCGTGCGTGGAAGCTGTTGTTGATTTATCATCTTTGATCTTTTTTCTAAATCTCTATTAGGCATGTTATTGCAATCTTTTAAAGGTCTCTGGCTGCCACTTAAAAAAAAAATACCACTTTATACATTCACTCACTAGTCATCTTTTATTTAAATAAATAAATCAAAAATTTCCAGTGTTAAAAATTAGCCTGATCTTGATTAGTGCAAAATATAGAATATGAATAAAAAAAAAAAAAAAACAACCATGTGCAGAATTGTATCTGTTGCTGCAATTTCAAGCATTGCTTTGCCATTCACGAATGAGGCTCCCTAGTTGTCAAAATATATTATTTCTCTGTTATGTATTGAAGCATACCCCTACAAGAGAACATATTAAGTTAATTTTAGTTAAATAGTTATTCTATGCGGCCCATTAACACAGCAACATTTCATATAATGCAAATCTCCTTCATTAGAGAATCTCACAATGGTTCAAACCATGAATTACAGCGGTACTGAGCACCATAACCGGACACTACAGCTCAGTATACTGGTTATGGTACAGAGGCTATGAGTGTTGTCCCAAGTGTTTTGTCAAACCACTGTGGAAGGATTTAAAAAGAAAAACAAACTAAAACACAAAAACATAACTGCAGTGCCAGGACTCATACACCCATCTCCGTTTGTTTTCATTATCTTGAATTTGCTCTTCAATATTACCAATATTGTCTAAGCCGGGTGGCAACAATCGACTAAGCACTGGGCAAACCGTAACAGTAAATTCAAAATCATTATACATTAATGATTCAAACTTGAATGAAGAATTGAATGCAACCTTGGTGACATTTCTGTGAAACCTGGTAAAGCGGCCAGATCTCAGAGACTGCTCGACCTCTGAGCCTGTGGACTTGGGAAGTATTGGTGAAGTATGCGGAGCATCTCGACATAAAATGTGCATTATTCTAATACCTGCATATATAGGTAAGGGTTAACAAATCTATAGTCAATATTATTGTGTAAGTAGTGTGAATTGTTTAGAAATAACTAATCAAATGTATTGGTATGAACTAATTGTACACAAGAAAAAAATAATAATAAAGAACACAAGGTTCTACGTCTCTGTGTATCCACCTGTATAGACTCCCCCCAGGATGGAGCCAGAGGGGGGAAAAGATCAACAGGCGCCACACAGGGACTAGTGTACCGAAACGAGATTCCAGGTATCTCGAAGGGGCTTAACCCCAAATAAACAGACAATAGAACAAAAAATGCAAGATGCAGTCTGTCTCAGAGTGTACTTAAGATCAGTAGCATAGCCTGGAAATATATATATAACGGTATAGTGTAATACCAGCCCTGGCTTACTAGATAGAAACCGTAAGAAAACCTATAGTAATAGAGTAATAAAAGTAAATAAAAAATTCAAGTGATACTACAATTCTATGCCAGACCAGGGTATAATTGATAGGGATATCAAAGTATAGCCTATAACGTAGCCCCACCCTAATCATCCGCTTTATTATAATATGCTATAGGGGTGGAGATACTCAAAAAGGTAAATCCCATACAATAGTCTATCCTAGAAAGTGTCTAGAATTTAAATGTATATGACATAAGCTCAGAGTCCAGCTATAGTAAATAGATAGAAGGATAGAGGTAATGAATAAATGAGAAACCAGTCAAAAAATAGACTGATGGTAAAATTAAGTTACAAAGCCTCTCTCCCTGTTAATCTAGCTAGACAGGCATAGAACAGAAATAGAAATAGAATAAATATGGTGTCAAATCATGGTGCTACAACCACCAGTGCCCAGTGCTCATATCAAGTGATATGAGTAAAAATGCCCACTCTGAGACAGACTGCATCTTGCATTTTTTGTTCTAATTGTACACACTTTGCATTTTGAATAAGGACAGGAAATTACTCATTATTAATTCACTCATTTGCTACAAAACGTGGTTATCTTAAGACTCAGCTCAGGACTGAGTGATATGTGATCAATTCCAATATTGATAGTGTCAGCTTTGCGATAGAGGAAGTTCAGGGTTGGGAGACATAATTTCCAAATTGAGCTTGTGATCTCTGTGAAAGAGGAAGCTCAGGGCTACAAGGCATAGTTAAAAACTCACAGCAAAGTAATGTACAATTTTGCCACAGCTACACTCCCTAAAAAATAGGCTCATTTACAGTATACAATTTCTCCACGTCACTTTCGGTTGCAGTCCTGTGGGTCAATTGGCATAACAAAATAGTTGCTTAAATTGTGCACCATCTATGCATTTGATTAAATACATATTCAACATATGCACTTTAGCAAACTGGATTTATTTTAAGATGTTAAAAAAAAAAAAAAAAAAAAGGTCCATTCTGCTTTAAAATGTTTTATTAGCAAATGCAAATACCCATACTTTACAGTGTTTACAGTGTACAAATGTGCTAATTTGAAATGTCATTTACCTTTAGAAATTGCATATTGAATGCTGTTCTTAAAGTGGCAGCAATAATTTGTAGTAATGAATGTTTTAATTAAGTGCTACAGCAGGAGAAATTTGTATCAATCTGTATCAATTATATATTGAAACAGCTGCAAAGCGTCCTTGAATTGGGGGGTCCAAATCCAGAATCCACTAGTACTATAAGCAGGAGTAAAATCTACTGCTTGTGGGTTTTTTCTTTTTTCATTAGTAACCATCAAACTCTGATTGAAATGTATCCTTTGCATATTAACGTATACGCTTTCTACAGAAAAATCAGTATAAGCAGTAATGGAGAGGTCTAGCCTCAGTCTTGATGTCTCATCCAAAATATTTGTAAATATGCAGCCAAAAGAGGACTGCAAGCTAAGATTAGAATTACCTGTTTTAATTACTGTTACAGCAATTGCAGTAAACTACAGGTCTATATCAAATTTAAGAGCAGATGGCATTGTATAAACATATATGCAAACCAATACTGGAAGTAGTCTGTAACTACCGAAAACCAGAAAACATATCACATCACGCCTACCACCACATTCAAATCTCATAGCCCTCAAATACCAGTGAACAGCCTGTATAAGAAACATTATTTATTTAGCAGTATACAGCTGGGAAAGGAGAAAAATATAATCAGAATTTCTGTAGCTGGTTTATTTCCCAAAATAATCGAAAAAACACAAATTGGGACATCCTGTTTTAGAACCCTTGGACCCAATAATAAATATTGCAGCATTAAGGGACTGTTAGTAGATGCAGTCACTATGTGCAATCTAGGCAGAAAAAAAAAAAACCAAAACACAAGTATGGAAGATAAAAGGAAAGCGAAGAAAGAAATGAAAACTAGAAAGAGACCAGTCACTGCAAAAAGGCAGAGAGAAGTAGTAGGAAATGGAGTTTACATGTTGCTTATAATAAAAGAGCTAGTAACCATATATGCTAAACGGTCACACAAAAAAAATATATAAAGAAAATGCTAATTCAATATTACTAAGGCGCATTAAGGGTGGGTCAATGAAGAGTAGATTTATTTTGCTTATACCAGTGATATAACTTCACCATAATGGTTATCACTGGAAGTCTCATCTGGCCAATGCAGTTCTCTCTCTATTAAGTCATTGGATAATAGCACTGGTTTATTCCTCATGCCAGATAGTGGTACTGTTTGGAGTTCTCTTTGTCCCTTTCCATGTAGTCTCTGTCAATGAGGGATTCAATTCTTTTTTTCAAGTCTCCAGGCTGAAATGAGATATTAAATATTGCAGAGATATATATTTAAATCAAACAAGGTTTGTAGACAAGCATGTATACATAAACATGTATTGCATAAGAGACATGGCTTGGCTTATAAAATAAATTAAAACTGAAAAACTAGAGAAGTAAAAACTATTTTGAATTGCTGGAGTGTAAATGAAGTTAGGGAAGAAGCTGATTTACAACCTGTATAACTCATACCATTTAAAAAAAACAAACAAAAGCTTATCTAATGAAAAAGATAGGTATATATACACACTAACGAGACAATTAGATAGTAGTGAAAAAGCTAGGTGTTTCCCAGGTGTACCTCACAAACACCCAATTAACAAATTAGAGCAAAAAAGGAAGTGGGAAAAAACCACCCTATACACGTAAAATAAATTAAATACAACCTGGAAAGATGAACCAGGATAGCAAAATTAATATAAGCCTATAATAATAATAAAAATGACATAGCGTAATACAGTTACAATAGAAATAAAGTGTGTGGTATTTAAGTATTGCACTCACAAACACAAGATGAAAGTAGGCTTCTCACCCCACCAGGGGTTAAAATGAATTGGAAAACTGGTAGATTTTAACCCCTGGTGGGGTGAGAAGCCTACTTTCATCTTGTGTTTTATTACGCTATGTCATTTTTATTATTATTATTTCCCACTATTCAGTTGCTTTTTATTTTTGTGTTCGAAGAGGTGGTGCCTTTAACAAAGTTAATTTGCACACTACAAAAACTACTGTGGAGTGCTAAACACGATAAGGTTACATAACAGAAAAACCGTGGCTGGGTTTAGAAAAGCAAAGTCTTAGGTGAATGTACATTTACACGGTGGGTAAAACCATTCCTGTAACATTTGTATTATGGTTTGAATGGAGACAGTCAAACTAAATTAACTTGTAGCAATTGCCCTCACAAATGTAGCGATCACAAATGTCTATAAATTGGCTGGCCAAATAACAAGGCAAATTACCATGGAAGCTGATGTAGAAGTAAGGTGTGCTTACCTTTACAGGAAATTTCAGCTGATTATAAAGCTCAGATACTAGAAGGTTGTGGGTCAGAGTTTTCCTCATCTTCATTATGCGCACAATGGCAGCATCAATCTGGTACTGTCGGTCCTGGAAGACCCTTTCTGTTGTGTTAACTTGTTCTTCTACCTGAAAGAATATATATCTTTGATCAGGATGCTCAGGATGTACAAAAAGCAGCAGCATTGATCAGTCTCGAATAAGAACTACCATTTTTTTTTGTCAAACCACAGTTAAAGGTTTCTTTTTAACAGAGAAAGATCATAAGTTTCTCGGCTCGATTAGCACTACTGAATTGCTTACTGGGTAATGGGGAAAGCTAAAATTAACCTATCTCTACTGAACTTTAGTCTAAATGGCATTATAGAATGGTTTGACAATTACATGTGTTGCACCAGGTTGTCTGTGATCACAAACCTTACTTCTCGTCTTTTCCTGCATGAGAAGCGTGGCCTGGAACAGCCATGATTAGTTGAATAGAGCCATTGGGCATTTCCTAAAAGGAGAAATGTGATTTGGCACAGGTGCCTAAAGGACGCAAGTAAGTTATCAAACAATTCTGAAACGTTTTCATAAATTACACTGGGATGGCACCAGTGCACGTCTGGCATGCTAACCACTAGAGAAGACTGTAGTGGTTAGGGTGCTTTGAATTCTGCCTTTAAAAAAAAAATATGGAAGATTTGTACAAAATAAGTAGAAGCAAAATTAATAGCCCACATTTAGTTAATTGTTGAATATGCGATTGGCTCCTAAGCATAAGTCACAATATTGACAGGTATAAAATCAAGAAGGAAATGGGTAGAGCATGCAAATATTGCAATGTGCATTACTGGTGAATTGTGGCAGGAAAGGCAAAAATGGCACACTGCAGTCTGGCATGTACACACAGGGCAAATAGGCAGCCCTGCCAGTAGATAAGTCATAGCTTCCCATTCACAGAGCACTTTAAAACCAGTCATTAGGTGATAGTTTAAGGACTTATTTGCATTGCACTTTTTGGGGGCCCTGCTGGATCTTATAATGTTGGGAAGCATGTTTAAGCATTTTCTCTTTATAGGAGGTTCTTTTCCAAATGTGAAATGGTTTAATATCTATAGAAAACACTAATAAAGAAACCATGAAGGAAGCAGGTTGAAATAAGTGGATTCCTATGTTAAGGGGTTGGTTTTGGCTAGATAAGAAACTGAAAAGAACACTTGGAACGATTCTTCCTCTTTTGAAGCAACACAAAGCAATATATGCATGCAAATAATAGTGCAACTTTAACCCCTTAAGGACACATGACGTGTGACATGTCATGATTCCCTTTTATTCCAGAAGTTTGGTCCTTAAGGGGTTAAACGTGGTGCAATTATGAGGAACTATTCTCTTGGCTTCCATGGTGAATTCAGAACTTCAAGAAATTTTCACAAACCTATTCTTTACCATCAATCTAGAGCCAGCATATTCTGCAGCGCTTTACTATTATTAGATGTGGATATCTGACCATAAGTAATTTACATAAGGAATAGAACAGAGACAAGAGGTGAAGAAGGCCCTAATCAAAACGAGCATACAATATGTAGTATGTTCATCATATGTACAGTGAAGGAAAAAAGTACTTTATCCCTTGCTGATTTTGATTGTTTGCACATGGACAAAGAAATGATCAGTCTATAATTTCAAATGGTAGGTGTATTTTAACAGTAAGAGACAGAATAACAAAACAAAAAAAATTCCAAAAAAAAAAAAGTCAAAAAAGTTATAAATTGATTTGCATGTCAATGAGTGAAATAAGTATATGACCCCTTCGACTTAGTACTTGGTGGCAAAACCCTTGTTGGCAATCAGAGAGGCCAGACGTTTCTTGTAGTTGGCCACAAGGTTTGCAAACATCTCAGGAGCGATTTTGTCCCTCTCCAAGTCATTAAAGTTTCATGACGGATGTTTGGCCATTGGCTCCTTCAGCTCCCTCCACAGATTTTCTATGGGATTAAGGTCAGGAGACTGGCTAGGCCACTCCAGGACCTTAATGTGCTTCCTCTTGAGTCACTCCTTTGTTGCCTTGGCTGTGTGTTTTGGGTCATTTTCATGCTGGAATACCCATTCATGACCCATTTTCAATTCCATGGCTGAGGAAAGGAGGTTCTCACCCAAGATTTGATGGTAAATGGCCCCGTCCATCGTCCTTTGATGTGGTGCAGTTGTCCTGTCCCCTAAGCAGAACAACACCCCCAAATCATAATGTTTCCACCTCCATGTTTGACTGCGAGGATGGTGTTCTTGGGGTCATAGGCAGCATTCTTCCTCCTCCAAAAAACGGCGAGTTGAGTTGATGCCAAAAAGAGCTAGATTTTGGTCTCATCTGATCACAACACTTTCAGCCAGTTCTCCTCTGAATCATTCAGATGTTCACTGGCAAATTTGTGATGGGCCTGTACACGTGCTTTCCTGAGCAGGGGGACCGTGCGGGCACTGCAGGATTTCAGTCCTTCACTGCATAATGTTTTACCAATTGTTTTCTTGGTGACTATGGTCTCAGCTGCCTTGAGATCATTAACAAGATCCTCCAGTGTAGTTCTGGGCTGATTCCTCAACGTTCTCATGATCATTGATACTCCACGAGGTGAGATCTTGCATGGAGCACCAGACCGAGGGAGAAGGACAGTTATTTTGGGTTTCTTCCATTTGCGAATAATCGCACCAACTGTTGTCACCTTCTCACCAAGCTGCTTGGCGATGGTCTTGTAGCCCATTCCAGCTTTGTGTAGGTCTACAATCTTGTCCCTGACATCCTTGGGCAGCTCATTGGTGTTGGCCATGGTGGAGAGTTTGGAATCTGATTGATTGCTTCTGTGGACAGGTGTCTTTTATACAGGTAACGAGCTGAGAATAGGAGCACTCCCTTATTTCACTTCGTGACATGCAAATCAATTTATAACTTTGACATGCGTTTTTCTGGATTTTTTTTTGTTTTGTTGTTCTGTCTCTCACTGTTAAAATACACCTACCATTAAAATTATATACTGATCACTTTGTCAGAGGACAAACGTTCAAAATCAGTAGGGGATCAAATACTTTTGGAGATGAGGAAACATCTTCCAACCAAAAATACTCACAGTTTCTTTCATCTGAATTTGGTTAATCTTTATTCTATAGAGTTTGTGCTTGAAGTCGCCATTAAAGCTAAACTTGTCTCCATCTTCCACATCTTTGCTCTTCGGCATCTTATTCAAAACACGAGCTTTGCCACATGCTAGTGATTGCAAAGTTCGTCTCAGCTCACTGTCCTCTGCAATTAAAAATGAAATGCAAAGCAAATTGAATTACCGCCTTTAACTGTAATTTGCATAACCACGGTAAAAAACAAAACAGAATGTTACAGCATTTGGAATAGGACAAATCTAAGAATCTTTATTTCTGAAAAACTGTATGAAGTTTATGAAAATAAAACAGTACAAAAGTTAGAGAGTGGCTCTAAGCACAATGACCACTTCAGTGATTTAAAGTGTACATGGTGCTTGGAGCATTTTATTATGAAACGTGTTTAACCCTTTTGCTGTCAGAAGTGTAACTCCACCTCAAGGAGAGTCATTGTGGCGTCATTAGCCAGTCTGGAACAAGAGTTTGGGATGTTTAATATTAATTGTGTGCCTATTTCTATGCACAGAATTGCATTCATTGGCTGCCAGTCAACAACCCCTCTCAGCCAATGAATTGCTGGCACGATCAGCTCTGCAAATGTCATACACCTGCTTGAGAAGAGATCTGGCGCCTTGCGGGGCCCAGCTAAGATGGCAAAGCTTTTTAAAATGGTTTTACACATTAATGGACCCATTACTAGTGCCAGGGTAATACAGATCACTACAGCTGGTTGTAGCGGTGTTTTGAGTAGCCTTTTAAGATATAGGGATAAATAGGCTTTTCCTGGGGGAGAGGCAGGGAACTTAAAGTGAAACCTAAGTTTATTAATCATTAACAATCCTCACCTATTCCTGTAGCCATTTTAATATCTTCCAAACTGAATTCATCCCCCTCATTAAACATAAGAAGCACCAGAGTTTGAAACAAAGATACCTGCAGCTCTTTCTTCTCCTATGGAAAAAAAAAAGGAGATTAAGTGACCAGTGTTGGGAAAAAAAGGTGAATTTTTAAAGATGTTTCTACAGATGCTGATTTAATGTATTCTACAAATGCATTGAAAGCAACTTTAAAACAATGGAGACTTGAACATATAATGTTATTTTCCTCAAGATATATTAAATTAAGGAGAAAGTAGAAAAGGAATAATATTTGTGCAAACAGAGAAAACATTTACAGCATGGTTCTAATAACATTTCTAAGTTTTAAAGTGCCCTATGTAAAGTTAAGATTTTCAAGTTAAAAAAGTATTTTTTTATTAAAATAAATAAATAAAATTTAGACCAATTACCTACTGTATACATGAAGTATTGTGATATTTATGATTAAACATCACACAAATGTGAGCTTTTAAAATGTTAAAACATCTTAAAATGTTATCAATCTTCTGCAAACCAAAAGAAGGAAGGGGAAAAGAAGGCATATGTCTATTTCTAGGCAAATTATTGTTCATTTACACACACTCATTGCAGGAAATGTTCTGATTTCCCTTCCTATGTTTCCCCATGGATATAGATGAGGGGTGGGGAACGTCCGTCCCGCAAAATCATTTGGATTGGCCCGACTCTGCTGTCTGCCGTTTTCGAGCCGGTGGGAATATCAAAGATATTACTCACCAGTTTTCGGGCAGTTTGTTAAGTGAGAGGGAGGGAGCTAGGACCCAGGAGTCTGCTGGACAGGAGGAGGACTGAGGAGGCTGTGAACCTTCAACGAGCAGGCAAGTCAGAGCGTTATGTTACCATGGCAATGCTCTGACAGTGCTGTGCTTGCGGAAATAATATAGTGAAGTCAGCTTGCAGCCGGAATAGCTGAAGGCTAAAGTGCATGCGAAACCACTGGACAGGTGTAAAGGGAGGGGGGGTGGGGGGGAGGGAGGAGGGGGAAAGGGAGTTATGCATAAAGTTTTATTTTTCTATTTTTAAGTAAAAAATATATAGAATATCTCCCAGATCACCCCCCCCCCCCAACAACAGTATAAACCCCTGACACACACTACACCACTTCACACACATACTGCACTCCTCACACATAACCCCTCACACAAACATACAGCACCCCTCTCACAAACAGCATCCCACACACACACACTGCGAGTAGCACCACCAATACCAGCTAACATCACACCAAATAGAAGCAGTTCCAGCCATCACATTAGGAGTGAGTTAATTACATGTTTGACCAAATACAGCAGGCTAATTTGTAAGTTGATAATTTTGTATGGCCCGCTAATGAGGTTTTAAATTTCCAAATGGCCCTTGGCAGATAAAAGGTTCCCCACCCCTGTTCTAGACTCTAGAGTAGACTTTGCTAATAAAAGAGACAGGTCAGGTATCTCCTGTGTTCTAGTCCACTAACCCAGGACACCATTCACACAACAGAAAAGTAAAAGAAATAGGCACATAGTACATACAAATAATGTGTGCCACACAATTCCAAAATAACTCAAATGGATAAATACATATCAGACATTTTGCTGGCACGGAGTGGTTTGCACAAAACCAATTTGGTTTCTGATTTGCAGAGACACCAGTACGTCAAGATGTATTTTCGAGCTGGTGGACTATTTTCTAGCAAAGAGTTGTATATTCTTAATCACTTCTTTTGACTAATGAGTTCTGTTAGGGGTGTCAAATGGTCTTGTACAAAGAAAATGTCTTGTGTTCTTCCAGCTGACCAAGATTTTTAAGAGCTTTTTGCATACAAATATACTCAAAGACAAACTATTACAATCAACACTTTCAAGTCAGGTTCAGGTTAAGTGACTTTCTCTTTAACAGAATCGATCCAGCTTTACTGGATGATGCAATATTACGTGATTGTTTCAGAGCAACCTTTTTCGTGTCTCGGATATTAATGTACTAGCTATGGTCATTGTGACAGTACAAATTTACACAGACTCAACATACAACTTCCTGTAAGAAATGACAGTCGGGCTCTGCACAAAATAATGTTCTTGTTTGAGATGAGATAGCCTTATCTGGTATTTGAAATAAACCGTGATAAAGCCTCCCCATCAAACCCCCCAAAAACAAAAACAGATTATACAAGAATATTGAATTAAATTCCATACAACAATCAGGAATTTTAATGGATGCATACACCTGTCTGAAAAAAATAAAAATAAATGATATATATATATATATATAACGTGTATGTATGTACAGATACATACATACACACACAAAGAATGCATCCATATCCAAAACAAACTGAACACTCAGACGTGGAGAAATCAAAGAAAGGAAGACGTTGAGAGTGCTTTTTTTCTCTTCACCATTTTACACAATAGCAACATATTGTTTGCATATTTGTTTTGTGAGTGATGCATATTGCAATAAAAATAAGGATGCCCAGCACACCTAGATCTTCCATCATCTGCGGTGAGGATTAAAAATAAAATCTAAGTTTCTAAGCACTGTGTCACTAAATAAAAAAAATTAAAAAAACAAAACAAAAAAACCTGACAAGCTGTGATAAAACATTGAGACTTTTTAAAATTTTGTATAAATGGCCGCCATATTCATACCCTCCAGCCCTAGAATACCTAGAGCCAAAGTTCATAATCCTGAATGGTAAATTTGAGGTGACATACCGTTGGCTCATACAGAAGCCACTCAAATGTCAAACCATTACACGTATGCCCAGTCTTTCTTATAACCCTAAAAATACTTTATATGATACTAACTGTACAAACTCTTATTTTATTCCTGAATCCGGTATTGTTACTCTATCTTTGTATTTTTCTGGCAAGATGCTGCTTCTCTCATGACAGTGAGGTGAGCAAAAGTAAAGAATTATATAAAAAATTATTTATAAAAAAAATTCTATATAATAAAATGTTATAAAAAAAAAAAAAAACACCAAAAAACAATTCATTGAGACTAACCTGTGATCCTGTAGGTTCCCATAGAAACAGTCTTTGGTATGTAGCATGGGATTTAGCTCCAGATGAGAAACGTGGTCTCCCCCTTTTTAATGAACATTTTTATTATTTAAAACAAAAAGGGTGCAATAAATATTGACCCTCCGCCAATCCTGGTCTTACAATTGTTTTACGAACATATCTCATAAATCGTCGCGGGCACTTTTCATTCAACATGAGCTTACTATACAAGATTTTATATTAGGCAGAGCGGTTACCCTAGTATGTCACACGACAGTGGCCGTAGAGCTGTCCCAATTTTACCCAATGACTGTACCGATAATAGACAGGAATCAGAAACCGAGAGCTTACTGTTTTACAAACTATGCAAAGAGTACACGTGATTAAGGTGGTTGCAATTAAATTATACACAAATAAGTGGAATGGCAGAGGTGAAATGGAATTGTGGTTTCATTTTCTTTGCATAGGGTTATATTTAGAGATGTCGCGAACCGTTCACGAACTTCTCGTGAACGGTTCGCCACGAACCGTCCGCGGAGAACTCCGGTCAGCTGACACATCCCGGCCAATCTCCGGCAGACCCTCCCACTTCCTGGACAGCATCCATGTTGAAGGCAGCTTCAACATGGATGCTGTCCAGGAGGTGGAAGGGTCTGGGAGGGAGGGTCTGCCGGAGATTGGCCGGAATGTGTCAGCTGACCGGAGTCCGCCGCGAACGGTTCGTGGCGAACCGCGGCGAACCGTTCGCGACATCTCTAGTTATATTTAGGAATTAACTCCCACAGAGTTCTACAGCAATGGGATCGCTAATCAGTGGTTAAATGGCATAAATTCCAAGATAGAAAATTCAGAAGCACAAGACACAAATTATAAAAAAGAAGCATATTTTAGGCAGGAAATAGATGCTTTCAGTTATATACAGTAAATGAAAATGCATTGTCGGCACCTGCTCTGTGAGAAATCGCATAGAATAAAAAAAAAAAGTGTGTGAAATGCATCTGACCAGACACGTGAAACAGGATTTCCCTGACATAGAAGTTACCAAAACTGTTAAGCAATAATTGATGATTAAATTACTACGGTAACAAAAGTAGATATAGACAAGTTCCTATCTGAAGTTATTTTAAAATGGTATATGCAAACTTATTTTCATATATGACATTTTGCAAAAGCTCAACTTTAACAGGTGAATCTAATGGTAATACTGGCACCAATTCATTTAAGATGCCAAACTTGCCTTACTTTTTCATCATTTGGTGTCACTATTAAACATTCAGTTAGAGATGATATACGATATCAAAATAATAATCATTTATGGGAAAGAATGGAGATTCTGGCCTTCTAAAACCAAGATGGGATTTTACGCTACGTGTGCACCACTTAAACATTTGAAAAGAATGTATCTGCAACTCATCACAATACATTTATAAGCAAAACAAATCTAATTTAGTTGTAACACTATTATGTTAAATCTTGTAATGACTTATTTTTTTCTACAAGAGCTAAACACATTAAAAAGGCTTTTCTGAGAGCCCTTCACAGTTCCAATCTCCCCAAGATTTACAGCATCTGCAGTGAACTCTAAACAGCTGCTAGTTAAATTGGTTCCTTTCTATTGAAAAAAACAAACAACACAGGGGAGACACAGAATTAATTAGTTTAGATTATAAAACATATAAATTAAGCATTCTGTGACAGATAAAAGAAGAGGGAAACAAATGCCTTCATTCAAGAAACTGCTTTTAGAATGGCTAATTTCATCTGAAAGTCTTAATGAACACTGCAGAACTGGTTGCAATTAACTTTGTTAAAATCAATGACTGAAACCATTTCTACAATGTATGAGAAACACCAAGTGGACTAAAATTAAAAATACATAAATAAAAAATAAAGTTAACAGTCGCCTACACTAGGTCCGTAATAGTGCCTGTACTGTCCAATTAATTTTATTCAAATTTGATTATTCTGATTATATATGAATGTTGATAAAATGACAAATAACTGCACCCAATAAGTGCATCCTGTTTTATGACAAATAACTACTCTGTAACTTTGAAACACATGTGGTTGGATTGAGTAATGGCAATGAAAGAAAAAAAAAAAAAAGATTGCAATATTATATCAGTATTGCTCGTCAGGCAGATGAAACATCTGAGTGAGCAAGATCAGGGTTTGTGCAATAGTAAGCATTTGTATGTTTTTTTTTTTTTTTTTTAAGGTCACAGGATGGCATATGGACACTAAGTACCGAAACAACGTTAGCTTAAAATAACACTATAGGGCAATACAAGCTTGTATTCCTGACTCTATAATATTAAAATCACTATCTAAACCCCCTGTCCACCCTAAATGTAGTAAAATCTTACCTTTATTCCCGTCTGCTGGTGCTGATCTCAGACAATAACAATGCTTTCCCATAGGAAAGCATTGGATTTGCTGAGATGGTCAAGTATGATGGTCTGTTCTTATTGTGTTTGTCTTTTTCCCAATTGTACAGCGCTGCAGAAAAGGTTATAAATGCCAATAATAATAATAATAATAATAATCTCAGCCAAGGAGGCGGGCAGAGCCAAACTAGCCAATCAAATGCTGCACTATCCAATCAGCATCTCCTCACAGATATGCATTGAATCAATGCATCTCTATGAGGAAAGTTCAGCATTTCCGTGCAGAAGGTGGAGACAGTGAATGTAAGTGCCAGGAAGAAACTCTAGTAGCCATCTGAGGTGTGGCCACTGGAGGTGTCCTAGGCTGTAATGTAAACACTGCTGTAATGGACCCTTCCGTTAATGGACGCTTCCTAGCTTGCGCCGAGGACCACAAGCACCGCACTGGACACCACAACCACCACAGACTCCACAACCACCGTAGCTTAACTGGAGCCTCGCCGTCTTCCGTCCACCCTGGATCAGCTTCTGTCCTCCAGGAGCGTGTGGGGAAGACCTCTCCTCCAGGAGAGCGCATCAGGAACGAGCTCTTAAAAGAGCTAAGTGATTAAAAGCTCAGGGGAGTATGCAGTGCATAGCAATCCCCAGTGTGATGATAGCAGCTCCAATAACGAGACAAGGCTACGTATTGAGGGTCAAACAGGATCTGATCTTTAATGACACACACTCTGCTTTTATGCAAGGGAGACGCCCACGGACAATTATACAATACCCAATCACACAATGGTTACATCCCACACATCTCCTCCCCTTAGCCTGAGAGGTAACCCAATTATCCATACATTTTAAAACATACTTTTTACCCAACTTTCATAACTCCAAAACTATACATACAATATTAATAAAAGTCACATATTATTAATCAGCACATTCCAAATACAAACATACCCAAAAATCATTCAAATCCGTTCAGGAGATACATATAAGTCACTTTTGACCGACCGCAGGCACATTTTCATGCTCAAAACAGTTCCATGGATTTGGGCTGTGTGGTCGGTCTATTTTACACCGAGAAAATTACTAAGTCCCATTCGAACGAACGTTCGAATCTTCGAATGGGACTTAGTCTCCAGCCGCAGTGTCGAAGTAGAGTAGAACGTATGGGTCAGCGGTGTTCATGCTGACCGCGTTTGAATGAGTTAAAAAGGCCACCGCCACGTGTTCGGTATTCGAATGGTGGCCACTTCGACAACGTCGACCACTTTGACTGCATCCGAAGTGCCAGTTTAAAAGTACAAATCCTTTCTTTGGGCATTAAAGGGCCAGAAACAGCAATATAAGCCTCCAGTATTCCCACATCAGTTCCTAGAAGGCCAATACATCCTAGGGTCATAGTCGCAGGGCAGGAGGCAGGCAAGCAGACCTCTCCAGGACAAAGTGGCGAAGGGCACTTCGTCACAACTGCCTTTTCTCTTAGAAGGCAGCAGGGACTCACTATACTCACCTAAACAACTACATTAAGACCATAGTGTCCCTTTAATTAAGTGGTTTGTCGTGTATAGATAATGCCCATGCAGTCTCACTGCTCAATTCTCTGCCCTTAAGGTTACATCACTTTCTTAATGCAGCCCTAGTCACATTTCCCCTGAATGTCACTTACCAGTCCATACAAACTTCCTGTAGAGAGATAAGGAGATCTAAATTTGAAATTTTCATTATTGAACAGTGTGTTTCATTTAGATTCATACCTGCTAGAGCCTGAACGAGCCTCGTGTGGGATTAAAGTTCAATTACCAGACCAAGAGATACAAAAAAGTTATTTTTGATATTGTTACCAATGTTTTTTTTTTTTTGTGCAGCCTTGGAGGTCCTCATGCATAGTGTTTAAAACACTTTTCGACAGCCACTAGAGGAGGACTTAATCCTGTGAGTGTAATTATTGCAGTTTTTATAAAAAATTACCTTGCAGGGTTAAGGGTGATGTGAGTTGGCACCCAGACCATTCCAATGGGCAGAAGTGGTGTGGGTGCCTGTGTCCCTTTAACATGCATTCTAGTTTCTATATATGTGCTCATATGTACAAGGCATGCTAGAATGTTATGCAACAAGTAAATAATTGGAAGTGTGTATGTGTGATAGATGCATTTAAATGAATAAAAATCTCATGGAAATTGGTATGCAAAAGTCTGCTTGTCACTCATGGTAGTAATTATTGTATTTTTGTAAATTCTTTTTGTATGTTCTACAAACATGTTTTCTTGTTTCAAATACATATATAAGTCCTACGCTGACAAAACCTTCACAAAAGATTTTGCCATCAGGCTTTGTCAATTCCTCCAGCCATCGCTAGAAATGGCTGTGGTGATCAAATTGTTTCTTGCAGACTGAGTCTATAGAAGCTTTAGCAGCCTCAAAGGACGTTAGTTTTTTACTGCACATGTGAGAGTTCAGCACTGATGCGTCTCTTGGTAGATGAAATGCCATGAGATGAAGATCGAAGATGGTGTTGCCTGAAGTAACAGCTTCAGTTAAGTATAGATATCTTCCAATGCACGGCCAGGCCTCAGTACAACAAGCAGGGATGTCACCTTAGGAGATCTTCACAAAATATGCAAAGACTCCAAAGTTGACAGAGATGCTTTAAGAAAGCTTATTCTAATCTTTCCAGGTGCATTATGCAAACATTAATACAAACTTTTTGAGATTCTTTGTGCAGTGAGTTTCACAAAGGTTTATAATTTGTGATTGAGGAGTATTCTCATAGTTTGTAAACTCATTTGAGTTACCTTCATAACCACTTGTCTCTGTTGTATTCTGTTATTGTTCAGTCTGCTCCTCTTCAGCTCCTTGCGCAGCCGACATCCATGCACAAAGGTACAGCATTGAGGTATATGGATGTTCCAGCAAAACTCGCAACTCTGGGGTTAAACTTTCTAAGAATGGTTTAACCCCTTGAAGTAATAGTGTGCCCGGGGCCTCTGGGCACCATAACAACTTTATTTAGATTAAGCTATTATGGTGCCTAAACAGTCCCTTTATATTACTGGATTTTCCCCCCAGTATCACTCTAATGGCAATTTAAAGCGACACTGTCACAGTCTGGGGACTTGGCCAAATTCGCAAAGACCCCTGATGGTGACTGTGCCGCTGGGGGTCCGGAGGCTGGGGATGCAAGTAAAGGTGAGATTTACTTACCTGAACCTGTCCCCTGTGGGCTCGGCCATCCTCTTCGGAGCCAACATCACTGCAGTACTCTTGTGCATGTGCAAGACTAGCACTGAGATCTAAGGAGGTCTCGCGGAACCCTCCATAGACACAGCCAATTCCTTGCAGTCGTAACGGCTGTCAGGATTTACACTTAGACTCCACCCTGTGTCTAATAAAGTCAGGCGGAGGAAAAATACAGAGACAAATTAGTCCCTGCTTTGTCTCTGTAGGTCTCTTTAATAGGTAGGGATTTCAGTGAAATTCTAACACAGTCATATTGAGTATTTCATAAATTTCACATGCCACATCAAGGAAAACCCATAAGGTGACAGTGCCGCTTAAAGTAAAAGTAATGTATGGCTTATGATTTTGAAGGAACCAGAGTGAATATAGCACATGCCAGATTTGTTAATAAAGCACTATAAATATAGGATTTTTTTTCCTTCTAGCCATTGCTTGATATTATAATCTAAAACCAATTTATAGTTCTATATTAATGCTTAAAGGACCACTCTAGGCACCCAGACCACTTCAGCTTAATGAAGTGGTCTGGGTGCCAGGTCCTTCAGAGAAACTGCTATGTTTATGAATGGGTTAAGCCTTCCTCCTAATCCTCTAGTGGCTGTCTCATTGACAGCCACTAGAGGCGCTTGCGTGCTTCTCACTGTGATTTTCACAGTGAGAGCACGTAAGCGTCCATAGGAAAGCATTGTAAATGCTTTCCTATGCGACGGGCTGAATGCGCGTGCGCATTCAGCCCAGGAGGAGGAACGGAGGAGGAGAGCTCTCCGCCCAGCGCTGGAAAAAGGTAAGTTTTTAACCCTTTCCCCCTTCCAGAGCCGGGCGGGAGGGGGTCCCGGAGGGTGGGGGCACCCTCAGGGCACTATAGTGCCAGGAAAACGAGTATGTTTTCCTGGCACTATAGTGGTCCTTTAAAGAAGATTTCTGCACAAATCAGCAGCTTATTAAAAGTTAGCTATGGGTTATTTCTCTAAAATTCTCAGTTGTAGCAATATTTTTAAAATAGATCATATGACTAGCTATCCAGGCAGGTGCAGGGAATACCATATACAGTAAGTTAACCTCTGCAGTGCCATGAACATGTAGCATTTCAGAGTGATTGTATGCATGAGCCCACATAAAGCAACATGGGGCCCTGAACACTTAAAGGACCACTCTAGGCACCCAGACCACTTCAGCTTAATGAAGTGGTCTGGGTGCCAGGTCCAGCTAGGGTTAACCAATTTTTTTTATAAACATAGCAGTTTCAGAGAAACTGCTATGTTTATGAATGGGTTAAGCCTTCCCCCAATCCTCTAGTGGCTGTCTCATTGACAGCCACTAGAGGCGCTTGCGTTCTTCTCACTGTGATTTTCTCAGTGAGAGACGCAGGCATAGGAAAGCATTGAAATGCTTTCCTAGCGAGCTTGGTTGAAATGCTGGCCAGCTCTTGCGCAAGGCAAGCATTCAGCCCAGGAGGAGGAACGGAGGAGGAGAGGAAGGAGGAGAGCTCTCCTACCAGCAAAAAGGTAAGTTTTAACCCTTTCCCCTTCCAGAGCTGGCGGAGGGGTCCCTGAGGTCGGGCATTAGGCATTATAGTGCCAGGAAAGCAGTATGTTTTCCTGGCACTATAGTGGTCCTTAAGTGTAATGAGGCCAGTATGTTTTTACTTAAACTCAGAGCACTATTCATCCCATTTTTTCAGGGATTTGGTGTACATATGGAATTGGGTTTTCTGTGCATTGATATTTGATTGCTATCTTTAGAGGAATTACTTGATTTGTTGTCCAATTTTCTAAAGTGATCTCTCTCTGAAATAGATTATTCTTCTGTTTTGGAATGTAGGTCTAAAAGATCTTTTTCTGAGATATGTTACAATAGATTTTTATGCAATGTTTTATTTTTAGAGGAATAGATTACAACGCTTTGTATGTCCCCTTTATATTTATTATTTTTACTATCTGCAATTTTTTTTCATCTAAAATGTTTTAACCTTTTTGCTTATCTCCTCTCTCTCTCTTTAAAGTCTTGATCCTCTATATTACATTCTACCCCAATTTCATTTCTCAGTTCTTGTTCTAATTTTCTTTACTTTCTTTAGAGAATTTAACCTCGCCTAGTGGCAGTCTACTATACAGCCACTAGAGGGCACTTCCCTGGTCCATAGCACAGAAAGAGCCTGGACGCCCCACGCTGTGTGAGGACCTCCAGTGTCACTAATTCCCCATAGGAAGCAGTGAAAAGCATTTTCAATGCTTTCCATGGAGGAAGGCGATGTGCACATTGGCGGCCATAATAATGAAGAGGAGGAGAGCTGGAACATCAGGGGGTCTCGGTAAGTGACTGAAGGATTTTCATCCCTCAGCAACCGGGATTGAGAGGTGGGAGGGAGAGGGGACCTGCAGTGCCAGAAAAACTGATTGTTTTCCTGGCACTGAGAGTCCCCTTTTTCTTTACGCTTAAAGTATTCATATAGACCTTCTATTTGTCTAGGTTTATCCATGTCTAAACATCAACTCAAATCTTTTGGGATCTTGCCCTTTTTTATTCTTTGTAGATAATTCATACCTCTGCCATATAATAGGTAATCACAGAAAAGGTATACAGGTTTACAAAAAAAAAACCTCAAAGAATTTTTTGTTTCAGCCAGAGTGATCTCAAAAAAGAATTTTCTATTTTTTTATGGTGCACGTGTCCAGTTATTCCAATTTTTGATTTCATCCCCAAGATTCACAAAAATATTTTTTTCCCCCTTGACACCCCATCATTAGCGGTATTGATTCGGTTGCTGCCAATTTGTCTGCTTTTATAGATTTCCATTTACAAAAATTTGCTCAACAGGCTCTATCATACACAAAGGATACTAAATCCTTTCCACAGTAGGTAAAAAACATTGAATGGCTAGAAGAGTACAGTTGGGTCACACTAGATGTGACCACACTGTATACAGTAATTAGCCATGAGCTTGGGTTAGAGGCTGTTAACCATTTCATGTGCCAAGACAGAGCGACCACAAGAAATCTGAAAGCATTCATTTTGACAGGAATAAGATTCATTCTGGAACATAATTATTTTTAATTTGAGGGTTCTTTTTATGTAAAGATTATGGGTACCACCTTGGGTACCAGGTTCGCCCCCAGTTATGCCAACACCTACATGAGGAGATGGGAAGACCTCTTTGTCTGGTCGAGGAATGACTGGAGGGAGAACCTGGTCCTATGTCGGCGATATATCGATGATGATGTTATAATTTGGAAGGGGTAAAATTAAACTTTTGATTTTTTTTTGTCAATTATTTGAACCACAACAAATACAATTTAAAATTTACCCCAGTGTTGAACCAAAGTGAAATACATTTTCTAGATATCACTTTGTCTTCTAAGACAGGCCAAATTGAAACAAAATACTATTTTAAGCCAACGCATGGGAACATTTACATCCACGAGAGAGGTTGTCACCACCAACCTTGGTTGAAAGGAATCACCAAGGGACAGCTTACTCGAGTTAGACGTAACTGGTTTCAAGTTCAGGATTTTCAAATACAAGCAGAACATATAAAAAAGAAACTTGTACAAAAATGGTATTCGCAAAAAAAACAACAAAAAAACAAAAACAAAAAAAATAGACCAAAACAACCAACACTCATTTAAAAAAAAAAAACATTTATCTAGCCCCAACCTATGCAATCAAAAGAAACCTTAAGACCAAGATAGAGACAAAGGGATTGAAAGGATGCAGCAGGTGATAATACGAGTAATATTAATACCTTCATCAGTTCACCAACAAGACAATCCTTTCCCATAAATTTTTTTATTGACTGCCACACGGACCATGTAGTATATCTACTGTCCATGTGGTAAGTAATGTATAGGTCGAACTCAACGTCTATTAAAAATACGATTACTAGAGAATATTAACGAAAAAAACTAAAGACACATTCTATCCCGGTGCATTGTAACAGTTGCCCACATTTCCACTTAAAAGGTTTAAAATGTATGGGTATTGAAAGAATCTTACCACACTGGAGAGGGGGTAATCGAGAAAAGCAATTAGCACAATGAGAAACTTTTTGTATACATAGGATGCAGACATTAATTCCTTATGGATTAAAAGTCGATATAGCCCAAGTGTGCTTTTTTTTAGTTTAAGTACAGGCATACCCCGCTTTGCGGACACTAACTTAACGTACACAGACATTCCCGCACTGCGCAGCCGCTCTATCGGAATTAAAAACATTTCCCGCGCTGCGCAGCTGCAGTGATAAACAGGCGGAGCTGAAACACTGAGTTCCCGCCAGTCCCACACCCTGGAGTTGCCACCGCGGTCAGAGTTGCCTGCCAGATTTGCCATCCATCTAAAATCCTGCATAAAAGGTAAGTATGTTTCCTTTATTTACACCCTGTGCTTCACCATCTGCTCTAATCTCCTTTTATTCCATATATACATGGGACAATATACTGCCATACTGGTAAGACCTTTGGAGGACGAGGATTACACTGCTCACAAATGCATATTTGAGGGGGGTTTAGCTCATTAGCAGACTTTATATCTGCCATTTTAATATTGCCCTAAATGTTTTGTTTGTTTTGTCTTTTATGTTTCTATGCTCCTATAAGCTACAGCTACTCTGACACCCCTCTCCAGCCCTGTACCCCCCCTCTCCCCCCCTCATTATATTCCCTTTTTGGCTACAGTTTTTCTTTACTCTTATATGATATTCGATATAGATAAACTGGATTTGAGTATTAAATATAATCTAATTATATTTCATTTGTATTTACATGGTAAGAAGGAAATAGCCACAAAAATCTAATGAATATTCATAAATATTTAGTAATTGATATAGATAATTAATATAGATCATACTAACGATCATTAAATAATCTCAATTATTTGGTTTCTTAAGTAATCATCTAGTTGGCATGTCCACCCAGTAGTAAATAATGTTATACACATTTTGTTTATTATTTACTTTAACGTTAACACTAATAATCCCTATGGAAGGTTTTTGAACGCATCCATATGATGAGGAGATACCTTGAATAAGGGTATATAATATGCACCTAAACAGTTCAAATACAGGTTATAAGGTGTAAATAATTCACAGTTCAAAATGAATGTATTGTATGATTTCGTTTGATTTATATTTCTTTTAGCGATTTCATTGTAATTAAGTTACAAGGATATATGACTAACAGAAGTTTCCGTTCAGGCAACCTCAACTAATTTCCCTCTGAGAACACTAGAGGGAGTGTGTGTTTTCTTTGATTTTCATGGTTGAAATGCACCACCATCTTTACGGAAGGTAAAGATGGAATGCATGGAAATACATCATGGAAAGATGAAGACACCAATCACGGACGAAATGACAAGAATGAAAACAGCTGAAAAAGTAAGCGCTGCATCAATCCAAGGAGGAAAAGGAAGAAATACCCACAATATCACCAATGAACTTTCGGGGATTAGCCCTATTTAAGAGAACTGTGGGGGGAGGTTTGTTAGGCTGTATTTTGCACTTTGTTCATTGCACATTGTTTTTATTATACGGGTCCCTGAGGAATTCCTCGTATGAGGACGAAATGCTTAGGACAACCTTTTATGATACTTGTGCTGTTTTTATAACTATTTTGTATTGAATAAATACTTTTGAAGACATACCTCGAAGAGTTTGTGTGAAAAAAACTCCGGAACCTCCTCCAACCGGTGTGGTGGATAGCACCTTGCCTAGTATTAAGGGAGGCACCCTTAAAGACACCAGTGTGTCAGGAAAACTCGGTTTCCTGGCACTATAGTGCCCTGAGGGTGCACCCCACTGTCATGGCCCCCCTCCCGCCGGGCTGAAGTTGGAGGAAGGGATTAAACACTTACCTTTCTCCAGCGCCGGGGCCTCTCCTCCTCCTTTGGACGTCATCGGCCGAATGCGCATGCATGGCAAGAGCCACGCGCACATTCAGTCAGTCCATAGGAAAGCATTCTCAATTCTTTCCTATGGACGCTGGCGTCTTCTCACTGTGAAAAGCATAGTGAGAAGTGCGGAAACGCCTCTAGCGGCTGTCAATGAGACAGCCACTAGGGGCTGGATTAACCCTATTATAAACATAGCAGTTTCTCTGAAACTGCTATGTTTACAGCAGGCAGGGTTAACCCTAGAGGGACCAGGCACCCAGACCACTTCATTGAGCTGAAGTGGTCTGGGTGTCTATAGTGGTCCTTTAAAGCGCTTATTTCATCGGCAATTAGTGCAACAGTAAAATTGTTTTCTACACGGATTACAAACAATCTTTATACTGTCTTCTTAATTTTAGATATTACAGCAGGATCCCTAAAATTATAATTATATATATATACACACACATATACATACACACACATACCGATATATATAAATAAACACTATTCATCCCAGTATGCACTTTACAAACATTTACTGAGGGAAGTCCTGCTTTAAATACATGACACACAAACACTTTGAGATGTGTAATACTGATGAGTTAATGAACAAGACATCCAGTGGATTAAATAAGAAATAGAGCACCTACTTCTTTAAATTCTGCTTTTAGTACAGCATGTCCCAGTGTTGACTGCCACTGTAGTCGCCTTCCACTGTGCTTTCCTAAATAAAATGTCTTAAATATCTCCTGGAGTTTTATCATCTGCAAAGGAAGAAACCAACAAAATAAAAATAATTTAATAACACAGGCTAAAAGTAGCATTGTCTCTTTCTGCTGGCCTATATGTTTAAAAGTATTACACTAAGAATTAAATAAGTTATAAGTGAAGAATTTTAAGTGTATACTATTATCTGCTTTGATTATCTATGTAAATTCAGCAGAATTATTTCTAGGTCTGTTCAATGTTATTGATAGGATGGTGGTTTGGGTTTCCTCTCACCTTGCTCTACCTTCCAACTTCTTCTTTATGTACCTTTCTGAACCACTCTTCTTTTGCAGTCCACTTCATCCACCTTTTTCACTCCATCCCATTGTGCATTGCATTTATTGAATGCACTCCAGGACCCTACTTAAAACACTTCTCAGGTGGACTCCCTTAGTTCCTGTCCTCTGAAAATTCCCGGTTATGCTTGTAAATTTAAAAATCTCACCTGACCGCCTTACTGCAACGAGACACACGGGCCCGACACCCGACTATAATACCCGCTACATAGTGACCAACACGACACCAATGCTGGTTCCGCAGACCGTCTTTCCTTTTCATAGGCTGCTTCTGTTCCACCCTAAGTGGACCTGCGAGTCCAAACTGAAGTTTACCTAATGTTACCTAACAAACGAAGCGACCGAATGCAAACGTCACATTAGTTTAGGGACAAGAACTGCATGCTGAAAGGGACCTGCGAGTCCAGCGAAATTGTGGGCCTGCGCGCCCGGTTGCCCGAAGTAAAAAAGTTATGCACATGTTGTACCTTGGTTACTGTGCCCTAAAGGCTTACGGAGACCTGCGAGTCTCAATGTGACTTATTCTTGACAATATAAACTGAAATAAAAACATATTTACAAAAAAAAAAAAATGTAAAAATCTCTATAGATGCACCATGATACCTCCGAGGCATCTAAATTCCTCTATATAACGTTTGTTCTATTTCTAATTCCAGTAGCAGAGTTTTCTGAGCAGCAAGTTCCTTTGTAAAGGCAGTAGTTGAAAGCAGGACAGGCAGAGGGTTCAATACCTGCCTGTCAGAAGCAAAATGGGCAGAGGGATAGACACCTGCCTGGGAGACAGAACACGGGCAGATGGGTTGATACCTTCCTTGCAGAAGCAAGACAGGCAGACTGGTTGATGCCTGCCTTGCAAAAGCAAGAAAGACATACTGGTCGATGCCTGCCTGGGTATATCAGGCAGACGGGTCGATAGCTGCCTGGGAGTACAAGCCCTTTCAGAGGGCAGCCCAGTCGGAGTAGCTGCTTGCTTGACCCATTGTCTCGCTAACTGTCTTCACTTGTAGACCTACATCCACAATGATTCATTTAGCTACAATTCATTTCAGATAAGTATTATGTTGATGGAATTGAACAATATGACAAGAAATAAAGTGCTTTACAAGGTACATCTAGAACAGGCCTGCACTACCTTTGGCCACCCAGATGTTTTTGAACTACAACTTCTGTGGCTGGGAAAATATTTGAAAGGTTATTAAAGGACCACTATAGTGCCAGGAAAACATACTCGTTTTCCTGGCACTATAGTGCCCTGAGGGGGCCCCCCACCCTCAGGGACCCCCTTCCGCCCGGCTCTGGGGAGAAGAAAGGGTTAAAACTTACCTTTTTTCCAGCGCCGGGCAGGGAGCTCTCCTCCTCCTCTCCGCCTCCGATCCTCCCTTTCAGCTGAATGCGCACACGCGGCAAGAGCTGCGCGCGCATTCAGCTGGTCTCATAGGAAAGCATTTACAATGTTTTCCTATGGACGCTTGCGTGTTCTCAATGTGATTTTCACCGTGAGAATCATGCAAGCGCCTCTAGCGGCTGTCAATGAGACAGCCACTAGCGGATTTGGAGGCTGGATTAACCCTATTGTAAACATAGCAGTTTCTCTGAAACTGCTATGTTTATAAAAAAAAAAAAAGGGTTAATCCTAGAGGGACCTGGCACCCAGACCACTTCATTAAGCTGAAGTGGTTTGGGTGCCTAGAGTGGTCCTTTAAGGGATAATATTCAAGAATTCCTTGAGAAGAACATGGTTATCAGCAAAAATCAGCACGGTTTTATGAAGCACAGGTCGTGTCAAACTAACTTGATTGCGTTCTACGAAGAAGTAAGTAGAAGTATAGGTCAGGGTGTTGCAGTGGATGTGATCTATTTGGATTTTGCCAAGGCATTTGATACAGTTCCACACAATAGATTAGTGTTCAAACTCAAGGAAATCAGTCTAGATGAAAATGCTTGTTCTTGGGTAGAACATTGGCTTAAAAGGACCACTATAGGCACCCAGACCACTTCAGCTTAATGAAGTGGTCTGGGTGCCTGGTCCAGCTAGGATTAACCCTTTTTTTAATAAACATAGCAGTTTCAGAGAAACTGCTATGTTTATAAATTGGTTAATCCAGCCTCTATTGGCTGCCTCTTGACAGCTGCTAGAGGCGCTTGCGTGCTTCTCACTGTGAAAATCACAGTGAGAAGACCCAAGCTTCCATAGGAAAGCATTATAAATGCTTTCCTATGAGACTGGCTGAATGCGCGCGCAGCTCCTGCCGCGCATGCGCATTCAGCCGAAGAGGAGGAGGGGGAGAGCTCCCTGCCCAGCGCTGGAGAAAGAGGTAAGTTTAACCCCTTCCTCTCCCCAGAGCCTGGCAGGAGGGGGTCCCTGAGGGTGGGGGCACCCTCAGGGCACTATAGTGCCAGAAAAACAAGTATGTTTTCCTGGCACTATAGTGGTCCTTTAAAAACAGAGTACAAAGAGTTGTCATTAATGGTAAATTTTCAAGCTGGACAGAGGTGGCGTCCCTCAGGGGTCTGTTCTGGGACCCCTTCTATTTAACATGTTTATAAATGATCTTGAAGACAGCATTGAAAGTAATGTTTCAGTGTTTGCAGATGACCCAAAACTCTGTAAAATAATACAATGTGAGCAAGATATTACTTTGCTGCAGAGTGATTTAGATAGACTGGGCACTCAAATAGCAGATGAAATTTAATGTTGAAAAATGAAAAGTTATGCACTTCGGCGTAAAGAATACACAAGCAACGTATACCCTTAATGGAAGTGAATTAGGGATAATCACACATGAAAAGGACTTGGGAATTGTTATAGACAACAAACTATGCAACAATGTGCAATGTCAATCCGCAGTGGCCAAGGCCAGGAAGGTATTGTCATGCATGAAAAAGGGCATTCATTCTCGGGACATGAATATTATTTTGCCTCTTTATAAATCACTGGTAAGACCACATATTGAATTTGCTGTGCAATTTTGGGCACCTGTTCTAAAGAAGGATATTATGGCACTAGAAAAAGTGCAGAGGCGTGCTACAAAATTAATAAAAGGAATGGAACATATCAGCTATAAAGAAAGGTTAACAAATTTAAACCTATTTAGTTTAGAAAAACGTCGCCTGAGAGGGGATATGATAACATTATACAAATATATTCGGGGCCAATACAAACCATTGTGTGGAAATCTATTCACAAACCGGACTTTACATAGGACACGAGGCCATGCGTTTAGACTGGAAGAAAGAAGATTTTGTCTAAGGCAAAGGAAAGGTTTTTTTTACTGTAAGAACAATCAGGATGTGGAATTCTCTGCCTGAAGAAGTGGTTTTATCAGAGTCCATAAAGATGTTCAAACAGCTACTAGATGCATACTTGCAAAAACAGAATATTCAAGGATATAATCTTTCAATGTAGGGTAATAACTGCTTGATCCAAGGATAAATCTGACTGCCATTCTGGGGTCAAGAAAGAATTTTTTTTCCTAGCTTGTTGCAAAATTGGAAGTGCTTCAAACGTTTTTTTTGCCTTCTTTTGGATCAACAGCAAATAAAAAATGTGAGGAAGGCTGAACTTGATGGACTTTTCAGCTATGTAACAATGTAACTATGTAAAGCCCATAATTCTTTGAATAAAACAGATAGCCAAAGACCATTATTCATTTAATGAACCACATAGCCAATGTCCATGTTTTTTTTTTGAATGAAACAGATAGCCAGGGAATCATGGTTGATAGCCAGGGGATTGTGGGAGTTGTAGTTCAAAATATCTGGGGGCCAAATCCGCAAACATCCTGAGAAGGGACTGACCAATTACCAAACCCACCTTGAAATCGGCATCGAGACAACGGAGCGCACATATTGATGCCTTTTCTTTACACTCCACGGTCTAGCAAGGTGAAACTGAGGCTTAAGGCCTACCCCTCACGACTATCACCGGACTTGAGTTCCTTTTGGACGGAGCGTACAGCCAAAGGGAGCCGGACCCAGCCAGCAATCCTCTGCCGACCCACAACACTACCCCAATGAACATGGGAAGACGCACACAAAGATCACAGCCCGGCCACTCAGTGGAGCAAGCCAATATCGGGACCTTGCTGCAGAGGCAGGCGCACTGCAAAATGGCCGCGGGGGCCCCACAAGCCCTGATACCATCCCGGTCGGAAGCCCAAACACCTGTACAAACGGAGGCAGACAGTGAGTACATCCTGACACTATCACAGGCACCACCTGATAACACACTGGCCACCAAACAGGACCTATATAACTGGGTACAAGACATCAAGAAAACGCTGGCCACAGATGTGAGCTAACTTAAAGGGGACTAAAGCTAAAGTGGACTAACACAACGTAACAGAACGGGTACGGGTAACAGAGGAGAGCATTGTGGACATCCAAACTGACATCACACAAGTAAAAGAAATGATACAACAAATACAGACCACCAAGCAGGGACTCTCCCTTCAAATGTCACTCCATGAAGATCGTGCCCGTTGCAATCACATTAAAATACGTGGGGTACCCCTGGACATCACACTCGATGAACTGCCTCATTATGTCAGGAGGCTCCTCGCTACCATCTTGCCGCCAGTGACAGCTAAGAAAACAATCTTCGAGGGGCTATACAGGCTCCCACCCTCAGCTACCATGCCCAGCACAACCCCCAGGGATGTCATTCTACGCTGTGCCACCTCACAGGACAAAGCCAACATCATGTCGGCAATACGGGGTAAAACCCCACTGGACTTTGAACATGCACAACTGCTGTTTTTCCAGGACCTAACTAGAGCCACACTCCAGTGGCGCCGAACACTGACCCACCTCACAAGCCAACTGCGCAACGTAGGGGTGCCATATCGCTGGGGTGCACCCAAATCCCTGTTAATCACCCACAATGGAACAACGCATAAGATCTCAACGCCCGACGAAGCCCCTGCAGTACTAACCAAGCTGGGACTACCAGAAGGGAACAACACAGCAAACACCACTACACAGAGATGGGACCCGGAAAACACATTACCATACACCCCGCGAACCATGACACCAGCAGACCAAGCTATCTGACCGGCAAAGGCGAGAGATAACTCCCACACTTCACACACAGTGCCTGGAGAAGGGCGGCGCTGTCGACTGCTCCTGCTACTTAGGACTGATTTTTCTCTTAAAATTTTTTCTCTTAATTTTTTTTTCTAGTGTTCACAACTACTGTATCGCTAGTTTTCCAGTTTAACATGTGTTGATAAGTTACACACGCCTGATAATCCACATGACAACACTAACTCCCAGATGACCAATAAAGGCTGGAGGCTCCATAGACCTGGAGAGGCAGGAACCCTACAGTCCCCGCCACCCCATAGGTCAGGGGCAAACCACTCAATGAGGAACCTTGACAACTAGACACACCAGTGCTTATTTCACCAAAGATCTATCAAGTGCCCCGCCGCGTCCTACGCTCGCACCTAAAACACGATGTGGTTACCTTGCCACGTGACCCACCCTATAAACCAACCTACGCAAATCCATATCATTTTAATCCAACAGAAACCTGGGTCACTTACTATCCTGAAATCTTATAAGCCCGGTGACACAACACAACTGAGCACAAAAACCGTATGACTCCCCTGACCACACAAACTGATATGTTTCACGAGCATCAGGTATGGCCTGTCCGGTATACATGTGAGATTGTGCACGAGAAACAAACACTATTATGCCTATAAACCACTCTTGCTGACATACACATCTTCATAAAATGCCTTATACCAAAAATGTAAAATTGTGTGCAAATCTCAAATGCCATAATGTTGAAATACCTGTAACGTTTGAATATTTTAGTTCTTGCTGGTGTGGCAGAACAAACATGTTTGTAACCATAAGCACAACTGAAAAATAAAGAATTTAAAAAGATATATATATATATATCTGGGGGCCTCAGGTTGTACAGGCCTTTTCTAGAATGTCTAATACTAAAGTAAAAAAAATAAAAATAAAAATTATTTTCCAATGAACATGGGCATTTTGAACACACATACTGCTCATTGCCAGTGACCGGCGTATTATGCTGACATGTTACAAAGTGTACTATTCAATCTGGCCAAACTTGCCTTACAGAAACAGTGCAGTATTTGTTGAGCCTTCAAGACCGCACATTCATTGGAAAGAGAAATATGGTGGCAAATACATTTAAATATGAACACTTATTTTGGTTGGTTGCTGGCTACATTAGAACAATTCCTGGGCTGCTCTTCCTTTGTAAAAATAGGTCTATTTAATGTTTATATGTAGGTAGTTACATATACAGTTTACACTATGCATACGCAGTTTGCTTGCTCTATGTGATCTAAAACTGAGTATTTGACAACATAACTAAATGTAAGTGTTCATTTACTTTAAGAATTGTTTACAATGTTCACCACACAGTTTATATTGATTTATTCTATAACAAAACACAGTACCTTACTTTCAAAATTGTACAGACGAAGAGTTGTTTCCTTACCTCTGCCGGTAAATGAACATCCATTGGTGTATAGGTTGGCCAGTATCCCATTGTCAGTATATTCACGGTCAGGTCTATACTACCTGGATCACTGTGATTCTGCATATACTGCAAATAAAAAAAAACAACAAACGTCTACTTAATAAACATAGTACTTATGACTGATGCAACACTTTAAAGCATCGTGTCATTAATGCAATTCTTCAATTCTTGAGCAAAGTGAAGTGTTTGTGTAGGACTTAGCTATAAAGCTTGCCTTGACGTGGCAAGTGACCTTACACTTACAACTGGCACGGTCACCCTGCCCCACACCCCCAAAAATTTGTATTTCATAAACATAAAATCTTTATGAAATACTCATATTGACTGTGTTGGAATTTCATTAAAAATCCAACCCAGTACAGAGAAAAAAATAGGGACTACTGTTTCTATATTTCTCCTCCCCCTGACTTTTAATAGAATCAGGACGAAGTCTAAGTGTTAATCCTCCCAGGGAAATGGCTGTGTCTATGTAGGATCACGCAAGTCCTCCATAGACCTCAATTCTAGTCTTGCACATGCACAAAAGTACTGCAGTGATGTCAGCCCCAAAGAGGACCCGTCGGATCACAATGGCCAAGCCTGCAAAGGGCAAATTCAGGTATGTAAATCTCACCTTTACCTGCTCCCCTGAGCCTCCGGACCCCCAGCGGCACGGTCACCATCAGGGGTCTTTGTGAATTCAGGCCAGGTACCCAGACGTTGACAGTGCCACTTTAAATGGCCATTAGAGTGATACTGAAAAAACCTTCAATTATTTAAAAGGACACTTTAGTCACTATAACAACTTAATCTAAATTAAGTTGTTATGGTGCCAGGAGGCCTCTGTTCTCTCTTACATTACTATTCTCAAACAGTTTAACCCTAAAGATGCCCCCAGCACCAATTTCAACTCCTCCCACGCAGCACACGGCTCCTGTAATTTTCGTTTTAGGAAGGGCAGAGTGCCACTGATTGTCTGAGAGCGGCTGTTTCTGGTATGTATATGAATATGGTTTATTTTCTTTAATGATTTTGTGAGAAGAAACGTATTGTGCCATGGTTTTTCTTTGTGCCCTCTTCCTTCTGTTTTATGTTGATTTAATTCAGTTATGGTATGTGTTAATATATGTACTTTAATTTGGCACCCTCTGGTATATTGTTAGGATTTGTGGGGGGGGTTTCTCCAAGCCCTGAGAAATATATATATGTATCTATCGTGTGTCTCACGCATTGCAGGCAGCATGTGTAGCAGTAAATATATAGGAGTGTAACAGTGTGGGTATGAACATTTTCTAGCAGAGAGTGTGTGTGTATATATATATATATATATATATATATATTCGTTTAGGTGTTGCCGTTCTGTCCCCAGCCTTTTCCTGGAGATCACGGTGTTGAGTCTGAGAAGGTATAGTCATGCACATATCAGACTCCCTCAGACTGAATACAGTGATCCCAGAGTCAAGCAGACTCTGTTCTGGTCAGCAAATGGGCAGTAGGCAGGGAGGGGGCTTTTAAGAAGCAGTGTAGGTGCCTCTATCAGGCATGCTATGTAGGCAGGTGCCTATTTTGTCTAACGTGAAATCTTGCCCTGTTGGTACCCGTTAACATTTGAGATTCAACAGTTGACTATGGGGAAGTAAAGTTTCCTCCAATTGGATAGAAAATTGAAGGTATGTGAAAAAAAAAACCAAAACAAAAAAAAAAAACAGTTGATGTAAAACAAATCTTTCCTGTATGGTATTCTATTTAGCTGAATTTCAGCTAAAGTTCTGTTTTAACTTAACAGAAAACCGAATTTTTATGTCAAAAAACCGGTCTTGAACCGGACAAAAAAAAAAAATAATTTACCTGCTTGAACTGTATCATCACATCTTTGGAGAGTTCCATGTCTTTAAACATTCCCTCCAGCTTGCTGGTAAACGCAGCTCCACATTCTGCAAAGTGATCAGTATTAGAAAAATGTCACAACTATACAATTTGTTTACACGACAACACAAAAGCCGACGCTCACTCTGAAGGTACTGTTTCTAGTACACTGCAATACACTACTTTATTAATAGAAGTATGGTAAGCTGCTAATTTACATAAAATCCAAGTGTTTGCTTTCAGACTCGAGTGGAAAGCATAATTAAAGGGACACCGTAGGCACTGTATCTGCTTCATCTCATTAAACTGGTTATAGTGTATGGAGTCCCCTGGTGCCATCATTTCTTTCAGCATTAAACAGTTTTTAATGTTGTAATGTTTTAATGCTAAACAAGAGACCCCGGCAGTCCATCCCCTCTGTGCTGCTTTGGCTAATAAGGAAATATTACCCTGAGCAGCAATGGGTAGCTGTGATTGGCTGAGAGTGTCAGCTGACTGCTTTTAACCTGTCAGAGCTTCAACTGATGGTATGAATGGGTATGACAACAAGGAAGTGTGTCATTAAAGCAACATGTAAATAATACAGAAAAAAAAAAAAAAAGTGAAGAATATTACAAAGTAAAAAATAATATACACACACACACCAATTTCTGTTTGGAGAAACTTTTTTTGGCTTGGAGCCCTAAAGTAAAGGAACATTAAGGGACTGAACTAAATAAAGAAACTTACACAACACACTTGGGAGGAAACGTAGAATTGATAATGAACAAAGGTGATTTTAACAGCACTTTTCTTCCTGTGGGACTCTAAATGCTTTATAAGTGTACAGATTGGAAAGGTCATGAGAGAAAAGAATGAATACCAATTAAAGAGCAAGACAAGTTGCACACGTGAGCTAATTGAATGCTTGAGAGGAAAGGTGAGTACTAAATCAATAAGATTTTCACATACTAGGTTTTTTTAATCATTAGACAACAATGCACAGCGCTGCAGAATTTGTTTGCACTATATAAATAAGAATAACTGCACTATATCATGCCATTCCTCCCCCTTACCATGTTTAAGTTTTGATAGCATCGATTTCTCTGAATCAACAGATGCACTTTTCCCCACTAGAAGCCTTTTTGCAAGATCTTTTTTGTAAAATGCCTCAAATACATCTTTACCTAGAAAAAAAAGAAAAAGAAAAAATGTTATGTGAACACATTATAAAAGACAACAAAAGCAGTGTCTGCATCTCAGGGACATAATGCACAATCATCACAATCAGCCACCATGAAGCTGAAGTGCTTTATGGGTTTGGAGTGTTTGCTTGGGAAACAACATTAGGAACTCAATTCCAACCTTCAATAGCATTTTCCTGTATTAAAATAAATAAAATTATAGAATGCTGATTTTTTTGCCCTTTACATAAAACATTTAGAATAGATTGTAACAGTTGTACAGCTGTTTTAGAGGTGCTTCCTGGTCTTTGAGAGAGTTTGACTCCATGAAATGACGCTGGAGATCCTCACGCTCTGCATGAGGACATCCAGCGTCAGATAAAAACACAAAAGAAAGCAATGCTTTCCTATGAGGATGGCCGAATGAGATGCGCATCGGGTGAAGTCGGAGGAAGCAGATCTCGGGTAAGTGAATAAGGCATTATTTTACACTTTACATCGTTGGTGGGGTCGGGAGAAGAGGAACACGTTAGTGTTACAAATGCATTTTTGCATTCTTAAGACAAAAAGTGTTCTTTTAAAGTTTCTTGGAGTCACCCTTTTTGCTACAGGAGCTTAATATTCCCCTTCTTTACACATCCCCTTTGTATTCTCTAACCTATTGGGGATTGGCTCCCCTAACTTCAAGCCAGTTGTACAGCAGTCATTCTGTTAATCCTGTGCTATATTTGTAGTTGTTTGTTTTTGTTTTTCTATTAACCTATTTAGCTTGCAAAGTGTATCCAAAAGCATTGCTTTGCAATGCCCTGGTATATCTCTGCCTCAGGTGGTTTTAAAGGACCACTCTAGGCACCCAGACCACTTCAGCTTAATGAAGTGGTCTGGGTTCCAGGTCAAGCTAGGGTTAACCCATTTTTAAATAAACATAGCAGTTTCAGAGAAACTGCTATGTTTATTAATGGGTTAAGCCTTCCCCCTAATCCTCTAGTGGCTGTCTCATTGACAGCCACTAGAGGCGCTTGCGTGCTTCTCACTGTGATTTTCACAGTGAGAGCACGCCAGCGTCCATAGGACGGCGGGGCGTAACGGAGGAGGAAGGAGGCGGAGAGCTCTCCGCCCAGCGCTGGAAAAAGGTAAGTTTTAACCCCTTTCCCCCTTCCAGAGCCGGGCTGGAGGGGGTCCCTGAGGGTGGGGGCACCCTCAGGGCACTATAGTGCCAGGAAAACGAGTATGCTTTCCTGGCACTATAGTGGTCCTTTAAAATAATGCACTTCAACAAATAAAATCAGTAATATAAACAGCCAAAAAAAATGTGTAAAACAGGAGCAGTATTTTTTTTTTTAGAAATTATCTCTCAGCTAGTGCTGTAGTGATGTTCACAAAATATGACTGTATACAAAATATTGTAATAGTTTGGTCAGGTTCATTTGAGTATACAAAAATAAATATTGATTTCCATAAATCAAGTATACTTATTACTCATGTTCTAAGAAACTGTATTCTCATGTTAAAATATGCTGTAATATGCAAAACTAATTCCACTTCACTTTATTGCATAAAACATATGAAAGCCACTCACAATATGAAAACATTTATGCCCTGGGAAAAAGCATTGTTTTGGTTAGTACCATACATACCGTGAATAAATCTGAAAATGATCATAATTTTATCAAGGAACCTCTCCAATTCTTCATCAGTTGCTTCTTTGTTTCCAGAACGTAACTTTGAATCAACATATTTGGCTATGAAAAAAAATTAAATGTGGTTATTGAGAACAATAACCTGGAGCGTATAATACAAGAACTCTGCAATATACCACTTATGCTTGTGTCTAATATAGAACCTGGTCTAACACAGGTGGTTATAACGGTTCAGAAAATAGTAGCACATAAAATAAATAATTTATTTATATAAAATATTTATATATATATTTTTTTTTTTTAATGGAGCTAGTTTATTGCAATCAGATATAATTCAGAACCTGGTGTTGTCCTAGACATTTGGGAAACAAATGTTTCCTATTTTTAAAAAATGTTTTCACACTTAAAGGGGCACTATAGTGCCAGGAAACCAAACTCGTTTTCCTAGTACTATAGGGTTATTAGGCCCCCTCCCACTGGGCTGAAAGGATTAAAACCCCTTCAGCCACTTACCTTAATTCAGCACCGGGCTCCCTCAGCGCTGGTGACCTCTCCTCCCCCTGCAGACGTCAGCTCCAAATGCGCATGCGCGGCAAGAGCCGCATGCGGATTCAAACCGCCCATAGGAAAGCATTACTCAATGCTTTCCTATGGACATCCATCGTCAACTCAGTGTGATTTTCACACTGAGAATCACGGAAGCGGCCTCTAGTGGCTGTCAGTGAGACAGCCACTAGAGGCTGCATAAATACTCAATGTAAACATAGCAGTTTCTCTGAAACTGCTATGTTTACAGCTGCAGGGTTAAAACTAGGGGGTACCTGGCACCCAGACCACTTCATTGAGCTGAAGTGGTCTGAGTGCCTATAGTGGTCCTTTAAATGTTGTATTAGGTTTTCATATAGGATATTCAAAGAAAACATTTTCTTTCTTTTCAAAACCAATACATATGTATGGGTGCACTTAAAGAGAAACCCTTAAATTATTGCAGAACAAACACATGGTGCATGTTCTAGGTTTTGCTTTGGTTCAGAACTTGGACAATTTACTCCGTTGTTAAGGTGTTAATTATGGAAATGCAAATTCTTAATTTTGCTATTCAGTGATATTTTCTGAAATAGTCAAGAAAATGGTTTTATAAAGCTTAATAAAACTGTACAAAGTGAAACAAGGTACTGAACAACAATTATCAACTGGATTTTAAGATGTCTCTGATGTAGATTAAACAGTACCTAGTGCACAAAAGTCATCTCAAGAATGGTAAGCAACAATTCAAAAGACAATTTGGGGTTTCCCTCATTGTATGTTATATTGATTCTGGTCCTAATATATGCAACACACGTTGTTTTAAGGCCTACTTTGCCGAGATATTAAAATTTACAATGCACATATTGCACTGGCCAAGCTGCCCTTACAGGAATAAAGATGTTATCCTTTATGTTTTCTTGATATGGAGTATTCATCTGCACACAAGACATTCTGGAAAGTTGCACTTTAGCTTGTATGAGGGTAAAAAAAGCATGCATCAACTGCAAGCACCATATCGATACAGATTTAATTTTATTTAACCTTATTTTAATTTACAAAACTACATGCCCATAAATCTGGCACAAAATAAGATTTTATTTCCGTCAACTTTTTGTTTGCTTTCTGGTTACATTGAATACATTCTGGTTTCAAAAAGTGCAAGTTTTTTTTATGTACATGTGTCCTCAGCTGAAAAGTAATCTGTACAGAACAGAACAAGGTGTACCTATGAGCTCTGCTGGTTTATTGGCTCTTTTGTTGATGAACGTTTCAAACGATTCTTTCATCATGTTGACAAATTTCTCATTCTTCTGAAAGCAAACATCAATTATATGGTCCACTTTATCCTTAAAGTCCAGCAGCTCCTGCACCATGTCTTTGTCTTTTTCAGGATTCACAACAATTGAACTCCCAAAACTCTGCAGCAAATAAACCAATATGTTAAGGAAATAACAAAAGTGTGCTAGTCATGCCTTATTCTATAACTTTAATAGGAAGTGTTTAAATAAGACTTTTTTAAGCCTTATTAGAGCCATGTTGACACATGCATTTGAATAAGGGATTAGTTAATTCTAAGTTACATGAATAAACATTATAAACTAGAAAATTATACTCTATATCAATCTAGGTGGCAATGTATATGATTTCATTTATAACAGAGTCAGCTTTTAGTGGTTACATACAGACTTTGCACACACGTTTGTCAAGTCATTAGACATGCAGAGCAAAGGAGTTTAGTAACTGGCCCATTTATTTTCACCTGCCTTATACAGAAAGAAATCGCATGTCTAATGCCAATTACCGTTTTAAAAGACTCAAGTCTGATTGAAAAAAAAAACTCACGAAGCTCAATTGCAGATTTTCAAAACTGGCATGATAAATATCAAAAATGCGTAATTTGCAAACTTGTTCATTACAGAAAGCACATTTAGAACACTGAATAATGTTTATGGTTTGTATTGACTATTCTCAACAACAGAATAATAAAGCCAAAAATCTAAATTAAAGTATATAAGTTCATGGTACTCCACACAATGCATCATGTGACCTATGCCATTGACAGACCACGTGTCAAATATTAGGTGCCAAACAACTGCGGCATTTATTTTTGTAAAAAGGAATGCTGTAACACTATTGAACAATGTATAGCTATATTTTATTATTATTATCGCCATTTATATAGCGCCGACAGATTCCGTAGCGCTTTACAATATTATGAGAGGGGGGATTGAACTATAAATAGGACAATTACAAGAAAACTTACAGGAACGATGATAGGTTGAAGAGGACCCTGCTCAAACGAGCTTGCATTCTATAGGAGATGGGGTATAAAGCACAATAGGACAGGAAATAGCAATCAAGTAAGGTGGGAGTGAAGCAGAGCTGGAGGAGAGAGTAGAGTGCTGCCCTTTAGGAGAGAGCAAGAGACAGGTATGTAAGGTAGAGGTTACTTTGGGAGGCCATAAGCTTTCCTAAATAGATGGGTTTTAAGGCACTTCTTAAAATATGCCAGACTAGGGGAGAGTCTGATGGCGGTAGGCAGACTATTCCATAGGAAGGGAGCTGCCCGCGAGAACTGAGTTGGCCGTACGTTTGCAAACAACGGACAGGAGAATGTAACGGGCAAAGCGGAGAGACCGAGAAGGGACATACCTATGGATCTGTGAGGAGATAAGAGGAGCTAGAATTGTTAAGTGCTTTATAGGTGTGAATTAGTACCTTGAATTGACTCCTTTAGGATACAGGAAGCCAATGTAAGAACTGACAGAGGGGTGAGGTGTGAGAGAACCGACTAGAGAGGAAAATCAGTCTGGAGGCAGCATTCATTACAGACTGTAGCGATGCAATACAGCTTTTGGGAAGACCAATCAGGAGAAGGTTACAATAATCCATGCAGGAAATTACTAGAGCATGGACAAGCTCCTTGGTAAAGAAAGGGGCGGATGCGGGCTATGTTTTTAAGATTGAATCTACAGGATTTGGAAACATACTGGATGTGAGGCCAGAATCAAATATGACGCCAAGACAACGCGCTTGCAAGAATGGACTTATGTGGATACCACTAACTTGAAGGGACAGTGCAAGAGGAGGATCAGTATTAGGAGGAGGAAAGACTTGAGTTTCAGAAAGTGGGAGGACATCCAGTCAGAGATGGAAGAAAGGCAAGCAGTGACATGTTGCAGGACGGCAGGAGAGATATATCTGGGTGTCATCAGTTTACAGGTGGTAGCGGAATCCAAAAGAGGTAATAAGTTTGCCAAGAGAGGCAGTATAAAGAGAAAATATAAGAGGACCAAGGACAGAGCCTTGGGGGACTCCAACTGAGACAGGACGAGAGGAGGTATCATTAGAAAAGGAGACACTGAATGAGCGTTGGGAGAGATAAGAGGAAAACCACGAGAGGATAGAGTCACAGAGACCGAGTGATTGAAGAGTTTGAAGAAGAAAAGCTTGATTAACGGTGTCAAAGGCAGTAGAGCGGTCAAGAAGAGTTAGTGTGGAGTAGTGGCCTTTGGATTTAGCTGCATTTAGGCTGTTAGTAACTTTGATAAGCGCAGTCTCAGTAGAGTGGAGAGAACGGAAGCCAGATTGAAGAGGGTCAAGGAGAGAGTTGGAATTGAGGAAGTGAGACAAACGGGTAAAGACAAGACTTTCCAGAAGCTTTGAGGAAAAAGGGAGCAGGGATGTAGGACGATAGTTAGAGGGGGAGGACGGGTAAAGAGATGTTTTTTTCAGGATAGGTACTACAGTGGTATGTTTAAGGTCAGCAGGGTCAATGCCAGAAGAGAGAGAGCAGTTGAAGATATGCGTTAAGGAAAGCACAAGACAAGTGGAGAGAGATCTGATATGGTGAGATGTGACAGGATCAAGCGGGCAAGTGGTGGGGCGATAGGAAAGGTGAAGCGCAGCCACCTCTTGTTCAGTAGCCGGGGTGAAAGTCTGAAGGGTAGGAAAGTGTGGTTGACAAAGAGAACGGCAAGGAGGAGAGAATTCTTTCCTTAGCTGTACAATCTTGTCGGTTAAGTAATATGCAAAGCTATTGGCAGTAAGGTTAGTTTGGGGGGAGGTGGCCACAGCAGGGCAAAGAAGAGAATTAAAGATGTCAAGGAGATGCCTGGGATTGCGGGAGCATGAACTGAGAGAGGAAAAGTATGACTGTTTAGCAAGGGCAAGGGCTGTATGAACACAATATGAATCTATAATGGAGAAAGTCTGACTGGGTGCGAGACTTCCTCCAGGAGCGTTCAGCACAACTGGAGCATCTTTGCAGGTAGCGTGTTGATGAAGTATGCCACGGTTGGGGGCGTGTCCTCCTTTAGGTGCTTGTTTGGAGCGGAGCTGCAGCGTTCAAGGCAGATGTGAGGGATGTTATATGTGGAGATGGCCAGTGAGGGACAGGATGGATAGCAGTTTTGAATCAATATCCGCTGACAGCTGCTGTAGGTCAATAGGAGTAAGGTTCCTCCTGAGTTTAGGGGGGTTAGGCTGAGGTTGTTGGGTGAGGGGGTACTTGAAAGCAAACGTTAAGAGGTGGTGATTAGAGAGGAAATGGAGTGTTGCAGATATTAGATACTGTACATGCATAAGAGAAGATGAGGTCCAAGGTATTGCCAGCTACATGGGTGGGAGAATTAGCCCACTGTGATAGCCCGAGGGAGGAAGTAATTGAAAGTATTTTTGATGCTGCTGAGGTAAAGGTGGGTTAATGGGAATATTTGTGTGGCAGATTACTACATATCCCATGCAGATAAGGACAGCAGACAATACTATGTAACATAACAGAGTAATGCACAAAATTAACCATTTGTCCTGTTTCTTGTGCCTTCCTGCCACTACAGCAGCACTTATTGAGAAAAACCATTAACGTGCTATCTGCTACTTATCTCACTCTGTCATTAAAAATACAGGGCTCAACTACATCACCTTTTGCGGTGTTATGACAGACTATATATGTGACGGAGCTACTGTACTCTGAGTACATCAGCCAGATCAGCTTTTTCGTTGCTACCAGGAACTCTAGGGTGCTTCAGACCCAGTCGCCGAAGCTTGACTGGGGTCTCTCAGAACCAGTGCTGTGGAGATTATAGACTTAGAGACCATCTCTTCTATAGAGCAGTTATTATAGCAAGGCAGTGATGATCGCCATAATGCACCTTCCACCCAAATACTACACGAGACATAGCATTGGGTAAACCACAACTAACCTTTATTGAAAACAGCACATCTATAACCCCAAAAACCCCATTTACATACAATAGGGTTACAGTGGTACACAATGTTCCCCTTCAGGTCCTCCACCATAACCCCTCCCAAACAGCACAGTGAACCCAAGTAAACAAATAGCAGTATTACAACTAGTGTGAATGGAGCCCCAGCATCAGGAAAAAGGGGATGCTCAGGCATCTTTCAATACATGGGGCTTCCCTTTTTCGGTTGGGGCTAGGCTTACAGGATAGCTATGAGCAGAGCTCAAAGTGAACGCTGCTCATAGCCCCTAAAATTCATTTAAATGCTATATCAGCGCAATTGCTATCCTGTGGTAAATTTAAAAATGAATTATTTTGTCCACCCCCTCAGTCTCTCCCTCTGAAAAGATCCTGGTGAGTCTCCCCTGCAGCAGGATCGCTGCCAGACTCTGCTAACAGCCCAGCCCTGATCTCTGTGTGTGCTGCATCAAGAGAGTGAGCTCTCCCTGTCATGCTGCAATCACACTGTACACTGTGTGAGTTAGGAAATCCCTCTGTTGGTGTCAGAGGGGTGGGAGGTGGGATTAAGGGGTGAAATTAGAGGATGTGGTTAGGGGCTGGGAATATGAGTAGGACTATGGGTTGGAAAATGGGTTAAATTATGGGTTGGATTAGAGACAACCCACCTATTTTTAAAATATTTTATTCCTATATAATAATATTGCATTATTCATACATATAGGATACCAAAAGAAAACACAATTTCTCCTTTAAAAATTATATATAATATACATGGGTGCACTTAAACAGAAAGGGTGAAATTGTGGTAGAAAGAACTCATTGCAAAAAACCCCCAAAAAAAGGCCTTGTTCACAAACGCTTTGGATCTTATGAGGTTAACATGCTCTCCAAACTTCATACTAAAGTGTACATAAAGCAAATAAACATGAATGTAAGCAGAACAACTCATACTTCTAGAGGCCATATAGACTATTATGGGTGGGAGAGGGGGCGAGAATTCAGATTTTGTAAATTTGGGTAGCTAGAGTGCTAATTTCCCCATAGTTGGCTCACCTCTACTTACAAAATATTGAAAAAAAAAATTAACACATATGAAATGGACATGTATTATTAAAATAGCTACATTTGTCATTAACACATTTGTTATTGGATGATAAGAGACTGGAACAGGAATCATACTACTGTTTTTATCATAGTAAAACTAAAAACTTACTTTTATGTACTCCCCCCAGTGCTGCAGCAATATTAACTGACCACCTTTCACCCTGCTGAAGAGTTGATACATAAGAGTAAGATCTGGGACTCTGTTTTCATCCAGCATGTTTTTCAGACCTGTTTACAAAAATCAGATTCATGTTTGAATCATGTTATAAGATTATAAGAACAACTAAACCAATAATGGTGAAATGTCATTAACAGTTTATTAAACAGCAAGTATGGTGGTGGCTTGGAATGTTAATATGGATGTCATTTGATATGTTTCTTAAAGGACCACTATAGTGCCAGGAAAACATACTTTTCCGTTTTCCGGGCACTATAGTGCCCTGAGGGTGCCCCCACCCTCAGGGTCCCCCTCCTGCCCAGCTCTGGGGAGAGGAAAGGGGTTAAAACTTACCTTTTTTCCAGCGCCGGGCAGGGAGCTCTCCTCCTCTGATCCTCCTCCTCCCATTCGGCTGAATGCGCACGCGCGCGCATAGGAAAGCATTTACAATGCTTTCCTATGGACACTTGCGTGCTCTCACTGATTTTCACAGTGAGAATCACGCAAGCGCCTCTAGCGGCTGTCAATGAGACAGCCGCTAGAGGAATTAGAGGAAGGATTAACCCATTTGTAAACATAGCAGTTTCTCTGAAACTGCTATGTTTAGAAAAAAATGGGTTAACCCTAGCTGGACCTGGCACCCAGACCACTTCATTAAGCTGAAGTGGTCTGGGTGCCTAGAGTGGTCCTTTAAAGGTGTCTAAATGGTGAACCATGATAAAACAATCTTTTACATTTTACCTTTTTGAAGTATGGCAGCCAAGTGCTCACCCAGTAGTTGTTTCTCCACACAAGCTATAAGTGGTTTACTGTAGGATAAAAGAAAGTATATCAGTTTTATATTGAACACTTAAACATATACAATAAAACTGAACAAATATTCACTATGTACGTGAGAGTCAAATGCAATGACCTTTGTTCTGCTCCCCATTTCTGCTGGCACCAGAACAACTTTAGCTTAATTATTATTTACCGGTATATGGAATAAAGCAGTTTTGATGTATAGATCATGCCTTGTTTCAGTTTATGCAGCTCTAGACACACCTCCCCTGGTTGTGATTCACACAGCCTTTAGACTTTATTTTTCAGGTGTAAATCACATTCAGGGGAGGTGTGGCTACAGCAGGGTTAAAAACAAAGGGATTTAACTCCTAAAGTGAAATGCGCAGTTTGAGCACTGGCTCAAAGGCAAGTGAATTCAGTAGACTGTTATATCACAGGTGCGCAACTGTTCCCACTTTGACCAAAAATAACTTTAAAAAAAAAAAAAAAAAACTTAAAATATTACGTGTACTTACTGAGTCCCATGATCCAAATAAGTGATAACTCTGTCAACTTCTTCTTCCAATCTCCTGTTTACATGATGAAGATATTCTGGGATCTGAAAAATTGAATTATGCAGTTAAAACAGATGCCACTATCCAAACATGTTTCAGAAGTAAATAATGACTTTAAAAGGGTTACTCCAACCCTGACACTACGTTTTGGGGCTTAGAATGTCTTATTGGGCATTGCGAACAGGTCCCTGTTCTTAAAACCAAAAGAAAGTTTAAATCTTAAACTGCACATCCAAACTCCTACCACCATGACAATCACTGAAGTAGTCATGGTGGTTGAAGTAACCCTTTAAAATTATTCAGAATTTACCTACACTTCAAGATAAAAAAAAGAAAATTATAAATATATATATATATATATATATATATATATATATATATATATATATATATATATATTTGTGCTCGGAATTTAAATACGTGATGGATAGTAACTGTGAGCAAAGTTGGTTGTGGTGTGCCGAAACCAACGTACGAGTGGGCCTGTAAATAAAAGAGGGCCCACCAAGGATAATGTAGTTAAAACAGGGTGTAGGTGGGTGGGGACAATCAGCTGAGCGGCAGCGGTGAGTAGGGGCTGGGAGCTTAAGTAGGGGACTTACTCCTCCCACAAATTCAGGCCTAATGGCCTTTCTACTTGTGCTCGGAATTTAAATACGTGATGGATAGTAACTGTGAGCAAAGTTGGTTGTGGTGTGCCGAAACCAACGTACGAGTGGGCCTGTAAATAAAAGAGGGCAAAAGATAAATTCGAGAAAATACACACTTTATTGCATTTTACAAGACCAAGTTTCTGAAAGCTTGGCGAAGCTCTTTCTCTGGTTGCGGAATATATGCGTTATATATGGAGGATTTCCATCGCCCGAGCCTTTTGATGATGTGGACCGGTGCGTTTGTGCTTGAGGCTGCTGAGGCGGCTCCTATGCGGAAGGAGTGCCCGGAGAATGCAGCCGGATTGTGTCCGAGCTTAGATAACAGGGTTCTGACATGTGACATCAATTTTGCCGTGGTAAGCGGGTGCCCTTGTAATGTTAAGAGCGGAGAGTCTGGCAGGTGAGTGTGAAGAGTTGACCGTAGTTGGTCGAGAACTTTCACCGGACACCAGGCATTATCAGTAGGGAAGAGAGGAATTATTGTAGGATGTATTGACCGGTTGGTTTTAGTGGTAGGGATAGAAAGGAGGTAGTGATCCTCTACCTTGGTGAGGTGTGAAGTTTTAAGGCATCGTGCGATATCTCCTTGACAAATCACTGTGAACTCTAGGTCTGAGAAAACCGTAGAAAGCGAGATATATGGCAGATTTTATCACCGTATTGGTGTAGCTATCAAATGGGGCTGTGTCAAGGAGATTGCTAAGAGACCTGAAGATAGGCCCGTCTATGGGTAATCTAGTGCTTGCGAGTGGTGGTGAAACCTTTGATATACCTTTCAAGACCTTTTTTATGGGGTATGAAGACAAAAAGGGGTGCTGTTAGGAAAATTGGTGAGGCTGTGGTGCTGAACCCCGGTGAGGTAAAGTTTAATGGTGTTATGTGACAGATTAAGGTGTAGGTGGCAGAAAGAGGCAAAAGACACCATGGTTTGGATAGAAAAGTCACCTTGTAGCCCGAATTCTGCAGTGAATTTGTTAAATATGTTAAGTGCCCTATTGTAAGTGATAGCAGTGTTGGGTGATAATGCTTGGTGAGTGATCTAGCATGAAGCAAGAGTGTGCTTAATCCAAGATTAGTTCGTGAAACCGTGGTGTCCTGGATGGCTGTTGGTGAGCCGTTGGGAGTGCCTGAGAAAATGCCTGGAATCGAGAACGAGAAAGAGCGTCAGCGGCGGTGTTGTGAATACCCGGGATGTGAGAACATACTAAGTGAAACTGATTGGATGCTGCCAGCCAGGTCAACTTGTGAATCAGCCGCATGATGGTCAGGGATGATGAGCGCCCTTTGTTAATAATATCGCAAGCTGCCGAGTTATCTGAGTAGCATTTTACTGCCTTGCCGGACCAGAGATGACCCCAGGTGTGTGCGGCCGGCCCCAATGGGGTAAATTTCAAATAGGGTTGAGGTCTCCCTGAATCCAGGCAAGGCATCCGTCTCAGTGGGCCAGTGGCCCCTAAACCAGTGGTTCCCGAAAATGGCTGCGAAACCGGTGTTGGCTGCTGCGTCCGTGTGGATGATGGGTGAAGAGGTGGAGAGAGGGGGGAAAAACATGGAGATACCATTCCAGTCTTTCAAAAACTTCCCCCACATAGCCAAGTCAGCCTTGGCGTGGGGGTCCAAAGAAACTGTGCCGGAGTCCGGGACTCCATGGAGCAGGCAAAGAAGTCTGGAAATAAAAGACCTTCCCTGCGGAATGATGCGCATGGCGAAGTTCAGAGATCCAAGAAGGGACTGAAGTTCTCTCCTGGTGCAAACGTCATTCCGCAGGAACGTGTCTATCTCCCCTCTCAATCGTGAAAGTTTGTCGTGTGGAAGGCTAGCTCTGAGTTTGACAGAATCGAGCTCTATGCCTAAAAAGGTCAACTTTGTTGTGGGTCCTATAGTTTTGGCTGGGGACAAAGGGACTCCAAGTGTGGAAAAAAGTGCGGTAGTACTATTGATTGCTGTGGGTGTTGATGACCCTGGCTCTATCAGTAGAAAGTCATCTAGATAGTGAATAACGGAGTGACACCTGATGACGTTCAGAAGCAGCCAGCATAGTGACTCTGCGAAAATGTCGAAAAGTTTGGGGCTGCTTCGAGAACCAAAAGTGAGTCGTGTTGAGAAGTAATAATACCCTCGCCATTTAACACCGTGTAAGTGCCAGAGTGAGGGGTGTATGGGCAGTAATTTAAAGGCGTTAGTGATGTCTGTTTTGCTGAGCCAGGGTCGATTACCAGATGTCATGATGGACTGTATGGCGTCGTCGATGGTGACGTACTGCAGAGAGAATTCGTCTGCTGGAATCAGTGCGTTTATGCTTGGAACAAAAGAGGAGTGCGGTGCCGATAAATCGATAATGAGACGTTTTTTATTAGAATATTTGTGAATAGCAATACCAATAGGGTTAGTGCGCCAGGAGGAAAACGGTGAAGAGGTGAAAGGACCGATCATGAAACCGCTTGTGGTTTCTGCGGAAATGAGAGTGTCTACAGCGACTGGGTCTAAACGTGCAGACTGGAGATTAGGACATTCTAGTGTACCTGGGGGAATGGCTATTATGCCTGTGTGAAACCCTTGTGAGAAACCTGTGGTGAGAAAATCCACTAAGTGCCTGCTGGGGTGACACCTTAGATAAAAAACCAGGTTGTCGATATTTATGTCGGTTAGTCATTTGTTTGGTGACAACCTGGCTGGACACATGGTCTTGGTATGTGCCCTGAAACATATGGAGCAGATGTGCAATAATCTACAGGCGCTGAAACTGCAGGAGCCTGCGTTGAAATTATTGCACACCTGTGCTTTACCTATAAAGGAGATGGGCCTACCCAGCTTATCCCGGAGACCACCCGCTGGCTTGTGAGGGGTGAAAGAGGAGTGAGGTGTGAACGTGGGGTGAGGGGTGAGAGTGGAGGTGGTGGGATCTGGTTCGACGGGACATAAGTCCGCCATGTGGGATGTGTAATTACAGATGGCACAAGCCGGGGGCCTGAGTCCGGCGAAGTGGCGACAGAAAAGTTCAGTGTCCATCTGACCCCAGTTCATTCTAATGTTGAACTGCTTGAGATGGGTCGCCGCCTTCGCTGAGACTGACTTGTGGTAGTCATAGAAGGAAGAGCCCCCGTACTTGATGCCTAGATCCACTACCTTGTGGAGATAGAGATCTAGCTCTTCTCTCCTATGGGGATACACCGTGCAAATGACGTCGCGGTATATCCCGAAAGCTATCACAAACTGTGGGATAGACAATTTTTTATTAAGCCTGGGATCCCTCGTTTTAAGCACAACAGAGATGTCACCGTAATTGTATGCCTTGTTCTCGAGTACATCCTGAGAGGCTATGAGTAAAGACACCAGACACACATCCTTCCCGTCAAGGATATCTTTCCTGATAGAATCTGGGACGGAGTGTGCTGGTGACTCGAAAGGTGTGATGGCTGTGCCAGGTGCTGGAGGGGGGAGTATAGAGGGATATGAAGGTATGGCAGGTACAGCCGTGGTAGAGACTGGGACTACGGTGTTAGTACCTGAGGAGGAGATGGCGCTCTCCACCTTAGACAGCCTGCTATTGAGGGCCTGTAGATTGGCCAAGATATCTGCCAGGGTATCCTGGGTGGCCGTGCTGTTACTTGGTGGTTGTCCTTGAGAGCTAGTTCCCGGCCGAGGCTCGGGGACTTGGTGGGTAAGCAGCCTGTAAAGTTCTGCCTTTCTAGCTGTGGCCGGAAAGGGGATTCCCCTGAGCCTAAGCTCGGCTGTGATTTTGGGAATAGTCCATGCTCTCAAGGACGTGGGGGTTGAAAGAGTGAGTAATTCGCCTGGAGACACGGGTCTGATTGGCGTGAATGGTGCTTCTTCTGTCAGTTCTTCGGTTGGAATTGGTTCTTGGGACATTCTAAAAAGGAATGATTATGTGAAAGATATATTAGAAGGGGAGTGAGGTAAGAAGGGGGGGGTATGGGGAGTGGTGTGTCTTGAAGAACTGGACTTTAATGCTAGATGCCGAGGCGAAAAACGTAACTGTTGAATGACTGGATAGGTGAGGCCCTGCTAATGCCAAGTGGCGATGAGAGGCTCTACCTATGATTTGGCTTATGACGTAGGTGCCACAGACGTGGTGGCGGGATGTTGGCCTCTCGGTGACGATAAGAGAAATCAAAACGTGTGGCCGTGACAGGTGAGGCCCTAACTAGAGCCCTGTAGTAAGGCATGCGAGGCTTATAACTATGATTTGGGCGTGGGGCCGTACCTCCGTGTTGAGGTGGGGTGGGGGTGGTAGGCCTCGCGGGATCAGATTTCCTGATAGGGTGGGCTAAGGCATTAGCCTGTGCCGTATAGCCAGTTCGATAGTATGCTAAAGGGTAAAGTTAGAGGACTGGAATGGTGTGTGGATACTAACCTTGACTGGTCGCAAATGGTATCTGGAGCCTCCTGGTAAGTGTAGAGAGTTTTGTCTTAAATGTTGTCTTTGAGGAAGAATCCTGGGGGTTTAAGACAGATGTTGATGTGTTTATACGTATCGTGATGTCGTATGAATAGTATAGGGAGAAGGTTTGTTAGGGGCACGACGTGAGATCCTGCATTGAGGGATCTGGGAGGTTTAGGTGTAGGAATGGGATGATTTTGGATATGAGTGAGAAGGCAGAATGAGGCCTTGGGGTAGCGAATGGACGTACTTGAGTAAGGATGTAAGTACCTGAAGGTATGGCTGAGTACCGTGTCAGGTTTTTGGTGTCTTCTTGAGCCTGGTGGCCGTATGACCGAAAGTCTGTGTAGACAAGTAGTAAAGAGATAACGTATCCTGGGCGTAAGCCTGAGGGAAGGTAGTAATGGAGTTGAGACCGCGTGAGGTCTAGTATTGAAAAGAGAGTGAACTATACCTTTGTTTAAAGTACAGAGATTGTTTAATCGTGGCAGGTTAACTGCGTAGAAACGGTGGAAGCTTAGATTAATACAAGGATCTAAGGGTTTAACCAAGACAAATTCCATAGTTAGCAATAGATGTGGAGATAATTGATAAAACCTGATAACTCAAGGTGATAAAAACCATACCTGTTCCTGTAATAAAAGGACCTTGAAATAACAACTTTTAATGCAGAAAAGCAAGAGACCGATGCAAACTGTAAAAGCCAAAAGATGTGACAGCGTGATTTATGTGCAAGGAATAGTACGGATTATGTGTAAAGGGTATAACTTGTAAATAGTGTTTAAAAAGACTTATCTGAGTGTTATTAGGAAAGAATGGTATAGCTTGAATTTAGACACGTATGAAGTTATGAATCGTGGTGAACATTATGTTTATTACAGAAAAATACTTTAAAGGTTTAACAAGGTAGAAAAACACAGGGCTGGTAGTTAACCATGTAATGTAACCGCAAACTCATATGAAGGAATAAATAATAGTAGGACTGTGATTAGAACTTATGCAAGCTTAGCTTAAAAGAATAGAAATAACCGAATGTAAATTAGTAAGATGGTGTACGTGAATTTGACCATACGAATAGGTTGGTGCTGAAATAACCGAACGGAAAAGTGAATACAGATAATAATGAGCTTAAACATGAAATATTTATTCGGTTGTTTCCGTACGAAAAAGCATAAAATGATAGCGAAATGAGCCGAACGTTCGTGCGTTTTTTTGGCGCGAATGGAGATATTAACGAAAGCGTGTATTCGTGAAAATGCGAAAGAGGGAGCCTACCCCTACGTTTTTAGGCCCGAACGGCGGGGAAATAGCGAACGCTAATTCCCACGCCTTGCTTACGTGAACGCGCCGGTCTCGTGACCGGAAGTCGGGTACCTCGACCGGAGGGAAACGGAGTGGAAGGACCTCGGACGGACGGAGGATTGCACAGGGCGTCTGGCTGCTGGAAACAGGTACAGTTCTGGCGGGAAGCTGGACCGGAAGTGCTGGTTGCTAAGGACAATCAGCTGAGCGGCAGCGGTGAGTAGGGGCTGGGAGCTTAAGTAGGGGACTTACTCCTCCCACAAATTCAGGCCTAATGGCCTTTCTACATATATATAAAAAAATACAAAGAGCCCTTGCACTCCAACTTATAAAAAACAGTACCTGGTGCTCTGGTGGCTCAAATGTAGATAAAGAAAGGATGCCGGCACTCAAGGAATTTCAAAGGTTTACTTTACAATGTGCATCTGAAATCGACGTTTCAGCTCCTCTAAGGAGCTTTCATCAGGACATTCTTAACAATGAAAAAAAACACACTTACAGTATATACTCGAGTATAAGTCTAGTTTTTCAGCACATTTTTTGTGCTTAAAAACCCCCACTCGACTTATACTCGAGTCACTGTCTGTATTATGGCAACTTAGAGCCGCGGCCGTCAGAGCCATGGCAACGATCCGCGCGGCAACCAGACCGCGAGACTTACAGTGGAGCTGACCGGAACGGAGGAGAAGGGAGTTGACAGGAGCTGCAGGAAAGGTAAGTAAATGCTTCCTGCCGGCCCCCACACTTCACAGCCCATGCCACTGGACCACCAGGGATTAAGATAGCCCCCGTCCCTGACCAGTTAACAAGCAGGGAGGGGGGACAAAAAATAATAAAAAAAATAATATTAAAATTAAAAAAAAATTAAAATAATAAAAATGCCCTCCCCCCACCTAGTTCACACACACTACACAAACACACACTCTACATTATATACACACTCTGCATTATATACACAGAGTGTGTGTATATAATGCAGAGTGTGTGTTTGTATGAGTGTGTGTGTGTGTATATAATGCAGATTGTTTGTATGAGTGTGTGTATATATAATGCAGAGTGTTTGTTTGTATGAGTGTGTGTGTATATAATTATAAAAATCACAGAATTTCATAGCCCCAAGTTTTACCCTTGACTTATCCACAAAGCATAACATATTTCACAATTGTTGGTCACAAAACTGCACTCGACTTATACATGAGATCGACTTATACACGAGTATATACGGTATATAGGAAATGTTGTAATAACGTACTCACATTCAGCTGTTACTCATCAGCTGCTGTTCATCGCCATCAACCATCGGGAACATCGTGCTAGACAACCAAGGACGCTCACGTCCCATTGGAAGAGATTCAATACTACCGATACAGATTACAGAATCCAACAACGGATTCATTGCAGGACTGATCATGTAATCTATAAATTGACATGTCCCTGTGGACTCAATTATGTTGGCAAAACAGAGACAGCTCTCTGTGAGAGAATCGGAGGCCACAGGTCCAGCATTCGGCTAGCCTATCGGGATGGCAAGTCGGACAAGCCAGTGGCCAGACATTTCTTGGAACAACGCCATCAACTGACCTCACTTAGATGTGTTGCAATTGAGCATGTTCCTGTACCTCCCCAGGGAGGAGACAGAGCTAGACTCTTGTTGCAGAGGGAAGCGTACTGGATATACCAGTTGGGAACTCTTTCCCCAAAAGGCCTTAATGAGAAATGCTCATTTATGGCATTTTTATAAGATCTATTAGATTGTCTACCAGAAAGTAAGAAGGGCTTATCCATAGAGACACTTATTTTGTGGAGGATTACCAATCTCTAGATAGATACCTTACGCTAGTCCTAGTTGATCCAACGACAACAGCTGTTGCTATTATGTTTTTAGTACACATATATTGTACGTTTATATATTTTTTTGTAAAAAATTTTTTAAGTTTGGTAATTTGTTTTATATAGGATTAAGGAACATCATATTGCTTTCGACTTTGAAAGAGAACGAGCATAATCTATTACCACATTAATAAATTCATATTCCCTTAGATTAGACGCAGATGTTTATATTCACAGATGATCATAAGTGGTAGATTTTTTCTCACTTTATCACATGGAGTGCTAATACTTATATAATTTATTTTATTTTTCATACACTGAGCCTTAGCGCTTAGTGAGATTTGAGAGGTTTCTCATTTCTCTTTATCACTTAGATATTATGAGACCTGCAGGTAGCCTGTAGTATTTATATCAAGTCCAGGCATCTCTAATCAATTTTTCCCCATATAGACACTGATATTTAGTCACTATTACTTATTAATTGAGGACTAACACACTTAAATCATCATGACCTTATCTAATGGTTTTCTTCTTAATTATAGGATCACATTATATTTATTTTTATTAATATTATTATGTATGATTTTACTAATCTTTGTAAGTGTAAAATCAGGGTGCTATATATAGCATCTTTCACATGGGGGATATTACTGGATAACAGTCTAACACTGGGGTTATGAAACAGTTGTGGATAAATGAATTATTTTATTTGTAAGCTCTGACATCTCCATCCAACCATCGGGTAACAGGCAGGGAACAAGTTTCATGTGCCGTTCTTGCGCTACCGGCTGACAGATTAAGTCTGTCTGAAATCTGTATCCGTAGTACTGAATCTCTTACAATGGGACGTGAGCGTCCTTGGTTGTCTAGCCGACGCGAGATTCAACCTATCAGGACCTCCTTTGTGGTCAGATGACTAACCAGGAAGTAGTAGCAAACTTAATGAACGGGCACGACGTTCCCGATGGTTGATGGCGATGAACAACAGCTGATGAGTAACAGCTGAATGTGAGTACGTTATTACAACATTTCCTATATAAGTGTGTTTTTTTCATTGTTAAGAATGTCTATGTCCTGATGAAAACTCCTTAGAGGGGCTGAAACGTCGATTTCAGATGCACATCGGAAAGTAAACCTTTGAAATTCCTTGAGTGCCGGCATCCATATAAATAAATATATATATATATATATATATATATATATATATATATATATATATATATATATATATATTGCAGTAAAGAACTACCATAACAAATATATAATAATGATTTTTGAACATACACTGTACAACAGACTTAAAGGGACACTATAGTCACCAGAACAACTACAGCTTATTGCATTTGTTCTGGTGAGTAGAATCATTCCCTTCAAGCTTTTTGCTGTAAACACGGTCTTTTCAGAGAAACTGCAGTGTTTACATTACAGCCTAGTGATAACTTCACTAGCCACTCCTTAGATGGCTGTTAGAGATCCTTCCTGGGTCATGGCTGCCTAAAAAGTCTTCACCCTCTGCATGCAGACATTGAACTTTCCTCAGAGATTCATTGATTTAATTCATCTCTATGAGGAGATGCTGATTGTCCAGGGCTGTGTTTGAATTGGGCTGGCTCTGCCCCTGATCTGCCTCTTTGTCAGTCTCAGCCAATCCTATGGGGAAGCATTGTGATTGGATCAGGCTACCACTTCTGCTGATGTCAGCAGGCAGTGGGCAGGTCTAAAGGAAACAGGGACAAAGTATGCAGCTCTAGACTTGAATACAAGTAAGATTTTACAATATTTTGGGAGGCAAGCTGGTGGTTTTAACCCTATCGGGTCAGGAATACAGGTTTGTGTTCCTGACCCTAAAGTGCTCCTTTAATTCTTAGAACACGTTTTTATGCCAGAAAAGTGACAGGCTTTTGCCCACTATTGTACATTTGGCAGTTTTCTGAAATGGAATTTCTGAGAAAATTGCCATAATTAAAATAAATAAATAAATAAATAAATAAATAAAAAAAATCCTTTTTAGATTATTTAGAAATGCAATAAAAAAAATAAAAATAACGACAGATTTTAAGTCACTTGAGAACACTTTGAAACATATACCCTTTTGTTTAATTGAGAATTTCTTATCGTCTGCTATGTAAACATATCTTTTCATAATTTCACGTAGTAAAGTTTATATATTTACACACATGTGAATAGGTGCATTGGTACCATTTAGCATAAAATATTTCACTAAACAGTAATGTGTGGCAAAATAAAAATTTGCAACTTTTTGTCTGCAAAAGCCAAGTGGTAAACAGAGCTTAACTTTCAATTTACCACATTTCTGTTTAGAAAAGAAACTCCTCTTAAAAAAACGGATTGCCCCAGAGTCAATCTTTCATCCACAAAATAGGTTGGCATACATTTAAAGGGACAATATAGTCACCAGTGCACCTACATGTATTCCTGACCCTAGAGTGTTAACACGACCATCTAGCCCCCCTGGGCCCCTCATGCCTCCATAAATATAGTAAAAATCTTACTGTATTCAAGCCAGAAGCTGTAAATCTGCATGCTGTTAGACTCAGGAAAAACAAGCAGTCTGCTGACATGTGATAGCTTGATCCAATCACAGTGCTTCCCCATAGAATTAGCGGAGACTGACAAGGAGGCAAATCAGGGGCAGAGCCAGCATGATTCAAAAACAGCCCTGGCCAATCAGCATCTCCTCATAGAGATGAATTGAATCAATGAATCTCTATGAGGAAAGTTCAGGGTCTGCATGCAGTGGGAGGAGATACTGAATCACATGATGCTCGTGCACAGCAGGTCTGAGTGGATGGAGGCATATTATGCCTCCATCAACTCAGAAGTCCCTCTGGTTCACTCTGAGTGCAACTTGAGGTGTTCCTAGCTTTCAATGTAAACACTGTATTTTCTCCGAAAAAGGCTGCAGGGAGCTATAGTTCTCATCTGAACAACCTCATTAAGCTGAAGTTGTTCAGGTGACTATAGTGTCCCTTTAAGGAATACATTAAGCTAACAAGGTAGACAAAAACAAAACCATAGACACACTCCAATCACCCAAAAAAAAAAAATGATAAGTTAATAGTGTACTATGCAAACAGTTGCTTATAACTACAGTATAGCAACATGCTATGCAGCTTCCTCCTCTGTCTGTACAAACATTCGTACAGCGGAAGCATACCATTCAAGTCATAGTTTTCCTGCTCAACTATGTGATCAAGAGCTCATTATTATTTTTTTCTACTGTTTCTCTAAACTGAAAATGTGCCACAGCCTGATCTGCTGAATGTAACTACTGTCAAATGCTAAACTACAAGTTTATAAAACTCTGCTGGAAAGGTTTTTATGAGAGAGGTTCAGACCCCAATAACCTGAACGGCTAAGCCACTTCCTGGCAGAAATAACTGCTCCCCTTGCTTGCCTGGGGGTTTGTAGTAGCTTCAAGTACTTAAAAAATATATATTGGTATATTAAGTGTCCATTTAAAAGATATTACACCTGATTGCTTCAGTCATCTTAATTTGACAGAAAGGGACAGGTAGCTCCACCAATATAATATTTTTTCATTTGTGCATGTTCTGGAAAAAATAAATATTTACTTACCATAAATATTTTTTTCCTTCATATGGTGGCAGTGCAACAAGTGGGTTGTGTTTCCTATATTGGGACAGACAATCTAAAATAATTTTAAATTGCCCCTCTTACTTACTGTAAAAAAGACCTATCCATGCCCAGCATGTCAGTTCTCATCAAGAAAGTATAGAGACTCCAATTAAATGCCAAAAACAAGTTTTTACCAAGAATAGGGAGGGAATTTGAACAGCTATCATATGAAGGAAGAAAGAATTTATGGCAAGTAAAAATTTCTGGTTTTCCGGTTCCTGTACTGGTGGCAGTACAAGTGTGATATAGAAAGATTCCAGTAACATGTGAAGGGCAGGAATGCCAGAACCCACAGATTATTATTATTGGCATTTATATAGCACCAGCTTATTCCGCAGTGCGTGACAATAAAAGGGGAATTTCCCAAATGAGACTATAACAATATTTAACAGGAACAATATGTAGTTGAGGACCCGGTAGTTGAGGACCCTGCTCAAACAAACTTGCAGTCTAGAGGAGGTGGGTATAAAAACACAATGGGAAGGGTATTGAGAGAGACAGCAAATAGACATGGTGGGAAAGTAGCAGAACTGGAAGTGAGAGTGGAGTATGGCGCTATAGGAGAGAGTGGGAGGAAGGTTTGAGAGATAGAAGATACTCTTGGAGGCCATAAGCATTCCTGAAAAGATGGGTTTTGAGGGACTTCTTAAAGGATGGAAGACTAGGAGAGAGTCTGACAGGGGTAGGCAGGCTGTTCCAAAGGAAAGGAGCCGCCCACAAGAAGTCTTACAGGCGTGAATTTGCAATAAGGGTGGGAGCAGCAGACAGGAGAAGGTCACCAGTAGAGCAGAGAGATTGGGAGGGGGCATACCTATGAATCAGTGAAGAAATGTAAAAGGGACTAGACTTGGTTAGAGCCCAGAAGTGATGGGAGTTTGAGCACAGGACTTCTTTTGTGTATTTGTACTCACTTTTGTATCACACAGCTATGTTACAATGCTGCCGTCTATCCCATTTGTTCCTTATTAGGGGTTAATAAGAAGGTGGGGGTGTATATTAAAAAAAAAATACCCCTTTCTGTTTCAGAGATATCTTTGCCACAAGCTCAAGGAAGCAAGGTGAAAGGTTAGTGTAGGACCCACCTGAGAGTTTTGCCTTGACGTGGCAGGTGGGCTAAAGTCTCTCATGGCCATAGGAGAAACTAAATAACCTCCATTTGTTTAAATATGCATAGTGATTTTGGAAAAGCGCAGGTAACTTTATTTGGTTTTTACTTTATAGGTAAGGGTTAGTATTTAAAATTGCCACCTTTAGGGGACAGGAAGCCAGTGTAAGGATCGACAGAGGGGTGAGGTGTGAGGAGGGACAGGAGAGAAAGATCACCCTGGCGGCAGCATTCACCACAGATTGTAGGGGGCAATAGGGCTTCTGGGGAAACTAATTAGGAAAGAATTACTAGAGCCTGAACAAGCTCCTTGGCAGCATCTTGCGTAAGAAAGGTGCGTATGCAGGCAATGTTTTTAAGTTAGAATCGACAGGTTTTAGCAACAGACTGGATATGAGGCCAGGATCAAAAGTGACACCAAGACAGCAAGCTTAAAAGGATGGAGTGAGGCAGGTACAGTCAACCTTCAGGGAAAGTGAAGGAGGAGGATCAGTGTTATGAGGAGGAAAAATAAGAAACTCAGTTTTAGAGAGATTGAGCTTCAGAAAGCGGGAGGACATCCAATCAGAGATAGAAGAAAGGCAATTGGTGACACGTTGTAGGACAGCAGGGGAGAGATCAGGGGAGGAGAGATATATCTGGGTGTCGTCAGCATACAGGTGGTAGTGGAAGCCATATGAATTCATGAGTTTGGCAAGAATGGCAGTATAGAGAGAGAACAAAAGGGGACCAAGAACTGAACCTTGAGGAACTCCGACAGACAGGACGAGGAGAGGAGGTGCCGTTGGAAAAAGAGACACTAAAAAGAGCGTTGGAAGAGATAGGAGGGGAACCATGAGAGGGCTGTGTCACAGAGACCAAGAGATTGTAGAGTTAGGAGAAGGAGGCCATGATCAGTGTCAAAGGCAGCAGAGGTGTCGAGAAGAATTAATATGGAGTAGTGGCCTTTGGATTTGGCTGTGACTAGTTCATTTGTAACTTTAATAAGAACAGTCTCGGTAAAGTGGAGGGGGCTGCAGCATCTACGGCAGAGGTGAGGGTAGCATTATATGAGGAGATAGCCAGAGAAGGGCAGGAGAAGGTAGGGATGGATGAGAGTTTGGAATGGGGATCAGCTGAGCGTTTCTGGAGGTCAAGAGAATTCAGATTTCTCCTGATTTGCGGGTGGTTAGGTTGAGGATATTGGGGTGGCACTCGAGAACAAATGATAGGAGTAATACAGAGATTGAAGACCAAGAATGCATTTGAAAAAATAAGATCTAGGGTATTTCCAGCTACATGTGTGGGAGAATTAGCCCATTGCAACAGCCCAAGGGAGATAGTGATTGCAATAGGATTTGAGGCTACTGAGGACAAGGGTGAGTTAATGGGAATGTTGAATTAGGGATTGGATATTGCTTGAGAGGTAGTAAGGAAGCCAGGCGACAAAAGGAAGAGATGAGGAAAACCTGGGGGCTGATAAATAATTTTAATGTTTACAGATATGGGTTTGAATAAGCAAATTTAGTGAATTTTAAAGGAGGATAAAGAGAGGAGGGGTTTGAAGGAGCAGTGGGGAGAAAGGAGAAACTCTACACGCCACCTTTACTGTCAGACTTTCTTGGGTTGTGCGTAAACTGTAGACTTTAACCTCTGCAGCAATGCTGGCAGCACTCATATTTCTATTTCCCAAAGACAACCTCTGGATATTACGCAGAGAATGTACACTCAACTTCTTTGTTCGACAATGGTGAGGCATGTTGAGTGGAACTGGTCCTGTGAAACCACTGTATGGTCTTGCCCACCGTGCTGCAGCTCAGTTTCAGAGTCTTGGCAATCTTCTTATAACCTAGGCCATCTTTATGCAGAGCAACAATTCTTTTTTTCAGATCCTCAGAGAGTTCTTTGCCATGAGGTGCCATGCTGAACTTCCAGTGGCCAGTATGAGAGCGATAAAACCAAATTTAACACACGTGCTCCCCATTCACACCCAAAACCTTGTAATACTAACGAAAACACATGACACCAGGGAGCAAAAATGGCTAATTGGGCCCAATTTGGATTTCCACTTAGGGGTGTACTCACTTTTGTTGCCAATGGTTTAGACATTAATGGCTGTGTGTTGAGTTATTTTGAAGGGACAACAAATTTACACTGTTTACAGGCTGTACACTTACTACTTTACATTGTAGCAGAGTGTAATTTCTTCAATGTTGTCACATGTAAAGATATAATGAAATATTTACAAAAATGTGAGGGGTGTACTCACTTTTGTAAAATACTGTGTCTTAGGGTGAAGCGTTGGCCCGTTCTGCCCAGGATGTAGCCATAGCTCTTGTAGAATGTGCTTTAACGGATATTGAACTTATAAGATAATTTAACTGTTTCCGTAAGCAATCTGCCTAGAGTATGTTTAGCGATCCTATTTCCTTGAGCTTTTCCCTGGAAACGAACAGATGGTCTAACCTCGAGAAGGCAGCCATCTGCCCAGGTATATCTAAGGCTCCGTGGATGTCCAGAGTATGCCATTTTTGTTCCTGAGGACAGGAAGAAGAATTGCAGAAAGATGGTAGAACAATAGGCTAGTTGATTATTCTTTAGGTATCACCTAATGGCTTAAAATGTAAAATGACTTTATCTGCATGTTAAATGGCAAATTCCTCTGATGAAGAAAGGGCTTGGAGTTCCCCAACCCATTTAACAGATGTAATTGCCACTTACATCAGAAAATGAAACTGGGATGGCTTCCATTGGCTCAAATGGGGATTCACATAGGTCCCACGGAGGAAGAAAAGATTTGGTGAGATGAGGCCAGAAAATTAAAATGGCTCTGAAAAATCTTCTAATTAATAAATCATAACTTAAATCATGGATGAGTAAATGGCTTAATGCTGACAGTTGCCTTTTTCAAGTGGAAACACGGAGATAAGATGAAAAAATGTCTGACAAGAAATGCAGACTAGTATTCGTGGAAGGTGACATATGAAGGCATTTATGCTCATTACACCAGTGAAGAAAACATTTCCATATCCTAAAGTATATTTTAGATGTTAATTCTCTGGTGGAGCCTAGGAGTAGATCAAATCTGTTTTCCTGAATGCCATGATGTTTAAGGAACAACCTTACAGTAGCCATGCCATCAATCTGAACATTTGAATTGCTTCTAGAGGAAGGGGCTAGTTTTCCAGAAGTGGAAGAGATGTTGGAAGTTCCCAATTTTGATTGCTATCGTCTTCAATTCCGAGAACCAACTTCTGTTGGGCCAATATGGAATTATTGCAAGCACTAGAGCTCTGCTCGTCCTGATTTTCTGTATGACTGTGGGCATCAGAGCTACTGGAGGGAAAACGTATGCCAACGCGGGACCAAGCTTGATGGACATTCCATCCAGAATGTCCAGCTGGTCTGGTCTGTAATGGAATGCAAACTTTAAAATTTTCCGATTTCCTCTTCCAGTCATCAGCTTTAAAAATTCTTCATATATTTGGATTTAACGTGATCAAAGTTTCAATCTGTAGTACAATCGGAACTTCGGTGGAATGCAAGGCCTCCCAGCACAGGCGTGTGGTCAGTAAAGTCATAGACATGACACACTAAAGTGCCATTACAGATTGCAGGGAACATCCTCAGCATAAAAGTCCACTTACCAAAGCTCTCCGTAACTTCAGGCATGCTGGAGTTTGCCTTATCAGCTCACCACCCTGTGAGCTATCCAGTCCCCTGGCTACAACCACTGTGCCTCACCACGGATGATCACTTGTCTGGGCCAGGCTGGGACAAGGAAGAACTGACATGCTGGGCATAAGAGGTCTTGTATACAGTAAGTAGGAGAGGCATTTTAAATTACTTTTAGATTGCTTGTCCCAACCTGTCCTATGTTGGGACTTGTTGTACGGCCACCATATGTTAGGAAAATGTAGCGGTCACAATTTAAATGAGATTTTACTCCATATCTTTAAAGGAAGGTACACTTTAAATTGTTTAATTACCTCTCTCTCTTGCATTAATCTTTGCCCTTCAGCAGCATACAAGCAATTTGTTTCCTCCAAAAATCTCACTTCAAAGGACTCTCTGTATACCTGTGTAGGGAAAATGTCAAACATGGTAAATTTAAATGTACTGATGCCAAGAAGCACATTAGCCATTTTGAATGGAGACAATGGAAATAAAGGTATTGTAAACTTTATTTAAATATTCCATTTTCTAAAAATAACATTTGACAGTGCATGGAAATAAGAAAAAAAACTTGCATTTGACCTACAATTAAACAACTTACTTGTAAGTCGGACAGCATGCTCAGTAAACTTCGTAGCAAGCTACGGTCCACAGCCTCTCCAGAGCGTTCTTTATCAATAAGCTGCAAGATACCGTCAATAGTCTTACTCTGAACCAGTCTGTCACTTATGACATGGCTGCGGAACAGATCCAATCCCATATCCCTGTACAAGTAATAGAGACAAGATGTTAACTATCATTTTATAAACACATTTCAAAGACCTCCAGCAATCAAATGTTTGGAAACATTCAACTGGATGAACACAGCAAACATTCATTCCTAATTTTTCTACAGAAAACTAAACTCCCAGAAACATTTTAATACTTGTGTACTAGGGCAGAATTTTCAGGAAAAGGCAACAGGCTGTTGGAACGTAGATCACTTAGCCTCCATGATCTTCCTTGTTTCCATGCACAGAAACAGTAAAGAACATCGTGAAAAATACAAAGTTTTGGCTGTACAAGTTTTAATCATGCATACACACACACAAAATAAAATCCATTAACTTACAGTTTTCAAACACACTCTGACCTAAGGTGCATGCATATGGCTGAAGGATCCTGACATATACTAAAGGAAGAGATGTGTATTTCTCATTTACATATACTGCCTTTAAAAAATGTATTTCTTTTTAAAACTTGATGAAAGGAATACTATAGTAAAAACATTTTGAGATGACAATGGTCCTTTAAACAAATTACTATTAACTAGGTCTCTACCCTTCTTGGGAAGGAAGAAAAAAAGTTCCTAAGATTAAAATGTGTCTAAAAATGATGTGAAAAGTGAAAATAGGGTATCAGGAACTTACCATATTGATAGAAGCATTGAGTTCTGAAGGACATACGTCCGATCCAAGAATAAGAAAATACTTCTGATCATAATCTAAATAAAATAAAATAATCAAATGATTATTTGTAATGATGAAAGAGAAAAACAGGAAAAACGGGTAAAATGCATCTGATGAGCAATATATTCTGCAGGATAATTTGGGGTGTCCAATGAAAAGTTAGGATGGCCGCATAAAAAATAAATTAAAAAAAATTATAATAAAAAACAAAAAAAAAAACAGAAAAATATAATTTAGTAGACGAGTCGCCGCTCTAGTTTAAAAAACAAAACTAAACAAAACAAACCTTCAGTCCTTAGATAAATCCATCTTAAAAAGAAAAAAAGCTTTAATGCCATGTGCATATTAAAGGCATTTATTTTAATCTTGGTATTCATGAATGAACTCTTAAGTTTTTGCCAGCAAAGTAAATGGAGGACATTTAGGGATATGAGAATACAGGCATCGATTTTTTTTTAGATAAGCTTTTCAAACTAGGTGGGTTTTTTTTTTATTATTAAACCTTCAAAAATAGTTTTCAAAATATATTTTAAAAAAAATTTGTAAATTATATATAAAGTTGACATTTGGGAAAAAAAAAAATATATATATAGATAGAGTGTAATTTCTTCAGTGTTGTCACATGTAAAGATATAATGAAATATTTACAAAAATGTGAGGGTGTACTCACTTTTGTAAAACACTGTGTCTTAGGGTGAAGCGTTGGCCCGTTCTGCCCAGGATGTAGCCATAGCTCTTGTAGAATGTGCTTTAACGGATATTGAACTTATAAGATAATTTAACTGTTTCCATAAGCAATCTGGCTAGTTTGTTTAGCGATCCTATTTCCTTGAGCTTTTCCCTGGAAACGAACAGTTGGTCTAACCTCGAGAAGGCAGCCATCTGCCCAGGTATATCTAAGGCTCCGTGGATGTCCAGAGTATAGATAAATAAATAAAAATAAAACCACCAGATACATTTGTATCTTGTAATACCTTTTTTATTGGACTAACAGAATTTTTTAATGACAAGCTTTCAGGAGAACCTCCCTTTCTCAAGTCTGAACCATTTCTGAGCCATGTTAGTCCAATAAATTAAGATATTACAAGATACAAATTTTATCTGTTTTTTACATCACTGAGGGGAGAGGGAGTGACAAAATGTTAAAATATTTTTCAAAATATGAAATCATTTGAAAAGCTTATCCAAAAATATTAAGTCAATGCCACAATTTGAAAAAAGTGCTTGATAGTTGCTGGTCCTGCAAATGGACTCACATTCGTATGATGCAAACATAGAGAGTAGGTATTATATCTCACGAAGAGGAGTCAGACCATAAAGCAGTGAACTTTCAGAAAAAGAATACCAGATCACATTAAAATAAAAAAGGGATGGGGAGAAAAAGGAGTCAATAAGTAGAAAAGAGAAACTATCAAAGAGAAAATAGCAAAAAGAGGGAAGGAGAAATACTGTAGTAAGAGGAGGCAAATTCCTACTGTGAATCTTGCACACACACACACACACACACTATATCATAGGACTATTTATTGATATGTGTTTGAGTAAAAATACTTTGTTTTATTCTACAAGTTACTTATAGAACTTTCCCCAAAATTCCAAATAAAGTTCATAAATTTATTAAAAAATATTTGAAAATAAATAGATAACTGGTCAAAGGAACAAACAAATAAAAATCAGTGTTTTCAGACCTTGAATAATGCAAAGAAAATAAGTTCATAATAGTTTCTAAATATAATACTAATGTTTTAACTTTGGAGGAGTTCAGAAATCAATATTTGGTTGAATAACCCTGATTTTCAATCCCTGCTTTCATGCTTCTTTGCATGCTCTATACCAGTGTTTCACATTGCTGTTGGGTGACTTTATGCCAAATGTATGCACAGAGTCTCAACCCCAATAGCACAGAATGAGCAGTTTTTAATTCACAACCTGTAGACAGTCAGAAAAACGATATACAAATAATGACATACGTACTGTAGGTCTCCCTGGGTATCTTCTCCTAATAAAGGTTTTTTTTTTTTTTTTTTTAACTGATCACTCAGTACTGTCAGTAAGCTGTGTGCACACATTTGATAAGGTATTAATGTCCTTTAACCCCTTAAGGACCAAACTTCTGGAATAAAAGGGAATCATGATATGTCACACATGTCATGTGTCCTTAAGGGGTTAAAGCTAGTTTCAGTAGGGTACCTTATGGATATGAAGAAGTAACACTACAATGAATAATAAAAAATAAAAACACAACTCTTCCCCCCACCAAAAAAAACTATTAAAATATATTTGTTAGCATCCTTACCATTTGTCTACAGTGATCCATCCAACATTTGTTAACTTTTTTTAAAAATAGAAAGCTGTCAAGAGAATCTGTGCATTACATTTGCGTTAAGGAAAAGAAAAAAGAAAAGAAAACTGAAAGTTTTATAAACCGATATTCATTAACATGTTGCTGTTTCATACACACATATATACAGTCATGGGGAAAAGAAAGTGCACACTCTCTGAATTTTATGGTTTTATATCAGGACATAATCATTTGTTCCTTAGCAGGTCTTAAAATTAGGTAAATACAACCTCAGATGAACAACACATGACATATTACACCATGTCATGTTTATTTAACAAAAATAAATCCAAGTGATTCTTGGTACAAAGGAAAGAAGAGGATAAACCATATTAGAATTACTACCTGATCTGACACAGCACATTTCTTTTTACTATATATTAGTTTATTAAAGTTTACATTTTATACATAAACACATGTATAATTTAGCAGATTTTTCTAATATCTCAAGTCTTCTCACAAGATTATTCAACAAGTTAAGCATATGTTTTGTATCTGTACTTGTACTGCACTTTTAATATCACTGTTTTAGAAGTCACAGGAGATGTCAATTCTAAAAAAAGTTGTGTCAAATGGGACATTCATTTGGCACAACAGATGGTTCACTTCTGCATTCTTTTTGGACATGGGATAGAAGTAGTCCATGGCAAGACTGAATGAATGTGATCCATATGGTTTGTATCATATTAGGCACTGATGTGCAATGGGAGTAAACACTACAATCAAAAAAATAAGCAATAACCATACTATATAAACATGCAAACACATCCACCCATCCCCGGTTCTCAGGCACTTAAATTAATGAAAGGATATTCCCTGAACTGGTTAATCTGGGCCTTCATATGTTCCTCGCATACTTGACGGAGTTGCTTGTACAGTGTGTGGGATACTTTATAAGAACATAAATTTTCAACTGCCTGAAAAAGAAAAATGAAATGCAGTTTTCAATTTGCAATATACAAGCCAAGTTTGAAAAAAAAAAAAAAAAAACTATATCAGCAAATGTCATATGCTTGCATAATTTGAACTCAAATTTGAACTGTTGGTGAATAAACAGGAAGAGAATTTATAATTTCAAAAGGTAAACATTAGTACCCATCTCCCCTTAATACTCAGAGGTTCACTTAAGGAATTCCAGCTACCATGACTACTTTAATGATTTGAAGTGACCATGGTGGTAGGAGTCAGCAATTGCAGTGTTTATGGTTGAAAGACTGCACATGCAAAGATATTAGTGGATGCTGGCAACAGACGTAGAAATCTTTAATGCATTTTATTTAGCCTCATCTATACTCTAAAAACGACTTCATTAAGCGAAGGTTATTTTAAGTATCAGTTGTTTTCTTAATGAAGAGGCGTTGATGCATAGATCCTGTTCATTTTCATTGCGAATGTAACATTCTGCTGCATTTTTTAGAGAATATTCTTCTAGCGGCTGTGAGACTGCCAATCACTAAAGGCACAATCTCCTAAAGATGTTAAAAAAAATAAATTAAAAAAAATTTTTTACGTTTTTTTAATCGAGGCAAAGCTGCCAAAGTTAAAACTTCCAGGGCACTCTAATTTTAACCACTTACCAGGTGCAGATCGAGAGAAGGGTTGGAAAGGACCATTAAGCAGGTTCTACCCTTAGATTGGGTCTCTTTCTCCCTTTGGGATTATGGATTCATGTATTCCCCTTTATGTTTGCTTCCCCCACCCATTTTTACATTATAGGAGACATTTCTCCCCCACTTCTGTGCTGTAATCTAGTGGAAAGAGTGCAAGCTCATTTTTTTTGTAAAGGTCGTTTTCGCACAAGACTTATTTGTTGATATGTTATAAATCATATCTCGGTTTAATCTGTCCTGAGGTCCTGTAAAGTATGACTGAGAAAAGCAGTGTCCATTCTAAAGCTTCCTCATCTAGTCTTAAGGATTTCTGTATTGCTGGCTATATGACTTACATTCCCTTTGAAACACTTTAAGGAGAGCAGCGGTCCTACTACACATGAGCTCTAACTCCTCAAGCTCTGTACATTATATTTGCGGTGGAACACATACATGAACATAAGTCATATTCAGTCTATGAGGAATGTGCAATAGTGTAAAATATGACTTGGCTATAGAAAACAGTGTAATAGTAACAATGCAGAATCCTGGAACAAATGAATACAGTCGCCCAATACCTGGTAAAGTTCTTCTAGGTTATACTTTATAGAAGTGCTGCTTTCTATGGCATTTACTGCTTCTTGAAGTTTTTGCCATGTATCCTGGGTATAGTTGTCAGGAAGTTTTGGTTTATCTGTAACAAAAAGCATTACATATCCACTATACACCATGAATCACTTGTAAGACGCATCTGACAGAATCTTATGTTTCTTACAATCACCTGAGCATCATTGTAGCATAAGAGTGAACTGGTCATTGCTGAATAAATTTTTTTTTTTTTAAAGGAACACTATGTACCATAACTACTACAACACTGGATGCCACTCCGTGCCTGCAGTCTTAGCTCTTAGCTAAACCCATTGACAGATCTTCAGACAATCTGGGAGGCTGCAGAGAGGTGAAGAGTGCTTGCTGACATACCCCCAGGTAAGAAGCTCAAATACAGTCTGACAATTTACAGTAGGGGGTTAAGGGAATAAATGGCTCCATCGCACTCCTGAAACCATGACTACTATGCCTAAACCAATACCTATTTGCCCCATAGTTTTTACTTTGTTAGAATATACTTCCATTCAGTACACTGTTGAAAATCGTTTTATCAGATTTAAAAAAAAAAAAAGAAAATTGTAAACTTAGGACGTAAACCATGCATTTTATCTATATGTACTATGCTTGGTCAGAAACTAACCTTTAAAATTTTTGATGACCAGCTTCCTTGATCCTCCAGGTTTTGATGCAAGAGATGCAGGCTTTGTTAACCCATTAGTGTGACCTGCCAGTTCTGAAAAGTTGGCTTTTCTCTGAGCTTCCTGAGCCATGGCAATGCTGAAGAGGACAATTAGCAAGCTAACTGAATGATGAAATTCAGTAATATGTCCTCACGCTGACATTGAACCCCAGATAATCCCTTCTGAATTCATTAGAAACCTGTATTAAAAAAAGAAAATTAAAAAAGATTCATCTTAGTTTACTTAGTGTTGATAAATAAATGTAGAATTGAGTCAACAATAGGAAAAGCAGACAATTGTTATCTATGAAATGGGAATTGTAAAAAATATACACACCAAAACACAATTTGGTACTGCAAATAAAAAAATGGTAGTGATAGCAAGAATTAAAACCAAGGCAAAGGTTGGGAGAGATAAATGATTTATTTGAAATTCCAAACGTGGGACATGAGAGGCTGAAAAAAAAAAAACGAAAAAAAAAACCAAAAACGAATTTTAGGTGTTAGAAATTACACATATCTTTAATATAATAATGGATTTAAAAAAAAAATAAAAAAATAAAAAAAAATATGAAATATATATATATATATAATAGAAGTCTTAAAATACCAATGTGCACCAAAAATTTAGAAATTGACTATATATTCCAAAGGGAAAAAAAACTTGCTCTTTACACTATTTGGAGCTTCTTCTTTATAACAAATGTGTAGGGGAGGGGAGAATATTTTACTTTGCTGTTGGTTCAATGTCAGAGTCTATACAAGATGTTGTTATTACCAACAACCAATCCTACACTGATATCATAGGTTCAGCTCCTGAACCTAGTTCAAAAAGCTGGGAAAGTACATGTGTGACAATGCTCCTTGTGTAAGAAGAGAAACCAAAAAGTTTCCATTGTGCTGAGGTTATGAAAACAATAAAAAATACACTTGAACATCCCCCTGGGTCTGAACAGACCCTCACAAGGCTTCCCTGATTGTACCCAAGCCGATAGTGATTGGTGTTAGGCTTTGCAAGGTGCCCACCACCAATCACAGTGTAATCCGCTATAGAAAGCGTACTTCAGTCAGTAATACAGGACACGTTTAGTAATATTGAGAAAAAAAACAAAAAACCCACAGATAATAGCAACATACCCCTGTCTACTGTTTTAACTAGGAAACCCATTTGCTGATATCAGTATGAATACTGGCAGGGGATTTTCTTAGGGTTAGTGGTAGGTTTATGGTTGGAGTTAGAGGGACACTCCAGTGCCAGGAAAACAATCCGTTTTCCTGACACTGCAGGTCTCCTCTCCGTCCCACCCCCCATCCACGGTTGCTGAAGGGGTGAAAACCCCTTCAGTCACTTACCTGAGACCCCCGCCGATGTCCCTCGGCGGTGGTTTCGGGTTGCCGCTGCTCCTCCCCTTCCTTACATCAGCCAGTGGGCGAGACTGATCCCGCCCGCCGGGGAGATCTAATGCGCATGTGCGGCAATGCCGCACACGCGCATTAGAGCTCTCCAAAGGAAAGCATTGAAAATGCTTTCCTATGGGGAATTGAGCGACGATGGAGGTCCTCACACAGCGTGATGACGTCCAGCGACGCTCTGGCACAGAAAACCTGTGCTATAGACAGCCACTAGAGGAGTAGTTAACCTTGCAAGGTAATTATTGCAGTTTATAAAAAAACTGCAATAATTACACTTGCAGGGTTAAGGGTAGTGAGAGTTGGCACCCAGACCACTCCAATGGGCAGAAGTGGTCTGGGTGCCTGGAGTATCCCTTTAAGGGTATGGTGGTGTTACCATTAGCTGTAGGGTTAGTGAAAGATAGGGTTAATGCTGGGTTTGGGTTAAAGCGGAGCTGTTTTAGGGTTACATATATTGTAGGGTTACAGTTATGGTAGGTATGGTTACAGTGGTATAACCAGAGTTACAGTTGCCCCCCCCCCTCCCACCCAGGTTGTAAGGCTAATTCAACACATGTAAAGACTTTAGTATTTGTTAATCAAGTGCATTTGAATTTTTACGAATTAACACTTAACGCAATAGAAAATTATTTATATAACTGGCAAATTTAAGCATGTTTTGTGTATTTGAATGTATGTATGTATTTGTGTGTAGTGTTGGCATTTGAATGTAGTTGTATGTTTCTATGTATGTACTGTTGCTATATGAAAGAAGTGGTGTACTTGTGTTTGATTGCTGGAAGCACATACACTGGCTCGCACACACGCACAGATACACAAATAGACACTTATTTGAAACACTCACTGACCGACACACACACTGACACTCAATGACAGACAAAATATCACTGATTTGAAACACATTCACTAATAGACAAACTCACAAATGAATTTTTTTTTTTTTTAGGCCCGTCCAGCATCCTTATCTTTGGTAGAGCTGGTGTGGGTCCTCTCCCTGAAGTCTAGTCAGGATCTTCTCCCTGGGGGCTCCTGCAATCTACCAGGTCCTCACACTACTCTCTCAAGCTGTTTAGTGATACCGGCGCCAAAACTACATATTCCAGCTCTTGTCATCACCACAGAGGGTGTGCGAGGGAGCAGTGTGAGGAAGAGGAAGATCAGCGCCCCCTCCCCCTTTGTATATTTTGGCAGAATAGGCACCTGCCGTCCAAGTAAACAGGTGCCTAACCTGTGCTACCTGAGGGAATAAGTGCCCGCTCGGGGACGCCCTAAGCCGGCCACCATCAGCCCGCTCCTCTGGATGCCCCTTTCCCCCGATATTATATGGTCAGGGCAGCCACATCGTCTGCCTCTCTGTAGTTACACCACTGCATGGTTACATGGTTAGTGTAAGCATAGGATAATGGGTATGGATGGTGTAGCATGGGTGGGGGGTGGGGAAGGGGATTGATTAGATCCTTGACATATTAGGCATTTAGCAATCAGGACTGATGCACAAGTCTGCTTTGAATTATTTTTATTTAGTAGCATGATATGTAAAAAATTATTAAAATGCCCCCCTCTTCCTGTTCTAAAGAAGGATATCATGGCACTAGAAAAAGTGCAGAAATGAGCTACAAAATTGATAAATGGAATGGAGCACTTTAGTTACGAAGAAAGGTTAAAAAATTTAAATCTCTTTCGTTTGGAAAAATGGCGCCTCAGATGGGATATGATAACTTCATACAAATATATTCGGGGCCAGAACAAACCATTATCTGGAAATTTATTCATAAACAGAACTTTACATGACACAATGTCACACATTTAGGTTGGAAGAAAGGAGATTTAATTTAAGGCAAAGGTTTTTTTTTGTGGGGTTTTTTTTACAGTAAGAGCAATAAGGATATGGAATTATCTGCCTGAATAGGTGGTTTATCTGAGCCCATACAGATGTTTAAACTGCAACTGGATAAATACTTCCAAAAACATAACATACAGGGATATAATTTCTAATTAGTGGGGTAACAGCTGCTTGATCCAAGGAGATACCCGACTGCCATTTTGGGATCAAGAAGGAATTTCTTTCCTAGTTTGGTGCAAAATAGGGAGCGCTTCAGACTGTATTTGTGCGTACATGAACTGTGTTATATTGTGTACATGTATGAACCGTTTGTGGTATTGTGTGTGTTGCATATGTATGGGGCTGCGTATCGTGGGTGTGTGAATGTGAGCTATGTTTGCGGGGCGATTTGTGAGTTTGTGTGTAATGTCATATCGTATGTATGTGTGGGGGCTCCTTGGGGTATTGTGTTTGAGGCTGCTTGTATATGGTTTATCAATGTTGTGTTGGGAGGTCTGTGCGAGTGTCTGAATTTGGGAAGGCTTCTTCTGCAGCTGTATGTGTGTGACTTCCTGGGGTCCAGTGGAGACCAGGCTGCTTTCCTCCACTGGAAATTCCCATACACAAGTGCTAAGAGCTCACATATTCAAAACACTGCAATGAGTAAATTGGAAGACAGCACTTCACTACGTGCTGCAATCACTGGCAGGGCTGAGCAGATATCTGAAGAAGTCACACTGAGATACCTGATAGGCCAGCTCCAGGGTAGATTCTCATATCTCCCCACATTATTTAGGTATAGAAGCCTTGCATGCCAGTGCTTTCCTGTATAGGCACCACATATGGCATAGGTTGCCAGAGCACCTACTTTGCCATGGCTGGAAATTCAAGGCAGGATCTTCTTACTCACTGCCCTACACTTTACAGTGAGCAAAACTCACATACTGTTGATGCAAATGTCATGGCCAAACCATTTAAAGGATTCCTTATGGTAAAGCTGCAGACATTGCCTATAAAAATGTGCTACTCAATGAGACAGCACGTAAATCACACGAGATGTTGTGAGGACTTTACTACTAGCTCCAATTCACATATAAAGTCCATATGGAACACACACTATATATATATATATATATATATATATATATATATATATATATATATATATATATATATATATACACACACACACACACATATACACATATACACACACACCAGAGTATTGCAGTATGCAATGACACATTTTTTATTGGACTAACATAATATTTCAAAGAAAAGCTTTTGAGAGTTTTCCTCTCTTCCTCAGGTTGGCATTGCTTCATAGTATCATAGCATACTGCAATACTCAGATATATATATACACACATACATACATACATACACACACAATATGACATAATTGGGCAGATTTATGGAACTTCAGATTGGTCACCTTGTATCTACAAATCAACACACATTGATAGCAAGGCCCTGTTGGAGGATGCATGCCTAACTTTTTAACAGTGGAGGAGGAACTGGAAACTGAATTAACAAAATACACAGCCACACAGGCGAGCTGGAGTAATTCCCTAGCCCAGCTCAGCCATGCCGGCCTACATTTTGTAAATTCTATTTTCCCAGTCTGTGTTTAGGGAAATGTCTACCTAGGGGCAGTGTCTCTGGGTTTTCCCTGCTTGAACTCAGGAGCCATAACCAAAACAACACCACCCCTCCGGGAGCTCCAGGAGAGATACACACCGTATCTTCATACACACCGTGTCCTGATACACACCGTATCTTCATACACACCGTGTCCTGATACACACCGTGTCCTGATACATACCGTATCTTCATACACACCGTGTCCTGATACACACCGTGTCCTGATACACACCGTATCTTCATACACACCGTGTCCTGATACACACCGTATCTTCATACACACCGTGTCCTGCTGTACTCACAGACACAAAGGGCTGATCCCTGACCCCCTGCCCTCTCTGTAATGGCAGCCCAGTCCCGCTGCGCCGAGCTCAGTGTCGGTCCGCTCCGTCACGCTCACCTTGGCCTATGATGTGTCCATTCGGCTCCCGGGCCTGTCAGCGGCGGCTACCTGTCAGCCTCCTCATCTCCTGCGCTCGCCTCCTACACCACCAACAAGATGGCTCCCCTCTTATTTATTAATTAATGCACCGAGCCGGCCTCCAGCGGGCATCTCGGGAGCCGCACGGCGGGAGCGTTTGAAATCACTCGCTCACCGAGCCTGGCAGCCCGTGCACAGCCCCCCACCCCCCTCCCGGCGGGACACTCGGCGCTGCTCGGGCTCACACGGGGCCAGGCGGGCATGCCGTGCACCTACCTACCGCCATGACACCTACCTACTGCTAGAGAGTGCTAGAGATCCCCCAGCTCGCACAGCCCGGCATAGCGCCAACATAGCCCGCAGCGCAGTACGCGACCCTGACTGACCATTGTCACAGTACTGCGGAGTACTGCCTCCCTCATCATACTCAGCCAGCCAGGCTCCAACACAGCTCGACCCCCAGAGCTGAGAGATCACTGAGAAAGGGCGGCCATATAACTTACATTGCATATTAATATATATAATGTTTACTGCAGCTTAAACCTGTATTAATAAAGCAGTGAATGGTGATATACTATTATGGTTTCCAAATGTACAGTTGGTGTGTAGATATAAAAGCTTTATCTATGCCACATAGAGAGTTGGAAAGCGAGGTTGTTTAGCTATACTGTTAATTATTTCGCTATAATAATAACAACAACAATTTACAGTCAATTATTGCTTTTGCTTATAAAATGTAGACAGTGTTCCGTGTTAATAAAGTTATTGAAAGGGGGGCTGGACTCTAGGATGACGTACAAGACAACTGATACAGCGTCGGTCGCTATGGTAAAAGCGCGTTGCGGAAGTAGCATTATAAAACCCACAGAGCGGCCATGTTTAATAAGGGCAACAATTCTGTTTTGTGGGTTTCCCTTCATACTAGTGAATTATGAAAGTCTACAAAGGATCGTACTGTATGCATTAAAAAAAATAATTAAAAGAAAATCGAGTATTTAATTTTTTTTTGTAAAGGTCTCTTTTTTCAGGCATTGGGGACCGTTACTATTTCCGGGTCACATGTTGACCTGCCCCCGGTCCAGTGATGCACAGGAAGCCTCTCCTACAGTAGAGGTAAACACGCGTGGGTACTGTGGGTGATAATATACAGTTTAATGGGAAAGTGTATATTAAGAAATCTAACGTGTAATGTAACTTCATTTTGAATACAGTTTACACCCTGTGTGTTCACATAGGGATATGGTAATGGGTAGAGTTGGGGGGTGGGGGATATTGACATAATAAAAACCTAACAAAAGATTACATTTGCAACGTATATCTATTTTACTGCTGTCAGTCTGCTAAGCTACAGCCAATTACGAAGTGCTCAATAGTATAATTATTTGGTTATTTCAGATCATTCAAAACTGATATCATATTGATTTGATGGGAGCTGAGAAATTGCCAGGAAGCTCTTTTACACATATGTGCAAAAAAGACACACAGGGTTTGACAGTAAGCTTGCACCCTAAGATCAAATAATATTTCGATTTGAAAGCCACAGGTGAATTGTATATTTATATGCTTCAGAGCATTCTTTCATGTTTGTGTTGCTTGATATCACTGCCTTTTATTATATAATTCTGTGATTTTAATTATAATACTAACCAAAAAAAAAAAGTAATTTATTTTGCACACCTAGATTGTGGAAATTAATTCTGAATACACAGGCAGGAATTATTTGCACTGAATTCAGCTTCTCTTTCTCTAATAGCTATTGGAAATTAACTGCTAGGGAAAAAAACTGACCGGTCATTTGCGTCAGAACAATTTTATTCATCCCAGGTACAGTGAGCACACCTGGTACAGAAACATGCTTTAATCTTAATGTGCGTGAATATCCTGGCCATATCCACTAATTATTGACATGTTTTTTCTAGATATATACAATCTTACAATGCATTTCACCCTTCATTCAGGACTGCCAAATTACATACCACAAATTAAAATAAAAAGGATGATTGCAAATAAAAATGTTTCTATTTTTTTTTATTTATTTTTTAAATTCTGTAAAAAAAACTGCATTTTGACAGTGGGTATTTTGGTATACACCATAAGCAATAAGTCTATGCATACATTAAAGGTTTTTTTTTTTCTACAGGATCCAAGCTTTCTTCCAGCCTGGAGAAGGAGTGATGGCCCACATCTCAATCAATCAGTATTTACAGCTGGTACTGTGTTTTATGTAATTAAGTTAGCACAGCACAACAATGCATGTTTGCAGAATAAGTGAAAAATATGAGAAGCTTCTAGTTCAGTCCTTGGTAGAGAGTGAGATTTGTGCAGCTTTTAGTGCATTTTATATTGAACCTATTTCTCTAAGAGCTGACACCAATCATTCTGCTCCTGCCACTACCCATTTGCTTAGTCTGTAAATACGAAAGAAGCAGAGTAGAAGCTATACCTGCCAGTCTAGATCAGCAGCAAATTTAACATGAGCATTTTTAAGACAAAGACATTCCTAAAAACTATTTTTTATTTATCTATTGCATTTATACAGTTAATATAACCTGCAAAGTATTTCACGTGGGTAAAAAACTTGAGGTACATGATACTTGTGAAAGCTGCGATTGTCTGGTTGGTTCACATACCAATTTATTTTGTTTTGGAATTTGTTTTCTTGCATATCTAGGTTGAAAATAACACCCATAATTTTTTGAGAATTCTCAAAAAAAAACATACATATGTGTAGTAAATGTGACACAAATTGTTCATTGCTCCTGCATTTCTTTTTGCATTGGTCAGTCACAACGTTAAAACCACTGACAGGTGAAGTGAATAACATTGATTATATTGTTACAATGGCTCCTGTAAAGGAACGGGCAGTAAGTGAACAGTCAGTTCTTGAATTATATGTGTTGGAAGCAGGAAAAATGGACAAGAGAAAAGATCTGAGTGACTTTGACAGAAGACGATTGGGTCAGAGCATATCCAAAATTGCATTTCTTGTGTGGTGTTCCTGGTATACAGTAGTTATTTCCTACTAAAAGTGGTGCAAGGAAGTGGAACCGGCATCATTGTCATGGGCTTCCAAGGTGCATTATTCAATGTGGAGAGTGAAGGTCTAATCACACAGAAGAGCTATCGTAGCTTAAATTGCTGAGAAACTTAATGTTGGCTATGATAGAAAGGTGTCAGAATACACAGTGCATTGCAGTTTGCTACGTATGGTGCTGTGTTGTGGTAGTCTTTTCAAAGTGCCCATGATGACCCCTATTCACCACTGAAAGTGCCTTCAATGGGGATATTAGCATCAGAACTGGACCATGGAGCAATGCAAGAAGGTTGCCTAGCTTGACGAATCTCATTTTCTTTTAGAACAGGTGGATGGCTGGGTTCATGTGCGTCCTTTACCTAGGAAAGAAATGACAACAGGATGCACAATGTACCACCTACCTATAGGTTGTTGCAGAACATGTACACCCCTTCATGGTGTGACCTGAAGGCAGTGGATTCATTCAGCAGAGTGATGCACCCTGCCACACTGCAAAAAAAAATTCAGGCTGAGTTTGAGGAATATGACAAAGAGTTGAAGGTGTTTCCTTGGCCTTCAAATCCCCAAATTCTCAATCAGATTGAGAATCTCTTGGATGTGCTGGAACAACAAATCCAATCCATGGAGCCCCCACCTCGTAACTTGTGGAACTTAGAAGGATCTGCTCCTAATGTCTTGGTTCCAGATACCACACGGCATATTCAGAAATCTTGTGGAGTCTGTGCCTCAATGCATCAGAGCTGTTTTGGCAGCAAGAGGCGGACCTACATAATATCAGGTAGTTGGTTTTAATGTTGTGGCTAATCAGTTTAGGTATACAATTAATAGGAAATCTAATTCAACACAATGAAAGATCAGAGAGAAAATCGATTAAGCCCCTTAACAAATGTCATTCAACGGCATTCTGTTCAGAAAAACAATCTTATGTATAGTTCTATTTTGAATAGCTGATTAAAATAACTTTATACTGTATACACACATAAGTAGTGTCAGTAACTATTTTTTGTTTATTTTACTGGGCTGATGTAGGTGCAAGAAGCAATAGATTCAAAAAATGGATTTGATTGTGGAGACCTTGTTTCATTCAGACATCCTCATGTTGCAAATCCTAAACTACAGGTATGAAAAGCTAATTATGATTATTGCAAGTGCATAATTTTACATGTTCTTTGTTATATAACTTAAAAGGTTACTCCAATCAAAAAACAGTGTTTTAAAGGACCACTCTAGGCACCCAGACCACTTCAGCTTAATGAAGTGGTCTGGGTGCCAGGTCCCTCTTGGATTAACCCTTTTTTTTTTTTTATAAACATAGCCGTTTCAGAGAAACGGCTATGTTTATAAATGGGTTAATCCAGCCTCTGAAGCCTCTAGTGGCTGGAAAAAAAGGTAAGATTTAACCCTTTCCTTTCCCCAGAGCCCGGGGGAGGGGACCCTGAGGGTGAGAGCACCTGCAGGGCACTAGAGTGCCAGGAAAACGAGTATGTTTCTGCAGGCTTTTTAATGTAAATACTGTAGCAATGTCATTCAGTGACTCCACGCTCTGCATTGAGGTTTTAGATGTTTCTTATAGAGATGCATTGATTCAGTTTATTGGCAAAATTCTGGCAATCACAAAAACTTGGGTACATGACTCGCAGGGGAGAGAAAATAAAATGTGTAATTTGTCTTTTGTCAAATGTCTTTTGCGAATAAAAATCTGATTTATAAAAATAAATAAATAGAAAAAGCCACATTGGTGTAGAGCCTTATGTTGTGTGATGGGACATCACAGTGCAATAGATATTTGTTTATAACACAATTTGTCTTCTGTATCATGCAGTCTTTGCTATAGAACATGTATAGGGGTTTATTTGTGCCTTAATAGTTAATGTCTCTCATAGTTTCCTTTTTTTTTTTTTTTTACTTGTTCTGTTTGTTAGCTATCTGCACCAGAGGAGAAGTGCCAGCAGGTGTTGGAACCCCCTTATGATGAAATGTTCGCAGCTCACTTAAGGTAAATATGTTTTTAAAATAGTATTGTTATAAATACTTTGACTGTGTTTGTAGAAGGGATACATAGTTAATGTAATTTGAATGGTGGAAATAATTTTGAATTTAATGCATGTATGCCCTTCGATGTGTTTAAAGCGGAAGATTGTTCACAGTCACACAGCTTCTAAATTAAAAGTGTAGTACTACTGAAAACTTTAAACAAACCAGCTCATTCAAACAATTGCACAGGAGCATGAGAAGTTATGAGCTTTGTCATGAAAAGCTATAATCAAGCACATTTAGGTTGGGTATGGTACAAATCACATGAAGGTGCGTAGATTAATCTAAATTACCATTTAAATTTTATTTATAGCTTGTTCCTCAAAGAAGTTATTATGCTTTTCTATATAACTAGACTTCATATTGCAGAGTTTAATCTTGGAGATGCTCTGCTTGGTGGAAGGCTTTGTAGACAGAAATGTTTATTTAGGTAGTGCAGTAAGGTACTGCTTTCTGAGTTTCCGTTTCGGCACTCGTGTATTGCACAGGGAGCCTGTTTGCGCACAAGAAAATGTATTGGTATAGGCAATTTGTTAATCTGTTAGTCTATTTTCTCACACATTTGGGATTAAGCACGTCAAGAAAGTAATTTAAAAAAAAAAAAAAGTTTTAAAAGTGTAGCCATTAACAGGACTGTGTAGTTGGTATCCATGGTTTGTGCTTTATTTTTACACCATTGCACACCATTGTTTCACATACGAAAACAATATATACTTCTAAAGTACACCTTAATTCAACGTGGGAGGCATGCTGCAGCATTTTATCACAATGTGCCATTCATAGGAACACTTCAAGCACCATAAGACACAAAAATAAGTAATCTTTCAACATAAATAAATGTTAATTATGTCTAATTTAGTGTTACAGTTGAATACATGATTAATTCCATTATAACCATGTGATTTATTTTTTCTTTTCAAGGTGCACTTATGCTGTCTCCAATCATGATTTTATTGAAGCATACAAATGCCAGACCGTTGTGGTTCAATATCCTTTTCTGTGTACAAACTGGATACCAAATCAATATTAAATATAAGTTACCTTGATGGGAAAATTATACTTACTGTGCTAGATTAAAGCTTTAGTTCAGTCTGTGCTTGTCTCTTAAAGGACATATTGAGGAAGAAAATGTAAACTGCTAGCCAGATAAAATTGTGAATTATTTGCATTACTATGCATTTATTATATTATTATCATTAGTTATATTTTTCACATGCTTATGCTTGGAGCTTCATGGTGACAAATTGTGGCATGTCAAAGTTATTATAGGGACAATGTTTATTTATAACAATGGAGTGTTGTTACCTGTACTGTGTCTCAATTTCCTCATTGTAACTGTAAAGATAAAGTAGATACTTGCTTCTAATCCAGCAGTGGCTCCACTCCATCTCTGAGACATTATCAATAGTGATGATCTCCCGGCCAAGCCAATGGGAGGCTAGGTGCATGCATAGCAATGCTCCTCATATGAGTAGCTAGCCACAAAGCAGTTAGAAAGTGCATCATCTTTGCTGTCTGACATCCAAAGGCTTGATAAAAGTGCAGATTTCTCTTAAAATCTTCATGTTTCTAAATAAGTTTTCTTATATCCTTTGTATTTTAATCATTATACTGGCCTTAATTTTATTAATTTTATTTTTTTCCTTATGCCAGTACCTGGGTGTTTAAATTTTCTTCTGCTCAGTCCATACTGTCTGCTGTTTGCCCTTTGACTGATGGATTGTGGATAAATTAACTTAGCAACTGAAATGGAACTTTATTTACAATCTGCCAATTGCAAAAATCATGCTTCCCATAAAAAGTAGGTGAATTTAAAGAACCACTCCGCACCCATAAAGCACTTCCGGTGGCTCCCAGATTCAAAGCAAATTTGTTATGCCCTGCTCTAAATTTCGAGTTAACAAAATATACCTCCTTTCCTTCATATTAACATTATGATCCAGCCATCTAGTCATTTCAAGAACTGTTTGTACATTACAAAACCTTTACAGCAGTTCCCTAAAGATAACTTTTGACTACTGAAATTTGGTGCACATTAACTGGCTGGTAAAATAAATCATAGTTTAAAGCTCCAGCTACAGTGTGTTAGAGTTGCAAGTTCGATTCGTGACATGTTCAATACCAAAGCCTTTCAATCATTTGAAGTTCATAAAATGAGAACTATTAAATGAAAACGGGAGAAAAATAAAGAAATGCTAAATATTACAGTTGGAGGAAATGTTATATTTATTTATATTTCCTTATCGCAACACATCATTTTTGAAAACATTCCAGGCTCATAAAGAAGAAAATTGGTGAGTGCCACACAAATGGAACCTTTATACAGCATGTAAGAACATGTATAAGGCAGTTCTACTCTTCCTCCTGTTTTTAACCGTTGTATTCTTCTTTTTGTATGATGTTTCAGGGCCCTGCCTGTAATGTATGCAATCACACTTGACTTGCGGATCTTTGCTAACAGTGTAAGTAATGTAGCAAAACGTAACTTTGTATTCTAAAACATGCAATTGAAAAGGTACATGTGACATTTAACTTTATTATCGTTAATGACCACAGTTGACATAGGCAGAATTTTAATATTATTTGTTATTTATGAATTCACCTGGAATGTACTTTAACAACAATTTTACTAGTGTGTGTGATGTACTTAATTTTACCTTAAAGTGTACCTGTCACGGTGCCCAAACATGAATGTTAAATGATATTGCATCTTATTTCAGCTATCTGTTGTACTAGCAAATGTATAGTTTAAAAAAAAATATATATATATATTTTTTAAGGAACACTTCAAGCACTATAACCACTTTGCACATTGAGTGGATTATGTTGCAAGCTATGCTCTCTGCCTCCCTCCCTGTCTTTGCCTAAGGGGATGTTGCTATAACTTAAAGGAACACTATAGTCACCTAAATTACTTTAGCTAAATAAAGCAGTTTTAGTGTATGGATCATTCCCCTGCAATTTCACTGCTCAATACACTGTCATTTAGGAGTTAAATCACTTTGTTTCTGTTTATGCAGCCCTAGCCACACCCCCCCAGCTATGATTGACAGAGCCTGCATGAAAAAAAAAACTGGTTTCACTTTCAAACAGATTTAATTTACCTTAAATAATTGTATCTCAATCTCTAAATTGAACTTTAATCACATACAGGGGGCTCTTGCAGGGTCTAGCAAGCTATTAACATAGCAGGGGATAAGAAAATCTTAATTAAACAGAACAAAATAGGGCTCTCTTTACAGGAAGTGTTTATGGAAGGCTGTGCAAGTCACATGCAGGGAGGTTTGACTAGGGTTCATAAACAAAGGGATTTAACTCCTAAATGGCAGAGGATTGAGCAGTGAGGCTGCAGGGGCATGTTCTATACACCAAAACTGCTTCATTAAATGGACTGGATCTGCTTCATCTCATTAAACTGGTTATAGTGTATGGAGTCCCCTGGTGCCATCATTTCTTTCAGCATGAAACAGTTTTTAATGTTGTAATGTTTTAATGCTAAACAAGAGAGCATGGCAGTCCATCCCCTCTGTGCTGCTTTGGCTAATAAGGAATTATTACCCTGGGCAGCTGTGATTGGCTGAGAGCGTCAGCTGACTGCTTTTAACCTGTCAGAGCTCCAACTGACGGTATGAATAGGTATGACAACAAGGAAGTGTGTAATATCTGCCTTAGCTACACATACAGAAGGGGCCGGACTTTGGGTGACCAGGGACTCTTATTTTGTTGCATACTGCACAAACATGGTGCAACACTGAATGGAGGGACAGTGCCAGGGCACTCCAGGCACTATAACCAATTCAAAGAGACAAAGTAGTTATAGTGACTACAGTGTCCTTTTAAGCTAAAGTTGTTCAGGTGACTATAGTGTCCCTTTAAAGTGAACCTATAATAAAAGAAAATAGGGTTACGTGTTGGTGGGAGTATGCAATACCTTTAGTGTGACATTTATGGGGGTATGGCGCTTTCAGTAGAAAACCAGAATGGTATATCCAATGTGTTTAACACTATTTCATTTCTCTCTATAGGCTGATCAGCAGCTTACTAAGAAAGGGAAAGGCAAACTTGGGGATATGCTGGAGAAAGCTGCAGAGCTTTTGATGAGTTGCTTCAGAGTATGTGCCAGTGATACGTGAGTTTTGTTTTTGTTTGGTGTTATTTTTTCTTTTCTTTCAGTAATATTTGATGCCATGCACAGTTGAATGAATTATGCTGTGATGTTGTACATAAAAAACATTCCTGGTATTATGTATAGTTCATATACTGCAAAAAATGTAATCAGGTAAATATGTTGTTTTCTCTTGAATTCAAAATGAATAGCAACATTTAGAATCTGAATGCTGGGCATGGTTTTGTATTGTTTTATGGGATCCTAATGTGCACACCAATTTTCTGACTGGCAATTCTTTTATTTCCTAATCTTTAACCATTTACCCTATTACTCCAATACCACACTGTTTCCAAAGCCTTATTGTACTATTTATTTCCTAACCTTTCACTCAGCTCCTAATGTTTATGTAAAATGTTAATTATTATAATTAGTATTTATCTAGTGCCAACCTATTCTTCAGCACTTTACACATGTTGCCCATCTATGCCATGCTGCCTTGTTAGCTTCATGCTTGCTGCCAAACTTATGGAAATGGCCAATTTGTTTGTGACAATCAATTTGGCAAGTATTTATTAGGGCCACAATCAAAGTGACCACATTCAAGTTGATCACCACCCCAGGTGTGTTTCTTATGCACAGCTCTGCAAAAGCATGGATATCTGGATGGAGCTGTAATTTTCCTGCTCTTCTTGCTCTGCAGAGCAAGAAGAGCTGGAAAATGATCAGAGCAGCCCCACTTGTCCCCAGGGAAAGGATCCACTTCAGCTCCCCCAAAGGTAAGGCTGGGTGGACTTAAATAAGAAAAAAAAAATATATAACAATAATAATTTCTGAGTGAGTGTGAAAATGTGTGTGTGTGTGTGTGTGTGTGTGTGTCTGTTTAGGTGACCATCCCCCCTCCGATCGCATGAGAAAGGTGTTTTTACTCACCTTTTTCTCTGGTCTCGCCTCCATGGCTGTGCAGTGGCGTCTCTAGGATTAATTTTTCGGGGGGGCACATGGAGGGCCAGGGACAAAAGTAGGGGGGCACATTTAACTCCGCCCTTGCCGCAGTTTGACCCCGCCCATGTTGCATGTTAAGCCACGCCCCCGACACAATGTGTTTTGTTTTTTTAATAATACCTGGTGGAGGATTCATTATTTTCCACCAGGGATTATTAAAAAAACAAACACATTATCCTTGATACAGTGCCATAGTTGCCAACATTTAAAAAAAATTTCCAAGGACATTTTGCAGCACAGCTATCAATTACTGTCTGGGTATAATATCCCTGTCAGTGCTCTCTGTATAATACAGGGTTGTGTGTATAATAAATTGGGACACTCAGTGCTCCCTGTATAGTGCTGCTCTCTGTATAATACAGGTCTGTTTGTGTATAATATCCCAAAACAGAGAGCAGCACTATACAGGGAGCACTGACTGTCCCGGGATATTATACAGGCACAGGCCTGTATTATACAGAGAGCAGCACTATACAGGAAGCACTGACTATCCCGGGATATTATATGCACACAGATCTGTATTATACAGATAGCTGAGCATATACCCCATGTCCCAATCTCTAGACTACTAGTACCTATCAACAGTGCATTAGAGGCGCTGAAACGCGCGTTAGGTAGTCTAGTCAGGAGTTGCCACGAGTGATAGGTTTTAGCAAGCGTTTACTAGTTCTAGGAATTTGGGGGTACGTGAGGAGGGAAGGAGTTTTTGTTCGTTCATGATATATGAGTCTTTCTCTATTTCGACAGTCTCCTCAATTTATGCTACAGTGGCTCTTTTGGTAACACTATCCAGTTTAATTATCCCATATTATAGGGGCTACTGCTACAAGTGCAATTTAGTTCCTACTTGCACTAGATATTTTGTTAATGTCTGCCACTGTGCATATTAGGATTTTACCTTCTTTTACAGGAGTTGTCCAAAGTGACTCAGAGGATTTCCTCTATTTATTTTTCCTTTTTCTCTCCTCTATATATCCTACCCTATGTAGTTACTAGCCTCCTTGTTTGATCCCTGGTTTTGGAGGACAACATATGATTTATGGGGGGGCAATGTGTGTAGAGAGTGTGTGAACAACCTCTCCCCCCCCCCCACCCCCCCCCACCCCAGCCTACCTGTCACTGGAGGATATTGCTGGGGGTCAGGTAGACATCTTCTGCAGCATGGTCTGCTGCTTTACGGTGGGGGCGTGGCTTATCTGTGGTAGGCAGGGCTTCGTTTGGGGGCGGGGCCTGTGCCGGGGAGCCAATCAGTGCTCCCTCCAGCCACAGACCACCCCCAGCACCTCTCTCCTGCATTCCCTCGGGCACTAACAGACAGCTACAGTCCAAGGGAAGCCCATGGCCAGCAAGTTGCCGGCATTTGCAACAGCATGATGTAGGGGGGCCCATGGGCCCCTCTGGCCCCCCCCTAGCGACGCCACTGTGGCTGTGATAATCAATCTTGTTGATCTTTGCTAATCCAATGCTTTCCCACAGGAAAGTATTAAGAGGCAAACCGCAGCTCCAATTATCATCTGTTCCTCTATAGGGAACATTCAGCACCTACAAGCAGAGCGTGGAGATGCTGAATGTAGGAAGCACCTCTAGTAGCAGCTTATATGCTACTAGAGGTGCTTCCTCATCAGTGCTAGTAGCCTTTAGCTGAAAAGGCATTGTTTACATTGAAAAGTCTGCAGGTACAGCTTTGTTTGTTTAAAAAAACCTTTTCAGCTGGCTCCTAGATTCAAATCAGATTTGTCAAGCCCTGGTATAGGAAACTAAAGAAAAATGGATGGTGGAATATTGTTATAATTTCCCCTTTAAAAAACCCAAAAACCAAACCGTATTGGGGTGTAATGGTAAATGTCTTATTAAAGGGACACTATAGTCACCAGAACAACTACAGCTTAATGTATTTGTTCTGATGTGTATAGTATGTCCCTGCAGGCATTGTAATCTAAACACTGCAGCAGCTCGTTCAACACCTCCAATGGCTCTGCATAAAGGTGTTGAACTTTCCTATATGGATGTATTGATTCAATGGATCTCTATGAGGAAATGCTAATTGTCACAGCATATTGCAGCGCATGCGCAATAGCCTCCCAATGCTTTTCTATGATCTCAGCCAAGAAGGCGGGGCCAGCCACAAAGAGACGTGCCTTTTCTGAAAGAGAGTGCTTGTCAACTGTGCTGCCATTATGTGAATCCTATGTGTTGTCTTGATATGGAAATGTAAAAATATATACATATATATTGGTTTGTTTGTTATTTTTGTTCACCCCACCATTAAAAGACCACTATAGGCACCCAGACCACTTCAGCTTAAAGGACCACTCTAGGCACCCAGACCACTTCAGCTTAATGAATTGGTCTGGGTGCCTGGTCCAACTAGGTTAACCCATTTTTTTTTATAAACATAGCAGTTTCAGAGAAACTGCTATGTTTATAAATGGGTTAAGCCTTCCCCCAATTCCTCTAGTGGCTGTCTCATTGACAGCCGCTAGAGGCGCTTGCGTGATTCTCACTGTGAAAATCACAGTGAGAGCATGCAAGCGTCCATAGGAAAGCATTAATAATGCTTTCCTAGGCGACCAGCTGAATGCGCGCGCAGCTAGCCGACGAGGAGGAACGGAAGAGGATCGGAGGTAAAGAGCTCCCCGCCCAGCGCTGGAAAAAGGTAAGTTTTACCCCTTTTCCCCTTTCCAGAGCCGGGCGGGAGAGGGTCCCTGAGGTTGGGGGCACCCTCAGGGCACTATAGTGCCAGGAAAACGAGTATGTTTTCCTGGCACTATAGTGGTCCTTTAATGAAGTGATCTGGGTGCCTGGTCCAGCTAGGGTTAACCCTTTTGTTTTATAAACATAGCACTTTCAGAGAAACTGCTATGTTTACACTGATTAATCCAGCCTCTAGTGGCTGTCTCATTGAAAATCACAGTGAGAAGACGCCAGCATCCATAGGAAAGCATTGTAAATGCTTTCCTATGAACTAGCTGAATGCACGCGCGGCTCCTGACGCGCATGCGCATTCAGCCTATGACGTCGCTAGGGAGGAGGAGGTGCTGGAGAAAGGTAAGATTTTAACCCCTTCCTCTCCCCAGAGCCCGGCGGGAGGGGGACCCTGAGGGTGGGGGCACAAGTATGTTTTCCTGGCACTATAGTGGACCTTTAACCTTGATTCAAAGCAGTCTTTCAGAATAATTAATTGATCTTTTAACTATATATATTCTTTCTGCATACCTTTCTATCACCTAATGAAATATCTCATTTTGTTGCAGACGTGCAGCCTTTGATGATTCTAAAAAATGGGGTATGCTGTTTCTGGTAAATCAGCTTTTCAAGATTTACTTCAAGGTATGCTTTCAGAAGGCACAGTGGGTCTATTTCTCTATGGTAATTGCTAAGTTTCCTCTCAACTATTTTTTATTTCTTTGCATTGTTAACAGATCAACAAACTTCACTTATGCAAACCTTTAATTCGAGCGATCGACAGTTCCAATTTTAGAGATGAATACACCATGGCACAGCGGGTTACTTATAAGTACTACGTTGGCCGCAAAGCTATGTTTGACAGTGATTTTAAGAAAGGTATGTGAGTCAACGCCTAAAAATGACAAGGTTATACATATATTATTTTGCTGTAATGTGTATTTTAGTCTAAGGCTCTGTCAGAGTGTGTTTCCATTTTGTGATGTCTTCTGTGCAGTACTTTGTTTTATAAAAGTCTGTAAGACACTGTTAACTAGGCTCAGGATTGAGATTCAGTTTAGTGCATCATACTACATAGACATGTACTACAACCATCTATACTGCAAGCCATGGATTGGTTTATTTATGCCATTAAGTGACAAGGGTAGGACTGAGCCGCTGGTATATGAAGATACTGTTACTCTATGAGGTTATTAGAAGTCTATTTAGATTCTGTTGAGTATTTACTGTGTCATATTTTATATAATTTTATTTTTATTTTCTCTCTCTAGCTGAGGAATACCTCTCCTTTGCCTTTCTTAACTGCCATCAATTAAGTCAAAAGAATAAAAGAATGATTCTGATTTACTTATTGCCAGTAAAAATGCTGCTGGTACGTTAACAGATATATCATGGTTAATTTAGAACTATTTTATTATCAATTGCTTATTTTCCATTTTGTTTGGAATATCAAAATAGTCAGTCTAAGGACCAAACCAAGAGCACCACATTGCTTTTGGTGTTTGTATCTTATTGATTATTCTCCTTCTCACCGTTGCCATGTGCCTTTATTCATATTTATATGGTCTTTTTTGCACTGGATCTCAGTTCTCCTTTGCCCCTGATGTCTCTATTTTGCTATTCTGTTGGACTCCTTTGACTGAAGAATTGTGAGTAAATTAGCTTAACTGAAATTGAACTTTGCTCAAGGACCGCATACGGGATCTGTGTATTAAAGCCAGGCAGTGCATGGCTTTAATGCCCAGGGACGCCATAGACTGTCATGACATAAGGTTTCCAGCGGGGTTAAATCCCTCTTAGTACCAAGGAGCCCCAGATATCAATTGATACCTGAAGCTCCTCTATATCTGTTTTAGTGGCCCCAGATTAGTAGATGAATTGTGTACAGTGCTTAAAGTGAGTGCTGCACACAGACCTTTGAATCAATGTGAAAAACGTGATTGTTCAGTTGTGATTATCTCAGAATCCTGGAATATTTCTGATCTTGCTCCACACAAAGGGAGACCCATGGTTCCTGAAAAGAACATGCCGACAGTGGTGGGCTGTGCCTGCTGTCCAGCAACAATCACTGTGTGTTTGGCAGGGACAACATTGAGAATCTTCAGCAGGAGAGGGAAATATCCCTCTCATGCTGTGAATTCATTGTGCAGCATCTCTGTAATTTGGAAAATCTCTCTGCTGATGCCAGTGCTGACATCAGCAGAGGGAAACCCTCTGAGGTAGGGTTAGAGTTAGGTTAGGGTTGCATTAAATTTTGTGTTAGGAGTATGGTTAGGGGTTTGTGTTAGGTTTGAAAATCGTGCCAATGCTTGTCGCTGTTCAAGTATGTTGACACAGATTGTGTCACTTTACCAAATTGCCTCCCTAGTAAATATGCAAAGATTCATGTAAAGTTAGGACTTGTCGGTTATTCTACCCTACAAGTCCTTTAAACACCTGTAAAAAAAGTATACATGTGGCAGATCTACTTTCTACAAATATATGCTATGCCATGCCAGCATGCCAAATTCTGCAAAGTATTATCTTTAACCCCTTAAGGACCAAACTTCTGAAATAAAAGGGAATCATGACATGTCAGACATGTCATGTGTCCTTAAGGGGTTAAAGCCATTATTCACTTTATAAAATATTTTGTTCTATAACTTCTAAAACTGTATCGAAATCCTAGACATATTGTGCATTAAACGGTCAGGACTAATTAGTGCGTCTACTTTAAATTATTTTCCTTTTGCTGCACTTGTTGTGTAGAAAACATGTTGTTGGATTTTTCTCTATTTAAAAAAAAAAAAATTTTTTTTTTTTTTTTTATTATTATTTAAAGGAACACTATAGGGTCAGGAACACAAACATGTATTCCTGACCCTATAGTGTTAAAACCACCATTTAGGTGACTTGCCCCCCTTAAAAAGTTAGAAAACTTACCTTACTTCAAGGGCCGCGCGGGTCCACTGTGCAGGCTCTGCCCTGATCCGCTTCTTGTTGACACCATCAGAATTTAGGATTTCAGCCTATCCAATGCTTTCCCGTAAGGAAAGCTTTGGTTTGGTTGAAATATGACACGGTGACAGGGGTGGGTCCTAATGCCGACTTGGCCAATCAGCACGTCCTCATAGAATTTAATTGAATAAATGCATCTCTATGAGGAAAGTTCAGTGTCTCCATGCAGAGTACAGCACAGCCTCAGGAAGCTCCCCCATTGTCCATCTGAGGAGTGGCCACTGGAGGTGTCCATAAGGGGCAATGTAAACATTTTTCTTTTCTCTGGAAAGGCAGTGTTTACATGAAAATGCTGGCAGGGAATGATTATACTTACCAGAACAACTACATTAAGCTGTGCTGACTATAGTGTCCCTTTAAGGTTGTATTGTGATTATAAAACAATTCAACTCTAAATTGGCCACTTTAATTAGACCAGCAGATGAGACAGTGGCTTAATCAGTAATCTGTCGAGCCATGTTTTACCACCAAAATAGGTCATTCTCGCTACCTTGTAGCTGCAGTACCCAAGCACATATTCTTGTGCATGCCTTGTCATTGAAAAAATAATGTATCCCTCTTTTTCTTTCTTTCATATTCATTTTTATCAGGGAAGTAGTCCATGGTGTTTGCATTTTGATTTATTTTGTCTCTCAGAACTTAAATCTTATAGCTTAACCTGTCCATCCACAGGGTCACATGCCATCTCTTCAGCTTTTGAAAAAGTATGACCTGATGCAATTTGCAGAAGTTACAAAGTCTGTCAGGTATTTCTAATTCAATATCTATTTGAAAATAATGAACTATGTTCGAGATAATAAATTCCACAGTCCCAGAACTGTGATTTGCTTAATGTATAGCTTAGTGAATTTCCACACATAACATTTTCTTAATTTTTTAAAATCAGGATGTAATGACAATCCACTTACAAGGGTTGAGAGACTCCGCAAGTGAATGTCAGTTGTGGATAATCTCAAAAAAGGATATTTACAAATGTACAAATTGTATAAGTATACGTATCTAACCCATAGAATAAACCAAGTAAGTGGGTTAATCTCATAAGAGCAGACATTAGGCTGTTAGTGTAGGACCTGCCAAAGATGGGGTACATTGACGTTGTGGCAGGCTTATGCAATGTATGATCATATAATGTAACTAAACCCCCATTATTTTTGCCTAGATTAGGTGGTTTAAAAAAAATAAAAATAAAAATAAAATCTTTCAACATTGAAGTTGCTGTTTAGTGGATAGGTGAGTGCTCTGGATCTTGTGTATTGTATTATTTGGCCCCCAGCAGCACCCCCATTTATGCATGTTCAGGTGAGTGTAGCCAACCCCCTCTTGTTTCATATATATATAGCAGTCTATTACTGATCTGTGTGATTTAGACTTTTCTACTCATATGCGTACAAAGATCCTATTTTCAGCTATAGACCTAATTGATTAAAGTCTGAAACTCTGTTATGTAGAAAGCATTATAATCTGAGTAACTTGAGGTTTAGCCCCTTGGCTTCTGTAATACTTATTTTTGACCTTTCACTTCTTGGTTTATTCTATGGGTTAGATACGTATACTTATAGAATTTGTAAATATCCTTTTTTGAGATTATCCCCAGCTGACATTCACTTGTGCAGTCTCTCCATCCTTGCAAGTGGATTGTCATTACATCCTTATATATCTAACAGGGGTTAAGCCCCAAGACACCACTGGAGTGTCTGTCCGGTGTTGCAGTCTTTAAGCTGGGAGGCCAGTTTTTATGAACCTCCATAGCCTAGTTACTGCTCTCACTTTAATTTTTTTAAAGCTTCATATGCCCAAAGCTCAGATGTGGCTCGTAAGAATAATAGGTTATTGGTTTGTGTCACCAAATAAGTAATCTTTGGGATTGTGTGCTTTCTGTCTCTTGCAGTGAAGGCAATCTTCTCTTACTGACAGAGACTTTGGCCAAACAAGAGACATTCTTCATTCGGTGCGGCATCTCTTTGATTCTGGAGAAACTTAAAATCATCACATACAGGAATCTTTTTAAGAAAGTGTAAGTTAAGAACGTATGCATGGTAAACAAATACCATGAGGTGGGTTGTAGAACTAACTGGTTCAAGGTCAAATTTTTCATCCTTATTTTACAACAGTAGGTAGGACCTAATGTCATGAACAGTGACCAGTGTCTTGCATTAATTAGGTGAGCCTCTATATATTTTACCTCCAACCACAATGGGATAGGCGATGTAAGTAAACTTAAACATGATTTTAATGTACATGGAAAAATAATCAAACGGAGATAAAAGCATGGGAGCAAAATAAGGCTGAAAAGTAGATACAGTTAAACAGAGATATGTAAACATTTCTAGATATGAAAACGTGGTTGAATGAAGGAGTGTTGTGTGAAAATAAATAGTGCTTGAATGGTTTAATTAGAGAAGAAATTTCAATGGAAAAGGAAATACTAGAGAAGCAGTAGGATTGGACGCATAGTGGGTATGAGGGAAAAATGTAAAGTGAATAAGACTAACCCTAGCTAAACTAAAGTTATGTGTAAAGGCAAGAAGATTGGATCAGTATTTTACCTAGTGCAAGTTAACAGTGCTTTAACCTCATTTGAACTTGGAATAAACAAACATCGAGCCGATTGGGAGTACTTAACAAGTAACTTAAAATGTACACTTATATACAGTGATTTGATTAGCGAGTATACTTAGCATTATATTGTATGCTTTACAGGTATTTGCTACTGAAAACCCACCAACTTTCCCTAGATGCATTTTTGATTGCCCTAAAATTTATGAAGGTGGAAGACGTGGATCTTGACGAAGTGCAGTGTATTATAGCTAATCTAATTTATATGGTATGTAACTATATCTTATTTTATTCTCTGGTGTTTACATGGTTTTCGCTATGTTAATATTGCTGTTGATGTTGCACACTCTTACTTACCTTCCCAGCAGTTCCCTTCAGCTCGCGATGTTTAACTCTTGCAAGTCCTACGGCCGTCAGAGCGTTGCCACGGGTTTCCATAGCAACGCTTCGCGCGGCACACAGGCCACAAGAGTCAGACAGAGGAGCTAAAGGGACCTGCTGGTAAGGTAAGTAAGAGAGTTGCTGGGCCCCCCAGGTAATGCCATAGCCCCCCTCCCTGGCCAGGTAAGAAACAGGGAAATATTTAAAATGTCCCTGCCCCCCACCCCATTTTACACACATTAAATACCTACACATACACACTCTGCATTCATTATATACACACTCTGCATTCATTATATACACACTCTGCATTCATTATATACACACTCTACACCAGGGGTAGTCAACCTTTTAATACGTACCGCCCACTTTTGTATCTTTGTTGATGGTAAAATTTCCTTGCCGCCCACCAGTACCGCGGTAACTAATTTTATTGCGCAAGTGTGATTTATTTTTTTATTATTATTTATTATTTTTTTGAAAGGAGCGGTTTTTATTTAAAATATGTACTTAAATGTATCTATTTTTTTCCTTTTTTCTATTTTCTATTCTACTTTTTTTTTCTATGTGTGTCTGTGAGGTGCTGTGTGTGTGTAGGGTGCTGTGCATGTGTGAAGGGGCAGAGTGTGGCTGTGGGAGGGCAGTGTGTGTGTTTAGGGGGCTGTGTATGTGATGGCTGTAGTGTGTCTGAGAGGTGTAGTGTGTGTTTGTGTGTGTGTAGGTTGATGAGAGGTGAAAACCTATCTTAATATCTCCCCCTTCCTTCTTCTTACCTTTTACCAGGTAGTGGGGACATAATGCTGCCATCCCTGGTGGTCCAGTGGTGGCATGTTCACTATAGCCTGCAGCTCCTCCGGCTGCAGGCTGATTCTCCTGTGCTCCCGCAAGCACAGCATTGTATCGGAGGGTTGCCAGGGTAACGCACGGCACAGCTGTGACCAGCCTGCTCATGGGAGGAACACAGATCTTCCCTACTGGCCTTGGTTTGCGGCCATCGAGGCCCACTGGGCTTTTTCTGCAGAACCCACCACCACCCACCTGAAATCCCAAACTGCCCACCAGTGGGCGGTACGGACCAGGTTGACTACCCCTGCACTACATAAACACACTGCATTCACTATACACACACATACTACACACTGCATTCACTATACACACAGTATACACACTCTGCATTCATTATACACACACACTACACAAACACTGCATTCACTATTCACACACACTACGCAAACACACACTCTGCATTCATAATACACGCACTACACAAACACACTGCATTCACTATACACACACACTACACAAACACACACACTGCACCCACTACACAAACATACACTGCATCCACTACACACACAACATAACAAATTCTGACCAGCATGTATATTTGTGCATTAACCTCAATAAAAAAAAAATAATTGCAAAAAAATAAATAATAAACATGTTCAGTTAACAACAGATTTGTGTAGAAATAGTTTATTTTTTCAAAATGGTAAATGTACAGAATATCGGTATCTGTAAATTATCGGCTATTGCCCTGAAAGTTCACCGATTATCGGTATCGGCTCTAAAAAATCAATATCGATCGATCCCTTGTTCAAACGATGTTCTGCTCACTTAAAGGGAATGACTGCTGCAGGTACTGCACCATGCAAAAGGAAAGAAAAACGATTTGCTTGCTGCCTGGTGTGTTTCTGCAAAAAGTCTTTCATTTTGGATTAGTGTAGATATAGTGTGGAAGATTCTGGTTGAGTTTAACTACCTTTTTGGTGATGTATATCGTCATTTTACACTGTTCCCATAGTTACCCATACTTTATTATTTCATTTATACTGCTTTCATTGGGGGGAAAAATATGAATCTTTATTTTTTTATTTTTTTATAAAGAACTCCACCCCCCGTTACATTTGAATAGATTTAAAATTTAGGTATAAAGGTTGAATATTTGCTTTTTCAGTATATTTAAGTGCTTTATTATTATTTTATTTTTTATATAGGCTTTGATTCAGTAAGCTTTCCAAATGATTCAACACTATTAGAAAAACTTCCAAATGGCTTATCTGCAGAAATCCACATACACTTTAATCGTGACTTTTGTAGATTTTTTTTTGTAGATCACTTGAAAACTTTTCTAACAGTATTAAATCATTTGGAAGGTTTATTAAGTGAAGGCCTAAGTTAGATACAGGTTATGCTAAAATGTTTAAACTCTCTGCAGTTTGTTTTATTTTCGAATACACAGCCTGTCAAAGTATTAAAATTTGTTAAAATTGCTGTAATAAATACAATGTGCGCATATGCCACTTCTCACATAGATGCCCAAGCTCACAAACATGCCCATCATCATCGACCTAAAACTTGCCACAACGTGGAAATGCAATGGAAGTAATTAAGTTGGCTTTTTAAAAATGAATTTACTGGGAGGGAACCGTCGCGTTTGTAGAATGGTCCGTTCCGTTTCAAGCACCATAACAACTGCAGCATACTTTGTGTCAGAGAGGCAGCCACTATAAACAAAGAGATTTTTTTTTATTATTTTTTTTTTTTTATAATAACCCATTTGATATGATTGATTTTTTTTATTTTTAGTTTTTTGCATGTAGTTTTAAATATCTATTGAACTTTAAAATTTAGGATGGTGGTGGTGTAGGAGGTGTAATAGCAATGGAAGTTCTTATGGAAGTATTTTAATATATGAACAATTGTTTTCCATTTTTTAGGGTCACATTAAAGGGTACATATCTCATCAACATCAAAAACTTGTGGTCAGCAAACAGAACCCTTTCCCACCGTTATCGACAGTCTGCTAGTTGATGATGTGTATTTGTTCAGTGATGGAATTTTCTACTACACAACCTTTCAGCAGTTTGAACCAGCTCACAAATAAGCATCATTTGTCAATCTTTTGGATGTGTGTTAAATAAAGTTATTTTTTTTTATTATACACTTGGATGTATTTTTATGTTATGTTGAGCATTGCCAAACTTTCACTATGATTCATTCAGTTTCACTATGATGAATTAAATGTGACTTAATTATTCTGGGATAAGATCACTAAACACACCAAGTAAAATGTTGCATTGATTTTGGTTACAGTGATTTGAAATGTAATATGTATTTTTAGTGTGCGTAACTCTCTTAAAGTATATTTTAAAAGAGGAAGATACGAGGAAACAATAGGAGAAAAGTAAGTTTGGGGTGACAGAGCCAGTTTAAGTAATAAAATACAGCTTTTAAATGTATCACATTCAGGACTAAGCACCGGTATCCCCTTAAGAGCCAACGGCTGAACAAGCCCAAGAATCTGGTCAATTAGATCCTATATTAAGATGTCATTTTGTAACAGCTGGCCACAAAGCTTCTAATACTTAATAAGTAGGGCATTACTTGTCACAGATGGCAAGCTGTATGGACTGTAAGAAATAGTATTTTTTTATTAAAGGATTGAATGAATAATGATAAATCATATTTATTTTTTATCTGCCAGAGATTTAAAGGAACACTATAGTCACCAGTACCATTGCAGCTTAATGTAGCTTAGTACCCTGTCCCTGCAGGATTTTCAGTGTAAACACTGCCTTTTACATTGCTGCCCAGGAACACCTCTGGTGGCAGTAACCCAGATGGTCACTAGAGGTGCTTAATTGATTCAATGTATCTCAATGGGGAGATGCTGTTTAGCGCAGGGTTGAATTTTGCCACACATGTGCAAGAAAGCCTCCTAAGGCTTTCTTATGGGAAAGCATTGGATTAGATTAAATCAGCAAGATTGATCTTCTCAGCCACAGAGGTGGGCCAGCCACAGTAAGACTGGTGCAGCGTGGGAGAAAAGATATGTTTAAAACCTTTTCAAATCTGAGGGGGGCTGTGTAGATAAATAGTTAAACACTATAGTGTAAGGATATTACATGCTTGTATTCCTGACACTATATTGTTCCTGTCCTTTATAGAAAGCTGCAATAAATAAAGTGAGTTTGCTACATAATTTGCACTCAACAATGACACCAGTTTTAGTGTTACAGCTGAAATAGGAAATAAAATACAGCATTCCATAAACTAGCACTCCAATTAAATATTAGAATAAGAATTGGCAAATGTTTTACAAGCTTGAATGCCTATGTACATATTATAACATTAATAAAGCCTCCTTATGAGAGCTGGAGGAATAATACATTTTCAGTCATTCTTGTTTACCATTAAAATTGAACAATTCATGGCTTACTTGTGAATAAGTGTTTACATTACAATTGTATTTATGGCAACAGAAAACAAACTGTAAATAATTGTTTATTGAAATGACATTTGTTGTATACTGTATATAAAAAATGTAGAGTGCTCTTACAAAACCATCTTTATTAACCATAAAAGAATACAGTTTTATTCCATTTTTTTAACATACTATTTACTACATTTCATTGTTGCCTTCCCAGTTATAAATCATTTCCAGTGTGTATATTTGTATAAATATATATGTATGAATATATATATATATTTTTTTTTTTTCATGTATTAATTGTATTTATATATACCATGGTGTGTGTGTATGTATAGCAAAATCCAAATAGGTTATGGTGGGGAAAAATTGTGATTGAAAACCCCTTCCACCTGAAGTCTGTGGATAATTAATACAATGTTAAACAAAAATCTGCACACCAGTCAAGCCATAAGACTTGCTCTTCCCACAGAAATCCCATAACTGCAGTGATGTTACAACCGCAAAGGATTCTGGATGGACATATGCAAATTAGTTTAACAAAGAATCACATTTTTGCCTCATTCCATTTTAAACATGGATTCATTTTAATCTGTGTTTGCTGTATACAACAGCTTGAAACACAATATAGGAAAAGATGCAAAACCAGTGAACCACTCATGGACAGCTGTTTCGTTGTTAATGCAACTCTTTAGCATGAGGTTGGTTACTGATTTCTGTGGGAAAAGCAAGTCTTATGGCTTGAATGGTGTGCAGATTTTTGTTTAACATTGTATTAATTATATATATATTGCAATACATTTAATGATAAATACACGTGATAACGTAAAGCATTTACATTGAGCAGAGTCTCAATAAGTATAGGCTCAGGTCACACTAGCATGTGTGTACTTTGGTGACACTGTCCCTCTTCCAATTGATGATCTTGCAGAGGAGATATAAATCGAGGGAAAAAAGAAAACTCCTAGTGCAGACTGAAAAATTCAAGTGAAAATATGTGACCTAAAAATCCCAGACTGCTCACCTGGTATAAAGCCCTTGTAATAGAGTATTTGTGCCTATAAAGGGGGTCACAAGCCCTTCATACCAGTGTATATATCGTTAAATTTATTGCACTATATTGTTTTTCCTTTTATAGGAAGAACTTTCTTCCCCCCCCCCCCTCTTTTAGGGGTAAGTGTGTATCTTAGCGCTCCACCATACTCACTTGTGTGGGTTGTGTGACCACTCAATTAGTGTATCCTTTTTGCATGTTATTTTGTGTTAAGGATGGGGAAACACAGGTGGTAGCAGCTTGATCTAATTTTGTCACTACACTTATTCAAGCGCCTGTTTTTTCCCGAGAATTTTCACAAAATAAATGTTTGTCACACTATAATATACTGATACTTTCACTGAGAATGTCATTCAGCCACATAATATATCTGGAGATTTTGGTGAATGAAAACACATTTTGGGACAAGGTTGTTACATTACCACCTCGCATGATCCCTGTTAGGAACCATGTACCTCTGTACTTAGCAGCAGCATAGCCACCACCAACAATCTCAGAGTCAATTGCGTTGGATGAAATGCTGCAAAACATTCTATTAGTTTGGGTCATGTTAAGTGCAGATTCACAGGTTTCTTTGTTAGTTTGTGTTGCAGGAAACTTAAAAGAAACCAGGCCAGAAAAATCATCATCCGGGAAATTAAAGACGCTATGTATACCAGATTTACTTGGTAACAACACATTCTCCGCAAAGTCCTTTTGAGGAAGACAAATGGGGAGGACATGCTTGTTGTATTTAATATTTACTTGTAGTTTAAGGAGAGCTAGGTCATTATCTCCCGTCTTTTTCTCGTAACGCAAATGTACTTGATGATCCATCACATTAATGATCTGTTTTCCTTTTTCAAATGGTCCAATCCCTGCACCTGTTAGAAAAGTATTTTTAGATAAAAATAAAGTATATGAATGCAAACCAAGCTTTTTTTTTTTATCTTATTTTTTTTTATAAAGTGACACTGTTCCCAGAAAATACATAAAAAAATTTAGGGTTGTTTTTACCTTTATGTAGAGAGCACATACATAACAGTGAGTCAGGTATTATAGGAACACTTGTCCCGGTCTGCTGAAGATGGCTGGGACCTAAATCTGACCCTTTCTTTCAGTGATATGCTGGGAAATGAATCCGGGGAGAGAATCACTGTTTGTGTTCCCCCAGCCCCTCTGATTTAGTAATGGCAGATAAAAATATTGACTCCTACTGGGAGTGTAACAACCACTAATCCTTACATGACCTGTTGCTGCCCTGGAATTTGAGACCTTACTCTCACAGTTAGTCTCATAATGCAGTAGGGTTTTTATTGACATCACACACGATGCAGTACGGAATTTGAAAGCATGGTCTGTCCAATCCAGATTCTAGCCTTAGTGGTTAAGACCAGTTTTACAGGATTATTCTTCCCATGTATTCGGGAGGATAAACAAAAAGAAATACATGAACTTTGGCCAATTGAGGATTTGCATAATTTTTTTTCAAACAAGTCAGATCTCTAACCAGCAAAGAAAAATGCATCAGCATATGAACCAAAGGGCATATGGGAGGTGGGCAAAGGACATATGGGATGTGGGCAACCTCTAATACCCAGCACACCATTACATTTTGATGAAGGATTATTATTTTAAAAATATTTTTTTGATGTGACAGTTGTCCTTTAACAGTAAACATGATTTTAAAAAGCTACCCTGTAGGGGATCTTACCCCAGTTACCTCTACTCCCACATACACACACTCCCTAATATTTGTACTATTTACATTAATTGTAAAATTATACAAATGTAATAATCTATTACGCTAAGGGAAAGCACTGTGTCAAAAAATGCAGTTTTATTTCATGCACATTATTGATTGTTAAAAAAACAATCTTGCATTTACTAAACTTTGCATAAATATTTCGGAAGGGCTGAAAAGGACATGTCTTGTTAGTGCTGGTTATTGTCCAATGAAATGCTTCTCATACGAAATTCCCAGTACAAAGCTTCTCATAGGTTGGAGTTTTTCTTTTCTTTTTTTGATATAGGGATCAAAAATCACACTTTGAGGGGGCAGAGTCTAGCATGAACGAGGAAAGTCGCATGGCCGCGGAGCTCCTGACTCCAAACATCTTAAATCGCGGAAAACAGAACCCTACCGCGACCCAACCAACCCCCAGAGTGCCACACGACTCACCCGATCCACATGGGCAGAAAAAACTGAAAACAAAAGCCTGACAAGCCCCGTCTGGGCATGGATATTGGGGACATGTGGAAGCAGGCCCACGAGACAGCCGGTGCAACAATGGCGTCCTTGCACAGAGGCTGCTCCAATTTTTCAGACGGAACGTCTGATGAAGGAGAAGGGAGCTTCATGCCGATCAGAGCCCAGCCGCTACCAGAGAGACCACAGCCACCTGCACCAACTCCCACACCGGTGACCATGGAAGCCATCACAGCAAAATCTCAGCGGAGGTGGCCACGATAAGGGAGGACCTGAAAGGCCTATCAGCACCGCTTGGGACCAAGGAATGCACCTCCACCGGCCACACACGCCAGATAGAGGAGCTGCAAGCGGCAGTCCCCGACCTAAAACAAATGGCATCACTCCATGACCAGCAAATAGCTGCACAGGAGGACAAGCAACGTCAAAACAACTTAAAACTAAGAGGGGTAACAGACTCTGTACCTGAGGCCGAGCTCCCACACTACGCCAGTCAGCTGCTGACTGCACTCCTAACTCCGAAAGTGGCCAAATCCATAACATTGGACAGCATATTCCGTATACCATGGCCAGCTACAGCACCTCTGGCTGCCACAAGGGATAAGAAGGCCGTCCTAGAAGCCACCAAGGGCCTAACAACTTACACCTTCGGAGATGTGACCCTGTTGTTTTATGCAGATTTATCAAGTGGGGTGCTGAACTGGAGAAAATCCCTCAGACAGCTTACAACCTTCTTGCGACAGCAACAAACCAGGTACCGCTGGGGCCCAGGCCATGCTCTACACATAAATGGCGCAAATGTCCCTCTGGTTGTGCGGGACTTACAAGAGGCCACTAAGGCATTGACTGACCTAAAACTACTACCGACAGCACTGGCCACCACGAATCCACCGGCTGGAAATGCAGGCAGCCTAAGGAGAAACGTGGCTGAAGCACTGGTGTTTGTGCCACGACAACCCCCCCCACAGGGCCATATACAGTTGCCACAACCTGAAACGGGACTAACACTACCGGGACACTCTCCTACCTTTTTCTCTTACCGGGCAACAGTCTGGCTAGCCCTGTAGCCAAGAACATCCACTCCCAACACAAGAAATCGAAACTGTCTGTTCGCACAGCCTCATGCATTTTTCTTATTTTTATTTTTCATTTCTTATCTGTCGTTTTTAAGTTTCTTTATAGATGCAAACTCGTTTTAAATGTTTAGCACAACTGCACAGGCAACTGCCACTACAACATATACGTACACAATAAATTCAGGCAAACTGCGATTAACAAACCAGCATATATGCCTGACCCGCCACACTGAGCGCAATACTACCATTCAGACACCATCACATAGCCTGTAATAACCCTGCTTTCACATATGCAACTCTTGAACGCTGTAACACTGTTGAACTCACAATAACGTCCCAGGAAATTATCCTGCCCGCGCTAAATACTTTTTTAGCCTACTCAAACACAAACGTTGCCCCTATGATATGTCTAGCAAGCACTACAAGCATAAACCTACGTGTTCCTACACACATATAAAAGTTAATTCACTTAACTCAAATCTACTGTCCAATCTAGTTACTATATAGCGTTTACTCATGTTATGCATAGTCAGTCTCATAAAATAATACAAAATGTGCATTGTTATTAAGTGCCTTACAATTGTTTACTTGTCGATCACTTGGCTGGCAATAGTTGTTGTGGCATTGTTCGTATCTATGTAATCTATATGCATGATAAAATAAAGAATTTAAAAAAAAAAAATCACACTTTAGAGCTGGATTAGCTCAAATGCCATTTTAAGTGTTTAATTGTATATGTCTCTTAAAATGGTGACGTGTTATATAAAGCTATTGTGGACTTAAAGGAACACTATAGGGTCAGGAACAAAAAACATGTATTCCTGACCCTATAGTGTTACAAACACATCTAGGGTCCTCAGCTCCTCCTTATCCCCCTTAAATAGGTAAAATACGTACCTTTTTTTAGCATTGCACAGATCCACCAGTGCTGGTCTCGCCCCTGATCTGCCTCCTTGGCTCACATTATCAGAATTGATGATCTCATCCAATCCAAGGCTTTCCCATAGAAAAGCATTATATTGGCTAAGATTGCATTCTGATCATCTCAGTCAGGGAGGTGGGGCGGGAGGCAGAGTCAAATGCCGCCCTAACCAATCAGCATCTCCTTATAGAGATGCACAAATCTCTATGCGGAACATTCAGCGTCTCCATCCAGAGCTTGTAGAGTCTGAGTTACATTACTCTAGGGCTACATTACTCCAATTTTAGGATATTATTAGTAAGTTTCTCTAGAAGATTTATCACTTAATGCACTTGTGAATTTGTACACTTATTTAATTTATTGATTTTGTGTTGCTGGCACTATATTGTGCATTGCACTGACACTTTTCACTATGTTGCACTTTTCAGGTGCACATTATATAGTATTTTAAAAGTATAGTGCACCTTTTTAAAATCTTTTTTAACCTTTTTTAAAAATCTTTTATTACTTAAGGTTGTTTGGGTGTTTTGAGCTATTTTACTGCTAAGGTGCAGCTCTACCTTTTTTTACATTTATATACTTTATAATTTAATTTAAATTTTAGCGCCTTTTTGCTTGTTCTTTTTTTGTATATTTCAAGAATCATCTTAAGGACAGTTCCCGAATTTCATCCCAAAGTTACTTCTACATTCCTTATTGGATCTCTCAGCTCTAGATCTGATGAGATGTTCGAAGTTTTACATTGATAGATCCTCCGGATGGCATACTTCAGAAAGTCTGTTTGTTAAATCCCAATGGAGCTAGGAAGGAACTCCAAGCATCTAAAGAAGCCATCAGCAGATCTATTATCTCTGTTATTATTCATTCATATCTCTCTTCAGGTGTCTCTGTGTCACGTATTCATCCGCACATAAAATTGTGGTTAATGGCATTTACCGTCCTGGCAGGAAAAGTTGTGCCGAGCAGCATTACGATCCTGACAGGAAAAGTTGTGCCGAGCAACAATCATGCACATGGAAACCTGGTAATTGCTTTTGGGGTCCAAGGCCGGTTACGGCCAGTCAGATCCACAGGAGGGTTTGTGCTGAGCAGCAATCATGCACATGGAAACATGGTAATTGCTTTTGGAGTCAAAGGCTGGTTACAGTCAATAGGATCCACAGGAGGGGTATTTAAACCAATTCTCCTTTTGCTCATTGCCCTGTCGTGGTTTCATCCTGATGGTAATCTGAGAGTGAGTTCCTGATCTTGATTTTCTGGTATTTGACTTTGGCTTTGTTTTGACTTCCCTGAATTCTGGTATCCTTGACCTTTGATTTTTTCCTCATCGTTGTGTCTGATTCTGTGTTCCTGACCTCGGCAAGTATTTTTACTATTCTTGGATACGTTAAGTCCGGCCATTCTAAGGTCCGGTTATACGTTATCCTTAGTCCTAGGTGTGACACAGTTCTGCATGCTGGCTCAACTTGTAATCCTGACACTTTGTCTTTGAGGGACTTAAGGCCCATTCTCCCAGGTTCCTTTCATCATCTTGGCCTGCTGCAGCTAAAGTTCCTTCTGAGATGAATTGTAAAACTGCTATGTTGGCCTCAGTTAACACTTTTATTGGATGTCAGAGCTGGACAATTAGATAAATATGGCACTAGTGTGGGAGGGGTTGGAGGCGGTATTTATACAATTCTTTTAATGAGGTTCCTGTCTAATTAGGGATGGGAAGGAGCTACCCATTGTTGTCCTGCCATGGCCTATGACCAGGAAAAGAAAATTACAGTAAGAAGTAATACATTTTCTCTTCTATATTTTATTTAATTATTTGTTTAATCTCCCCCCTAAGTTTATTAATATTTTAGTGAATAAAGTAATTTGTCAATAATTTTTTATAGATTTTTTTTCACCAACATGAAACCATATATAGTGCTTATATAACGTGTTCATGCCAAGCCTATCCTCAACATTTGCTAAAGCAACCTCTGTATATATCTTTTAATGTCAATAATTCTTACCTGCAAAGACATATATAGAGCGGTACATGTTGCTGCACTTTGCCGTTGTCAATACATAAATCTCATTTAAGATTACACCACTACAAAAATATTCTTCATTTTCGTTTATGAGTATTACCTGAGGTAGGATGAGATAAAAATGTTATTTTCAGTCAGACATTACCTAACTTAGCATCAATGGCATCTAATTGCATTTGTACTTTCATTTAAAGAAAAGTCTTTAATGCAAACAATGAAGTATGTCACACAAAAAAAAGCTTTGCAGTACTAACAAAGCATTAAAATATATCGGATCATTGGTGATATCATTCATTCCCGCCTATGAACAGGGCTGGATTTCCCATTAGGCAAAATAGGCAACTGTCCTGCAAGGAGTACCTATTTACAACTCTTAGAATGAGCCTTTTGAAGCTTAAAGGACCACTATAGGCACCCAGACCACTTCAGCTTAATGAAGTGGTCTGGGTGCCTGATCCAGCTAGGTTTAACCCTTTTTGCAGTAAACATAGCAGTTTCAGAGAAACTGCTATGTTTACCTATGGATTAATCCAGCCTCTAGTGGCTGTCTCATTGATTTTCACAGTGAGAAGACGCCAGCGCCCATAGGAAAGCATTGAGAATGGTTTCCTATGGAGTGGCTGAATGCGCGCGTGGTTCTTGCCGCGCATGCGCATTCAGCCAGGTACGTCAGAAGAGGGAGGAGAGTCCCCAGTACCGAGGGAGCCCGGCACTGGAAAAAAGGTAAGGGATTAACCCTTCCTCCCCCTTCAGTGCCACGGGAGTGGGACCCTGAGGGTGGGGGCACCCTCAGGGCACTATAGTGCCAGGAAAATTAGTATGTTTTTACTGGCACTATAATGGTCCTTTAAGTGGACTGGTGAGGAGAGAGAAGTATTAGGACCATTGGCCAGTGTCCTCTGTAGTTCAGTAAGCCTTCTATGCTTGATAGAAGGGTTGCAGGAACTGTCGTAGAGGGTGTAAAACTCAGTGCTGTCCCACCTCCTCCAGGTTTGTATGTGAGACTTAGACAAGAAGCGGAATGGATCATTTCCCATTTGCCTACTTAAAGCCTTTCACACAGAAATTCATTGCAGATGGAACAGGGACAGCACTAAGTGATGCACACTGTATAACAGCTCCTCAAGTTCTATCTATCGATCTTAGGGTGAGTTCTTTGCAAAAAAAAACTTTAAATTCCACAGGTCTGTACCCTGAACACCAAAACACTTTACTTTAATAATAGTTTAATGTCTCTTAAAAACTAAGCACACAATGTACCCCAGTACTAAATTTAAACCTAATTTACTCTAAAACATTAATTCCATACTTCTCTTATACCACAGCTGTAAATCCTTTCTACCGTTTAATCCTCTTAAAGGACCGCTAAAGTCACACAGACCACGTCTCAATGAATTGATTTGGGTCAGTTGTTCTGTACTTTTAACCCTTTAATGTCAAATATTTGTGCTGTTCCTTCTAATTATTGTAAAAAATATACAACTATTTGTTTAGTATTTGTGATTTATTTATAAATGTTGTGTAAACAAACAAACACATTTAAAAGAACACTCTAAGCACCATATCCAAAATGTATTTATAGTAGCTATGGTGCAAAGACTGCTTGGGTGCTTAGAGTTCCTTTAAAAAGCTAAACTTTTATTATTGTCCCTTGAACAAACACTGAAGACACACAAGAGTGTTGGCCAATTTACTGAATACATCCATCTGGCAATGTGCTTTTTATGAAATATTATATTTTCTCCCGATTCCACATAAGGTAATACAGACATTCAAGTGCATGTATAAACAAGACAATATATAGAAATACACATTTTAAAGCAAAATTATTTATGTGATTCAGGCTTTGTACATGCAGCATAATAAAGTCTCAATGTACAGTTTATGCAAAGTAAAGCTATTTTTACCCAGAATATATTCTCTAATGTAATAAACTATATTGCATGCATTAGTACCTCCCAAGGGAAGATGAATGTTTGATTGTGTTGAAGGCCAGTTTCCATGTTAAAAGCCATTCCCAGCTCTTGGCCACATGCAAAAGGATCTGTCAGAGCAAGAATGAAAAGCAGTTTTAATAACCGTAGACAGTGTTTGTTAATTCTGTTCACAGAAAATCACTATTCATACTGGACAGAGAGAAGTATACTAATTAATACCTTGGCTTTTCGGATGCAAAGTATTTAAATTTGCTTGCAATTCTATAAATGGCAACAGAGCAGGGGAGCATTTAAAAAAAAAAAATCCTGGATCCTTCATCTGCTTATGCGGGGTAAAGATTGGTACAGAAGAGAATTTAGTTAAAGCGGCACTATCATGCTCAACTTACCTTTCCCCAATCGTTTCCTCTTCTCTTTCTCTTTCAGGATCTGTTCTTCATTTCTTCTTGTCTGCTCTAATTATTTTTAAAACATAAGACAAAGTAGGGACTATGCCTGATCAACTATGACCAGCGGAGGAGCAAAGTGTGCTCCATTTCCTGTGGTCAGAGCAATTTCCCACAATTCTCACCTTTCCTCCGTGATCTCGCGATGCCTCCTGTTGTTTAGACAGAACGCTGGCGAAAGTACCGAATTTTCATCCTAACAGAATGAGAATAGTTTGTTCATTCATGTTAGGACGACATTCGGTACTTTTAGTTTGGTTTGAAATTTCATTTGAATTATAGGGAAACTATAGTCACCAGAACAACTACAGCTTATTGAATTTGTTCTGGTGAGTGTTTACATTACAGCCTAGTGATAACTTCACTGGCCACTCCTCAGATGGCTGTTAGAGATCCTTCCTGGGTCATGGCTGCCTAAAATGCATCCAAACATTCAGTATTACCTCCCTCTGCATGCAGACACTGAACTTTCCTCATAGAGATTCATTCATTCAATTCATCTCTATGAGGAGATGCTGATTGGCCAGGGCTGTGTTTGAATTGTGCTGGCTCTGCCCCTGATCTGCCTCTTTGTCAGTCTCAGCCATTCCTATGGAGAAGCATTGTGATTGGATCAGGCTACCACTTCTGCTGATGTCAGCAGGCAGTGGGCAGGTCTAAAGGAAACAGTGACAATGCAAGCAGCTTGAGACTTGAAAACAAGTATATTTAGGGAGGCATGAGGGGACCAGGGTGGCTAGATGGTGGTTTTAACCTTATAGGGTCAGGAATGCATATTTGTGTTCCTGACCCTATAGAGCTCCTTTAATGAAATTTCGATCCGATCCATTCTGCCACGGTATTAGGGAGCTATCTACCAAGATTGGTCTTTCAGCCACATTTACTAATACTAAGTAAAGATTACTTAGTATTAGCAAATCTTGCCCCTACTCACTATATCGCAAGTGGGGGCATGTCTACTAAACAGTGAGCAGCCTATGGCTGCTTACTGTTGTCAAAAAAAAATAAGATCCCCCACTCCTATTAAACTAATAAACTGGGGGGAGGACATAGTGTCACCCCTCCCGAGCCCCCACTCAAGGCTGCGTGAGTTTGGGCTATTAAACTGAACAGGGGACCTAGCGTCCCCCTGGCCCCCACCCATGAGTGACAGGTGGGGCCCCTAAGTATCAAAAGGGGGGAGGGGAGAACCTATTGTCTTCCCCCCGTCCGTTCCCCACCCATAAGCAGCGGGTGGGGGCCCTAAGTATCAAAAGGAGGGGGACTTATTGTCTCCCCCCCAGCCACCACCCGTGAGTGGCAGGTGGGAGCCAAAAGTACCAAAGAGGGGACCTATTGTCTCCCTCCATGGCCCCCACCTATGAGTGGCAGGTGGGGGCACTAAGTAACATAAGGGGGGATATTGTTTCTCTGGCTCCCACCCATGAGCGGCAGTAAGTAACAAAAGGCAGTAAGTATTGTCTCCCCCCCAGTCCCCACCCATGAGCGGCGGGTGGGGGCCAAAGGTAACAAATAGGAATGGGGACCTATTGTCTCTCCCCCAGCCCCCACCCATGAGCGGTGGGTGAGGGCCAAAAGTAACAAAAGGGGGGCTACCTATTAACTCAGAGCGCTTTGATTGGTTGGGTTAAGCTAGTCAGTAAGAGTGCTCTGACTGGTAAGTTGCAAGGCTCAAATTTATGTATCAGAACACTCTTATTGTTTGGCTTAAACCAACCAATCAGAGCGCTCTGAGTCAAATTGCAGGGCGTGGGAAGGCTTTACAAGCCTTTCCCTGCCCTGTGGAGCTCAGTCAGTTTTTTTTGTGTTTGGGTCTTTTTTTATTTTATTTGGCCTTTTTTGGGGCTGAAAAAAGAAGGTTTTAGAAAAAAGAAAACATCAAATGGTAAGTTTTTTTTTTTTGCTTACAAGTATTTAGTTTTATTGTTCCTCCTTCACTATTTTTAGGGTGAGGGGGGTAGGTAGGGCTTTATTTTATTTTTTTTGGGTAGGGGTGACTAGGGGCTTGGGGTCCCCTAGTGACCTGAGGGGGTATTTTGTCATTTAGCTCCCACCCGTAGCCAATGGGGGATTTGGGGGACAATAGGTCCCACCTTATTGTAATTCAGGGCCTCCATCCGCCACTCATTGGTGGTGGCTGGGGAGGACAATAGGTCATCCCTCCCCCCATTGTTTTTTAGGGCCCCCGGAATTTTCCATTAAAATGCACGGATGTTAGGGTGTCAGGTTTTTTTACAATATTTGTGATCAATATTATTTGGTTCAGGTCAGACAGAACTTTTTCCTATAGAGGGTTGCCTAATTAGTAAAAAAATAAAGACTAAATGTTGGTGAGATAGGATGATTTTCATAGAGGAAAAAGCTTATTCAGAATTTCAGGCCAGATTGAACTTTTCCATAAAGAGGGTGCCCAATTAATAGAAATAAAAACACATTTTGGTGAGTCAAGATGCTTTTCATAGATAAAAAACTTGGTTACTTTTTTAGAATTTCCTATTAAAATGCTTAGGGTGTCACATTTAGTGCCACATGTTGTGATTAAAGGACCACTAAAGTGCCAGGAAAACAAACTTGTTTTCCTGGCACTATAGTGCCCTGAGGGTGCCTCCACCCTCATGGCCCCCCTCCCGCCGGGCTGAAGTTGGAAGAAGGGGTTAAACACTTGCCTTTCTCCAGCGCCGGGCTCCCTATACATAAAAGACTTATTCAACTAAAGAAAAACACAGCCAGTTATTACATGGTCCTTTAATATAATTTGGCTTTGAACATAGTATAGTATATATACTAGCCAGGAAGTAAACCCTGTGGCACAAAAGGTAAAATATAATAAATATATACCCAGGGGCGGGCTGGGCCGGGGGGCAGGGAGGCAATTGCCCCCCAGGCCGCCCTACATTCCTGTAAGGCCGGCCGCGGCGGGCCAGCCCTTTAACTACTGCAGCCGCCTGAGCGCTCTGTTAAGAGCCTCAGGCGGCTGCAGCTTCTCCCCTCCCCTGTAGCGTGGCCGAGCTGCACTCCGGTCCGCGGTGGCCGGCCAGCCG
>OW240912.1:273340802-273416991 GCA_933207985.1 Pelobates cultripes
CAGCTCTATAGGACAGGGCCAAGACAGGGAGCTCTTTCACACTACGTGCGCACACACACACACACAATGCATCCCTATACATACACAGAAACACAACATGCTTCCCTTACACACAGAGAAACACACAATGCATCCATTACACACACACACACAATGCAACCCTTACACACAAAGACAATGCATCCTTTGCACACATACACAGAAACAGACAATGCAAACCCGGACACACATATGCAAACACACACACTTCTTTTCTTACATACACACAGAAACACAATGCATCTCATGCACACACATACAGACACACCTTGCATCCCTTATGCATACAAACACAGATTCACACAATGCATCCCTTACACACAACCAGAAACACATAATACATCCCTTATACACAAATACACACTGCTTCCACTACACACAAACACACTACATCACCTGCACAAACTGGTAACCCTATACACCACATACCATAAGCACACATATTAGATCCTCTACAATAACACATAACACATCCCCTACACACTCCACTCCCTGTGAGCGAACTCATGGGTGGGTGGAACTTATGAGTGGGCCTTATGGGCATACTCACCGTCAGGCCCTGGGGCCCAGACCTTGAGCTGTGTAAGGGCCCCAAAAAAATGAGCTGCTTCCAATTCTCCCAGAACATTGAATTTTGTGACCACAGTTGCAAACAGCCTCCAGAGATCCTGTTCTACACCAGACCAGTGGAGCCAAACTGCAGCCCATCATCATCCTCATCTGCTTGTAAGTAGGCAATCTAGTATATTATTAGTGACACTAATCTATAATGTACCTCACATTAAAGGGACACTATAGCTTAATGAAGTGGTTCTGGTGTCTATAGCTGGTCCCTGCAGGCTTTTTAATGTAAACACACACTGTGTGCAGCACTGGCGTTAGTTCATATGGGTGGGGCATTGTGATGTCACATGGGGGGGGCAGCAAATTTTTATTTTGTCTAGGGCGGCAAAAATCCTTGCACCGGCTCTGATCCTGGGCAGGTGCACCAGTCTACTGGTGACCCACAGGAGGGGAGTGCACTGATTGCACTGCACTCTCCTCCTGCCCAGCCCCATCTTTACCGCAGTGCAAGTGCCCTCTGCCCCTAATTTACAGTGGCTCACACTCACAACAAGCAGTGCCTGGAGCCGTGAAGGAGCGGGTATGGCAAAGAGCTACTGATTAGCATAACATCAATATCCGTTATAAAACCAGGAAAAGGTGGGCATGGATGGTGAACTGATTAGGATGTACAATGGGCCACATGACTGGTTTTGCCCCCCAGGCCTAAGGCTGCCAGACCTCCCCTGTATATACCTTCCTGGCTAGTATATATACTATATTCTGTTTTATGTGTTACTGAGTGTTTGGGGAAGCACTTTTATTTACTAGTTTGACACATTTATTATCACACTTGAAACGCCTTACACACTTTTTTGTTTCTTTTCATAACTTGGCTTTGGCCAATTTGAACTTTTCCATGAATTGAAGAGCGATGCCCAACTACTAGAAAAAAAGTTAAATTTGGGTAAGCCAAGTTTTTTTTATAGGGGAAAAGCTTGATCACTAATTAAGAATTCCCCATTGAAATGCACAAATGTTAGGGTTTCCCTGTTTGGTGCCATATTTGCTTATAATATCATTTGCCTTAGGTGAGACTTTTTTTACATTATGATGTACTAAAAAAAAGCCAAATCTGGGTGAGTAAAGTTGGTTTTGATAGGGGAAAATCCTGGTACTTATTCAGAAGTTCCCATTGAAATACATAGATATTACGATGCCAGGTATGATTATATTTTGCAATCAAAATAATTTGGCTCAGACCAGATTTAACTTTTTCCTATAGAGTGATGCCCAGTTAGTAGGAAACCAGCGAGATTTGGGTGAACCATGGTGGTTTTCACAGGGGAAAAGCCTGGTAACTTATTCACAATTTCCTATTAAAATGCATGGATGTTAGGGTGCCAAGTTTGGTTACCAGGTTTTAAAATCAATATCATTTGGTTAAAGCAAGAGTGAACAATTTGGAACTTTTCTGCTTGTTGTTTAGTAAATAATCAATTTGATTAAAGAGAAGCTGGAGACCAGCAGGCCAATCTGAATTAAAAAAAAAATGTAAAAAAACTTGGAGAACGGGAAGTTAACTTCAGCCTTTGACTTCATCTGCATTAATTTTAGTTTATAATTTGTATTTTAAGCTGTCAACTCACTAGAGTGTCTGTTTAAAAACACCTTACAATATTAATATGTTGCAATTCCAATTAACTATTTATTTAATTACAATTGACTTATTTATACTTGCCTGATGGATAGCATGACCTTTCATCTTCACCAAGTGTATATCCATTAGCACAAGAACAAGTGAACGTTTCATGACCATAGTTAGGATTACAGAAGTGTTGACATCCCTCAGTCATATCAGCGTGGCACTCATAGTTTGCTAAATAATTAGGTTACAAATAAGGGTTAATTGTGCAAGTACTTTGCATTTAGAGTTCTAACTCAGCTGAATTGTTGTAAGAGGTTTTTTTTTGGTTGAAAGAATACAAAAAGAGTTTATTTATATGGACACGCTTGCAGTGTTCAAGACCAGATATCCCATTTGACAGAGTAGACACTGTCCCCTGCTTGATAGTAAAGCTGCTATAGAGGTTGTAACAGGCATTGTTGTCCTAGTTCCTCCAGGATCTGTGTGTGGTGCTGGATAGGACATGAAAGTGGTCACTTCCCATCTGCCAACTAACAGCATCTCATTTAGTTAAAGGGACACTATAGTCACCAAAAAGGGACACTGTAGTCATGATAGTCACCAAATGAAGCAGTTTTAGTGTATATATCATGTCCCTGCAATCTCGCTGCTCAATCCTCTGTCATTTAGGAGTTCAACCAATTTGTATATGAACCCTAGTCACACCTCCCTGCATGTGACTTGCACAGCCTTTATAAATACTTCCTGTAAAGAGTCATCTAATGTTTATCCTTACTTTTTTGCGAGTTCTGTTTAATTTAGATTTGCATATGTTTAGATCACTGGGGAGTATTTTAGTAATTAAACTTGTGGGAACCAGGGAAGTGTCTGCCCTGTGACCTTGGCAATGATATTGTGGACATGTGGATTTTATCACAGCTCCAGAAGATATGCAGCAATGTTCTGCTGGATGATTTACATCTCCAGCAGTTTTTTTGTTTGTGTCCCAAAGAGAGAGGCACTCAGAAACTCCACTGAAACTAGCTGCTGCATCGTGCCATTCTTCAGGACAGAAAGTCTGTTGAAGGTCAACTTATGGCATGTGTTGTTTTTTTCAGGTATCTCTTGTGTAAGGAGAGAGTTGTAACATGTAGCTAATTGTTTAATATATTTTGACTATCCCATCCAGAGCATTTGGAAGTGTGTTATATATGATGAGTCTGTAGAGAGAACCTTAGAACTTTTAAGAATATTTTTAAGGCATAGGTAGGTGAAGATATCCACTGAGGTTAAAGGACCACTCTAGGCACCCAGACCACTTCAGCTTAATGAAGGGGTCTGGGTGCCTGGTCCAGCTAGGGTTAACCCATTTTTTTATAAACATAGCAGTTTCAGAGAAACTGCTATGTTTATAAATGGGTTAATCCAGCCCTCAAAGCCTCTAGTGGCTGTCTCATTGACAGCCGCTAGAGGCGCTTGCGTGATTCTCCAAATGTGAGGAGAGGAGGAGGATCGGAGGAGGAGAGCTCCCCGCCCAGCGCTGGAGAAAGGTAAGTTTTAATCCCTTTCCTCTCCCCAGATCCGGCTGGGAGGGGGTCCCTGAGTATGTTTTCCTGGCACTATAGTGGTCCTTTAATGGATACGTTTGCAAGAGTTCAGTGAGTAAGAGTATAGAATCAGTTGATAGTATTAGGCTCATTTGGTTTAAGCCTGTTGCTGCCCAACATTGCGCTGGGAAATTCAATGATAATTTCAAAGTATGAATGGGTAACGAAAAGATGAGTAGATTGGGCAGAATAAGTTTAGAATGCCACATTTGCCATAGATGTAGGGATAGTATTATGGAAGTCAAGGTTTTTTATATAAATGGTTCACGTCTCTGTTTGTTCAGTGGCAGTGTCATGTTTTAGGCTCCCGGGAACTGTCCCGCGTATCCAGAAGCATAGCTGTCACCAGGTGCCATATTTGATTGGGCACTGGCCAGCATATCTGCTTCGGAATAGAACTGAATGAGAATTGCAGAGTCCCTTGCAGAGATGAAGCCCAAATATTCCTAGAGAGACGGATGGATTATCAGTGCGTCTGTGTCATTATCTGAATGTCAATTTGTATGGGTCAGTAATTCTATGTTTTTTGTCTGGACCAGTGTATGTGTATGGGTCAGTGTAAGCATGGATCAGTGTCTGTGTGTGTGTACAGGCCACTGTGGGTGTAAGGATTAGTGTCTGTCAGTGAATGTGTTTATGTATCTGTATCTTTGTCACTGATTCCATGTGCATGGGCCAGTGTCTCTGAGTGTATGCATAGTTCAATGCATAGTTGTAATGTAAATAAAGCTCCGGGGCCTGACGGTATTCACCCACGAGTACTTAAGGAGCTAAGTGGGGAAATAAGTGAACCTCTGTATTTAATTTTTCAACATCAACAATATTTTGGAGTGCGGTATTTTATTTTTTATTTTTTGTTATGTATAGATTGTTGAGGTTACATAGAAGGGGGAATACCTCCAAATACCGGCACCATTGAGTAATTGAGTGCAAACACTACCTATATTTTTTAATTTTTCAAGATTCTTTTGTTTCAGGTGTTGTACCGGTGGATTGGAGGAAGGCAGATTATATTTAAAAAGGGTTCAAAATCCTTGCCTGGAAATTATAGACATGTGAGCTTAACTTCTGTAACTGGGAAAATATTTGAAGGGCTATTAAGGGATAATATTCAGGGGAATTCATTGGGAAGAACTTTGTTATTAGCAATAACCAGCATGGTTTTATGAAACATCAGTCATGTCAAACTAACCTAATTGCATTCTATGAAGAAGTAAGTAGAAGTATAGATCAGGGTGTTGCAGTGGATGTGATCTACTTGGATTTTGCCAAGGCATTTGATACGGTTCCTCACAATAGGTTAGTCTTCAAACTAAAAGAAATTGGTCTAGATGAATATTCTTGTTCTTGGGTAGAACATTGGCTTAAGGATAGAGTACAACGAGTTGTAATTAATGGTAAATTTTCAGGCTGGACAAAAGTGGTAAGTGGTGTCCCTCAGGGTTCTGTTTTGGGACCACTTCTATTTAACATATTTATAAATGATCTTGAAATAGGCATTGAAAGCCATGTATCAGTGTTTGCAGATGACAAAAACTTTGTAAAGTAATAAAATGTGAGCAGGATATTGCTTTGCTGCAGAGAGATTTGGATAGATTGGGGGACTGGGCACCAAAATGGCAGATGAAATTTAACATAGAGAAATGCAAAGTTATGCACCTCGGGGTTAAGAATGCACAAGCAACTTACACACTAAATGGTAGTGAATTAGGGATAACCACACACGAGAAGGATTTGGGAATTGTTATAGACAACAAATTAGGCAGCAATATGCAATGTCAATCTGCAGTTGCTAAGGCCAGTAAGATTTTGTCATGTATAAATAGGGGCATAAATTCTCGGGATGGAAATATAATTCTGCCTCTTTATAAATCGCTGGTAAGACCACACCTTGAATATGCTGTGCAATTTTGGGCGCCTGTTCTAAAGAAGGATATCATGGCACTGGAGAGGGTCCAGAGACGAGCTACAAAATTGATAAAAGGAATGGAGCATTTTAGTTATGAAGAAAGGTTAAAAAAATTAAATCTGTTTAGTTTGGAAAAACGGCACCTGAGAGGGGATATGATAACTTTATACAAATATATTCGGGGCCAGTACAAACCTTTATCTGCAAATCTATTCATGAACAGGGCTATAAATAGGACACGAGGTCACACATTTAGGCTGGAAGAAATGAGATTTCATCTAAGGCAAAGAAAAGGTTTTTTTACATTAAGAACAATAAGGATATGGAATTATCTGCCTGAAGAGGTGGTTTTGTCAGAGTCCATACAGATGTTTAAACTTAACTTGGATAAATACTTACAAAAACATAACATACAGGGATATCATTTCTAATTAGTGGGGTAATAGCTGCTTGATCCAATGAGACATCTGACTGCTATTTTGGGGTCAAGAAGGAATTTTTTCCTAGTTTGTGGCAAAATTGGAAGCGCTTCAGACCAGGTTTTTTGCCTTCTTTTGGATCAACAGCAACAACATTTGTGAGGAAGGCTGAACTTGATGGATGCAAGTCTGTTTTCAGCTATGTAACTATGTAACTAAGTGTAAGTGGACGTTCTGTAAATGGGAGTTTTTTTGTTATCAAGCATATGAGTACATCTTTGTTAATTTGACATGTTTGGACTTAAAGGATTACCTTTAGCCCAACTACTATCCTTCAAAGGTTTTTGCGTTCCTGAAAAACCAAAAGCAATCTGAAGTATTTAAATATAATTTTAACTCCTACTAACCATTTCCGTTTTGGTCCAGAAAGACTACAAACAAAGATAATTTCTTACCATGTTGACAGTTTTCGCCATGGTATCCGGAAGGGCAACTGCAGAGATAACTACGAATTGTGTCCTGACACTGCCCTTGGTTCATGCAAGGATTTGAGGAGCATTGTCTACCAACTGTATTGAGAACATAAAATAATGTATTAATAGTTAATCTCATACATTTGAATGGCTATATTAATTTTAAATCAAATGACAGATGATGATGAAATTTACTTCAAATGTGAAGTGAATTCTAAGCTATCTGATGTCTTTTGCTTTCATGACGCTACATATTGTCCCAAAGACAGTAATTGTAGAAGAGACAATGGCATGAAAGTAGTGGAGAAAAACAAGAAAAGAGGAAGAAAAATCTCTATTTAAAAAAACCCCATATATAATCAGAACATAAATGTGTCCTTTTTTTTGCACTTGGATGGTCAATGTTCAGGTTTTTGGTTTCTTAAAAGTCACATAGGATTATTTGACATATGATGCAGCTATAGAGAAACAGAGTAAAATCGCAACTAAAAAAAAATATTATGTTTGAAAAGTATGCTCTGTACACTTGCCCAAGACTCACTGGTGAGTGTTATTGGGAGGTAGCACCTACATGCAGAGGCTTAACTAGAAACCACAAGGTTAAAATTCCTCCGGGTGTCTCATTATCCCTCCCCCCCCCCAACCCCCTCCATGTATCTCATCCCCCAGGCAGCTCCTCCATGTTACTCATTCCTCTCCCCAGCCTCTCCATGTGTCTAATTTTCCCCCTCCCATGTGTCTAATTTCTCCCTACTCTCCCCTCACCCACAGCACCTCCATGTGTCTAATTTCCCCCCAAGTCCAAAATAAGTAGCTTCAATAAAGGGCATAGACAGGAGTTAGGTACAATAATCAGGGCTTACATTTTAAACACTAAACTACTAACCAGGACTTAAAAGTTACTTGCGACTGCAAGCACGAAGAGTTCTTGGCATATTCGCTAGGGATGAATTTCTGACATGGACATTTTCCCATTTGCAAATGACTAGTGGCAAGTGGAAATTTAGAGTCCTGCTAATAATATTCTTTGTAAATACCACTTAGTATAATCAAACTTTTTTCATATTCAAGTTCGTCTTTTAAAGATTCAGTAAAAGGAAAAGATTGTGTATTATATAATACCAAAAAAGTCCTTCTGAATATATTGGATGTTTATCTTTTATGTAATGTAGCCCAACTTCCTTCAAACTATCGGCTCATTTGAGTAAGGTCCTCATTATCTCGTTTTTTCCATAGGCTGAAGTGTATTTATTGTAAATTAATTTTGTGTTTTATCACTTTTAAATTTTGTGTTTTTTGCTATCACTGTCCAATATGTTGCTCCTTTACAATAAACAATATTAATAGGGAACATAATAATATGTATTCTTGAAATATATCAACTCCCTAAGGACAGAGGTAACTGTCTATCTTCTGAATCAAAACAAAACCTAGAATTTGTGCTATGTGTGTGTTCCACTGTAATTTAACGGATTCTCTTTAAGTGCACCCACACTTATTATATATTGGGTACAGTGGCGTACTAAGGGGCGGGCGGGGGGGCGGTCCGCCCCGGGTGCCAGCCGGGTGGGGGGTGCCATGGCCAGCCCCCCCGCCCCCCCCATGCTGCAGCCGCCCGAGCGCTCTGCAGAGAGCCTCAGGCGGCTGCAGCTTTGCCCGGGCGGTGCGTCCATGAGGGCGGACCGCACCGCCCGGGCGCAGCATGGGGAGAGGCTGACAGGAGGGAGCGCTCCTGTCAGCTCCCTCACTGCAGCATGGTCCGACGGGTACAGAGAGCAGCTGTCTCCTGTACCCGGCCGGACTAACAGGAAGTGCACACTGAGTGTGCACTTCCTGTTACTCCGGCCGGGTACAGGAAACAAAAGCTCCCTGTACCCGCCGGCTATACTGGGCTCGGCCACGCTACAGGGAGGTAGGGGGGGTGAGAGAGGGGTGAGAAAGAAATAAGGGGGGTGAGAGAGGGTGAGAAAAAAAGAAATAAGGGGGTGAGAGAGAAATAAGGGGGGTGAGTATATACCTACAAGGGAGAGGGGTGAGAAAAAGAAATACAAGTGAGAAAGAGAACAAGGGGTGAGAAAGAGAAATAAGCAAGGGTGAGAGAGAAACAAGGGGCGGAGAAAGAGAAATAAGGGGTGGAGAGATAATAAGTGGGGGGTGAGAAAGAGAGTCATAAGTGAGAGAGGGTGAGAAAGAAATAAGGGGGTGGAGAAAAGAAATAAGGGGGGTGAGAGAAATAGGGGGTGAGAAAGAGAAATAAGGGGTGAGAAAGAGAAATAAGGGGGGGGTGAGAAAGAGAAATAAGGGGGGGTGAGAAAGAAATAAGGGGGGGGTGAGAGAAATTGGGAGGAGGAGAAGGAAATTGGAGCGGGAGGAGAGATTGACATTCATCACATACACACAATGCACCCCTTGCACACAGAAAAACACACAGACACACATACACAAGCAATGCAACCGTTACACACAATGCATCCCTTACACACACAGAAACACACAATGCATTCCTTACACACACTCAATACACCCCTTACAGACGCACACACTGCATCCCGTACATACACAGAAACACACCTTGCAGCCCTTACACATACAAACACAGATTCACACAATGCATTCCTTACACACATATCAGGACATCCCCTACACACTCCACCCCCTGTGAACAAACTCATTGGTGGAACATGAAGGTGGACCCTGGGACACAGACCTTGAGCTGTGTAAAGGGCCCCCAAAAAATGGAGCTGCTTCCCGTTCTCCCAGAACATTGATTTTTTGACCACAGTTACAAACCTCCTCCAGAGAGCCTGTTCTACACCAGACCAGTGGAGCCAGACTGCAACTAGAGCCCATCATCATCCTCATCTGGTTGTAAGTAGGCAATCTAGTATATTATTCGTGGCACTAAACTCTAATTTACCTCACATTAAAGAAACACTATAGTCCCCAGAACCACTTCAGCTTAATGTGGTGGTTCTGGTGTCTATAGCCTGTCCCTGCAGGCCTTTTAATGTAAACACGGCGGCACTGCAGCACTGGCGTTAGTTAACATGGCAAATCATATGGCTGGGGCATTGTGATGTCACATGGGGGGCGGCAAACTTTACTTTTGCCTAGGGCGGCAAAAATCCTTGTACCGACCCTGGCTGGAGGGGGCTGTGTGAGCTGTGGCCGCACAGTGTCCCATGGCCGCACGGAGGAAATGTGTATGTGTGACTGTCTGCCTGTGACTGTGTGTGACTGTCTGTCTTTAACTGAGTGTGTGACTGTCTGCCTGTAAATGTGTGTGTGGGGCTGCAGGGATTTTGTAGAAGGGGGTGGGGGTTTTGTATTGGGACAGGAGTCTTTATAAGGGGGGATAAGCAGGGGATTTGTGGAAGGGGGTTGCGGGGGTTTTATAGATGGGGCAGTACAGGATTTGTAGAAGGGGCAGGACAGAGGTTTTGTAGGAGGGGCAGGGCAGGACAAGGGTTTTGTAGGAGGGGCTGACAGCGGTTTTGCAAAGTTTACAAATTGTAAAAATAAAGAAAGAAAACCTTTAACATTTTTTACAGGTTTTTTTTTTTTGGGTGGGGGGGGGTGCCAAGCACAGGATCCGCCCCGGGTGCCAAATGCTCTAGGTACGCCCCTGATTGGGTTGTTTGTTTTTTTTAAGAAAATAAAGGACTTCTCTTCAATATCCTGTGTGTTTACCTAATACAACATTTACAAAGAGGCCAGGGTTACCAGTGTTTCCAGAGAAAAACAAAGAAATAGAAACTTAAACTATAGTGGCTCCTACAGTGGATGCAACAAACACAATAAAAAAAATAAAGAGCAAAGCATAAACAGCATGTATGCAAGTGCTCCCACATATATACAGGGAGTGCAGAATTATTAGGCAAATTAGTATTTTGACCACATCATCCTCTTTATGCATGTTGTCTTACTCCAAGCTGTATAGGCTCGAAAGCCTACTACCAATTAAGCATATTAGGTGATGTGCATCTCTGTAATGAGAAGGGGTGTGGTCTAATGACATCAACACCCTATATCAGGTGTGCATAATTATTAGGCAACTTCCTTTCCTTTGGCAAAATGGGTCAAAAGAAGGACTTGACAGGCTCAGAAAAGTCAAAAATAGTGAGATATCTTGCAGAGGGATGCAGCACTCTTAAAATTGCAAAGCTTCTGAAGCGTGATCATCGAACAATCAAGCGTTTCATTCAAAATAGTCAACAGGGTCGCAAGAAGCGTGTGGAAAAACCAAGGCGCAAAATAACTGCCCATGAACTGAGAAAAGTCAAGCGTGCAGCTGCCACGATGCCACTTGCCACCAGTTTGGCCATATTTCAGAGCTGCAACATCACTGGAGTGCCCAAAAGCACAAGGTGTGCAATACTCAGAGACATGGCCAAGGTAAGAAAGGCTGAAAGACGACCACCACTGAACAAGACACACAAGCTGAAACGTCAAGACTGGGCCAAGAAATATCTCAAGACTGATTTTTCTAAGGTTTTATGGACTGATGAAATGAGAGTGAGTCTTGATGGGCCAGATGGATGGGCCCGTGGCTGGATTGGTAAAGGGCAGAGAGCTCCAGTCCGACTCAGACGCCAGCAAGGTGGAGGTGGAGTACTGGTTTGGGCTGGTATCATCAAAGATGAGCTTGTGGGGCCTTTTCGGGTTGAGGATGGAGTCAAGCTCAACTCCCAGTCCTACTGCCAGTTCCTGGAAGACACCTTCTTCAAGCAGTGGTACAGGAAGAAGTCTGCATCCTTCAAGAAAAACATGATTTTCATGCAGGACAATGCTCCATCACACGCGTCCAAGTACTCCACAGCGTGGCTGGCAAGAAAGGGTATAAAAGAAGAAAATCTAATGACATGGCCTCCTTGTTCACCTGATCTGAACCCCATTGAGAACCTGTGGTCCATCATCAAATGTGAGATTTACAAGGAGGGAAAACAGTACACCTCTCTGAACAGTGTCTGGGAGGCTGTGGTTGCTGCTGCACGCAATGTTGATGGTGAACAGATCAAAACACTGACAGAATCCATGGATGGCAGGCTTTTGAGTGTCCTTGCAAAGAAAGGTGGCTATATTGGTCACTGATTTGTTTTTGTTTTGTTTTTGAATGTCAGAAATGTATATTTGTGAATGTTGAGATGTTATATTGGTTTCACTGGTAATAATAAATAATTGAAATGGGTATATATTTGTTTTTTGTTAAGTTGCCTAATAATTATGCACAGTAATAGTCACCTGCACACACAGATATCCCCCTAACATAGCTAAAACTAAAAACAAACTAAAAACTACTTCCAAAAATATTCAGCTTTGATATTAATGAGTTTTTTGGGTTCATTGAGAACATGGTTGTTGTTCAATAATAAAATTAATCCTCAAAAATACAACTTGCCTAATAATTCTGCACTCCCTGTAGATGAAGTACAAGTGAACAAATGTTTCAGGCATAGCCCTTTATCATTACTTTTTGTAAACTTAACTCTGCCCAGTAGTCTAGCATTTCTTATTCCCTCCCCAGATGTAGAGGTTAATTATTTTCCACTGACTCTCGCCGTGGTTGATAATGCTTTGAATTGGGGACCAGGGAGTTGGGTCCAGAGGTGCAAGGCTTTTTCTTTGGCAATGTATTCTGGGATAATATGCATGCAATTGTCTATGACAGTATTTATATTTCACCAGTATTTTTGAAAGAAGGGTATGAGAGAGGAGGATGATATCCACCCTGCAGTGGATACACAGCAGTAAAACAACACCACACAACGATATCACAGCCAGCGACCCATCGCGAGGCATACCTAACTACGAGTGGAAACCATAGACCCCTGAAACCATACATGCCGATGAGCCCAAAACCCTCATAACAACCAACATGCTGGATGCTACAACCCCCTCCTCCCCTTTCATTCTCCATCCCCAAATGCTGCCCCCTCTCATGCTACCTACCTCCACATTCCAGTACATACGCAAGGGCATTCTAAAACAGAATGACCCTCCTACAGGACGACACAGACAGACACTATCTTGGTCCACAGTCCACAAGAGTAAATCACTGTGATCACCTCAAATTCCACCGTGTAATGTATTGTACAAAAATGATGCGAGTTTACTGTATGTGATGTCAAACTATTTCTCTTTTTAACACCCCCTCCCCCCACTTCTTCCTTTCTGTACCCCCCACCTGTTTTTTAAGAAAAAATAAAAATGGTCAAATTGAAAAAAAAAAACAACTTCCTTTGACAAAGATCAAGTTGTTTAAGAAGGAGATTTTTCAGTTTCCTATGATTCCATTCCTATAATCTTTATAGCGAGGACTGTAAGTCTGTTGTCTTTTTCAATCCAAGCTATTTTTCTGGGTCCAATATAGAGTCATGCAACATTTGAAGGCTGAGCATCTTCAGATTACATTGTCTTATAACTAAATCTTTTCCTTGTCTGAGGAAGTTCAGACAGAGTTGTGCTGGAAGCCTGGCTAGCCTTGAACAGTCAAGCCATCTTTGCTCAGTTACTGGATTTAATTATGGAATTGGGGGAGGGGGGCAGTGTATTACATTGGTGGGAGGTAAGGAGAGGTTAGTGTATTAAATTTGGAGGGGGCAGTGTATTACATTGGGGGGAGGTAAGGAGAGGTTAGTGTATTAAATTTGGAGGGGGGCAGTGTATTACATTGGGGGGAGGTAAGGAGAGGTTAGTGTATTAAATTTGGAGGGGGGCAGTGTATTACATTGGGAAGGCAGTGTATTACATTGGGGGGAGGGGACCAGCCCTCCTGATAGAGTTAAGAACACGGCTAAAGCATTGATGAGAATTAAACAAGGGAATAGATCTATGCTAACCAGTTCCATTCTTTGACATCTGAGATTGATTGGACTAACAGTAAGTTAGTATATGCTTTTATCAAGGGTTAACAATAACATTTTAGACGAGATGGCAGTAAGAGACTTACCTGAATATTTGGAAGACCTTATACATTATCAGAGAGAGGCACCATCAGGCTTGAAAGATATGTACTTAAAGAAAAAACTACACACAGAGTCTCTTGTTGTTTACTACAACCCTTACATGTACCTCGGAAACCCTGGTCGTGTTTATCTATGTATTTCATTGTCGACCTTTCCCCTTACAGTGGATACGCTGTTAAACTTGTTATTGTAGACCAGTTCTTTAAGATGGTGCCCTAAATACCCCTCCAGATATTACCCTCTTCTGATTAATTAGCTAAAATCTTCTCCAGGCAGGTGAATAACTTCCATAGTATACCTGAACATCTCTTGTCTGACAGAGGCAGTCAGTTTATTTCTTGTTTTTGGAGGTTTTTTGCTTGGAGATGGTTATCATTTTGTCCTTCTCCTCTGCCAACCATCCCCAAACTAATTGAGCTGCCAAACAAGCTGTAATAATGCTATTCACGAATCCTCAAGGAAACGTTTTTGTTTCTTAATATATGTCCGGCATCCTGTGCTTTGTCTGTCTGCATTCTCCTCACAGGGAATGCTTGTTATCAATGAAAATTCAGCTGGTTCATGTAAAACTTGGGAGCAGGTTTAGCATCTCTTGGTTTAGTCTTCTATGTGACAAAAGGTACAAGCTCATAAGCATCGTCTTGCAGTACCTTCCCAGGTGACATGGGATAGGGTTTGTAAACCCTCCATCCCCAATATTGGTTGAGGGTCAGAAGGAGTATGAAGTAGAGTCTATTCAAGATTCTCTACTCTCTTCTGGTTGTCTTCAGTATCTGTTCCAGTGGAAAAGGTATGGGCCTGAGGAACGAAGTTGGGTTCCTGCTGTTGATGTACCTGCTCCTCATTTGATTTTTTTAATTATCATCTTCTTGACAGGCCCGGTCCTTCATGTCCGGGTGGTGTGTCCTTGTGGGGAGGGTACTGTAATGGGACTTATCTGACCAATGCCACTGGTCCAGATCTTAATGCGGGTGTGTGCGTCTATCATGCTGTTCCGATGTGAGGTCTGCTTCCCTCCAGTATTATGGATGCTGCCTGTTTTAAGGTGCTCTTTAGTGCTGACAATGGGAGTAACTTCCAGTTCTGATTTGGTAGCGTGATCTGGGCTAATTTTTGCACTATTTGGGGTCATGGGGGTGAAGTAGACCAATAAGAGGCTAGATAGCACTATATAAATCTGTTGTGTCCCTAGTTCTGTGCCCTATTGTGGTTTCTATCATTGTTTCTGATTAGTGTTTTACTTAACATTTCCTGAGTATTTTCTTGTTTGACCTTGACTTGTTTATTGGATTTCTGCCAACTTTGTATCCCTGACAAGGTTTGTTGTATGTATTTCACTTTTCTGTGGTTATCCGTCTTTCTGTTATCCTGACTATGTTTTTCCCTAATTTATATGTTAAAGCCCAGCCACCCTAAGGTCCAGTAATATGTCTATATCTGTTCTTCTACATAAATGGAATCCAGTGGACCTTGTGGAGTCAACTGGATTACTTGGACTTTGCTGACGACCTCGCACTTCTCTCCCACAGCCAGCAGCAGATGCAAGAGAAGATCAGTGTGTTGGCAGCTACATCAGCACAGGTTGGACTCATCATCCACAAGGAGAAGACCAAGATTCTTAAGACCAACTTCAGCAACATCAACCCAATCACCCTGAATGGAATGTCCTGGAGGAAGTACAGTTCTTCACCTACCTGGGCAGCATCATCGACCAGCAAGGTGGAACAGATGCAGATGTCAATACAAGTATCGTCAAAGCAAGAGTCGCCTTCATCCAGTTTAAGAACATCTGGGCTTCCAGAGAGCTAACCTTGACCACCAAGGTCCGACTGCTCAACGCCAATGTGAAGTCAGTACTGCTGTATGGGGCTGAAACCTGGAGGACAACCAAAAATCACCAACAGAAGAATCCAGACATTCATCAACAGCTGTCTCAGAAGGATTCTCCACATTCGCTGGCCAGACACCATCAGTAACACCAACCTATGGGAAAGGACCTGACAACTTTCAGCAGAGGCAGAAATCTGGAAGAGAAGATGGGGCTGGATAGATTGGACTAACAGTAAGTTAGTAACTGTGTTTATCAAGGGTTAACAATAAAATTTTAACCCATAGGTTAACCAACATCATCAGGCAGCCTCTCAGGTGGAACCCCCAGGGAAAGAGTAATAGAGGCCATCCAAGAAACACCTGCGGACGTGACCTTGAGGCTGACATCATAAGGATGGGCTACACCTGGAGTCAACTAGAAAGAATGGCCCAGGACAAAAGTCTCTGGAGATCTACCTTTGGCTGCCCATACCATAGGAGAGGTGGATGCATAAGTAAGTAAGTGTTCTTCTATTGGCCTCTCACTTCCCGCACGTATTGTGACACTGGTGTAGATGGTGTCTTGAAATGGGTTTTGATCCTTTACAGTTTCTGTTTCAGATTTTCCTAAATTTTCCCTTTCCTCTTTTTCTATTGGGAAATCTTACTTCTCTGTTCCTTTCGCCTGTTCAGAAAGATTCTCTCATCTTAGAATGTCCTTTATGATATTATCACAATATTTATCTTTTTTCTTTAAGTGCAAACTTAGTATGGATCCTATTTCATGTAGACTCGCCATGCTTCCTCCAGTTGTAGGACTTTTATTGATCTTCGTTTGTATTAGTTTTACTATTTCTGTGTTAATATGCTGCTATTGGAGGTACAGTTTAAGCAATTATTTGCCTCCTGTCATTATTAGTTTATTAAAATTAAGATAATTTTTTCACTAAGGCTAGAAGAATCTGACATTGCTCTTCCATTTACACATCAAACTCCCCTCCATTTATATATCAGTTTCTTTGATAACAATAAAGAAAATCATAGGAAACATAGACCTCAAAATGGACATTTGTGGCCACTACAAATGATGATTAACCAAATATTGCAGATGTTGGAGGACATATTTCACATTCTCAATATCCTAAACCAGCCTAAATGTGCAGATTTATTACAAATGTATGTATGTGATTGTATATGTGGTGACTTCATATGTAATCTGTATACCTGTGTATACAAACATGTGAACCTGTGTATGTGTGAATAACTATATAGGTGTATGTGGCACAGTGTGTGGCTGGGGAACTGTGACTGGGTGGGTGAATATATGTAACAGATTTGACAGTGTGCATGACAGAGAACTGTAACTAATGGTGACTGCTGAGAAGGACAGGATGGGCTCATATGATAAACTTGCACACTATTAAAAATCTACTAGGATGGGTGACTGTACAGAAAATCCAGAGGAGTTCCAAACAGAATAAATCTGCCTTCCAAGCTTAGGGTAGAGTGCTAACTAAGTAAACATAAGTAAACTAAGTAAACATGTGTGCCAAGGGATATTGTAATACAATAATTACTGTATATATTGTTCTGCAATACAGATAAACATATCAGATAGACAAGAGAGGCAGAGTAAACATAGAAACATAGAATGTGATGGAAGATAAGAACATAGAAACATAGAATGTGATGGAAGATAAGAACCATTCAGCCCATCTAGACTGCCCATGGCAGTAGAGTAGAGTGAAAACAGATAAATACCCAGAACAGAATATTAGAATACCACAAATGAGAGAAATGGCACGAGAAGGAAATGTTAGAAATAGAGATGCTGAAAAAAAGGAACAAAGCAGGCAATTTATCATGATACCATCTACTTTTGTGAAAGCGTAAAGAACATAAACATCCAGAAACATACCATGGTAAGTCTTCCAAAACTCATCCTGTAAAGACATAATAAGAGTAAAAATGTAATTAAATAGTAGTGCTGCAACTTTTGGGCTAGTGGAACTGTGTTCAGATTACATAATGAGTTCACAGCCAGCTTGAAGATTTAGACCAATGTGACATATGTGACATTCTATTTCATGATACAAGTTGCATTATTTACAGCCTACTTTAGGGCTTTCCAACCTGCGGCCCCCCAGATGTTGCTGAACTACAACTCCCATGATTCCCTGATGATGATCTGTTTCATTGAAAGACTCATGGGAGTTGTAGTTCAGCAACATCTGGGGGGCCGCAGGTTGGACAGCCCTGATCTACCTCAGGCATTCACCACACAAAAGGGGTGTGGTGACAGAACAAAGGTGTGTGACTAAATATGTAGTTTCAGTTATCCTTTCCTTAGCTGCAGTATCTATAGTATTACATAAACACTATCACCCCAATAACAACTACAGCTCAATATTACAGAGGGAGGCGTGTTGTCTTATTTATTTTCTTATTTATTTTCTTTCAATTATCATCAACCATCTAATATTTCAGAAAAGCCTCTTGGGGATGTGTTGCCCCAGGACACCCTTGTACATATTCCAGTTCCACACTGAAAAAAAAGGGTAGTGCTATACAATTCATTTCTACTGAAATAATCATGATTACTCACAGTTTTCTTTTTGTCCTCAAATACCTCTCTCGCTTCTTCATATGAGCAGCGTTCTTCAAGGCACTCTTTTTCTAAGTTACCTTTTAAAAACTCATCAAATAAGAAAAGATTGGCCCTTTTGGATCTCTGAATCACTTTGTTTGCATTTTCAGCAGTTAGGAACACTAGATAGAAACAATCAACAAACATCACTAGGTGAGTTACTAATACTGATAAACGGAAAACACTATTTGGGATGATGGTGTTCCATCAACAGTCCATTAGAATTGGTGCCTACAGAGGTAATCACACCAGGCCTGCCAAGAAGCCATATGTATGATTATATTATTATTATTATTATTTTATTATTATTTATATAGCGCCATCAGATTCCGTAGCACTGTACAAAGGGTGGACTAACAGACATTTAATTGTAACCAGACAACTCAATGTACAGGAACAGAGAGGTGGAGGGACCTGCTCAATGAGCTTACATCAGACTCATTTTTAAAAAGGAAAATCAAAATATTACTTTTATTAGTGCTGAATACTGATGTAGTTTGTGGATCATAGCAGGTAGCTTGATAACATTATTTTTTTTCCAGTTTTATAATAATGAGTGAAAGAACAGTATATGTTAGCTACTTATTCATTGACCCCAACATTTTTGGGAAATTTGTTTATTTTGACGAGAAGGTATAATAACTTCTATAGCTATTCCAATGTTCTTAAAACCCTGCGAAAAATGGATAAGAATCTCTGTTTTAGATACACACTTGGTGCCCTCTGCTGGTCTCTTACAAAATCAGTTCAGAGGATATAGTTTAAGAACTAAACTTGAATCATCACTAAGTAGCAAAATGATACAATTTCTTCTGGCTACCTATACAGCTGTACAGTAAATATTCTATTAAAGGGCTCAACATGTCTATTTAAACATTTATTTGTATCATTGCAAACTAAACAGTTTTGTTATGAATTCTCAAACTAATGTATACCTAGTACCTATAGAGTTATTTTCTAGTTTTCTTCTGAAGATTATATTAAAGTTATATTTTTAAAACAAATCTGAATTTTAAAGGTTTATCTTTAAAAACAAATGATTATTATCCATTCTTAGCGTTATTGTTCTGTATTGATCTTTGACGATAACATTTTAGATCACATGAGCTTTAAGCCTTAAATATACAGACAATTTAATGTACCTAAGATGTTTGTAAACTAAATGTTTTGTGATGATTAGACAGCATTTGGAGGCCCCAAGTTTAGCTATCACCGTTTTTTACAATGCTTTGTGTTATGTTCTCTACAGGGCAACCCAGGACCAACTGACGATCAAGAACGGGCCATTTGCACTGATACTATGCGTACATGGTGGCCATAAGACTGAAATATTTAGGGACAGCCCCACAGATTACTTCTTTACTAGAAATTAAAATGTCCTAAAAAAGTTATTTGGGGGAAATACAATAAAAAATTAATAAAATAGAAGATAAATGCCCCTTAAACATTTTCTTCCAGAAATATATAATTTAATTATCCATTTTTTTCTATGAAAAATACTGTTATTGTATCAAATTGAAGAAAAATAATAGAATTTTTACTATATTACTATAATAACATTTTGCTGTGTAATGTTATCTTATGTCCACTCTTTACATAATAGGCAATGTATTGCACAAGTCTATTAAACGCATATCTTGTGAAGTACAATAAATCATCACGGCTAAGTAAACTGTGGAGTGCATTTTTTGCTTTTAAATAAAATAAATAAATAACTATGCTAAAATCATTTTTCTACTTGTCTATTCTAACGCAACCCTTTGCTATTTCCAATCATTTTGATGTTTGCTCAGTGTGGCAATATTTAAGTAAGCAGCATTTCTAACACACAAAAATGAATTTTGAAATTAAATAAAAAATAATAATAAAATAAAAACTATACCTTTTTGTTCTGCTTGGTGAAGAAGCAGTAGGATGAATAAACACGTTGCCTGGATAACATTTGCCATTTTGAATCATTGGGGAAGTGGAAATCACATCTGTACAAAAGGTAGCAAGAAAGAAGAAATAAAAAATAAACGTCAAAGTTCAAGGTTCAAGGTTTAACTGCATGTAAACATTATAGGGGCAATGTCTTGTTTTGCGCAATGAACGGGACCTTGTTTAAACAGAGGTAGGTGACCTCAAACACTTTACCCACTATAGATGGCAATTACTATCCTTTCTAGCCAGTTGTTGCAGGCTGAGAGTGATTAGAACAAGAGTATATATTGAGAAGAAGCTGTGTTCTTATCTCTGTATTTTAATTAAATTCACATACAAGAAAACTCCAGGCACCATAACAACTTCATCTCAAGATTGCCATCTAATCTTAAGGGTTTAAAGTGTCTACAAACAGCACTCTCTACTCTGCCCAGCTCCTTGGTCAAAGGCGTCAATCAGGAGGGCTCAGACTGACCTCAGCTGACACTCTAAGCTTATCACTAGTTCCCCTGTCATAGAACTGTATGAAAAAGAAAGTACTAGTTGCCCCTAGTCCCAGGTATCACATTCATGCCTTGGGGGATGGTATCTTTTTTTCTATAAATATGGCCAACAATTAATTAAGTACTAGAACATACACTCACCTTTGCAATGTACATGAAACACAAAAATATGAAATGTATATTGTATAAATGTACATCGATATACCAACATGAGCCACTGGAGGTGCTCTGTACCTTCGCCTGCCTGCAGGAGTGAAGAGGAAACCTTGTCACGATCTTACCTTACCTTAAAAAAATAAAGTACCATGGCCAGTAAATATTTTGTAGTGGTTATAGTGCAGAGCACTTTTGGGTTTGACACAAACCTTGGAATTTTCAAAATTGCAATTTATTATTACTAACTATCTATCTATCTATCTATCTATCTATCTATCTATCTATCTATCAAAGACAGATCCCCAGATGTTTTAAAACTACAGCTTCTAAATCAAGCAGCCCTGGAAAAAAATCTGTCAGCCCCATAAGTCATTGTGTCATGTATTGTGTGTAATATATATATATATATATATATATATATATATATATATATATTTGTGCTCGGAATTTATCTAATACGTAATGGAATGTAGAAGGAGAAGCAAAGTTGGTTGAGGTGTGCTGAAACCAACGGACGAGTAGGCCTGTAAAAGAGGGTGTGGCAAACCTAGCCACTCGGACTATAACTGGACACTATGCCTTTAAGGGTTGCCTATAGGTCTGGAGAGAGAGACGTTGTAACTGTATGTGCCTGCTTCATGTATTCCCTGCATTGCCTGTACCTATCTGTTCCGCCGAATGCAAATGGCGGTTTGTATGGGGATTCCCGTTCGTTTCGCGAACGGCACTTTGGAGGGCCGTTCGTGAAACGAATGCGATACCCCCTAATAGCCCACACACTTAGAGGCGTGTGGCGCTAGTTAACCGATTGCAACATTGTTGCAATCGGTTATTAGAGGCTCTCCTGGGTGGCCGTCGTTCGACTACCGACCATGCGGCGGTCGGCCATCTTGGATCCCTGGTTCTTCAGCGGGTCCGTGTCGTCGAACGCATAGCATTACCAACAGTTATTCGACGGCACGAACACCGCTGAGCCTCCAGGACGTTCGGGAGTTTCAGGACCAGGTTCACTAAAAGCAATCGGTTCTTTTCGTGGGTTTGGAAAGAAATGTGTTTTCTGTGCGGCGTTCGGTTATTTTAGCTGGGATCTGAGCGGCAATCTCACGAATGATGCGCCCAGACCCCAGCTATCTACCGAACGTCCATTCGTGTAAATCCACCGTATATTATACCAGTTGTAGATTTTTGTGTGAATTGCCGGTTCTGCTGCACGAGGGGATAATCCCCTTAACGGTGCATTCTGGGAGGATGATCCCTCTCGTGCAGCGGTGCCTGATGGGAGAAATGTGTGGTACTGTAAGTCCCCCATGTAGTCCCCTCCTGTACAACCCCTGTAATGTCAGTTTGGAAACCCCTTGCATGGGGAATTGCATAAATACTGTGACCTGTGATTAAAACCTCAGTTGCCTCCCAGCCTATGTGTCGTCTAGTTCTTGGGAAGGAAGGGTTACTGCAGTGCTGTTTGGATTATTATATGCTGATTCCCTGGATTATCCTTTGTTGTTCCTGTTACCCAGCGGAGATATCGTGGATCATACTGCCTCTCCGCTACAGAGGGCCCACAAGGTGAATTGTTAATAAATATGGGTGTAGGTGGGTGGGGACAAATAGCTTGCATGACAAAGGTAAGTAGGGGGGTAGGGTTTATATAGGATCATAACTCCTCCCACAAATTCAGGCCAAATGGCCTTCCAACTTGTGCTCGTAATTTATCTAATACGTAATGGAATGTAGAAGGAGAAGCAAAGTTGGTTAAGATGTGCCGAAACCAACGTACGAGTAGGCCTGTAAAAAAGGGCAAAAGAGGATTCAAAGAAAAACACACTTTATTGCAAGTTTATACAGCTTGTGTACTGAAAGCTTGTCAGGAGTTTTACTCTGATTGAGGTATATATGTAACTGAGTTGAGGATTACCTGTGGCCCCATCATTTAGTGATGTAGACTGGGGTGTAAGAGCTTGAAGCTGCTGTTTCAGCACTTTTGCGAAAAAGAGAGACCAGCGAAGGAAGCCATGATGTAGCTTACCCTAATGGAAGGTTTAGACGTGAAGTAATGAATTAGTACTGATAGTGTGTGGCTGACCTTGGATACGTAAAAAACGGAGTGACAGCATAGGAGGTATAAATAAGATGCTTGATTTGTAGGTTTAGAGGAAGAGGCAAAAATTACAATAGTTTTACTATATATATATTACACACTCTGAAAGGACCAATATTAGAAAAATAAATATACCAATAATATGTAAGGCTATGTCTTGCCACCCTAGATGATATATATATATATATATATATATATATTGTGTGTGCTTATATATTACTCAATCATCAGGCTCACAGACAGACAATCTCATTGACATATATACGCTCATTGACATAAAAATTCCAGGTCACTGATGCACACAAATAGGCTCACTGACAGACAATTTCACTGACACACACAGACAAGCTTATTGGTATACAAACAAATTTAGTACAGACAAACTCTGACATTCACAAACTTACTGCAGACAAGCTCACTGTCACACACACATGCTCACTGACACACACATGCTTAAACAGGCAAGCACACTGACACACTCATGCTCATACCTAGCATAGTCACAGGGGTCACAGCTCCGTCCATGGGGACGGGCCAAAGGTGCGATCCCTGCAACCGTGTGCCAGTCAGGGAGTACAGCCACTTCAATGCTCCCTTTTCAGCCCCAACAGCCCCTATCCTACCCAGCAAACACTCTCACACACACAATGTATCCCTACACACACACACACACACATACACACTGCATCCCTACACACATACTGAATCCCTACACACACACACAATGCTTCCCTACACACACAATATGCATTCCTACACACACACACACAATGCATCCCTTACACACACAGAAACAGACGCTACTTACTTTACAGTAGTGGGAATAGAATGACATCCATGGCAGGGCTGGGTCAGAGGAAATGACACAAATGGAGGGGCTGGGATGGAGGCAATAACACACTTGGAGGGGCTGGTGGGATGAGATGCATGGTGGGGCTGGGGGGGATGAGAAGCATGGGGAGGCTGGGAGGGTATGAGACGCATGGAACGGCTGGGAGGGGGACCCAGGGCAATCTTCGCACCGGGGCCTAGTGATTTCTAGTTACACCTCTGCACACACACAAATTCACTCACTAGCAGGCACACACACACACAATCACTGTCATGGCTGAAGTTTACCTGGCACTGGTAGGTGAAGTTGCCATTTTGTGACCTCTTCCTCCCAGACAGGTCAGCAACGTGCGTGCGGGGGCAGAGCTTGTGTGCTGGAGACAGAGCTTCTGTTTGCTGGGCTTGCGTGCAGGGGCGGGGCATGCGGTCGAAATTTAGGTAAATTTTGAATAGAGACTGACAGGTCTTACTCTGGCCACCAGCAGCCTATTCGATGGCCTATTCGGTATGATGTTCTATCAGAAATCAATATTTATCAGATTTCTATACCTACGTCACTTCTGGTTCACCTACATCACCGGAAGTGACGCGGCACATCCATCAGATATAGCAATCTGATATACAAATCTGACGTGTGTACTGCGCACGTGGAAACAAACTAAAACACTCTATTACACCATTCATTAGGATACAACTGATTTAGGTATGTCAATGTAAAAATGTCAATACTTCAATGTATGTAAATAATAAATGGCAGCTGTGCACCACGGCATGTATATCTCCCTCCACAGGTTTAGACACCGTTGTCCACTAGGAGACATTAAATAGATCAGCTCAGTGGAAACAAGGCATATCTGTCCTTTAAAAACAATACATACGATGTGTGCTTGGTTGCACTTAAAGAGGAAGAGTTAAATTACTATAGAACAAACATACAGCAAAAATGTGAAACGCACACTAAAAGCAGAACCTAGCACAAACTGATTTTTTTTGGCAGCAGCTGAGGTTAACAAAACATGTTCTGAGTGTCAGATGTGCTTAGTTTCAACATAAAACTATTTGCAAACAGTTTGCAGATATCAGATTCTCAAAGGTCAAAAAATAGGATCTGCAGGTCTAGGACACAAACATGGAAATGCTTGCTCAGTTTTAAATGTTAAATTAGTTCAGTCATGTAATTGGAAGTTAGTTATGTTTTTTTTCTTCTATAGTCTCCAATCCTCGAGCACTGCACTTGATCACAAAGAAATATTAGGTACCTTTCCCAAACTAATAGCTGCCACCCCACAACACCCCTTACCTCCTTTTCACCATACTGCATCAACCCCCATTCTGTGAACTGTGTGTGTGTGTAAGAATGTAGGGCTGTATTTTTTGTAGAGGATTAGCATGTGTGAATTAAGTTTGTGTAATGTGTACAAATTTAGGTGTGTTTTGTGAGGAATTCCAGTGCAGAAGTGCATTTGTTTCGTAGTGCTAGTGGTGAATGCAGGAGCAAAAATACATTTGTGGGGAGTACCAGTGTGTGAAAGCAGTGATGTATTTGAGGGAAGTGCTAGTGTGTGAATGGCATGGGTGTTTTTGAGGAATGTCAGTATGTGAATGCAGGAGCTTATTTGTGGAGTGTCATTGTGTGATAGCAAAACTCTATTTGTGTGGAGTACCAGTGTGTAAATGCAGAGGTGGACTTGTGTTGCGCGCAAGTTTATGAATGCAGTGGGTATAGTTGTACTGAGTGCCAGTGTATCAAAGCAGAGGTGTATTTGTGTGGCGCACTGGTTTATGAAGTATATGAGGTATATTTTTGCAGAATGCCCACGTGTGGTATTTGTATGGATTGCGAGTGTGTAAATGAAGTATTTGTGTGGAGGGTTAGAGTGCATGAATACAGTTACTGTAGTATATATATACAGGGTTGTACATGCACAGTGTGTGTTTTTCATCCACTTCCTTTACTTGTGTCTCTCTGCCTCCTTAACTTCCTCCTATAAAAATCTGAGGGACAGCAGAACAAAATGATAAATTAATTGTGTGTTTGTATCTGTGTGTGTATATTAATGTGGTTTTATGGATACATGGGTTTATGGATGTGCATTAGTTTTTCCTTTCACCATATGCAGATTATTTTGTGATAAACATTACATTTAATGCTGTCTCTAATTGAGTACCTTCTTTGCATGTTGTACAAGTTAATATTGTTATTTTAATGTAATTTGTTGTGAACTGTGTTCATTGTAGTATATTTCTATTTTTGTTTCGTTTAGCTAATTTGACAGTCTGCACAGGCATATATTGGAACTTTTGGACTGAAGAGGTCTGTAGCCAATATGATGATTTGCTTTTCAGTTATTCATTGCTACTTATCTCCACATGGCCCTGTCACTGGATGGTGGCAGGAAGTTGTGTCAAATGCCCCAACTAGGAGGCCCTATCACTAAGCCCTGATGAGTGGCCCTAATTTGACCCCCCAGACTGGTCAGTACACTCCAGAGGTCCTGTCTTTATGAAATGCAGAAAAGCCCTGTATATTGATCATGGGCAGGAGGATTTCACCTAGGATTCCCAGATATATCGCAATATAATAGATATTATGCACTGTATAACATTAATAGTAACATAATGGATTTAACTTCACACAGAGCTGAAGTTGAACCAGTCAGTTCACAGTACAATTTATACCGGTTGATCTGAAGTCTCTTCTGTTTTACAGCTAATGTTTTTAAATCTAATCTTTGTCTATTATATTAACGTAACAAAGTTCTCTCAACAAGCATAACTAAAAAGATAAGAACAGACAACAAGCTGAAATTAACTTATATCAAAAAAAAAAAGCAAGCACTGTTGCTTGCAGAGGTCTCCCAACTGTCCCGAGTTTGGCGGGGCTATCTCCATGTAGGAGTCCTGTTCTACTGTCCCAGGTTGGTTCCATGTTGTCCCACATTTGGGGATAATAGGGAACTGTCCCCATCCAGCACATCATTAGACATGCTTGTGCTGTACTAAGGGCAACAGGACCATACAGAAAGAGCTTCAACAGTGCTGCATACTCTGCTGTTCGTAGGGCTGGCTGGGAGACAGGGCAATGAGACTCCCAGCCAATAGGGGGTCACTGTGTATTGAGAGAGGCAGGGATAGGAAGTTACAGCATATCCCTCCTTGCCTCTCTCTACTCACTGATCTGCAGGGGAGCAGCTAAACAGCACAGAGCATTAAGACAGCAGCTCCAAGCCTGCAGAGACAGACTTCAGCTCGGGGAAGTGAGGGATGAGGGGAAAGGCAGCAGGGAGACATGGGGACACTGAGACACTAGGGGACACTGAAACACTAGGTGACACTGGGAGACCTGGGGACACTGAGACACTAGTGGACACTGTGAGACATGGGGACGCTGTGAGACATGGGGACATTGGGAGACACATTTGGACACGGAGACACTAGGGACACAGTGTCTCCATGTCTCCCAGTGTCCCCATGTCTCCCAGTGTCCCCTAGTCTCCCAGTGTCTGTGTCTCCATGTCTCTCAGTGTACCCATGGCTCCCAGTGTCCCCATGTCTCCCAGTGTCCCCATGTCTCCCAGTGTTCACATGTCTCCCAGCCAGTGTCCCTAGTGTCTCAGTGTCCCCATGGCTCCCAGTGTTCCCTAGTCTCCCAGTGTCTGTGTCCCCATGTCTCTCAGTGTCCCTAGTGTCTCAATGTCCCCATGGCTCCCAGTGTCCCCATGTCTCCCAGTGTCCCCAAATGTTTGTGTCCCCATGTCTCCCAGTGTTCAGATGTCTCCCAGCCAGTGTCCCTAGTGTCTCAGTGTCCCCATGTCTCCCAGCCAGTGTCCCTAGTGTCTCAGTGTCCCTATGTCTCTCAGTCTCCCTAGTGCCCCCATGTCTCCCAGTGTCCCCAAGTGTCTCAGTTTCCCCATGCCTCCCAGCCAGTGTCCCTAGTGTCTCAGTGTCCCCATGTCTCCCAGTGTCTGTGTTCCCATGTCTCTCAGTGTCCCTAGTGTTTTAGTGTCCCCAAATGTATCAGTGTCCACATGTATCCCAGTGTCTGTGTCCCCATGTCTCTGTGTCCCTAGTGTCTGTGTCCCCATTTCTCCCAGTGTCCCCAAGTGTCTTAGTGTCCTCATGTCTCTCAGTGTCCCCTAGTATCCTAGTGACAAGGGACACACTGAGACATGGGGACACTGAGACACTGGGAGACTAGGGGACTGGGCGACATGGGGACACTGACACTGATACATAGGGACACTGATACCAAGCTGGCCTTCCAATTCTTTGGACAGACATGCCCACTTTTTTGGGCATGTTCGCCCCTTTTCGCAGTTCTGGTCACGTAATTCGCGTCAGTGGCCCACCACCCTGCCCATTTACTTCCTGCTTCACTGGACACTGCTGTTAGGGGGTATGGATTTACTTGAAAGATGAAAGCATAAATTAGAGAGAGAGTATGTGTTTTCTTATAGCTGCATCCTTTGAGTTTCCCTCCAACACCATTTCCATCAGATACACGACGCTTGGAAGGTATGACGGTTTTAGTGTTTTTGGTCGATAAGATTCTGTAATTAGGCCCCATCATAATTGTCAGCACCTGGCCCACTGGGCTCTTAATCTGGCCCTGCATATAGCTAGTGACACAAATTGCCCATCCCTGTCCCAATCTCATAGCTTCCAACGTTGGCAGGTATGCACATGAAATGTAAAACTGCACAAATAAAACTTATTTTGAACTGCATCTAAATAATGGAAATAGAAAGAAAATAGCAAGTGGGACATCTATAAAATTTGCAGTTGTAGCATTTATTAATGGAAACTAACATGAGTGTATATGTTTCACTTCATATTTGTCTTGAAGAATGTTTCAAACAAACAGAGGCTTTATTATAACATAGAACAATGGAGTAGAAAGAAGTGACAAGCCCAGCAGACTGCTAGTAGACTTAGATAATGTGTCACTGTTGGCATCAACATAACTTTAATGCATATGATAGCTTTTGTTTTCATTTTGCATTTTTATGCGTACTCAGTTCTCTTTAGTTTTTGAAGAAAGAACAAAAATAGTTTTGTAGCTTAGTGAACATTATCAAATCTCAGGTTTAGTTGGGAAAATCTTAGTTTTAACAACTAAATCTTTTAGGTAATTAAAAGCATTTTTGCATTAGTCCGACAACTTACAGCAATGGTGAAGAAAAACAAATCAGCATCTTGACAAAAATAAAGCTGTTGATATTTCAGTAAATGTGAACATTTTAGTCATAACACCCAGTTGTAAGGGTACTATCGTCAAAGTAGGATAGGGTTTTTCCTCAAAACTCCTTTAATACATTTATACAGTTTTGATACTTCTACCTATACGTCATAATTCACGTGTTCTGCACAGCCCACCAACCAGCATGTTATACCAGTCACAAAATAGATATCTTTGAATGGGTTGATATCCTGCTCTCCCCATTCACCTTACAAATATATTTTACTACTTACTAAGCATAACATGCACAGAACATGTGATTGTATAATTGTTGGATTCTTTTCAACTCTCCCTCAATGTAAATACACATTCCGCTAATAATTTAGGATCACATGTATCACTAATTCTATCATCCACCAAAACTTTCTAATTTTTAGACAACACTACCAGTTATTTACCATACCTCCTTTTTCTAGTTCACATCTCCAGCATCTATCGGATGCTACCAAATAAAATCTAAATAACTCTGTTTGAACTCTATACCATCCATTTTACCAAAATTCTGGGTAATACATTCATAACTACTACACTAGATCTCCTAAGCCATGAACTATTCAAATCTTGTTTTAAAGGGACACTGTAGTCACCCAGACCACTTCAGCTCAATGAAGTGGTCTGGGTGCCAGGTCCCTCAGGTTTTAACCCTTCAGATGTAAACATAGCAGGGTTAATCCAACCTCTAGTGGCTGTCTTCCTGACAGCCGCAAGAGGCACATCTGCGACGCTGGATGCAAAATTCGCATCCAGCGTGCAGAACGTCCATAAGAAAGCATTGAGAAATGCTTTCCTATGGACTGTTTGAATGCACGCGGCACTTGCCACTCATGCGCATTCCGCTCCACTCGGGAGCTGACGTCGGCTGGGAAGGAGAGGTCACCAGCGCCGAGGGAGCCTGGCGCTGGATACACTATAGTGATCCTTTAACTTATTCAGCAAGGGGATATAATTGAACTTTCAAAACCTTTCTATTTCTGGAATTATAAATGTACCCAAATATTACAACTTAGTACTTGTCTTTTTTTGTGAAAATGTTTGTGGCATTTTTCTCACATTTGTTCTTTCAGAAATTTTGACCTGCCTATGCCCAGAAATTCACATTTTGTTATATTTACTTTAAAATTTGATTACTATATTTTTCTATTTCTTTTGTTTAAGTATATTAAAGACTTTTGCACACACGCACAATCTCCCATACACACTCAGGGACCTTTAGACACTAGATACCCTACACACACTACATTCCTGACACACAAACTCTGGATCCCCTATGCACACACTACATTCCTTGTAAGCAAACACATACTACATTATCTAAATACACACTCTCTACAACCCCTACACACACAACAGCCCGTATGCACACACTCGCTACATCCCCTATACACACACACACACTCTCTACAGCCCTTAGCCACACATATTACACCACAAACACAAATGAAATCAACCTAAAAACCACAATACCATACCACAACCAGCTCACGCTACACACATGCAATCCCAGAAGCAGTCTCCAGACACATGCACCATACACTTTCCTGGCCCTTTTGTCCTCTGGTATCCCACTTATGGAGACACCAGAGACAAGTTAAAAGCAAACACAGTGCAAGCATGTTATTAAATTTGCATGCGCTGCGCAGAACAAATACAGGGCCTTTTTCTCATGCTAGAGCTCTTCAGCAGAGCTCTGCACATTGAGCCAACATGCTCACTTTGAGAGGGGGCGTGCTTGTCATTAGTGATGACAAAACACATCCTCTCTGGCCCCTCCCCCTTCTCAGGGGGGCAGCTGTGATTGAAAAATGCCTGGGCTGAATTTTTTCCCAGTCCAGCCCTGCCAGACACCAATATATTTGGGCAGAGTAGGCACCTGTCTACTCTGCCAAATGAGTGCAGGCGACTGTATGGTACTTTCTTTGACCACAGTAGGTGTTTAAGTCAGCTCCATTTCCTGTGTCAGAGAAAGTACTCACCTTTCTCCCTGACACAGGAAATGGAGTGAACTTAAGCTCCTCCTTTGGTCAAAGAAGGTCAAGCCTAGGAAAAATATATAAGTAGTCACTACTTTGTCTTATGTTTTAAAGAAAACTAGATCAGAAATAAAGAAAAGATAAACAGATTCTGAGAGAGGAAGAAAAGAGGGAACAACGGTAGAAAGGTAAGATCAGGGTCACATCCTAGTGGTCGATCAATAGAAGTTAATACTAAACTTTGTTCTGTTATAGAAAAAGACTGATTCTTTCACTCCGGAATTAATAAATCTTTGGTTTACTCGGTCAAGGTTAAAATTTATTGAATAGGGGCGTGGCCTGGACGAGCATGGTGCAGGACGCACGCTGAAAGAGCTCCGCACCCCTGGCCTGCCTAATTAGCAATAACTTGCGATAAAAACAGGAGAAAATGGTCCGAAACAAGAAGCAGTTAGCTGCAGAGACAGCGGGAGCAGACTCACCTAGAAGGCATACGGGACCGATGGATGACTTTGTCGCAACAACGCCCGACACGCGAAGGCAGCACTGTGAGCACAAAATGGCGCCCGCCTCCCCGAGATCGGAGAGCGCGGGAGAATCCCACACAGAAGATGCCCAGGTTACTGAGCTGACCCAGATCAGGGCAGAACTGGCACACATATCAGCAAGGATGCTTACCAAGGTGGACACAGGCTCCCTGGTCCAGGAAATCCGCGCTGCTTTGCGTGTGGAGCTTGCTGATATGCGCTCAGACCTGACAGCGCTTGAACAACGGATGGATGAAATGGAGACAACAGCCCAGGGTTGCGAGGAGCACCACAGGGCTACGGAGGTGGCGGTTACCAGACAGGGTAACATGCTCCTCACGCTGCGCAGGCAAGTGGAGGACTTGGAGAATAGGAGCAGGCGAAATAATATCCGGGTCCGGGGCCTACCAGAATCAGACGCGGACCAGCTCCAGACCACGCTAATCGCCTTATTTCAACAGCTACTGGGGGACCAAGCCCCTGAAACACTTCACATAGAAAGGGCACACAGAGCACTGGGCCCAATGAGACAGGACGGCAGCCCCAAAGACGTGATATGCTGCATCACCTCTCATGGCGCGAAAGATCAAATAATGGCCACCGCGAGGGAGCAGACCTCAATAAGATTCCGCGAGGCTGAAGTATCACTGTATCAGGACTTGTCCAGCCTCACACTAGATGCCAGGAGGGCCCTGAGACCGGTGACTGGTACCCTCCGAGACAAACGTATACCATACCGATGGGGCTTCCCATTCAGCCTCCAAGTGAAACATGGTAACTCATGGCTTATGGCCCGTTGGCCAGAAGATATTCCACGAATGCTGCGGACGCTGGGCCTGCCCTCCATCAGAATCAGGAACTGGATCTTGGACGAAGCCGTAACAACGCGACGAGATCCCCTAGCTCCGTTACGCCCAATGGCGCCTGCACAAGGCAACAACGCCCTGCCACGTCGGCAAGGGGGCCCGGAGGGCCCAGAGGAGTAATCTCCGAAGAGCGGTCGATCAGAGGGGGATATGGTGAGTCCTGATCACACATGGGGACATGCACACCATAGAGCAAGGGGGACTACAAGGCAGCATGGGGGGTCCGGACACTTGGGGAAGGGGGATGACGGGAGATTAAATGCCACAGTCAGCATCCCGAATTCTCTGGGAACTATTGGGACACATAGCACCTAGAGACGGGTGGGCTGTTACCACGAACCGCCATCACTAGTCGCAGTGGACAGACGATGAGTAGCCAAAGCACACAGCCCCGCGATGTTGGATTTGGGAGGGGGGACGCTGGGACATGTTGCCTGAAGGGGGGGGCGCATAGGCTGAACCAGTGCGGCATGGAAACACTGCGGCAGCTCAGGTTGATAATGGGCTTAAGCCCGCTGGGAGCCTCTAATGACTGGGAGACGGGTGTGTTGCCAGACCACCCACAGGAACTAGAGACGGCACCGTTCAGAAGTGGGGGACTGCCTCAGGGTAGCATTCAGAGGCATATGTCCCTGCCGGGACCAAGCACAAAGTCGGACATTTCCTATGATGTTGTGGGGTGAATGAGGGGGGGGGAGGGGACTATATTTTGGATCTGGGGGCCCTGCTGTGAGACATCTGTCAGCATAGCCAGCTGTCCTGACCTGAGAGACCCCCACACGGGATAGGTGACTGTTACCTGGGAGAACGACGAACCAGGATAGGGACCTGACAGCCCAAAATGGATACGGACACATAGGTGAGACACTGGGAGGTAGGGCTGTAAGGGACGGGGATGCATAGTCACTAGACGCCCGAACGCGGTATCTATCGCCAGTCACCCTCGAACTTCCATTGCCACGCACTACGGAAGGCATATGCCCACTCCCCACACCGACTGTGACAAACAGGGAGGTGGTAGCTAGCGGGACGCAAAAAAAAAAAATCAATCAAATCCGACCCTCCCCGACGGCACACACGAGACTGGAAGAACCCCTGACCTGCCTGCCCTCCCCTTGCAGACTTGCTCCCCCGAGACCTGAAGACTCCCCATGGGGGACGAGGCCCTATCCCACGACGACCGCTAACACTCACATGCCGCTACCACGCGTAGCTGCATCTTTCCTCCCGGAACCTTATGCCTCCCGTAAAGCCAAGGCATCCTCGGCCAGGGGGACGGGTGGTAGTAGGTACATATTTCTAGTTCTTATTATAACCCTTCCGTAAGGGAAAGTATTTGTTTATGGTTTGACTGCGCTCTTTTCATACACTGACGATAGTCTGCATTTGTGCTCTAATGGACCAGATTCCCCCTAGACAGGCGCCGCTCAAAGGCTGGCGGAGGGGGCGTGGGACGCTCTCCTAGGGCGCCGCACGCGACACCCCCGCCACAGGTGCTGAGTCATACAGGGCCTGACACATTACCCCCTCCCTAACCTTGTTCCTGACCCCTACCCCCTTCCAACAGGGCCGGGAGCCATGGGGTCAGGTTTTACACCCGCGCCTCTACATGTCTGGTCGAGTAATGCCCGGGGTCTGAATGTACCCGAGCGGAGATCTCATCTGCTGCGAGCCCCATGGGCCGAAAGGGTGTCAGTTGCCTTTTTGCAGGAAACTCATTTTAAAGGAACGGAAAGCCCTACACTACGAGACACTCGATACCCAGTTGGGTTTTTCGTGAACCATCAGACGGCCAAGAAAGCAGGAGTAGCAATTCTGTTTGCAAACACGATACCATTTGACTGTGCAGATACTCTGGCCGATAATATGGGACGCTACCTATTTGTAAAAGGCACTATAGCTGGCTGCTTGTACACCTTCACAAGCATCTATGCCCCAAACACCCGACAGGGCATGTTCGTCCGACAGACGCTAAGAAAGCTCGAGAGATTCAGGGAGGGATTCCTGGTGGTGGCAGGGGACCTGAATGTGGCCCTGGAACCGAGGTGCGACACCTCCAGAGGCACTAGCTCCCTCACACACCAAGGCCTACAAGCCAGGGATTTCACCTATTATTCCACGGTGCATAAATCCTACAGCAGGCTGGACTACATACTGGTGTCCCTGGAGTTTCTGCCTATGTTAATCTCGGCGGAGATACAGCCTATGAGCTGGTCCGACCACTCTCCAGTGTCGGCAAAACTCAAATCCCCCCTGTTTCGGCCAAAGGACCGCCAGTGGTGAATGAATGAATCGATCCTCAATAACGCACCAGTAGTCGCGGAACTTCGAACGGCACTAACAACATTCTTTGAGGAAAATGAATCCCCAGAAACCCCAGCCCTGAAGGGATGGGAAACACACAAATGTGTTATTCGGGGACACCTCATTAAATTATGCACCCACAGGCAAAAACAGCAGCGCCAGCACGTGGCCGAGCTAACCTCGCAAATCGCGGCCTTGGAAGCCTCCCACAAGACCTCTCAGACCGACGCAGACTACAAATCCCTCCTAGATGCTAGACGGGCATTGAGGGACATTCTCCAACGCAAACTACAGTACACGATCCGCAAATCCCAGCGTTTCTTTTATGAATACTCGAGCAAATGTGGCCATCTACTTGCCCGGACCTTACAGAAGAGGCGTAGGATGTGCCAGATTACAAAAATTAAAAATAGAGACCAGACGACCACTCAAATTCCAGACGAAATCTTGAGCGCCTTTCAAGGGTTAATAGCGACTTATATAACCTACCTGCAGATGACGCCCCAGATGCCCGCCGCCTCAGAGACACACATATAGTGGAGTACCTACAACGGCATGTTGAGAGGACCCTCAATCAGGAAGAGGCAGACGCACTGGAAGCCCCTATTACAATAGAGGAGCTCCAAGCGGCGTTGAAAAGCTCAAAGACGAATAAGGCACCGGGCCTGGACGGCCTACCAGTGCGGTACTTTAAGGAACTGGGGGACGTACTCCTGCCTAAGCTCCTGACCGGACTCAATTCACTTCTGGAAGGAGGCGCGCTCCCCAGAGATGCCCTGTCGGCGATGATTACGGTAATCCCGAAGGAAGGCAAGGACCCGGCCAACTGCTCCAGTTACCAACCAATCTCACTGCTGAACGCAGACCTGAAGCTCTTCACGAAAGTTATAGCGACGCGCATAGGCTGGGTCCTGCCAGACTTGATACACCCCGACCAGGTCGGGTTTGTTCCAAGAGGCACGGGACAACACCATACGCGCCCTGAATGTCATTCACGCCTCAAAACAGTCGGCACAGAAGGTCCTTCTCCTCTCAACTGACGCGGAGAAGGCCTTTGACCAGGTAGACTGGCGCTACATGCTCGCGACACTCCAGGCAATGGGCTTCGGCCCCCACCTCTTGGCGTGGATCTCCTCCCTATACACAATACCATCAGCTAGGATCAGGATGAACGGTGCATTATCGGACTTGGTGCACATACGCAATGGAACGAGGCAGGGATGCCCGCTGTCCCCCCTTCTGTTTGCCCTCTCCCTGGAGCTCTTACTGGGGGCGGTCAGACGGGATGGGGGCGTGAGGGGATTTGCTATGCACGGACAAGAACATAAGGTGGCGGCATATGCCGACGATATGCTGTTTTTTATTAGCGAACCGATGGTCTCCCTGCTGAACCTGCTGGAGGCCTTTGCGGAATACGGACAAATATCAAATTTGAAACTGAACACGGACAAGTCAGAGGAACTCCCCATTTCAACGGGAGATACGATGACTACCCACCTTAAAACCCAATATGCCTTTACATGGTGCCAGGAAAAATTACAATATCTAGGCATCTGGTTATCTACGGACCTATCCCAGCTATACACCCACAACTTCGCACCTATGCAACATAAGCTAGGCTCGGATTTAGCTAGATGGGCTGGACTCTGTGTCTCGTGGTTCGGGAGAATGAATGCAATAAAATTGAATCTCTTGCCCCGGCTACTGTATTTGTTCCAGACCATACCGATCGCTATACCAGGGACCTTCTTCAGAACTATGGACACGGCCATCACCAAGTTCATCTGGCTTTCCAAGGTACCTAGACTGAAAAAATCGCAACTACGCCTACCAAAGGCGCAGGGAGGAGTGGGACTCCCATCGCTCCTGGACTACTATAGAGCAGTGCACATTCACAGAATTGTGGACTGGCATGCCTCCGACACACGGAAACAATGGATACATATAGAATCGAGCCAGATGGAAGGTTCGCTGCCGGCGGCGATATGGCTGGGGGGCCCATTAACCAAAGTGAGAACCCGCAGGCACCCGCTTATCGGAGCGACAATAAAAGTTTGGTACTCTATCAGGTCGAGACTGGCATTGACAACTACCCCGGGACCGCTGACGCCGATCACGTACAATCCAGACCTCGCTGGCGGTCTTTCACCAAGAGACATAGAGGCTTTTGGTGACACAGACTGGACGTACATGCAACAGTGGTGCACGAATGACTCTCTGAAACAACTGCCCGATCTGCTACCCGACAGGATACCGACGGGGCTGGACAGATTCAGATATTTCCAAATCAAATCCTACTACCAGGCGCTCCCGGGGAAAAGCTTACTACACAGACCCCTGACAGAGTTCGAGAAAATATGCAGGAGACGACAACACATGTGCAGAGGCATCTCGAACCTCTACGTGATGCTAATAACCTCCACGCAACATGAGCCTTTGAAACACATAACACGCTGGGAGGAAGCCACAGGGGTAACGTTGATGGCTCCTCAATGGACGAACATTCATATCTTGACCCACCAAAGCTCAATAAGCTCCAAACAACAAGAACTCAATTATAAGTTACTGACCAACTGGTACAGGACGCCTGAGAGGCTACAACAGATGATACCAGACGCCTCGGCGACCTGCTGGCGCTCTGCGAAAATGATATATCTCCATATATGGTGGTCTTGCCGAAAGATAACCCCATACTGGCGACAAATCCAAACTCAGATCAAACACATCACGGACACAGACATCCCCCTGCAGCCACTCCAGATGCTTCTTCACCACACACCGCTACCCATCTCAAAATATAAAAAAACACTAACCAAACATCTATTGAACGCGGCCAAAATGCTAATTCCAACACGTTGGCACACCACACAGGTATCCACCCTGCAACACTGGATGGACAAGGTCGAGGAAATACATGGGATGGAACAGTTAACCGCCACACTACATGGCACCACAGAAAGATACATGCACATCTGGACGCCGTGGCTAATGTATATATCGGACAGACAGAACTAGATACCTGCACCTGCGACTGACGCAAACCCGAAACCGAGAACACTCCAGATGACCGAACCATGAGGGACACTCTTCGGACCCTGAGGGCGTGCTCGGCTGGGTGGTAGGGAGAAACGCGGGGGGTTCGCGGCTCCTGTGGCGGCTGTGCCTTCCCTACCCTTCTCCCCTCCCCTCCTGCCACACCCTCGCCACCCATCCCTCCTACCCCTTCTCTGCCCTTCCCCACATCTCCTGAACCCACTGACCCCCATACGTTACACACACACACTCAGGATAGACTGAGCCGAGGCCCTCGCCTCCTGCATACCATCATGCTATAGTCCAGAGATGGGCCGCACTCGGGCTCTCCGGACAAGCCCCGACCCATGGACAACCACCGTGGATCGGTATGATCAAACAGTAGTTTGCAAACGGTAATATGAGGATAACCACAGAGGGAAAGGATGGCCATAGGCGCTCACTGGGAGGCATAATGGGCCCTAGACCTCACGAGAGGCGGACTGACTGTGGACCTCCAACAACCGAATACGTAACTAAGCTAGACGCAACTCACCCCCGGATAGAGACCCTAAACCCTACAGCTATTAATTCTGGACTGACTAACCCTCACACCCCCCCCCCAAAAAAACAAAAGAGACATGACCGCGCTTCACGTAGGGTCACCCACCGCCCAAAAGCCCACGGTCTGGTATCACTGGCAGTGGGGGGGAGGGTTGACGGGAAACTCAAGCAAAGCAAACACAGCTACACTGTTTCAGAAGTGAATTATGGGCCCTGCAAACCTCGTTCACCAATGTCGCTGCTGTAGAGAGGGTGATGTATAAATGGGGCCGCAACACAGGCTCATACCGACCACCCACTTGACATACCAGGCGGAAACCGGTTTTATTACATACCCCACCAGGGATAATGATTACACGAGCGGTAACGATATCCTACCACGGAGTCCCCTGCTCGGCTAGCTCCACATTTCCCCCAACCTGTTGACCATAGCTTTCTATATGTACAATGCATGCAAACTCAGCATATGTTAAGACGCTATTATACAATGTATGTTCTTGCAACTTGTCCTCTTTTGCGTTAGAAAATAAAGATTGACACATGATCTGAACAACCAGTACAGAGAGGATAGATGATCGATTGTGTGACATAGTGACCCGCCAATCCCGTATTTCGCGGTCCTTTGACGATTCTGCTAATAGATACACCTAGGCGATCATGTGATTATGACTGACAGGGGTTTAAGGGTCCTATTCCACTAAATGCACTGATGAAAAAGTAGTGAGATGGGCCATACTACACAAATGTACCATTTTCTTGTTGTGGCTCTTGTGTGGTGTTTGAGCGTATCCTGGACCATGTCAATAATGCATGTGAATAACAGCTCTCGTATTCTTCTTTCTGTATCTTATTTGTTTTTGAAAACTCAAAATAAAGATTGTCAAAAAAAAATTTTTATTGAATAAACCTTTCAGACATGTAACATAACTATACATATGGCAAATTATATCAGTGCAATGAAAAATGAGCACATTGCCCAAACAGAAGCAACCGGCTACTGAAATTACATTGCGATATTGTGGAAATTTTGGCCACGACATAAAAAAAAGTATTGATAAGAATAACTTTCTCAAGTTAGGCTTGGTTTATTTTCATTATTTCTGTAACCCATTTATTTAGGTTGGATACCTTTGTGTAAACTATAGGTTTGCCCTGTTTTGGGCAGCCTTCCGACCAGCTAACTATTCCAGTCACAAAATATGTATCTTTGAAAGGGGTGACATGAGGCCCTCCACTATCTCCGTTACAAATATAATTAACTTTTTTCTCATAACCAGCACAGAACATATTCCTTGAGATTGCAAATCTGCTGATATTTTTACAATGTTGTCTATCAATGTAAGGGACGTTCAGCATCTGAAGGTTTGTGACTTGGATTCCACCTTTTTGGTAACGTCCAAATCCGCTTGTCATAGCCTGTGGTTCATTACTCAAAACATATTTTGCAAAGTCCGGGTCGGGAATGCATGCAGGAATAATGTTATCCGTGAACGTAATGTTGTCCTTTAGCTTTATAATTGCAATATCAAAATCATAGCTTGATCTAGAAAACTGATGGTGGGAAAAAAATGTGTCCACTCTGTGTATAGATTCATTGACTTCATTCACCTTTAATGTTAGTTTTCCTGTGAAAATGCAAAAAGGATATATATACAGTTAATAAAGAGAAGAAAACATGGTCATATACCTTGACAGACCACCAGTCATGTAACAAAGTGTAAATGTGTATTGCCAGATATCACCTCTCTAATGCACCACCATTTCTATAAAAACATATGTATTATGACTTAAATATGGTGATGTTTTTCTGATTTATATCCTATTTAAAAATTCATTTCTATAAAATGGACTTTAGAAAATGGCCCACAAATCTTATTTTCATATCTCATACCTGTTGAAATTCAGAAAAAAAAATCTGAGGTTTTACTGCTCTGGAGTGGTGTCCATTTTGTATTGCATTGTCCACTCTATACTTCTGCAAAATGGAAAATCCTAACTATTTTCAAGGTAGGCCTGATATTTTCTGAATAGTTAGGTCCACTTTAGTGGATAGGGTTGCGCACCCTCATTTTCTGTAGAAATTATAACTTGTAAGGTATGGTAACTGAATTTTTCTGGTACTGTATTTTGTTATTTATTATTGTTACATTTCACATTTATGTAGCAATAACATTTTCCACAGCCCTTTACAATTATAAAATGGGGACATTTGACAGAGGCAAGAGATGAAGAAGGCAGCAAGCTTACAATCTATGAATACAAATGCATATAAATCATCTGTGAATGATTACAGGAAATTATTGTAAGTAATTTATGGTCAGACTGTCACCATGCAGTGCTAGATCCCTAGTCTCAGTGCACATCAGGATATATATCTGTGTGCCTTACATTTGTTTGAGTTTTGTATCTGGACAGCATCTGCTATATGATGCCACTGCCATTTTAATTTAGATCTCTGAGAGACTTACTGCTGCTCTGAATTTAGGTTTCTACTGCTGCACAGTGGCAGCTATGCTATGCATCCTGTCCCATTGCTGCATTTAGAACAACACTTAGGGGTAGATTTTAGCTGTTTGCTAAAATCTATATTCCTTCATATATACATTTATACAAAAAATTGGAGTATGTGATTGGATGGGTTTATTATCAAATAGGCAAACGGAATGCACACATCCACAAGTATATGATCTCAGAGGTGCTCACAAACACCAGAGTAGCAATGGTCCGGGCACACAGTAATCATGATTAAGCAGACTTTAATTGGATTAAAGTATGAGACAATGCTTCAGCTCAATTGAACCTTTATCAAGTTGGGTGGTTGGATGATAAATGGGTGAGGGTGTTTGTGCATATGTGTGTAGGCTGAGAAAGTTTTTGTGTGTGTGTAGGCTGCTGTTTGTTTGGATGCAGTTTGTGGGGGTGGCTCCTTGGGGTGTTGCATGTGTGAGGGTAGACTACTTGTGTCGCATTTTTCAGGGGATGCCGTTTGTTGTTTGTTGGGTTGTGTGTGGGGTTGCGTATGTGGGGAATAGGTGGTGAGAGATACTGAGAGATTGTCATTGTAATCCTTGACAATGCTTGAGGGAGCAATATTTGTGGTTTGCCCTCCCCCATGTTTCATGAATTTCAGTTACCATCGAGGTATGTGTGACCTGGTTCAACCCCCTTCTTTGAAAACCTGTCACAACTGGGGCCTGGAGATGTTTGCATCTGCACTTTCTGCTGTTTGTGAGCTTGTGTGGGCATGTGGGCTTGTGGCCTTGCCTCCCCAGCAGGTGGCATGAGACTAGGCTGACCGATGTGGGATTACCTTGATCTGCCATGGCCTGTGGCCTTATACGAAATATGGACATAATAACGTTAACTCTAAAAATAGACCTAACATGAATCCTAACACCCTAACATAAAAACGCATACACAGATGATGCATACACTGAACAGCTACAGCATTAAAACCCACTCCCTAATGTCATGTAAGTCTTCCTCATCCTGCCAAAACAGCTCTGATGCAACTTGGCATGAACTTCACAAGACCTCTGAATGGGTCCTGCGATATCTAGCTCTAAGACATCAGCAGCAGATCTGCAAGTTGCAAGGTGGGGACTCCATGCATCATATTTTTTGTTCCAGCACATCAAAGATGCTCAATTGGATTACGATCTGGGGAATTTGGAGGCCAAGGCAACATCTTGAACTCTTTATAATGTTCCTTAAACCGTTCCCATTCCTGAACAATTTTTTCAGTGTGGCAGGGTTCATCATTCTTCTAAAAGAGCTCACTGCCATCAGGGAAAACCATTGCCGTAAATGGGTGTACATGGCCTGCAACAATCTCATGGTAGGTGGTACATGTCAAAGTCACATTCACATGAATGCCATGCCATGTGTGTATTCTACTGCCACCTCTTCACCCGATAAATGATGCTGGTAGCACCAAGGCACAAAAAATTTAAGGGTGAGTGCCGTGATATATTGGAAATATATATTTGTAGTCGGGGACCAAAGCCGTATCTATGATAAGTTAGATATATGAGCAAGTCGGTTGTGGTGTGAGGAGCATTAAATTCCATCTGTACATTGTTCTAGCAGAAATGCTAGCAAATGTAGAGAATTTAATTTAATTTATAGCTCTTAAAAAATGTGTTCACTCCCCTACCTGTGTGTGAAATCCTCAACATTAGGATGTGATTGAGAAGCCTGTGATTGGACTGTGTGAGTGCCAGGTGACATCAAGACATTGCGTGGAAGATCAGTACTGAGAGCTTTGCCAAGCGTTGGATTAAGGTACATTTAAATATTTTTAGGGGGTATGGAGGGCTGGGGAACTAATATTAATACTGTATAGGTCATTGTAATCTAAACAGATGTGTTTGTTCAAAGGTTGGAGTAACCCTTTAAAGCTCACCCACTGCAACTTTGAGATCCTTGGTCTGATTAATGCATTGGGCTGCTGTCAATATAAATTGTGGGCTCAAAATAGTTCCTCCACAAAAGGGTTCATTTTTATTATTCAACAAAACGGCCTGTAGTAAAACAGAGAGAGGATGTTATCAAAACAGTCTAATAATTTCTATACAAAAGGTTAAGTAAAACAGTGCATTTAAAGCCTCTTTTTGTTCCTTTAATCAGTTTTATTTTATTATTGATAATTTAAGTAATAATAATAATAAAAAAAATAATAATTAAAAAAAATAACTTTTAAGATTAACCTGCCAAGGACATTCGTTGGGTTTACAATCTCTTCCCTCCACAATTTGCACTGGGTTCATCAAACTCTCATCAGTAGTTTTGTTTGTTTTGGAAAAGTTTAGTTTTCTTTTTCCGCATGGATATTTATCTATTAGAGACAAAAATAAATAAATAATATACTACAAATTATAAACAGAATGCTTGTAATGGAACATAGTAAGATATTCATAGAGTTTTAAAAGTACAGTAAAATATACAGCAATATAGGGAATATAAAGAGGGAACATGAAGCATTGTATAAATTGAACTCATTTTAGTTTCCAAGATTTTAAATGTATAGGGATAGATACAATAATCCCACATTGGAGAGGGGGAGATACAGAAAAAGCGCTGGCTATGAAAGAAACAGAGTGGATTCATAGACTTAAAACCACCTCCCCAAGAGGTTTAAATGTGGACTTGGATCTACTAGTTTTAATGGATTGACTTTCAAGCTTTTTTAACCTCTAATTTTTATTTTTATTTTAGTTTTTCTCTTTTTTCATAGTATTTTTCTGTGTTTTATATTTTTTATATATTTAAGTGGAATTGTTTAATAGTTCCTTTTTACATGTGAAAAAGCCCATTGGTGCCCTCGCTATGTCCTTCAGCCCAATGATCATAACAACTATTATTGTGAATAACTAATTTTTCCAATTGATTTTTATAGTTGGTTCTATGTAGATATAGAAAATTATATGTATATGATATTATATAAAATGTCCCTTTATGTTTTTCCCTTCTGTGGTAATTTTGTAATTTTTAAATCTGTAATGCAATTTTTATTATTATTATTTTTTGAATCTATATATGTGCTTAATGTCAAATCTTTTTGGAATGCAATTTTAAATAATTATTCTAGTACCACTAAAATTGTTAAAACTGTATAAAAATTTAGTATATTGACTATTTGCATGTTTAAATATATTTTTTCAAGTGTCTATACACTATTCCGTAAGACCGGGTGGTCTGATACGGAATTGTGTCCTCCGGCGCAAATTGTCAATAAAGTTATTTGCGTTCCAGGCTGGATGTGCGCGCATGCGCGGTAACATATATGGAGACGTTAGCCGCAGTGCGCATGCGCACACTAATGAAAGCCGCACAAATTTGGGGCTTTTAAAAAGCCGGAAGAACAATGGACACACAGCTCTTGATAAAGTCCATAGGACGAAACACGTCGAGCGGATACAAAGCTGACAGCATCCCTACAGAAATATTTTGGATCATACATAACTCTGAAGTTCATTTGAGAAAAGACTTACTACCATCTGGAGTCTTGGAAGTCTGATCCATATATAAAGGGAACTTAGCCCAGGAAGGGGCTGACAAGCCTTTTTAGCACAATTGAGATATATATCCCTCTTGTGCCACTACATTTGTGAGTATATATATTTGTATTTATCATTTTTTACTGTGTTATTAAATACTTCACTATATGCTTTACTGTTTTCATCTCTTTACATGGTTATACCTGTCTACAAATATGGTAACTATATTCACACGTTTATGATTGTGGCGCCCCCATCGGTATATGTTTTTTTAACTGTATTATATATCTATTTATTTGTACATATATAAGCATACATGCATAAGAGTATGGGAAGGCATAGGTCTACACATAGTACTTATATATTGATAGAATAAACATATTGGAATACGTTTTAAAGTGTTGATATGACAGAACAATAAGATAATGCTGGGGGAGTGTTCATGTAAAGTGTTGGTAGTGCGACAGGAAACCCAAATCAATATTTAGTCCTCTATTCTTGCTGTTAAACAATTTGATCATTCTGGCTTCAAAAGTTTTTCTTTCTTGGCTATTTTTAAAAACCCCTTTCAGTACTTTGATTTTTAGGTCCTTCAGTGAGTGGCCAGGCTGGGTAAAGTGGTGTCCCACGGGAGTGCAGTACGATCTTTCTTTGTGGTGTTTAATGGAGTATCTGTGCATATTCATTCTGTCATTTAATTGCTGGGTGGTTTCCCCAATGTAGCATCCTAGGTGGCATTTGGTGCATTGAATCATGTATACCACATTGCTGGATGTGCAGGAGTATGAACCTTTAATGCTGTAGGTTTTATTGTTATGTGTGGCTGTGTTGTTGTGCATATGTGCTGACACAGTTTGCAGCGAGGTTTTTTGCATTTACTGGTCCCATTTTCTTCATTCTTACCATCAGTGGGCAGCTCCTGTTGATTCATTTTTGTTGGAGGTTTGGTGGTTGTCCGAAGGCCAAAATAGGTGTTTCAGAGAAAATGTTTTTTAGAGTCTCATCTTCTGTTAACATTGGTTGTAAGTCTTTAATGATTTTCCGTATTTCCCCAAGAGCTGGGTTGTAGGTGACCACAAGTGGCACTCGTGTAGATATTTTTTTCTCTCTGTACTGTAGCCGGCGCGTGCATGGAGTTTTTACAGCAGAGTTGATTTGTTTGGTAAAAGTCTTTGGTTTGTAGTCTTGCTATCTCAAAGATTGGGAGAGTACATTTAGATGGGAATTACGGTCATTAGGATCAGAGCATATGCGATGGTACCTAGTGGCTTGGCTGTAGATGATGCCCTGTTTAGTATGGGAGGAGTGGAAGCTGGAGCTGTGAAGGTAACTATATCTGTCTGTGATACATTTATATTAAAATCATATATAGATGCATTATATATGTATAATATATTATAAAATGCTTTCATTATTTTATAAGATTTAATACATATATAATATATGTATAATATATATACATATTTTTTTTTAACTTTTTTTAGCAGCCTGGGGGACTGCCTGACAGCTCACAGAGTCCTATTGCGCCCATGTGAGGGCCAGGGTGGCCGGAGCTGCTGCAGGGGGACTGCTGGAGTCTCCGGCAGTCCCCCCCCCGACCGTGATCACCATGGATCGATGGTCCAGGTAAGTCCAGGGCTCCGTGGTCCTTGACGACCATTTTTTTGTCGGACGTACCTAGTACATCCGCGGTCATTAAGGGAATATATATATATTTAAAACGTCATTCTAAATGTATTTTGATTTAAATATATATGTTAAGTAATACCAAAATACAGTTAGAACTTTAAACCGGCATATAATTTTATTTATTGATTTTATATATATATATATAATGAAAGAAATCCCGGCATTTCAGAATTTGGTAAAAAAAGAGAGATTAGGTCTTCTTTATTCTAACAGGTCCAATCAACGTTTCAGCTCTTGTACAGAGCTTTAATCAGGACAGATAAACTCAGCTCACAATCCAAAGGTCGACGTTTCAGTTCTCACATTAGAACTTTCATCAGGATATATATATATATAATTAACGTTATTCTAAGTGTATTTTAATTATATATATATATATTACATATTGGAGGTAACTAAAAAAACCTCCATTTATTTAAAAATACTTAGGGGTTAAGGAGAGAGTGCAGGTAACTTGTTTTTCTTTGGTTTTTAATATATATTGGGGCTGATGTGTACTGTAGTCATTGCTGCCGCCCAGTGATGGGAGTGAGTGCAGGACTTATCTTTCTGCATTTGTATCCATTTTTTGTATCACTCAGCCTTGTTACAATGCAGCCGCCCATCCTATGTGTTCCCTATTAAGGGTTAATAATATATAGGGGTGTATATAAAAAAATACCCCTCTGTCTCATTAGAGATCTTTGCCAGAAGCTCAAGGAAGCAAGGTGAATGGTTAGAAATAGGACCCACCTGGGGGGCGTCTGCCTTGACGTTGGCAGGTGGGCTTATCCTCTCATGGCCATTGGAGGTAACTAAAAAACCTCCATTTGTTTAAAAATACATAGGGATTAAGGAGAGAGCGCAGGTAACTTGTTTTTCTTTGGTTTTTAATATATATATATATAATTATATAGTTTAATATTAAAATACACTTTTTTTTTTAATTCTTTAGTTTTCTTGTGCGTGTGAAACAAACAACATTTGATCTTACGGTGCCACAACAGCATCCACAAGGCTATTATAAGCAGTTAGTTGACATGGCATGTGAGGGGTACGGCACAATTTTTTATATTGACAAGCAAAACAATGAAAGATTATATGACACAAGATTTCAGGTAATTCACGAGTTGTCAGGCTAAATGTTAACATAAACAATCACACAGGTTAAGATCAGGCTAACTTGGGAAGCAGCAATTTGTCAATCCCTACAGTGTTGGTATATGTATTTGCTTACAGGGTTAACGTTGGAGTATCAGCAAGCTTAATGAGAATGGCTGAACTGGGCTGATGATCCACTGCTATGTAGTGTGGTGTGCCTGTGAGATGTGATTACGCTGCATGAGCTTAGTGTAGTTTAGCTGCATGTGTGCCTGCATGTAAGACCATGTAGGAAGTTTACAGGTAAGAAACATCAGGCATAAGGAATATTCGCTTAATTTGTCAAGTGCTTAACAAGTGAGCAAATGACCACTGGAGTTGAGGCTAAGACCGTCTAAGTGGCAGCAGTGTACTACGGAGCATATGAGATCTGAGGCTGCTTTCGATTTACATGAAGCCAGTGTCTCTGACAAGGTCCAAGCATCCTGGGGCTGCGGGCACCACTGTGTTTGCACTGCCATTTGTCTCACCCATTCCATGTGATCTTGTAGCCTGGGACCTCTGGGGTGTATTTATTACCACGCCTCCGGCCCCGGCTCTTGATGTTTCAACTTTGGGGGCTCCCCACCCGGGAAGGCGATCGTGGAGCCAGGCTTGATCAGTGAGTGGGTAAGTAGGGGCTTGTTAGAGGGTCCGACGCTTGTCTGCTGGTTAGGGCTACGTGGTCCATGGTGTATGCTGCTTATTGCGGGCCGAGCTGCTTGCAGGTAGATGCGATTCTCGGCTTCAGTCACATCGCCCCCATTTTGGCGCCCAGATGCGCAGTGTTAGGCGGACTTGGAGGGTCAGGATTGCGCAGTGGTTCCCTCCAGTGCGGACCGGGATAACCCTCCCGGTCCATGGGGGGGAAGCAGGGACCCGTGAGACACATCACTGGGCTATTGCACGGCAGCCAGGTTCTGACGCGGGACGGCGGCCATCTGTCCCACTTTCCACCCACATAGGCCACAGGCCCTGAAGCCTCGCATTTCCCCCTGGGGCTGCAAAACTCCCAATCTCGGGGACTGCAGTGGCACCAGCAACCACCCGGACATGAGAGGTGGCCTCTGGGCTCTGAGTCAGGCTTTAAGCTTGGTATTTTCCCCCAAAGTAGGTCAATTCCTGCAGGAGCCTCTCCAGCCCGCGACCGGTCAGCATGGCGGTCAGGCCCCGCCCCCTAAAATACACTTTAAATAATGATGTATGTGTATATAAATGTACTTAAATCATATATATATGATCTAAGTACTTTTATTTGCTTTTTTAAACTTTTATTTAAGTTTTACGAGAGCTCAGGCAGGCCCCAGGGAGACTGCCTGGGATGCCAGGCATGTCTCCACATCACGATTTCCGGCGGTTGATCGCCAGCACTTAGGTAAGTGCCTATTTGCTATCGGACATACTAGGTACGTCCGACGTCGTTAACAACCATTTATTGTCAGACGTACCTAAATTACACTTTGGCTGCATACATTGTTATCAGTGAGCTAAAATGTCTCAGAACAGTCCCACCCCTGACCACACCCATACAATTAAAGTGTCTGTGAGGAAGAATAAACCTGGGCTCTCTGCAGAGAAACTAGTGTGTGTGTAGGGGGGCTGAGGGAGCATGTGTCCTTAGCACCAGATGATGAGGGGCACTGGTGCCGCCACATTCACCAAAGCAGGTGCAGCAGAGACTTGTTTCCAGTTACGATGGCCCAGTCAAACCTACATGGAATCTGCTGCCTTAAACGACCACATGCTTAGGGGGGAGCAGGTTGCAATCCATGCTTCCCTATCTAAAAGGCACCAGTGAATGTGTTCTGGCCTCTGCTCCTCCCCCGCCACCTGTGCCCATAAAGGTAGGACTCAGGAGGCAGATTTGGTGTGGTATCTGACTGTGTGTGTGCATGTGACTGCAACTGTGTGTGGCAGAATGTCTCTGTAACAGTGACTCTCACTCTGTTTGGGACTGTGTGCCTATGATTATGTGTTTGTGGTGTCTCATTGTGTTTGTATTCTGTAATTCTGTGTGACTGTGTATGTGACTGTAACTATGCCTCTGACTGTGTGCCATTGACTGATGTGCTTGACTGTGTGCATGTATCTGTGTGTGATTGTATGTTACATAGTGTATGTGTCTGACAGTGCATTGTAGTGTCTATCTGACTCTTTCCATCTGGATGTGTGACTGTGTGTGACTGTGCATGTAACTGTGTGCGTCTGTGTATATGTATGTGATTGTATGCCTAGGTACATGTATGTGTCTGTGTGTGTGTAATTGTGTATTTATGGTGGGACTATGTAGGATTGTGTGTCTGTTTATGAGATTGTGCATGTCCATTTTTGTATGTGAGTGCATGTATGATAGCAAATCTATGTATGCATGCATGTTACTGTGTATGGCTCTGGGGGGCAGAAAAGGTAAGAGAGTTAGAAAACCACCATAAGGAAAGGTGTGTTAAGAGATACAGATGACATAACGTGGATTAAAACACACAAGAAGGTGAAAGGGGTTAAGAGACACACACGTTTGAAAAGGAGAAGGAGATTAGGAGAAACAAACAAGAAAGGTCATCAGATATCCACAAAGGGATGTGTGGGTACATAAGTGACACACAAAAGTTTAAAATTCGGGGAGTGGGGGTGCTAACATAGATTTCTGTCCTGAGTGACAATGGACCTAGGTAAACCTCTGTGGGCACAAAGACAAAACACAGCAGGCAACTTGAACCCAAACAGGCCCTCACCATTCTGGAACAGTCTCATCATATGTAGTCTGACTATGTGTAAACATGGAGATGTATTTGGGTAACGTGGCAGCATGTGAAGGAGGGTGTATTTGTGCAGTGTGAGAGTGTGTGAATACGGGGTGGGTTGTATTGGTGTAGCATGGTAGTGTTTGAATATTGTGAATGCAGGGTTGTAGAGAGATGTTATTCAATGTCCATTGCCTTGTATATTGCTCTCCAGTACCATTGAAAGTCAGTTATTTAGTGTATAGACATAATTGATCCATTATTCACCCCTTTAGGGTTCTTAGAACAGGATCCTTCAGCCATAAACATGCGTCTTGGGTCAGGCAATGTTTCAAAATCAGCATTAGTCTCTATGGTCTTCCTTAAATATATGGAATGAAGCAGGGAAAACCATAGAGACTATCAGTTTTCAAACACTGCCTGACCCAAGATGCATGTATATGGTTGAAGGATCCTTTCATATACAAAAGGTATGGATATTCTATTTTTTTTTACATATACTTCATTTTTTTTTTTTTATTGTTATGTCAACAATGCCACAGCAGCATTTACAAACAGTTGAAAAACAAAACAAAACCACATATTCGTTAACTGCTGTACAGCATTCAGGTTATATCCACAATTTTTGGTTAGTAATACAAGCTAGGTACAAGCTAGGTAACTATGTTTGTCATAATGAATTATTTTGTCGATTAATAACAGTGGCTTAAAAATAGTGTTTATGTAGAGTGTCGTCGCTTAATTATCAAGATATTTTTTGTGTCACTGTGGAGTCACTATGTTAAACGAAAGCATGTGTACAGTCGCTTTTATGAGATTAGTAGATCAGTTAGGGTGCTTATACAATGAGAGAGTGGAATGGCATGCAGTGAACACATTAAGCTTAACCGTCTGTGTGTATTTCCAGTCGTGGTCAGTTGGCTAAGCAGGTCAAACACTAAGCGTGAAGTCCTGAGACTATCCCATCTGAATCGTGTTAGTTCATTTGAGCTTCTCGTTGTGTGTGCCCAGCAAGCGCGTGTCCCAGTGCCATCGTGAAACAAGGCTGGTATCTCGAGGTGCAGCCCCCGAATGCCCCGTCTGTAGTGTCAGCCCACTCCGGTGCTTGGTAGGCGCCTCTTGTGCCCCGGTGGCGTGGTGGCGTCTTCCTGCACCGTTTCGTTGGTGTGTGGCGGTGGTTATGGTGGCTTAGGTCCAGGCTGGTGGTATAGGTTGTTTCTGGTTGGGTGGAGGGTGAGTGGCTTGTTGCTGTTGTCCCTCTGGCTTGTTTCATCAGGGCAGGTAGTTCTAGGGTCTATTGGTCTCTGGGGGAATGCTTTATAAGGTTTTATCAGTGGGGTTCCGCTTTGTGTGTGCCCCATTTCTCCCTGCTTGATGCCCCTGGCCTGTACCTTGATTTGCCCAGTGTAGTCCACCAGCAGAGCCCTGGGGCAGGCTGCCATGGTGGTCTGATGGTGCTGGGTGTGCTTCTCTTCAAGCAGTTCGATCTTACAGGCTCTTTGCGCACATGGCTTGCGTGCGGCAGCCATCTTGTGGAGCTTTGCCCAGTGGATTTCTCGCACAAGGGCGGTTGTTTGGGCCCACGTGTGTGGTGCCCTTGCAGACTGGGATGACCCCCCCTGTCCAGAGGGAGGGGGAAGCGAGATGCCGGCCGGAGACCCGGGAGAGCGGCCGTCTCGTCCCGGCTCAAGTTCCAGCGAGATCTGGGTCCTTGTCGGGTTTCTGTCGGTGCCTGGCAGGGTCTTGGGCTTTATCCACGCGTCGGAGTAGTCACCGTTGTGGTGCTAAGTTTGCGGTTGGCCCCCAGTTTTCTCCGATTTTCGGGCCATGGAGCGGGAGCTCAGACAGAGCACGTCTGATCCCGTCGGAGGTCAGGCCCCGCCCCTCTACATATACTTCATTTAAAACAAAATCTTGTTCCTTTCAAATCTTGATGAAAGGAATACTAAATTTAAAAATCATTTGCCCTTTAAATTTCCACATTTTCTCTGTTTTATAAACATCATCTTTCATCTTACCAGTAGGAATGCAGGATTTCTCATCGTCTCCCACTTTGTATCCGGTAGTACACAAACAGGTCACCTTTTCTTCTATTACTTTGCAGAACTGTTCGCAGCCACCATTGTTTACACTACACGCATTGTGTGTAACTGAAAGACATGAGAAGTTGTGTTACTGACCAAAGCTGCTAAGCTGTCTAAAGTTGTGATTCTTTTCAATTTCAGCTGTTCTACCCTAAAATGTAAAATGTCCTTCTTGATTCTCTGCAAGTCGCTGGCTTTATGAACCTAATTAAACTGTAGCGTTTATTGTTATTGCAAAGGAATAGTAAATTATAGCTGATAATTGTAGATTTGAACTTTAACAATAGAAACACAATGGACGTTTCATTCTTCTCAGTATTCCAAACTGTCAAACATGGGGAAAATAAATGTGAAATAAATGCATATTTTCTCCCAAAAGTAATGATTATATTCTGGGGATATTGAATGGATATAATGCCAATAGCAGCTGGATGACTACTAAACAATTTAGTCATATTAACACAAAAGACACTCTCTTTACTATGAATGTAACATTGTAAACTACTAGTCAGAAGTCTCGTATAGACTAGCAGATTAGATTGCCTGGGAATGGCTATCTGTGCCGATTGTAGGAGGGGGCAGCTTCACACAGTCCCTGGGCACCACTGAATGAACATTAGTAATTACTAATTTAACATAGAGAACAGTTCTATACACAAGATAAACAGATGAATGACTACAAATTCAGGTGACATTAACCATGATCAAATGAGTTTGCTGTTTAATCCATTATAATTGTAGTATCTCTTTCCTGAGGAATAAATAATATTTTTTTCATAAACTGTAATTGCATTCAAGACATTAGATAAATTCAAGACAGAATGTGGCACCCTCCATAGACCTCAATGCTGTACACATGTTCCCCCCTAGCCATCTGGCATCCTGCACCGATGTCACCGTTGGTACGGCCGTCTTTAATACTGAATGGACAAGCATTAGCTTGGGCCCCCTGGAGCCTGCCCCCTCTACCCCCACACTCACTGGCATGCAATCTCACCTGACACCCCAACACAGTGGCGGTACTAAAGTAGAGAGGGCCCTGGTGCAAGAATTCATCACAAGGGTTTCCAAAAGGAGATCCCCATCTGTTGTGCAGCTCCAACAATGTTTTGACGGTTTGGGCTCTGGCACTCCAGGCCTGACCCCCTCCTCATTGTCTACCCCCTTCCATTCAGCTCCGATCTCTTTGGGAGGAAGTGACTTACATCTGTCACTTCCTCCCATGCTGTTGGACATACAGGGGCCCAGTTGCAATGTTAAAGCAGCACAACACCCGATCGGGTCCCTGCTGATACATGCGTACCTGGTGGGCCTCCTTGGTGTGCGGGCAAGTGCGACGCGGTTGCAGCCGCACCGTCGGTGGGCTGCTCATCTAAATCAGAGGCAGCGGGGCCAACAGGGCAACTTTCCTAGAGCTCCCAGAAGTAACTGGGCCCGCAGCAACTGACCTGTTTGTCCTGAATTAAAGACAGCCCTGACCATTGGGGATCTTTGCAAATTATGCAAATCCCCAGACAGTGACAGAGCCACTTTAAAAGAAGACAGTCATTACACATTATATAATTGAATTTTGTTTTTAAATCCCATGTAGGTTGTGATGGACTTTTTTCATTAAAATTTAAATTTAAACATTTAGCAATTGAAAACACAATTCGGTTGGTCCAGGCAGAAGGAAAACAGATGATTGACAATGAGCTAGGATAGAGGCGCCTAGTTACAGGAGATGTAATTAAACCAGCTTGAATTTCTACCCTTAAAGATACACTCCGAGCACCATAACCCAAGCCTCCCTACTTCCCCTATTTATGACAGGGGTCAAGGCCTATAGTGAAAAGAATACCTTCCCCACTGTGAAGCATGGTGGTGGCTCACATATGTTTTGGAGGGGTGTGAGCTCTAAAGGCATGAGGGAATCTTGTGAAAATTGATGGCAAGATGAATGCAGCATGTTATAAAAAAATACTGGCAGACAATTTGCATTCTTCTGCATGAAGGCTGCGCATGGGACACGCTTGGACTTTCCAGCATGACAATGACCCTAAGCACAAGGCCAAGTTGATCCTCCAGTGGTTACAGCAGAAAGAGGTCAAGGTTCTGGCATGGCCATCACAGTCTCCTGACCTTAACATCATCAAGCCACTCTGGGGAGATCTCAAATGTGCAGTTCATGTAAGATGACCAAAGACTTTGCATGATCTGGAGGTATTTTGCCGAGACGAATGGGCAGCTATACCAGCTGCAAGAATTGGGGCCTTATAGACAACTATTACAAAAGACTGCACGCTGTCATTGATGCTAAAGGGGGTAATACACAGGATTAAGAACTAAGGGTATGCAGACTTTTGAACAGGGGTTATTTTATTTTTGTCTATGTTGCCATGTTTTGTTTTATGATTGGGCCATTCTATTATAACCTACAGTTGAATATGAATCCCATGAGAAATAAAATAATTGTGTTTTGCCTGCTTACTCATGTTTTCTTTAAAAATTATATATATATTACCAATTCTCCAAGGGTATGCAAACTTTTGAGCACAACTGTACATTGGTCTTATTCTAAATTACATTTTAGTTGCATAAATTGTTATTAGTAAATCATCCTAAATTTCTCAGAATAGCCCAGCCCCTGGCCACACACCAACGCAGATCCCTAAGATCAATGTGCTCCTCTTTGTCCATTTGAAATGTTGAGAGGTATACCATAACCACTACAGCATGCCACGAGTGCCCTGGTACCCTCCAAATTTAAATAGGCCAACTGCTTTAGAATGGTTTACCCTTTTGCATGTGATTTGCCTGATGCTGCTCCCCGCCTCCACTACAACTACAAGAGAGCCAGAAGCATCCTGTCTGAGCTAAGCCTGGCTGTGCAGGGCTTACCTCATTTTATAAGAGAGAGCTGACACATGCAGACAATTCCATTTCTCTTGTAGCTATAGTGGAGGTGGAAAGCGGTGCCTAGTGGACACCAGGTAAAACATCAAACCATTTCAGAATGTTTAAAAACATTTTAATTAAAATAACCACAATGGAGGCTACCAGGGTACTACTTGCACAATTTCACTACAGTGTGCTCTAGTGGTTATGGTGTCTGGAGTGTTCTTCTAATTAAAATAAATTTAGACTGTGCAAACAAATATTTGATAAATATAGATGACAAGTAAATATGATATTAAGAAAAACATTTGAAAAGGGTATGCAAATAGAAGAATAGAAAATCATTGAGCCAATCCCCAGTACCGAACATTCCGCAAAAATTACCTGTTTCGTGGTTTGCACCCGGAGATTCTACCTGACGATGACATGTGTACTGACCATCTCCAGCTTTACATGACCAACCATGGCGGCAAGGATTTGGTTCACACAGATTATCCTCTAGAAAGACGAATACTGTTAAGTCATTATTACTGCAAATGAGTATTTAAAAGCATTTGCCAAAAAAATTTACTTATTTGCAAAAGGTGAGTACTGAGAATGCCAATATAGAATATATGAAAATACATTAAAAAAAAAAAAAAAAACATAATAAAAAAATAACAAATTCTTGACTGTATAGTTCCTAGATAAAAACAGAGTTCAAAAACTTGGGCACCTTAGACCAGAATAAAAGGTTCTTGACTGGTTGCTTCCTGCTGTGGGCAGAGCTAAAGGCTGCTAATGTAATGTCTGGGCATTTGCACCAAAAGCAGAAGCTTTAATTATTTTACATGTATTTTTCCTCAATGATTTATATATATCATACATTAAAAAATTGATGATGGCTTCCAGCCTGGTATATTTCTTAAAGTCATATTTTTTTTTTTTTTTGACAATCTTTATTTTTCAGTTTTTCAGAAAAAAATTGTGTAACATTGGTCAGTCTGAAGAAGTACATTTAGGCAGTTTGAACAACTTAGTGCGGACTAGGTTTAGCTCCAGCAGCAACATGGACCCCTCTGTGGGTTTCCTCTATCGGCCCCCCAGGCTATCATGGCTATAGCCTACAGATACTTAGCGCTCTAACGGAGCAGGGGCTGGGTCCAGGTCTTAGCAACGACTGTCGTATCCAGACTGCGATTTTAGCTGACCGTGTGTCATACGCTATCCCTGGGTCATCACCTCGGCTACTGTTGTATCCTTTGGGCAGTATCTCTTAGGTGTACGACGCTACTTAGGATGCTATGTGTACCATTGGACCCAGTTATTTCGCTTACGGTTCCCCGGTGGGGGTCTGTCGACCTAGGTTAAGTCGTCCCTACTGCAGACCGTGGTGCTAAGTAACGTGCTAGTCGTCTGGGGGTTGTCTATGTGTCGCAGGTACGGGGGGAGCTTCCATACAACTTAGAGGCAGTTTACTGACTGTAGGTGCAGTGCTCTGGGTGTGGCGCGTGAGCTTTGGGGTCTCATCGTTTGTCCGGGGTCCAGTGTTCCCGTGTCCCAAACCTGTCTCTGTGCTTCTGGTTGCGTTAGGTTGTCCGTCCTGGATTGCTCCAGGTCCTGGTGGGGTGGGTAGGTTGTCTCGGTCAGCGCAATGCCGTTCAGGTGTCAGTTTTAGTCGGGGGGAGACCTGTCAGTTGTCTGTGTGTGGTAGTTGGGTAGGTTGTGTCTGTGCCTACGGGGTGTGAGGAGCTTGTCGGGGTGTTGTGTGCGTTTCCGCTAGGTTGGTTCGGGGGCCCTTGTTCTATCCGCCACGTATGTGGTCCATGGGTACCAGGTCAATGCGCATCGCTCCGGTTTCCCGTGGAGGTCGGCCGTCAGGGTTTCCATTAAGTATACGTCTTCCACTGCCGCCACCCATTGCCCCAAGGTGGGCGCTCCTGGCTGTTTCCACATCCTCGGGATGAGGGATTTGGCGGCATTGAGCAGCAGCAGCTCTAGAGATTTTGTGTATACTTTCAGAGGGCTTCGGGTGTGGTGCAGAAGCATCGTTAAGGGTGCCAGGGGCATATCTGCGCCAGTGACTTTGTTGATTTCCCCTCTAATTTGTTCCCAGAAAGGGGTAATTACCGGGCATGACCACCATAAGTGGATATAGGTGCCAGGTTGAGTGCCACATCGCCAGCATGTGTCTGATATGGTTTCGTGCATGCGGTGCAGTGTGTCGGGCGTTCTGTACCAGCGTGTTAGCACTTTATAGTTTAATTCCTGATATTTCGAGCTAATAGAGCATTTGTGTGTAAGGGTGTAAATCTTGTCCCATTCATGTGCTGTGAGTGTCTCTCCCGCATCTCTCTCCCAGTGTTCCTTGAACCTAAGCTCCACGTCTCTGTTCATCTGGGTCAGGAGTAGTGTGTACAGGGTTGAGATACCCCTGGAGATATGTGTGCGGTGCACACATAAGGTTTCGAAGTCAGTTAAGGGTCTGTGTAAGTGCCCCTTTCCCGACAGGGTTGAGTAATATGATTTTATTTGGCTGTATCTGAACTGTTACAGTTGCTAAGAATGTAGGTGTTCTGTCTGGGCATAATTCCCTGAGTGTTTTGAGACCGTTGGTACTGAACCACTGGTGCATATATGCCCAGTCCGTAGGTTGAAGTCCGGCTAAGTCGCCGCGCGTTAGCGTATCCGCCAAGTCCGGGTTATGTATGAGAGGGGTCAGGGGGCTGGGTGCAGTGGTAAGTTGTAGGCGATATCGGATAGCCATCCAGACCCTCAGGGTGGCATCTATTAAGGGATTTTGGGTTAGTAAGTCTGCGTATGTGGCCGTGTGTAGCCATAATGTGGGGGGTATGCGTCCTCCTGACTGTTCTAATTCCATTGTGATCCACTGTTTTGTGGGATGTTGCGCGTGCCAGTCTGTGAGCCTGTGTAAGTGTGCAGCCCGGTAATACGTCTCTATTGAGGGCATGCCGGCTCCCCCCAACAGTTTTGGCAGTTCCAATGTGGTTCTCTTGATGCGCGTTGGGCGCGAGTTCCAGACAAATCTGCGGATGGCGGTCGTCAAGGAGCTGAAAAACGCTCTGGGGACCGCGATCGGCACCGTCTGGAATAGGTAGAGCAGCCTGGGTAGTAGGTTCATTTTGACTGCGTTAATGCGTCCGAACCAGGATATATATTGCGGGGCCCATTTTCTCATATCTGCCTGGATTGTTTGTAGTAGCGGGTGGTAATTTTGGTAGTACAGTTGGGTCATGTCTTTAGGTAGCCATATGCCCAGGTATTTCAGTTTAGTGGGGCACCACTTGAAACGAAATTGGGTATGTAGCGTCGGGAAGGAATCCTGAGGGCCTGGTAGGTGTAGAGCCTCAGACTTATCTGTATTGAGCTTAAGGTTAGATATCAAGCCAAATCTTCGGAATGCAGCCAGAAGATTAGGCAGTGAGATCCGCGGTTGGGTGAGGAAAAATAACATATCATCCGCGTATGCGGCTACCCGATATTCTTGTCGGCCCGCCCCCAGGAAGGGTTCCAGGGAGAGGGCAAACAGGAGGGGGGATAGCGGGCATCCTTGGCGGGTTCCGTTCCGAATGGGGAAGGGGGCGGACAGGGCTCCGTTCACCCGTATCCGAGCCGTTTGCCTCGTGTATAGGGAGAGGACCCATGACCGCATATAAGGGCCGAATCCCAAGTGCCTGAGTGTCTCCTCCAGATACACCCAGTCCACTCGGTCGAAAGCCTTCTCGGCATCTGTCGAGAGAAGGAGAAGCTCCCGGTGTTGCGACCTTGCTACTTGCAGAATGTTTAGGGCTTTAATGGTGTTGTCCCTTCCCTCCCTTTCAGGTACGAACCCGACCTGATCCGAGTGTACCAGGTGTGGTAGGTGCTTTGCGATTCGCAGGGCCAGTGTCTTGGCGAACAATTTGAGGTCTGCATTGAGTAGGGATATGGGACGGTAGCTTGCGCAGTTCGTTGGGCCGTCTCGAAGCGACTCGAGGCCCCGTAGAAGGTTCGGCAGTAAAATGTTGCGGAATGTTCGTAAGTAGGCTATTGGGAGGCCGTCTGGGCCGGGAGCCCTATGGGTCTTGGAAAGTTTTAATGCAGCCGCTAGCTCTTCTATCGTGAGGGGTTGCTCTAATTCCTCCAACATTTCAGGTGTAAGTTGTCGTCCTACATTTTGGTCTAGGTATTCCGATATTAGGTGACGGCGTTGGGCATGTGCGGTGGCTGTCGTGGGTGTGGGGATGTTATATAAGTCTGTGTAGTAGTCCACGAAGGCACGTTGGATTCCATCGGGCATACTTGTTTCAGTCTTGTCTCTTGTTTTAATTTTGTGTATATGGTTCGCCCTTCGTCTGTCCTGAAGCTGGCGGGCTAAAAGCCTACCGCTCTTGTTGGAGTACTCGAAGAAGTATCGGGCTGACTTTCTAAGGGTGCGCAAAAGTCCCTTGGATAGTATGTCCCGCCTTTGCCTCCTAAGCTCCGTCAGTTGATGAAATTCGTCCTCCCCCTGGTTTTTTTTGTGTGCCTGCTCTAATGTGGCGATTTGTGTGTTTAAGGTAGACAGTTGTTGCGTGCGTTCTTTTTTGCGCTGTGAGCATATTTTGATATAGTGGCCCCGGATGACACATTTATGTGCCTCCCATACGGTTAGGGGGGGGAGTGTCTGGTGTGTTGTTGGTATCAAAGTATTGTGTCAGCGCTTGCCTGGCTTGTTCCTTGTCCGTTAGGTCGAGCAATAGGTTTTCATTTAACTTCCATTGCCGCTCAGTGGGTTTATGTAGGGGGGACTGGATTTGTATTGTTGTGGGGGCGTGGTCTGAGTCTGCTATGAGTCCTATGTTGGCTCGTTGGAGTAGTGTGAGGGCCTCTTGGGCCATTAGGATGTAGTCTATTCGGCTGTAATGCCGGTGCACAGCCGAATAGAAGGTGTCATCTCTGCCCTCGGGGTGGGCCACCCTCCAACAATCGGCCAAGCCACACCGGGCTAAAGCCCTCCCTGTCATGCGTATGCAGTGTCCTGGTATCGAAGTGTCTCCTCTGGATGTATCTATTCTAGGGTCAAGGGGTGTATTGAGATCTCCCGCCACAATCAGAAGGCCGTCCCTGAATTTGTTTAGTAATGCTAGCGTCTTTGTTAGGAAGACGTGTTGGCGTCGATTAGGGGAGTACAGACAGGCAAATGTGTAGGTGGTCTGTGCAATTGTGCCCTTGATAAATATGTATCTACCCCCCGGGTCTGACTTCTGCTCCAGGCAGACGAATGGGACTGCACTGGAGATCAGGATTGCTACTCCGTCCTTCTTCCCTTCTGGGTGGTTGGCATAAAATCCTATGGGGAAGCGCCCGTTTTTCACGGTCGGCGCCTCTGTGCCCTGAAGATGAGTTTCCTGTAGAAACGCCACTGAGGCGCGTTCTGCCCACAGTGTGCGGAGTAGTTGGGACCTCTTTTCGGGAATGTTTAGGCCTCTTACATTATTGGACCACAGGGTCAGCGGGGTCGGCTTATAGTTAGAGCCCATTGTTATAGGCGGTATGTGTGAGGTGTGTGCGGGGATGTGTGTGTCAGTGGGTAGTGGGTATAGGGGTAGGTCTGTCCGGCGTCCGGGGGAGGGGAAAATCTGTCCGAGAGTTAGGCAACTGTGACTCGCCTCGGTTTTTTGTCGCCCTCCGGTGTCTGTTCCCCTAGGGGTGAGTCACTTTGGTGGCCTCCGAGTGTATGTACAACGTGAGTCTGTTACTTGGGGTGCGCGGTCCTTCTAGTTTGGATCGTTTGGTTATGTCATGCCAAGCCCTTCCCTTGGCTCCCAGCTCACCTGTCGTGTCGGTTTGCAAACTGTCCGAGCTTGTTCCCATCCCAGAGACCCCACCCGCCTTCGCCACCCCCCCCCGGTGGCCCACATGTGGACTATCCGGCTTGGGCCCCAGGTCTAACCCTAGTTTGTTGCTGTGGCTGCAAAACCTTGACAACGCCTAGCAATTGTTTTCAAGCATAAATAACAAAACAGGGACAAAAACCATTTAACAAACATTATAGACGGTTGCAATGCGAGGCCCCCCATTCTCTCCCTCCCCAAGGTGTCCTCCCGATCCCCTCTTTGGCGGTGTTGTTTCCTGTCTGGGACGCTCTTGGCTGTCCGGTAGGTGCTAGAATCCGTGTTAACAGTCGCACCCACCTGGCTAGGGCTTTGGGAGATCACACCAACAGAGGTGGGTGCAACCCTGGATGGTGGCAGCCCCGCGGCCTCCACCCTCTCCCCCCCCTCCCAAAGGAAGCTAGTGTACCCGGGCCGCGGCAGCCGGGGGAGTCCCAGCATGACCTGTCCAAGCAAAGTCTGTCCCATGAGGGTCTCCTCCCCGGTTGTGGAGCTCCAGCTGGTTCACCCCCTGCTAATGTGGCTCAGCACCCTGTGTCACGGGCTTAGGTCAGGGAGTCAAGTACATACCAAGGTGCGCCGTGACTCCACCGGGTGCGCGGGGGGTCTTGCCACCCTGTGGTGTCCATCTCCCACTGATGCTTCCGAGGGTCTGTGGTCAGGATTTCAGTGGTGCTGCGTGGAATCATACTGTAGTGGCTGGGGGGCCATTGGGGGGTGGCTGTACAGCCGCTGGGGTGGCCAAATGGGGGATGGGGGGCCAGGTTCAAAGAAGACCTTTATTCTTCGTGGCTGTCCGGACCGCCCCGCCCCGCCGGAACCCGCTACCTGTAAGGCCCGTGCCCGGCCTGTCGCTGGCGGCTCGTGGATGTTGTGGTTGTCGCTCCAGGACCCAGTTAGAAACCGTCACTGCTGGTAAACTAGTGGCTCGTATAAAGCGTGGTACGTCCGCTGGCCAGCGTATAATATGCCAGGACTGGCCCACCTTCGCCTGCAGGCTGAAGGGGAAGCCCCATTTGTACGGGATCCTCCGCTCTCGTAGTATGGTGGTTACTGGGCGTAGCGCCCTCCTGGCCTCCAATGTGAGCGTGGAGAGGTCTTGGTAGAGCGAGACCTGCCCGTCTCTAAAGGCGATGTTCTGCTGGTTGCGCGTCGCTCTCATGATGTCGTCTTTTAAGGCGTACGAGAGCAGGCAGCATATTACATCTCTCGGTGGTCCCTCCGGGGACATGGGTCGCAGGGCCCTGTGGGCTCTTTCAATGCCGTAGTCCGCTGGGGCTCTGTCTCCCAGAATATGCGTAAACAGGTCTGTCAGGAGTTCTGGCAGCGTCTCGTCCGCTTTTTCTGGTAGTCCCCTTATGCGGATGTTGTTTCTCCGTCCGCGGTTGTCCAGGTATTCTAGTTGTCTCCTAAGATCTAGCAAGACATTGCCTTGTCTGGTGGTGGCAGTGTCTGTGGCATGTTGGTGCTGCACAGTCTGGGCTCTGTCTGCTTCTAGGGTCTCTACCCTGTGTTCAAGGGCTGTCAGATCTTTCCTCACCTCCATAACTTCCTCTCTGATTGCAGTCCTGATTTCTGCCAGCATCTCTGCTTTATCAGCACGGGACAGCATATTTGCGGTGATTTTAGCCACATCTGCTGCCATTTGGGTGAGTGATTCTTCCCTGGGTGAGTCCAGTGTCTGGCTGTCACAGCTGCTTTCCCCTGGGGAGGCCGGCGCCATTTTGGATGCGGCCGGCACGGACCGCATGTCTCGCGGCGTGCACACATAGCCGTCCATGGGGCCCGCGGTGCGACCCGGCGAACCGGTCTGCGAGGGACCCGGCGTGTGGGGTCTCCTAGTTCTGCCCATACCAGGTCGGTCAGTGCTCGTTGATGGGTGCTAGTGTGAGCTGGGGCCGCGGAGCAGGCTCGAGTTGCGACCTACTCCATTCCCGTTCAGGCCACGCCCCCTTAAAGTCATATTTTGAAACGGAATGCTAGCATCCTCAAAGTGCCAGTATCATGTTAGTCATTAAAGTGACTAACATTAAACATCACTTTGGTAAGTTATCAAAACATTAGAGTTTAACTCTGTATGGAAATCTTTTAACTGAAAATTAATAGGAAGATCCAGCTCTGTGTTTGCCAAGCAGTGTGATACTCAAAGAAACAGTAGTTTATTCAATAAAGTGACTTTCTATTGGCAATGCAAATGTTATGTTTACCAACCTTCCCATAGATGTATATGACCTTCTTGTGTCACACCCATTTTTGGGAAAAATTCATATAGAAATAGAAAGTATTTGTTTGTATTGATCTTAATCTTAAATTGTTTTGTCTGGAGCAGTCATCCATATCCGCAATTTTTTGTTCCAGCACTTCAATTTTCTTCTTGTTTTGTATATTTATTTCTTTATACATCAGGGTTTGAGTCTCAATCTTTTCTTCATTTTCTTTGATTCTATTACCTAATATCACAATATCCTTTTTTAAATCTTGCATGTTTAAGTAAATTTCTTGTTTAATTTCTCAAACTGGAGATCACGTGCGGTCATAAGGTGTTCTTGTGTTAAGATTTGTTCTTTCATAGGAGTTGTTTTTTCTTTTCCTGATTCCTCTGTCAGATGTGTTGTTGCTTCTTCAGACTCTTTTATTATTGACTTCTCAATACTTGTGTTTATGGTATGAGGAGAGAAAAATGAGAAATGATTTTCAGGTTTAGCTTCCTTCTTTTTTGTTTGTTTTCCAGCCATCTTGCAGGATTTAGTTTAAATGCTATTTCTTTGTGTCTTTTTAAAAAATATTTATCAGAGACAATTTTTAAGAGATCCTTTACTCTTTAGTAGCTTTAGCAGCTTCTCTTGCAAACTTATAAATATATATTCCCTGATAAGCTATATAATTATGCAGTAGTAACAGATTGAATTAGATGTGACCAATTGCAATCACTTAAGGTCCAGAAAAAGCTTCTCTCAGGTGTCTAAAAATAATTTCTACTAAATGGGGATACGTAGTTTGTCAAAATCACTCTTACAAACACTCCTTTCTCTTTTGTATTCCCTTCGTTACCTTAAAAAAACTTGAAAAGTGTTTGCCGGTGAAAAACATAAATATTTTAAAAAACAAAAGAAAAAAAATGTAAAATAATTTAAAAAAATAGGAACGCAGATTGCACAACACTTCAATGGTATTTTAGATTTTCGTAACTTTTCAGAGTTTAGTTGTTGCCTTATCCAGACTTATAACTGCTCTGTTATTTATCTTGTACTTTTATTATTTATAGTTAAAGTCTTCTGTCTTAATGTCTTTTCTTTTATATTTCACCTTTTGTCTCCATTTCTTTCCCCTTTCCTCTTCCCCCTATACCAATTACACCAATTAGGACAGAGTAAGATCTTGAAAAGTGTCAATTATTGAATACATGTGGTATCCCCAGTATATTTTGATTCACTTATCTGGTTTCTTTTCTCTCTCTCTCTCCTCTCCCTTTTGGTCCTGTTAGCGCTAGTCTCTAAGTGCTTCTCTTTTCCTTTTCTCCTTCTTTCCCCCTTGCTGCCTCAAGACTCCATTCCTCCTCGTGGTGCACTCAGGAACTCAGTATACAGCTGCGTCCACTTTGAGGTAGGAGTGTATCTGCACTCCGGCTTGCTCTTTGTCATTCAAACTCCAGGAGTAATGCTAGTAATTCACCAGGTTCAGCTCCGGCTAACACTGACTCAGCGGGGAAGAAAAAAGACTGTAGCGTTTCCCTTCATCCCCTGGTCTCCGCTTTCATATTGTCCGTTCCAGCGCCAGCTCCACTTAACCGCGTGCGTGGCGTCATGACGGTCATAGTGCTTGGAATAACTCTTTACATTTATTGTATCTTATCCTTTACGAAGCTTAATGATTACATACATTCTGGAGTTTTGGGGTGAGTTCTGAGATTCTGCTGTTTATAAAAAAATATTTAGAAATAGCACTGAAGATTGAAGAATTTCTGCCTCCCTAGTTTCCCTGCCATAATAATATCATTATTATGATACGGCATGATTAATAATGGCACCTGCAAATAGCAACTGCTGCTTGGGAGTGTAACTCTCAGTAATCTTGGTCAGACCTTAAAATTCAAGGAACCGTAACCCTAACACACTAATTTTAGCCCTAAAAATCATGTAATATAAAATGCATACTGTTCTGGGAATATCCATTAGCCAAGCAGCCTTCATGGTTTATGACTCCAGATCTATGCTTGTTCTCACAGTACACTGTTATGTATCTCCTCTCACTACACTTAATTTAAATAATTACAACCAAACCTTCTTTTGAAGAAAATTATTTAAACAAAAAATTTATTTTTCACACACATAGAAAGAACTATAAAAGTGCTGCTTACAGAACAGAAGGGAGCATTGGGAGGGGTCTACACCCAAATATAGCTGCAACCCTTTCTGACAGCCCACCAAAACACAGACCAATAGGGGGTCTAACTCGAGCACCATGGAGCCCACAGGACCAGCGAACTGAAATCTGTCCCTTCCATGTCCGAGGAGGGGGGCGAGGGTCAGCAATAAAAGAAAAGAAAAATGCACAACAAACACACATTTCTAACTTTCAAATATGTTGTAAATTGAACAAAATTAAAAGATAACTATACCTTTTTGTTCTGTTTGATGAATAAGCAGTAAGATAACTAAAAACATTGACTGGATATCTGCCATTTTGATTCACTTGGGAATTGGAAGGTGCAGCTGTGCCAGTAGTTAGCAAATAAGAAACAAAAAAGAGAAACACATCTAAAGTTCAGTGTTTAAATAAACATGACCTTTATGCGGCTGATGTCTTCATTTGCCCAGCAAACAAAACATTGTTTTTTGTTTTTTTTTGTACCGTTATTAACTACTTAAGGACCACATGATGGTCTATGCCACCATACAGTGCATGTAGTAAAAAAGGTTAAATTCCTGCAGGTACCAAGGAGCCTCAGATATCTCTCAGCTGGTGCCACAGTTAGGCAGATAAGCTCAACTCAAGATGCACATAAGTGCACATAGCCCTTTAAATACAGCAGCTAAGTGAAACTGCTCAGCTGCAGTATTTTTAACACTATGCCCAGCCTCCTGTTTTAAGAAAAAGGGGACCCCCAGGTATCGGGCCACATGTATTAAAACAAAGGGGACCTCCAGGTATCTTTCCATACCTGTTGGTCCCTGTGTTATTTGGGGCCATAGTTAGAGGCCCCAGACTCACAGGATAGCCATGAGCAGCGCTCATAGTGAGACCTGCTCATAGCCTTTACATTTTAATACCGGTCGCAATCATGCTACTATGGTAAATTTGAAAATTATAATATCCCCCCAGCTTGGAAATGGCCCCCCATGTTAAAGTACCTGGTTGACATCTCCCTTCTTGCCTACTGCGGCAGGATCATTGCTGGGCTCTGCCAGCTACCCAGCACCGATCTCTGTGTGTGGAGTTTCTCCATAGGGCTCAGAAACCTTTCTCTTCTGTCTACTGATATTAGTACTGATATGAGCAGAGGGAATTTCTTGAGAGGTGAGATTATAGGTAGCATTGTAAGTAGGATTAGGGTTGGATTATGCTTATGATTAGTGTTGGATCATTGGTAGGATTAGAGTTTGACACACTGAACCATGCGCGCACACACACTGAACTGTGCGGACACATACATTGAACCGTGAATACACACACTGAACCGTGCAGACACACACACTGAACCGTGCAGACACACACACTGAACCATGCAGACACACACTGACCCATGCACACACACGCACTGACCCATGCACACACACTGATCCACACAGACACACTCACAAACTGATGGAGACCCATGCAGACACACACTGACCAATGCACACCCAAACAAACACAATGACCCATGCACACCCACACACATTGAACCGTGCAGACACACACTGACCCATTCACACACACACACACTGACCCATGCACTCACACTGACCATGCAGACACACTCACAAACACATGGAGACACACACACTGACCCATGCAGACACATACTGACCCATGCACACCTAAACAAACACACACTGACCAACCCAAAAGCATCTTCACCTGTGTGCCTATTTTTTAAATATCTTACCCACAATGTATCTTATCCCCTATTTTTCCCCATTGTTTGTCTTACACCTCCCTTGTGTATCTTTTACAACCCCCCTTTGTGTGTCTTTTACTCTTACCAGCTCCTTTATGTGTTTCTCTTTCACCACCAGCCCGTCTATCTCCTACCATCCCCGCTGTGTCTCTTTTTCCTTTTCTCCAGCCCCTCTGTGTCTTTCTCCCTCCGCCCCTGTCCCATAGTGTTGTTCCCCCATCCCCTGTCCCATAATGTTCTTTCCACCCCCTCCCCTGTCCCATAGTATTCTTTCCCCCTTTCCCCTGCCCCATAGTGTTCTACCCCCTCCCCTGTGCCTTAGTGCCCCTCTTAATTTTCTCTCTCCCCACTAGTGTTCCTCTCCCCTCTTGTAGTGTTCTTTCCCTCCTCCCTGTCCTATAAAAGTGTTCTTTCCCTCCCCTGTCCCATTGTGTTCTCTTCTTCTCCCTCCTGTCCCATAGTGTTCTCCTCCCCTGTCCCATAGGGTTCTTTCCACCCCCCTGCCCTGCCCCTTGGTGTTCGTCTCCCCCCTTAACTGTCTCCTAGTGCCCCATTCCCCTTAATGTTCCTCCCACCCGCTCCCCCTTAATGTCCCTCTCCCTTCTCTTTAATAGGACCCCCCTACACCAGTGTTCTTTTCCCTTCCCTCCCCTGTACCAAAGTGCCCCCCTTAATGTTCCTCTCCCCTCCCTCTTTTTTAGTGTTATTTCCCCCTCCTCTCCTGTCCCATAGTGTTCTTTCCCCTCCTCCTCCCCTGTCCCATAGTGTCATTTTCTCTCCCCCTCCCCTGTTCCTATGTGTTTTTTCTCCCTCCCTGTCCTATAGTGTTCTTTCTACTCTCCCTGTCCTATAGTGTTCTACCTCCCCTCCCCATCCGATAGTGTTCTTTTCCCCCTCCCCTGTCCCATAGTGTTCTTTCCTCCCCTCCCCTGTCCCATAATGTTCTTTCCTCCCCTGTCCCATAGTGTTCTTTCACCCGGATTTCACCCGGATGTACCCGGAGCTGGGGAGTTTTGTGGTTCCATTTGGAATAGAGACTGTATTGTTGTGTCGAGATAACCCTCACTGGCGGGGGGGGGAAATGGTGGTTCCAATTGCTTCAACGTTTTTCAGAAGTAGAGCCAGCAGGGAGATCGGCTCATGCCCACATCTGCTTGTAGGCCGCAATTCGTTGCTGGGTTAAGGTTGCTTCACAGAAAGTGAAAGCCCCACAGGTTGAGACTCTGGAAAACACCAATGCTTTCCTGCACCAATTTTGTTGTGATACACCAAAGATCATAGATAGGTAGCTTTATAACGGGTTCTCGTATGGAACTCACGTTTAGTGCGACCAGTCTGCTTGGCGACTAGGCCCCGCCCCCGCCCCCGCCCCCCAAGTTTGTACTTTTAAGATATGAAAAATAAAATTAAAGATAGAAATTCACACCTTTTTATCCTGCAACATAGTGATCCATTTGATCTCCTTGTTAATCATTATTAAAGGCTTTGTCCTTTCTATATTGCAATCAGGGCCGGACTGGCCCACCGGGATACCGGGAAATTTCCCGGTGGGCCGCCGCACTTGGGGCCGGTCTGACAGCCCTGATCATTGGGCTCCTATGCAGCCCTGTAATCCCAGCTCACACATGGCCGGCTGGGATGAGAAAAAAAAATAAAATAAATTTGCGGCGGGGGCGGGGCTTACGTGCGGCAGGGGCGGGGCTAGCCTGCGGCGGGGGCGGGGCTTACTGTGTGACGGCGGCCTGGCTGACTGCAGCATGGGAAGCAGGAAGGAGTCCCTGCTTCCCCAACAACCAGCCTCCAGAAGCTCCAAGCAGGAGGTAAGAAGCAGGTCAGTGTGAGTGTGTGACTGTGTGTGTGTGTGTCTGTCTGTGAGTGTGTGACTGTGTGATTGTCTGTGTGTGACTGTGTGTGTGTGACTGTCTGCCTGTGTGTGTATGTGACTGTCTGCCTGTGTGTGCGTGGCTGTCTGCCTGTGTGTGACTGTCTCTTTGTGTGAGTGTGTGGCTGTCTGCCTGTCTTTGTATGTGTGGGTGTTTGCCTCGGTGTCAGTGACTGTCTGCTGGTGTGTGTGTGTGTGTGTGTGTGTGTGGCTGTCTGCCTGGGTGTCAGTGACTGTCTGCCTGTGTGTGTGTGTGGCTGTCTGCCTGGGTGTCAGTGACTGTCTGTCTCTGTGTGTGTGTGTGTGTGTGTGTGTGTGCACGCATCTGCTAGTGAGGGAGCCTCTGTGTGTGTGTGTGTGCCTGCTAGTGAGTTTGTGTGTGTGTGCCTGCTAGTGAGTGAGCTTGTATGTGTGTCAGTGAGCTTGTCTGTAGGGATTGTGTGTGTGTGTGTTAGTGAGCTTGTCTATAAGGAGCATGGGTGTGTCGGAGCCTGTCGGTGGTGAGCATGTGTGTACAGTGAGCTTGTCTGTAGTAAGCATGAGTGTGATCGTGAGCTTGTCTGTAGTGAGCATGTGTATGTCAGTGAGCTTGTCTGTAGTGAATCTGTGTGTTAGTGAGCTCTTCTGTAGGGAGCGTGTGTGTCAATGGGCTTGTCTGTAGGGAGAGTGTGTGCGCATCAGTGAGCTTGTCTGTAGTGAGCGTGTGTGTGACAGTGAGCTTGTCTATAGTAAGCTTGTGTGTGTGTATCAGAGTTTGTCTGTACTAAAGTTGTGTGTGTGCCAGTAACCTTGTCTGTGTGTGTCATTGTCTGTCAATGAGCCTATTTGTGTGCATCAGTAAGATTGTCTGTCTGTGTGTGAGTATGCTTTACTGTATAATTTAATTACCCTAAAAGAACTAATATTTTGAATTAGAAGAAGAAATGTATCAATAAAAATAAATAAAAATAAAATATATATATATATATATATATATATACACACACATACACACTGTTGCATCACCAGGGCTCCAGTATATATATAGGCAATTGAAATAGTTGGCTGCACTCTCGGATTTCCTTAAAATTTTACTTTTATTGAAATATTTAAGAGAAGATCAACGTTTCAGTCCCTCTTGTGGACTTGCATCAGGATCATGACGAAAGTCCACAAGAGGAACTGAAACATTGATCTTCTCTTAAATATTTCAATAAAAGTTACATTTTCAGGAAATCCGAGAGTGCAGCCAACTATTTCAATTGCATATATATATATATATATATATATAAAACACCCTACATAGCACAATGACTTATGGGGCTGGCATAGATTTTTTTCCAGGGCTGCTTTGTATCCCCAGTCCGGCCCTGAATGGGATGTGCCAGAGTATCACAATACCCGGGTCATTTCAGCGTCATTCGGCCATAAATGTTGATGCTGTGAACTACTCCTTCAAAAGTTTTGATACAAGTCATCGTCGAGTAGATTCTGACAAGGAATACTCTCCTAGTAACACCTCTTATACCGCCAGGAATGCGTGGCAATTTTCATTGTGGAGAGAAGTTGCATCAAACTGGCATCCTTAGTCACACATGTTATGGTGTCACAAGTGTGATGTGGAATAAAATAATTCACCCCGGGACTATCCTATGACTTCTTGTCCTCTCATGGTTCCCGCATACCAGATAATGTGTTCTTTTTATTTTTGGTTCTGACTCTTGCTTGTCTGACTTCTGTTACTCTCAAGGCTTTCCCCTTTTCTTTTCTCCTTTCATCTCAGCCTATTTTAGGTTCCTCTGTCTGCTTGCAGTCATTCTGTTTATTCTCAGCACCAGCCCGGCAATTCTAAAGACCGGTACGCACTTCTGTCCTGTCTCTACCAAGGCTTGCGTGTTAGAGTTAGACTAGCCTTAACACAGAGACAGTTTATGTAGCGGATTGCACCAGGCGACCCTACAAAAATACTGTATAAAGCTGCATCCGTGTATCTGCTGTATTTTCTGTGTATTGAAAAAGAATTGTATTTCTCTGATTGTTCGGTAGTTTCATTCCCTTAGTTTATTCGAATTAAACTACCGAACAACCAGACCTCCCTGTGTGAAGTGTGTCCTCAATTACCCGTTGCAACATTGTTGCGAATGGGTAATTGAACAGTAAGTAGCCGTCCTTTGTTCTCGGGGGTGGCCGCCATTCGACAAACGAACACGTGGCGGTACGGGCGAACATGCGCAAGGAGATAGATGAGATGCTCCAGCTGGGGGTGATTGAGCCCTCTGACAGCCCCTGGGCATCTCCGGTAGTCCTAGTACCAAAGCGGGACGGCACGACCAGGTTTTGTGTAGACTACCGGAGATTAAATGAGAAGACGGTATCGGACGCCTATCCGATGCCCAGGATAGACGAACTCCTGGATCGGATGGCGAGGGGGCACTATCTCACCACAATTGACTTGTGTAAAGGGTATTGGCAAATACCCTTGGCACAAGACGCCATCCCTAAGTCGGCCTTTGTCACCCCATTCGGCTTGTACCAATTTAAGGTCATGCCGTTTGGGATGAAAAACGCCCCGGCTACTTTTCAGCGGATGGTGGACCGCCTCCTAGATGGGTTCCAGGATTATACCTGCGCATACCTCGACGATATTGCCATTTTCAGCAATACCTGGCAGGAACACCTGACCCATATAGGAGCGGTCCTAGATAGGATTAGGGCCGCTGGTTTAACGCTGAAACCAGCCAAATGCAGCATAGGAATGGCTGAAGTACAGTACCTAGGTCATCGGGTAGGATGCGGCAAGCAAAAGCCGGAACCAGCCAAAGTAGAGGCTGTAGCTCAATGGCCCACCCCTAGGACTAAGACCCAGGTGTTAGCGTTCTTAGGAACGGCCGGATACTACTGGAAATTTGTCCCGAATTACAGTGCCCTGGCCAAACCTCTCACCGACTTGACCCGTAAAAACCTACCCCGCCAAGTAACCTGGACCCCGGAGTGTGAACAGGCATTTCAGTTGTTAAAAGATGCATTGACAAATGCCCCTGTCTTGGCCGCTCCCAATCCAACTAAGCGTTTTCTTGTCCACACAGACGCTTCTATGTTTGGATTGGGAGCAGTATTAAGCCAAGTCGGGGCCGATGGCGGAGAACATCCCGTGGCTTACATCAGCCGGAAACTGTTACCTCGAGAAGTAAGCTACGCCGCCATCGAGAAAGAATGCCTGGCTGTGGTGTGGGCCCTGAAGAAATTACAGCCCTATTTGTACGGACAAGCTTTTTCCCTGCTCACGGATCACAACCCGTTAGTATGGCTAAACCGGGTGGCTGGGGACAATGCCCGGCTGCTGCGCTGGAGTCTGGCGCTGCAGCCCTTTGACTTTAATATCCAGTACCGCCCGGGTAAACAGAATGGAAATGCTGATGGGTTGTCTCGACAAACTGACCTAGAGAAATGATCCGTGAGCCTCCCCGGACATCCCCAAGCCGATCCGTGTTGGATCAGACTGTGTATGCCGGCTTGTGGGCAAGGGGGAGCAGTGTAGCGGATTGCACCAGGCGACCCTACAAAAATACTGTATAAAGCTGCATCCGTGTATCTGCTGTATTTTCTGTGTATTGAAAAAGAATTGTATTCCTCTGATTGTTCGGTAGTTTCATTCCCTTAGTTTATTCGAATGAAACTACCGAACAACCAGACCTCCCTGTGTGAAGTGTGTCCTCAATTACCCGTTGCAACATTGTTGCGAACGGGTAATTGAACAGTAAGTAGCCGTCCTTTGTTCTCGGGGGTGGCCGCCATTCGACAAACGAACACGTGGCGGCGGCCATTTTAAAACTCCCGAACAGCGGTGTTTTGCCGTCGAGTGTCTGGAACTAAAATCGGACACTCGAGTAGGCGAACACCGCTGAGACCTCCACAGCCCTGGTCCGTTCGGTTCCAAACTACCGAACGGCCCCTCGTTCGGTAAATAGAGAATACCGAACGAGGGGATTCAGGCGAACCCCCCCTAGCCTCTATAGCTAGAGGCTTTCGTGTATTTTATTCCCTTATGCCAGGACCGACCGCAAGGCCCATTCACATGGAACCGAATTCGGCTATCTCTGTTCGTGCGGTCGGTCATTTTATTCCCTCCATACTTTTCCCGAACCCCTGGTCCGATCTGGGTGATTTTTGGATATGTTGTTCACCCAGATCAGGGCTACCCGGGGATGTATGATTTAAAGGGGTACCCCTACGTTTAGGGGTACATCCAGAAATGGGGGGAATTGGTGTGCTGGCTAAGGGGATTATGATGCTGGCTGAGGGGAGGGGATGTGTGGGAGGTTACCAGGACAGGATTGGCTACTGTAATAATTACTGTAAATCCCTCCCTTGCATGGGAGCATGCTTTATAAGGAGACTGTGATTAAAGGCTTGTCAGTTATGCTCCTGAAACTGTGTGTCGTCCAGTTATTGGGATTGCTGTTGGGATATTGCTGTATTTTACCTGCTGGAAACCCTGCCTTTGGATTTACTATTTATTTGTTCCTGAGTCTCACTTGGATTATAAGCGGAGATAACCTGGGTACTATTGCATCTCCGCTACATTGGTTGGCAGCGTTGGGATCCAGACTCACAGAGGAACAAGCCTAAATGGAGTACGGATGGAGATTGATTTTGCCACACTAAAACGCTCCACGCTAAAAGACCTTCTGGAGGCAAAGGGTATACAAGCCAGCAATAAGACAAAAGCGGCACTTATCACTGAACTGATGGCGGAGTACCGAATGGAAGGCGATTTGGTTCCCGAACAAGGGAATTCGGGAGAAACACCGGAACAAAGGGAGTTCCAGAGGCAGGTACAATTTCGGCTGTCTTTCTATGGGGAACACCCTCCAACAGAGATTATTTCCAAAACGATAACGGAGGTCCAGGAGTTTATACTGAGGAGTCAAACAGCGGCCCCAGAACGCAGCTCTGCAGTAAATATGCCACATGAAGGTAAGCCGAAAATACCGTACCAGGCTTTTAAAACATATGTGGAGGCAGAGGAAGATATAGACTCTTTCCTGCAAGATTTTGAGAGACTGTGTGCACTGCATAGAATCAGCGCAGAGGACTGGGTACCCATTTTGGCAGGAAGGTTAACTGGGAGGGCAGCTGAGGCATACCGGACTGTACCGAATGATGAAATTCGGAATTATCACAAAGTGAAAGAAATTATACTGGCCAGGTATGCTATAACACCAGAAGCATACCGGCGGAGATTCAGGGATCTAAAGAAGGTGGAGAAAGACTCACATGCTGAGTGGGCATGCAGACTACAATGAGCAGTCTTGGGGTGGGTGCAAGCGAGCAAGGCACGGTCTATGGAGGATGTATTGCAAATGGTACTGCTGGAGCAATTTTATGAAGGAGTAACCAGCGAGGTACAGGAGTGGGTAAGAGACAGAAACCCTACCTCCCTTACCGAAGCAGCCAGGAAGGCAGACGAGTACCTGGATGCACGCAGGCAGCAAAAACCTGCAGCTCCAAAAGTACTTTTTAAAACCTTTGGGGGAAATAACTACACGCCAGCTCTACCAAGGTCACTGCCACCACCACCACCACCCGCTACACAGCCACGTTTCCGCCAGCCCACGTCGGGCCCTTGCCACCACTGCCAGAAGTGGGGACATTATAAAAGGGAATGCCCCAGCTGCGGGACCGTTCCACCTGGATCCGACCCGGTCCACCACCACCACCGAGAGCCGCCGCAGCCCATCACTACCAGGACATCGTGGCCACACCGTATGGTTCAGCAGTTCCCATCACAACCATAGAGCAGTGGGAGGTACTGCACGAGGCAGATCCCGTCCAGGCTAACGCAGACAACCGCCAGCATCACAGGCAGACCGTGTATCTGGAGGGAAAAGCAGTTCAGGGGCTACGTGACTCAGGAGCCACCATCACCCTGGTAAAAAGTCACCTGGTCTCAGACCAAGCTAAACTTAGCAAGACTGTGGCCGTCAGGGTAGCCAGGGGAGCAGTATACCGGCTACCCACAGCAAGGGTACATTTGCATTGGGGAGCGGGGGCAGGGCATGTGGAGGTGGGGTTGATGCCGCAGTTACCGGCGGAGGTTTTATTGGGGAACGATCTGGGGAGGCTCACATCTGCTTTTGAGCCCCAGACACCCATCACAGGAGAAGCTCACCCTGTGGTCACTCGACAACAGGCCTGCACCCAGGACTACAACACACTCCCGGAGGTCCAGGTAAGAGATCCTTCCCCTTCCCCTGACTGTGTTCCCTGGGCCCCTCCTAGCGAATTTGCAGCTGAGGTAGTGACTGATCCCACTTTGCAGGTGTATAGGGACAAGGTGACAGCAGACACGCCTGGGGGGGAGGGCGAAAGGTTTATTTGGGACAACCAGCTGTTATATCGGGAGACGGATAAGCAGGTATCCGGGTCAGACCCGATTGTGATGAGGCAGTTAGTGGTACCTCAGCGGTACCGGGCGGAGTTACTACGGATAGCCCATGACATTCCACTATCTGGACATTTAGGGGTCAGCAGGACCCGATACAGGTTAACCCAAAGTTTCTTTTGGCCGGGAATTAGCCAGGAGGTGCGCAGGTATTGCAACACATGCGATACCTGTCAAAGGGTGGGGAAAAGGGGGGACCGGCGCAAGGCCAAGTTACATCCCCTCCCCATAATCGAGGAACCCTTTAGCAGGGTAGCAGTGGACCTAATAGGACCTCTCAACAAAGCAAGCCCGTCAGGTAAAAGATTTATCCTGACCGTAGTAGATTATGCTACTAGATATCCAGAGGCGGTGGGCCTGACGAATATACAGGCTGAGACAGTAGCGGAAGCCCTGATGAAGATATTCTCCCGGGTGGGACTCCCCAGGGAGATTGTCTCCGATCAGGGCACCCAGTTCACCGCCGAAGTCACGCAGCGCCTCTGGAAGTTTTGTGACATTAAGCCGGTCATTAGTTCCCCTTACCACCCCCCAGACGAATGGGCTCTGCGAACGTTTCAACGGTACATTGAAACAAATGCTCCGAACCTTCGCAGAGACCCACAAGGACTGGGAGAAGTTCCTGCCGCGCCTCCTCTTTGCTTACCGGGAGGTGCCGCAGGAATCCACTGGGTTCTCCCCATTTGAACTATTGTTTGGCCGCAGGGTACGAGGGCCTTTAGATTTGATCAGAGAGCATTGGGAGGGAGAACGGAGCACTGACGGTACTCCCATCATACCCTATGTGTTGGCATTCCGAGACCGCCTTGAGGCCTTAACTCAGACGGTACGCGAGAATTTGCAGGCAGCTCAGACACGCCAACGCACATGGTATTATCGGGGCGCCAGGGACCGTAGCTTTCAGGTCGGGCAGAAGGTGTTAATCTTAAAACCTGTCCGACACGATAAGCTGCAGGCCGCCTGGCAGGGCCCTTATAAGGTGGTGGAACAACGGTGTGACACCACTTATATAATCGGCTCGTGCGTTGGTACTGGGGCGACGCATGCTCCATGTGAACATGATGAAGCCCTACCAGGAGCGCTCGGAGGAAGTGACCGCTATATGTGCGCCTAACTCCGAGGAGTTTGACAGTTTACCTCTCCCGGATCTGCTGGGAGAGGGCCAGTTATCCGGGGACTTAGGGGAGGTCACCCTGGGGGATCGGTTGAGCCCACAGGAGCGGAGCGAGGTACAACAGCTGTTGAGGGAGAAGCAGGATATCTTCTCTAATGTACCTGGTTACACTCCTCTGGCCACTCACCCCAGGGCAACTTCCCATGCGTCAGACCCCGTACCGCATCCCAGAGGCCAGTGCCGAGCTCACGCAAGGAGATAGATAGAGATGTAG
>OW240912.1:273417091-273464887 GCA_933207985.1 Pelobates cultripes
TGTGTGTGTGTGTGTGACTGCCTGTGTGTGTGTGACTGTGTGAGTGTGTGACTGTGTGTGTGTGTCTGTCTGTGAGTGTGTGACTGTGTGATTGTCTGTGTGTGACTGTGTGTGTGTGACTGTCTGCCTGTGTGTGTGTATGTGACTGTCTGCCTGTGTGTGCGTGGCTGTCTGCCTGTGTGTGACTGTCTCTTTGTGTGAGTGTGTGGCTGTCTGCCTGTCTTTGTATGTGTGGGTGTTTGCCTCGGTGTCAGTGACTGTCTGCTGGTGTGTGTGTGTGTGTGTGTGTGTGTGGCTGTCTGCCTGGGTGTCAGTGACTGTCTGCCTGTGTGTGTGTGTGGCTGTCTGCCTGGGTGTCAGTGACTGTCTGTCTCTGTGTGTGTGTGTGTGTGTGTGTGTGTGCGCGCATCTGCTAGTGAGGGAGCCTCTGTGTGTGTGTGTGTGCCTGCTAGTGAGTTTGTGTGTGTGTGTGTGTGCCTGCTAGTGAGTGAGCTTGTATGTGTGTCAGTGAGCTTGTCTGTAGGGATCATATGTGTGTGTGTGTTAGTGAGCTTGTCTGTAAGGAGCATGGGTGTGTCGGAGCCTGTCTGTGGTGAGCATGTGTGTACAGTGAGCTTGTCTGTAGTAAGCATGAGTGTGATCATGAGCTTGTCTGTAGTGACCATATGTGTGTCAGTGAGCTTGTCTGTAGTGAGTATGTGTGTGTCAGTGAGCTTGTCTGTAGTGAATCTGTGTGTTAGTGAGCTCTTCTGTAGGGAGCGTGTGTGTCAATGGGCTTGTCTGTAGGGAGAGTGTGTATGCATCAGTGAGCTTGTCTGTAGTGAGCGTGTGTGTGTGACAGTGAGCTTGTCTATAGTAAGCTTGTGTGTGTGTGTATCAGAGTTTGTCTGTACTAAAGTTGTGTGTGTGCCAGTAACCTTGTCTGTGTGTGTCATTGTCTGTCAATGAGCCTATTTGTGTGCATCAGTAAGATTGTCTGTCTGTGTGTGAGTATGCTTTACTGTATAATTTAATTACCCTAAAAGAACTAATATTTTGAATTAGAAGAAGAAATGTATCAATAAAAATAAATAAAAATAAAATATATATATATATATATATATATATACACACACATACACACTGTTGCATCACCAGGGCTCCAGTATATATATAGGCAATTGAAATAGTTGGCTGCACTCTCGGATTTCCTTAAAATTTTACTTTTATTTAAATATTTAAGAGAAGATCAACGTTTCAGTCCCTCTTGTGGACTTGCATCAGGATCATGACGAAAGTCCACAAGAGGGACTGAAACATTGATCTTCTCTTAAATATTTCAATAAAAGTTACATTTTCAGGAAATCCGAGAGTGCAGCCAACTATTTCAATTGCATATATATATATATATATATATATATATATATAACACCCTACATAGCACAATGACTTATGGGGCTGGCATAGATTTTTTTCCAGGGCTGCTTTGTATCCCCAGTCCGGCCCTGATTGCAATCAGTATAAAAAACATACAGAGAAGAGAATTAATAAAACAACGGTGTTATGAATAAAAGTGTTTGACCCACATTTAGGGCTTTAGACCACTTTTCACAACACTTTTTTTTAATACAAAACCTGAAATGTTTCTGTTTCTTCTTTTCATCAGCAATATTTGAGCTGGCTTTAGCTTGTCTGAACTTGATTATGGTGTAATTTCCTGGGTCTTTTATATACATTTACACAAAAAAAATAAAAAAATAAAAAGTGAAACAAAGCGTTTTGTGAAAAATAGTTAAAACAACCTGATTTTCCAACATCTATTCAATTGTGAAAAGTCTAGAGAACTGACTGTTCCTCTTTAGTGTCAGAAACATACTGTTCTCTGGAAGATTTAACAGTACAATTTCAACATGACCACTTATAATAAGCCAAGTATGGTGCCAATTTTTTTTCCCATTGATCTGGTTTCCTGTATCTGTCCTTACCCAATGAGAATGTACAAACAGTACATGACAATAAGTTATTTTGACCTAACAGCCAAGGCCGACAGTTCCAATAGGTCACATAGGCAGTGGCCTAGGGCTCCAGATCCCTGGGGGCGCCTCTGGCAAACCTACAGCTGTAATGGTGCCTGGGTCTGGCAAAATGGCCAGAAAGAAATACAATTCAGCATGGAAGCCAGGCGCCAGCAGCTGCCAGACAGCTGTTACTCACACAGTGCTGAACTCCATCCTGCCTCGATGCACTGACGCCTGGCTGCACTGGATCCCCATTTCAGCAAGGAGCGTGCGGGAGCATGTGTGCGCACCGTCCGTTCACTCCCCCCCCCCGCACTGTATGTGGGGACATGTTAGAGGGAGGGATTAATGAAGGAAGTGGGGCAGGGCGGAGAGAGTGTCCCAGTAGGTCCAGCACTAGGTCCACTTTTCACTCGCTCCCTCCCCCTGCACTGTATTTGGGGTCAAGTGGGTGGGAGCAAGAAGTGAGGCTGATGCAGAGAGTGACAGGATGCCAAACTGATATATGCAATTAAGGTAAGTGTGTGTGTGCACTGAGAGGGTATTGGATGCATCCACTGGCGGATCCAGAGTCTTATCTCAGGAGGGGCACTCATAGATTATTTAAAGAAACAATCCAGGCACAATAACCAGTACAGCTCTCTGTAGTAGTTTTGGTGCCAGGATTGCCGTGGTGCCCTCCCAGAGTAAATAGTCAAACTGTTTAAGAACAGTTTGACAATTTACCTGGGGTCTGCCAGGATAGGGGCTGTAGTAGGGGATAGAGCCTCTAGTAATGTGTGTGTGTGTGATGCAGGGTGGGTATGGGAGGCAGTGTGTGAGGGGTGTAGAGTGTGTGTGTGTACGGGAGGAAGTGCATGTGGGACAGTGTGTGCATGGGGGTGCAGTGGGAGCACTGTGTGTAGGAGGCAGTGTGTGTTTATGTGAGGAATGCAGTGTGTATATGTGGGGTGCTGTGGGAGCACTCTGTGTGAATGAGGGTGTAGTGGGGGCAGTGTATGTATGGGAGTGCAGTGTTTGTGTGGGGGAGCACTGTGTGTATAGGGGAGCACTGTGTGTGGGAGAAGTGTGTGGGGTGCAGTGTTTGTATGGGGAGCACTTTGTGTATGGGTGAGAAGTGTGTGTGTGGGAGCAGTGTGTGTGGGGTGCAGTGTGTATGGGGGAGAAGTGTGTGTGTGTGTGTGTGGGGTGCAGTGTGTGTGGAGGATAAGTGTGTGTGTAGTTGCAGGGGGCAGAGCAAAACAAATTATTATTTTTTTAAAATTAAAAATACATTATTTTATATTATTTATATCCCCCCTCCCTTCTTACCTTTGCCTGGGAGGGGGGGATATTACTTCCAATCCCTGGTGGTCCAGTGGAATCCCTGGTGGTTCTAGTGGGGAGTGAACTCTAGCCTGCACCTCCTGAGGCTACAGTTCACTCTCGCGAGAACAGAGCGTTGCCGTGATAACCACGGCAACGCTCCACGCTCACGAGAGGAGACCCGGCGGAGCTCAGTCGGAGGTAAGAGCTCCCTGGTCTCCTCTCCCTCCTCCCTCCCTGCCGGCTGCCCAGCAACGTGCCTGCGAACCGAAGAGGGAGATCTTTCTCCGGTCTGTGAAGGCACTTGGCAGGGCCGGCACTTGGATAGCACCGGCCGTGCAGGAGAAAGCATCGGATCTCGGGGGGGCAATTGCCCCGTTGCCCCCCCTGGATCCGCCACTGCTTCCAGCTGAAGTGGTAGAGGTTAACACAGTAAAGGAGTTTAAGCATGCGTGGGATAGGAATAAGGTTATCCTAACTATAAGATAAGGCCAGGGACTAATGAAAGTATTTAGAAAATTGGGCAGACTAGATGGGCCAAATGTTTCTATGTCTATGCATGGGTCAGTGTGTGTGTGTATGGGTCAGTTTGTGTGTGTGTGTATGGGTCAGTTTGTGTGTGTGTGTATGGGTCAGTTTGTGTGTGTGCATGGGTCATGTGTGTGGGTGTGCATAGGTCAGTGTGTGTTTGCTTAGGTGTGCATGGGTCCATGTGTGTCTGCATGGGTCAGTGTGTGTGTGTGTGTGTGCATGGGTCAGTGTGTTTCTGCATGGTTCAGTGTGTGTATGCACAGTTAAATGTGTATTCGCTCACGTTTCAGTGTGTGTGCGCGCACAGTTCAATGTATGTGTGCACGGCTCAGTGTATGTCTGCATGGGTCAGTGTGTGTGTGTCTGCATGGTTTAAATGTGTGTGTGCATGGTTCAATGTGTGTGTGCGCATGGTTTAATATATGTGTGCTTGGTTCAGTGTGTGTGTGTCTGCATGGGTCAATATGTGTGTCTGCATGGGTTAGTGTAACAGCCACTAGAGTTGTATTTAACCCTTCAAGTTAAACACTGCTGTTTCTGAAAAAAGGCAATGTTTTACCTTGTAGGATTAAACCTACAGGGCCACTGCACCAAGACCACTTCATTGAGACGAAGTGGACTGGGTAACTCTAGTGGTCCTTTAAATTGTGGAAGAGCATTATACATGTATATTAATATATGTGTTTTATATTAATATTTAAATGTACTGCGTGTGTGTGTATATATATATATATATATATGCAAAATATAATTTCTACACAGAAATTCTATAACACTGATGCATTAATATACAAGGATAAAACAGATGTACTGTTTCTCTTAACTGGTGGCCAGTGATAGGCTAAAAGTATCAGCTCTCAGACTATCACTCACAGCCTGGCTAAATCATCTTCATACTGTTGTTGTTATGGTGCTTGCAGTGTTCCTATGATGAAACGTACAATTTGAACTTTGCTTTAACAGGGTTATTCATCGAAGACCAAAGGGTCTCACCAAAGTGAGAATTGCTGAGAATTCAAAATTAAGTTCTAATTTAAGGCCAAAATAACAAAATTGGGAACATTATTATCTCCAATTCAGCCATGTTGGCTGTTTTTACCTAAATACAAAATACAAAAGACAAAACACTTTGAATTCCTGGCAATTCTACACCCTGTTCCAAATTATTATGCAAATGATATTTTTCTCATTTACCTAAATAATTGATGTAAATAACAGTCAGCATAATTCTCATGTTATCAACTATTAAGAGTACAATTCAAATTTTATTGAACAAACCTACTAACGATAACAGTATTTTTTTTAAACATAAAAAACATACAATGCACTGTTCCAAATTATTATGCACAGTAAGTTTCAAAACACTTAATAGGTTGTAAAGAACTGAAAATTGTCATTTGTTGTGTTTGCAGCATATTTACTGAAATCAAAAGCTATTTCATTCAAACTTATAAAAACATTTTAACAGGTCACGTTACATTTTAACATAGGACCCCTTATTTGATAGCAGCTTCACAAGTCTTGCATCCATCAAACTTGTGAGTTTTTGGACAGTTTCTGCTTGAATTTGTTTGCAAGATATCAGAATAGCCTCCCAGAACTGCTGTTTGGATGTAAACTGCCTCCCACCCTCATAGATCTTTTGCTTAAGGATGCTCCAAAGGTTCTCAATAGGATTAAGGTCAGGGGAGGATGGAGGCCACACCATGACTTTCTCTCCCTTTATCCCCATAGCAGCCATTGATGCAGTGGTATTCTTTGCAGCATGAGATGGTGCATTGTCATGCATGAAGATGATTTTATTACGGAAAGCATAGTTCTTCCTTCTGTACCAGGGAAGAAAGTGGTCAGTCAGAAACTCCACATACTTTGCAGAGGTCATCTTTACACCTTCGGGGACCCTAAAGGGGCCGACCAGCTCTCTTCCCATGATTCCGGCCCAAAACATGACTCCACCACCGCCTTGCTGACGTCGCAGCCTTGTTGGAACAGGGTGGCTGTCCACCAACCATCCACTACTCCATCCATCTGGACCATCCAGGGTTGCACAGCACTCATCAGTGAACAGGACTGTTTGAAAATTAGTCTTCATGTATTTTTCTGCCCAATGCAGCCGTTTCTGCTTATGAGCATTGGTTAGTGGTGGCCGAATAGAAGGTTTATGCACAGTTGCAAGACTCTGGAGGACTCTAGACCTTGATGTCCGTGGGACTCCAGAGGCACCAGCAGCTTCAAATATCTGTTTGCTGCTATGTAATGGTATTTTAGCAGCGGCTCTCTTGATCCGATGCATGGATCTAGAAGAAATCTTCCTCAATGTGCCTTTATCTGCATTAATATCTAATGTTTTCATACCTCGTCCAAGGCATTGAACTATTTCACTCTTTTTGGCAGCAGAGAGATCCTTTTTCTTCCCCATATTGCATGAAAATGGTGTTCTGCTTAATAATGTGGAACACCCTACTTTAGTAGTTTTTCCTTAAATTGAGTGTGTGATCTGTATTGTACTGATATATATATATTTGTGTTAGGGGCAAAAAAGCCGTATAGAGTGATAGAGAGCAATATAGGAATAACATAATACAGAATGGAAAAAGTCGGTTGAGGTGTGCCGGAACCAACAATGCTGGTAGGCCTGTAAAATAAAGAGGTCCAACCCAAGGTTAAAAAGAAAAGAAAAAAAAAAGGTTATGATTGAGTAGTGGGAGTGGTGGGAGGGACATGCAAATCGCTAGAACAAGAACGGTGTGGAGCAAGGTAAGGAGTCTCTTTAAGTAAGGAAATCATGCCCCTCCCACAATTACAGGCAAAAGCCTTAATACTTGTGTTAGGGGCAAAAAAAGCCGTATAGAGTGATAGAGAGCAGTATAGGAATAGCGTAATACAGAATGGAAATAAAGGTATGCCGGAAGGTAGGCCTGTAAAAGAGTGCAAAAAGGAGAAATACTGTAAAATCATTAATACAGTCAACAATCAACATACATACTTATACACAAGGTTATAGGATAATGCTTGACGGAGTTTCAATACTGATTTGATACAGTTCCTCACAATAGGTTAGTCTTCAAACTAAAAGAAATTGGTCTAGATGAATATTCTTGTTCTTGGGTAGAACATTGGCTTAAGGATAGAATACAACGAGTTGTAATTAATGGCAAATTTTCTGGCTGGACAAAAGTGGTAAGTGGTGTCCCTCAGGGTTCTGTTTTGGGACCACTTCTATTTAACATATTTATAAATGATCTTGAAATAGGCATTGAAAGCCATGTATCAGTGTTTGCAGATGACACAAAACTTTGTAAAGTAATAAAATGTGAGCAGGATATTGCTATGCTGCAGAGAGATTTGGATAGATTGGGGGACTGGGCACTACAATGGCAGATGAAATTTAACATAGAGAAATGCAAAGTTATGCACTTTGGGGTTAAGAATGCACAAGCAACTTACACACTAAATGGTAGTGAATTTTGTCATGTATAAATAGGGGCATAAATTCTCGGGATGAAAATATAATTCTGCCTCTTTATAAATCGCTGGTAAGACCACACCTTGAATATGCTGTGCAATTTTGGGCGCCTGTTCTAAGAAGGTATCATGGAGAGGGTCCAGAGGCAGACTACAAAGTGATAAAAAGAATGACATTTTAGTTGTATGCAGAAAAGGTTAAAAAATTAAATCTGTTTAGTTTGGAAAAACTGACTCTGAGAGGGATAAGGAAGTAACTTTTACTTACAAATACGGGGCCAGTACAAACCTTTATCTGGAAATCTATTCATAAACAGGGCTATACATAGGACACGAGGTCACACATTTAGGCTGGAGGAAAGGAGATTTCATCTAAGGCAAAGAAAAGGTTTTTTTACAGTAAGAACAATAAGGATATGGAATTCTCTGCCCGAAGAGGTGGTTTTGTCAGAGTCCTTACAGATGTTTAAACTGAAATTGGATAAATACTTACAAAAACATAACATACAGGGATATAATTTCTAATTAGTGGGGTAATAGCTGCTTGATCCAAGGAGACATCTGACTGCTATTTTGGGGTCAAGAAGGAATTTTTTCCTAGTTTGTGGCAAAATTGGAAGCGCTTCAGACCAGGTTTTTGTCTTCTTTTGGATCAACAGCAACAACATTTGTGAGGAAGGCTGAACTTGATGGACGCAAGTCTCTTTTCAGCTATGTAACTATGTAACTATGTAACTATGGTTCTGGAATGTACCATGAATAAGCGGAGGACTTACAATGACCTAATGTTTAATTATGTGTAGTGGTATAATTCTGCTTGAAGCCATGGATGCTGCCCCTAAAGAGTGACCAGAATAATGGAATGGTTAAGGCCTGGTCTTCTTGACTAATGTTCTGACATAACTCATGAACAAGATCTATTTAATGGTTATGTGATTATTAAGTTTAAGGTGGCAAAAAGCAAACCGTAGTAAATAAATCATGGAAAATGTGTCATTAATATACTGTACTAAACTTAGTCAGAGAAAAACGTAAACCAGAGTATTGTAAATGCAGGAAAAGGATTGAAAGTATACGTAGGGTGGACCATGCATGGGTCAAACATAAGGAGTCAAGCCTCTTGTTGGCCCATGCATATTGTTGCATAAGTGAGGAAACATGTATGTTAAGGTGTGTGACCCAATAGGAGTGATAAGGCCGAAGATACCTGGTCGACTGAACTAACCTGTCATGATAAATATAGAGGCAATGAAAGGACCCCTTACCTGTGACCTGAAATTAGTAATGAGCGGAGAGACTTAGGTGACAGCAATCACTAAGAGACCACTTAGGATAACTAAACCAAAACAACCTGCTTTAGCAGATGAGTCTCATGAGGGCTACACAAGATGTATGCACATTAAATGTATGTACAGGCTAATATTGTATTTCTTAACCCTATGTATCGACCTAAGTATGAGCATAACCTAAATTCATATAGTTAATTGCAACACCTGCTATGTAGGGGAGCCAAATTGAATTTCGTAGTAGTTAGTAGAAAGAGTTAAATAAGCCGCGTTTGGCAAGCCGTATGAGGAGGAGTGGCTTAACTAATGATGACATTGTATTATAACAATTTATCATCATGAAACTGATAAGCGTGATATCGCAACTTGTCTGTATGCTTATTGCCTTATAGTTATAAAACTTCTGGAAAAAGGACAGAGAGCATCTCAGATATCCCGTTGGATATTATGAAGCGTATTGGAACACATACTTATAATTGACTTATGTAATATATGCTCGAATGCGTTAGGACGTAAAGGATAACCAGTGTGAGGCCTTGAATATGTACAGGGATGAAACGTAACATATAAATATACACGTTTGACTGGTAAACCTTTTCCTCATAGTACCTGCCACTATACTGCTTTAATACATTTAGTTGTGCGGGCATCACAGAATAATGTGCAAGCTCTTAAACCTGTTTATAGAATAATAAACAACAGCTTAGCGGTATATATTTATATTTGTATATATATATATATATATATATATATATGTATATATTGTTATTGGGTAATTTGGTTATCTAGCTGTTGGTATCGTATGTGCCATTTAACCATGCTGCTGTGTTGCGAGTGATGGTCCAAATCGAATAGAAGTGGACTAGCTATATCAACTTTGCTGCAGGGCAACTGCTGCTTCCCTCCACAAACAGTCTACAGGAGCTGCACTGCCTGTCTGCCTCCACAATGAACAGAGGTAACTATGTGTGATTGTCTGTTTGAGTGTGACTGTCTGTGTGTGTGTATGACTGTCTGCCTGTGTGTGTGTGTGTCTGCCTGTGTGTTTGTGTGTGTGTATGACTGTCTGCCTGTGTGTGTGTGTGTGTGTATGACTGCCTGCGTTTGTGTGTGTGTGACTATCTGCATGCGTGTGTGTGTGCGCGTGACTGTCTGCCTGTATGTGTATGAGTGACTGTCTGCCTGTGTGTGTTTGTGTGGCTGTCTGCCTGTGTGTGTGTGACTGCCTGCCTCTGTGTGTGTGGATGTCTTCCTGTGTGTGTGGCTGTCTGCCTGCATGTATGTGTGTGGCTGTCTGTGTGTGTGTGTGTGGTTTTCTGCCTGTGTGTGTGTGTTTTGCTGTCTACCTGTGTGTGTGTGTGTGGCTGTCTGTGTGTGTGTGACTGTCTGCATGTATGTGTGTGTAAGACTGTATGTGTGGCTGTGTGTGTGTGTAAAACTGTATGTGTGGCTGTCTGTGTGTGTGTGTGTGCGTGTGGCTGTCTGCCTGTGTGTGTGTGTGGCTGTTTGCCTGTAATTGTGTGTGAGTGTGTTTATCTACCTGTAACTGTGTATGTGTGTTACTGCCTGTACCTGTGTGTTTCTGCCTGATCCTGTGTATGTGACTATCTGCCTGCGACTATGTGCATGTGGTGGATTTGACAGTGTATATGTATACCTGTGTGCATCAGACTCTGGGAATGTGTGCACATAACTCTGCAAAAATATACACCTGCATTCACACACAGGCTTAAATGCATGTTTTATCTGAATTAAATAACCATCACACACAGCCAATAAACCCAGCACAAATATCACATACAACCAATACACGTATATCACACACAGTTAATACACCCATTACAAATATCACACACAGCCAACACATAGCATACATATCACACACAGTCATCACATCTATCACATACACAGACAACACAAACATTACATCATACATGGATGACGGGGGGAGGGGTGGGGGCGCTGTGAAGATTTTTCACACAGTGCACCTAAAGGTCTAAGCTCGGCCCCGCGTGGCCCCCGTAACATATTATACAAATTTATAATTTCGTCTGAGCCCCTATGACCTGAGACCTTTGTGAGGGAAGAAACCAGATTCAAGATGAAACAGTAGTCCTGTTTAAGGAACATAAAACATGGTAATACAGGCAAGAGAGTATACTATATCCTTAAATAGCATTATAGTTAGCAGTTAGGGAATCCACCAGCAGGTGATTTGAATAAGGAGCCTAACCATAGTAAATAAGTTTGATTATACACCAAGTCAGAAATTAGGTAATGTACTGTACTGAACTAGTGATAGTGTCTCATCCCTAGTTAAGTGTCCAGACCCAGACCTCCCTGCATATAGACACAGATACAAGAAACAGTATTCCTATATTTAGAAGTGGAATAACAGTAACATAGGTGCAGAGAGCATAGAATATACTGTGTTGATCTCGGTGAAGCGGTAAGAGAATTTGACCTGCAGGTGATTTAGGTTAAAGGAATACACCAGGCGAGCGTTAGAGGCGTAAATGAGTGAGAACCTTCATGCAGAAATCACATTTATTTAAGTGAACCATATAAGAAAACTGATGAGTCCTATAAATTGTTAGTGAAATTTAGGCCCCAAACAAATTAGGGGGACCAATACAGGGAGGATAATTCCTAGCTTGGGGAATATGCACATCATATAAGAGAACAATATTTCATGACATTCAAGCTTAAACCAGGGGCCTACACCAAAAGAGTGTTTAGAGGCGTATGATAGTAACTGTATGCAGAATTACCATAGTTAATTAAACCAGACATCGAGTATCACCAGATATATAAACATACACGTAGTTGGGTTACCTATCCATAGTATTATAACCATCTATTTATTTAGTAAAATGACATGTAATTCATGCAGTAATTCCTATAACGTTATATTCTACATGACCGCTAGAGGTCAGTATTCCGTTTCCAGACTAGTTTCGGGTGAATTGCAAAAACCGTGGGGTTAAATTATACGAATTGTCGCACAAAATGCTCTATCCGGCCATACGAATCTATGCATGAAAAGTTCTATCCGGCCATAGGGCTTTTCGTGCTGACTAATGAAAGGGGGATCATACATTGAAAGATTCCAATTCTTGCGAACTCATGCGAACAGTCATTCGTATGAATGGCTGTAACAGGAATTGAATTGAAAAAGCGTACAAACAGATTAAAACAACCGTTCGTAAGTTTGAAACCAAACTGACCATTAACATAGAATAGTAACCTTGTGAAACAGACTGAAACAAAATCGTACGGTAGTTAAACACGAAATGATAGAAACATGAAAAAATACACGAAAGGAATATGCAAACTGTATAAGTATTTGAGCTAGACCTGACCCGTGATGATGCCGTGAGACTGCGACCACACCGCGGCGCGACGGTTAAGTCAGTATCTTACAGTTTTGGCGCGTTCCTGGATCTGTCCTCGGAGCTGCTGGCCTGGAGGGCTGAAAAGTGAATGTTTGTATGCTAAGTGCTGCAGACCAGTGGAAGACAGCAGAAACAGGTAAACCACATGGTGAAACAGGTAAGTTGCAAGATGGCGATCTGCATGTGACCTGGAAGTAGTCACATACAAATCGCTAGAACAAGAACGGTGTGGAGCAAGGTAAGGAGTCCATTTAAGTAGGGAAATCATGCCCCTACCACAATTACAGGCAAAAAAAAATATTTTTTTTTTATTCAAAGTTTATTAAAGAAAAAGTAGTCGGATGCAAGTGACAGAGAAAAGTAACATCATTATTGTTGATACTTTTGGTACATAAGATGGCATAATTGCAACATGTCAAAAACATACAGAGCAAATTACTGAACCAGAGTAATAAAAGAAAAGTAACAGGTACATTTCTTGTGAGCCTATGGGGGGGGAGGTTGGTGAGGAGTGGGTGGAAGGAAAAATTGGTTTGAGGGCAAGCGAGAAGGAGAAGAGGGAGAGAGATGGAGGCTAATCTCTTGCAAAGACAGATAAGAAGGTTCCATAAAGTGAATAGACAAGAAGGCAACAAGGTGTGCATGTGCATCTCATCAAAACCTGTCAGAATCAGATTTTAGCCAAAGTTAAAGAATGTGGTTGAACTGAATGTATGGAGGGCACTAATAAATTTAACCCCTTTATGGCCAAAGGTTTTCCATGATTACTCCAGTTTGTGACCAAGGACTTTTAGGCATTATTGCAATGTATTTGTTTCGCTGTATATCGGTTTAAAAAGAAATATATGGTTTTCTTCTGATACCCCATATGAATACTTAACACAACAATAATTAGTTAAAGGGAAAAAAAATAGTTTTTTAAACTTACAATATATTCACTTATTACTTGAGTGTTAAAATGCCCAATATGTCAATAACCAAATTATGGTTTGAAAACTTAACTTTTGCCATATTTGGCATGCTAACACATTACTTTAATAGGCATCGCACAGGGTTTTTCACTCAACACCAGATTTTGTCAGAGTAGACAATATCCAGTGAAAATGACTGATTTCTGACTGGAATGGCAATTCTCATATTTATTAAAGTATATTCCAGTTGGGGATCAAAATCTGGGACAAAGCCCATACCTTTCTGTTTGTTTTCCTGGGACTTGACCCTTGACCTCTTTCAGCCACTTCTTGTTCTCCTGCCACTGTTTGCGCTAAAAAAAATACCTGTCCTAGAGGTAACTCTGATTATCACTGACTGTGGTGTCTGTGCCACTTCTTCAGGCTATTAAAGGTAGCCCTCTTGACCTCAGCTGTCTCTGCCCCCCAAATTCATTCCAGGTGTAAATCCTTTCCTGAATGTAAGCCAATTTATCATTCCTGAATTTCCTAATTTCTGTTGCAACAAATCATGTTCAAATTTCTCCAATGACACCTACATATCAGACACAATTTTAGCTGTTTTTTCTTTACTCTCAATGGCCTGTAATTTAGTAACCACTTCTGCGATTTCCCTCCAATACCAACCAATTCCTCATTAATGCCATCCACTGTGAATGCAATTAAATTAAAACTAGATTTGTTCAAAATCTGTCACATTGCCCGCTCTGCTTATTCCTGTATGGCCCATTCACTAATCTTGAGTGCCACTTCTGACCGCCTCCTCTGCAGCCAGGCCTCATTCTGGAACCTTTTCCAACACCAGCCGCTGCACATAGGGGCCCTTTTATGGCTCCACTTCCCCAGGGATAGTTAGTGACACTGATGTGCATGCTTCATCATGATGATGGTGTGCACACACAATATGGTGTGTAAAAAGTCCCAGAAAAGTCACTAGCAGACGCTTTTCAACTCCTCCTGGAGTCATCTTCAGTGCCATGAAGAACTGAAGATGACTCCAGGAGGAGCTGAAATGCATCTGCTGGTGACTTTTCTGGGACTTTTTAATTATTATATGCAGTGGTCTTTTGGCATTAGTTTTTTTTTCATTGCTTTTATGTCCTTTATATATTTTATTACTGAATAGTTTTATGTACACTTTATGGATGTTTCTTGCTACTCTCCATTGTGGATATCAATTTAGCCTTTTTTAGGCACCCTGGAGTTTGTTATATAAAGCCTGGGACATCTCTATATCCTGTGAGTGTTATCCTATTGGTGGGTCTTTTGCTATTTTTGATGATACTGTCTGCCCTATGTAATTTTATTTTTGTTTTGTAGATTATTCAAGTTTTCATCTACAACTACAACTTTAAGTATTTCCACGTGCACTTATTTGGTGTATTATATTATTTATATTTGCATCCGTACCTATATTTTCTTGGTTCCATTTGGAAGCACCTACACACCGTATTTTCTTTTGTATAAGTTATTTGCAAGTGCCTGTCTTTTTGATTTGAGAGAGGACTCATGAGTGGTGTGACTGTTGCACTTAAATTGCTGTGTAACACCTCAAAAATACATAATTTTTTTTAAATATAGGAATTCGTAAAAATAAATCTCTGACCAATGGGGAGAAACATTTCAAATAATTCTTATTTTCCACCTTTCAAAAATATCTAGCAAAGAGAGGCTTCTTTCTATTCCTTTCATCAAGAGTTGTCATGCATACTTACTGACTACTAGGGCAGCACCACATTTGATGTTGCTTGATGACATCATTCTAAAAGCAGAATGTGTACAAAATGGAACCCCCCAAATATCAAATTATGTGCTATACTAAAATGCTAACACATACTACAAAGTTGAAATCCCTGGAATGTTATGTTACTTGATCCCCTTTAAATACTTACCAAAGAAACTCTTGCACATTTCTCCCTCTGTATCTGCAAGATTATTTGCTGCGATATAAATAAATGATGATAATTCTGAGGTGTCCTTTTAATCCATTGATATGATACCATCTCCATACCTTGGGGAGTGAGGCCTTGCTCATTAAAATACTATTTTTAATTGTGTTGTAGTTGCATGTCTTGGCCCAAACCAAATGGGACATCAAGATGTAAACAATGAGATGACAAAATGCATTAAGCAATGGAAATTCTTTTACTGCATACATGTTAAATGCCCTATAAGTACACCAATAAATAAAAGCAACACTTAAAACACACATCAATGTGCTACTGGTTAGAATATTTTAATGCAATATTTCATATATCTATTAACATAAGTCATCCTTTCTTATATCTTGATTGATCTGTGTTGAAATTTTAAAAAGTGTGTAATTTTCTACATATTGTTGTTGGACTTGTTAATACATAGAATACTGTTAACATTTAACTAGCCTCAATTAAACCATAATAAAACAATGGTAAACTACACATTTCAAGAAATCTGTATGACAGTTTATTTAGCATTGCCAGAAATACATAAATGTTTCTATGCTTATAGCGTTTCAATGACTGTCTGGGTTATTCACTAAAAAGACCTTCATTTTTAAATCCACATTGAATTTAGTAAATAACCCCATGTGCTAACCCATTTGCTTAGATCTTGTTGCTCAGAGATAAGTACTATAACATTTTCACCTAGCGATAAAGGTCCAAGTAAAGGTTTTCATAAAAATTATAATATGAATTTGATTATTGAAAATTGTACGAGATTTCTATTAATTAGCTTTAACCAATATCTTTGTTTTTATCGCAATACAATTTTCTGTATATCATAGATATGATAGCACAACCTCATTGGCTTCATTAATCATCAGAGGGTTGCATTCACTATTTTAACTGTGTTTGCAGTGCATCTAGGTTTATCTCAATTCGTATGCCTTTTGATTTGCAAGACTGGAGGGGTTCTATGCCTCCTATGATGTTGTGTTCACCCTGAGATTCTTCTGTGCCTTAGTTACAGAGATAATATCAGATCCTGTGGCTCTATTAATAAACAGCAGAAATATCACAGACCTCTGCTACCTCTCTGCTGTACCAATGGATGGGATCAGTCTTTGACATGTACCCAATAAAAAAGATAGGTGGTTTTAAAATGGGATGAGGGAGACAATAATGATGGCAGTCGTCATGGGGACTCCCTCATTGCCCTGAAATTTTAATTCTGTGTGGTTTCACCTAGAATTATTACCTATCATGTCTAATCGATCAACATTAATAATTATTGAAAAAATCTTACATGCATTTTAGATAATTCTTATATTAGACAAAGTGCTGAGAGCAAAGAAAAATCAGAACATTGCCTGAGAAAGCAACAGGCTACTAAATTTTGAGTAAGTGTGGAAATTGAAGTCCTAACAACATAATAACTAACTTATTTTATTTAATTTTATATTTTCCACATTAGGATTGATTTTTTCTCATTACTCCTCTTAGCCATTTATGCAGGTTGGATACTTTGGTATACACTCCATATTTGCCTTTTTGTGCACACCCTTCCCCCCAGCTAACAATGCCAGTCACAAAGTAGGTATCTTTAAATGGGGTGACATGAGGCCCACCACTATCTCCCTGGCAAGCATCTTTTATTTCTTTGTCATAACCAGCACAGAACATGTTATCTGTGATTGTATATTTGCTGGATTCCTTGCAACGCTGTCTTTTAACGTACGGGACAGTCAGCATCTGAAGCAATGTGGATTGAACCCCACGTTCAAGTATGCGTCCAAATCCACTAATCATAGCATGTGGTTCATTCATCAAAACCTGGTCAGCAAAGTCCGGGTCAGGAATGCATGCAGGAATAATATTATCTGTGAAATTAATGGCCTCTTTTAGCTTTATGACTGCAATATCAAAATCGTAAGTTGCCCTAACAAACTTTGGGTGTATAATAATTTTTTCCACTTTGTGTGTAGATTCGGTCCCTTCTTTCTTGTTTAAATTTACTTCCCCTGTGGAAAAACAGATAAGCACATAAATATTAGATAACAGGTAAAAAAAATATGCTTCATATTATGAGTAGATGGGAATAAACATGTGCACATGCCTAACCAGACTAACAACAACCTAACTGCAAATCGATCTTGCCTGCCCACTTTCTGCAATGGAGGTCAGCAGGTAACAGAGCAGGCTTCCCAGGGCACAGTGGCCGAGGCTGACTGAGTCAGGCTAAAAGCCTGCCCCCTCATGGCAGACCGCGCATGAAGTACTGCTGAAGCATGGTCTTAGTGCCCAGTCCCTTCCTGTATCTCGAAATCTGCCCAGCAGATTTCAAAATGCTAGACACGCTCCCAGAATTGAGTTTTGCAGGGACAATAACTAAAAAGTGGGACTGTCCCAACAGATTCAGGACTGTTGGCACCTATGTAACCATTAGCCAAGAGGGACTGTATGTGAGCAGAATACCAGAGACGTACTCTTGCATGAGCTAGAAATGACATGCAATGGCCTTGCACTTCCTATGCTTTCAGGTGCCTTTTCTCTGTAGTGTTTAGAACTAGAAGAACTAAGAATCCATTTTGGACAGCATGACAAGGGTCCTAAATGGAGGAATACTTTTTACCGAGGTTCACCCACTATCTGTCTCCTTATGAGGAAACGAGGAGAATGGACCTGAAGTATTCAAAGATAATGAATTGTCACTTTTGGTATAATATTTAAAGGAAGATGAAAAGACAGTTACACAAATGTACAAACCAAAATAAAGCAAGAAAACCATTAACAAAAGTAATGTAATAAATGTTTATAATATACTATAAATTTGGTCAAATTGCATTATTGGGCACATCGCTCAGCTAGATGAGTTTCTTCAGCATAATCTATGAAGAGCAAAGCTGATATTGCTGCCTCATTAAAATATTATTAAAAAGCTACAATAGTAACACTGTTTGACTTATACATTCAAAGACAATCACTCACCAACTACAACTTTGAAATACTTGGTTTGATTCATGCAGTGAGCTGCTGACAGAACAAATTGTGGGGTTAAAATGGTTCCTCCACAAAAGGCTTCGTTTTCATCACTCACCAAAACAGCCTGCAGAGTAATAGTGAGTGTAAATTTTAGTTTCATGATATCACAAGAGAATAATGTTTTTCAATGTAATTTTCACATTACACAAAAATATACATACAAAATATGTGAGAGCAGATTCACTGGACCCCCAGGGAAGCTAGGAAGTGTACCTCCCACCGGATCACCGGACCACTGGACCACCAAGGATTCCCCCTCCCTGCCCAAGGTAAGCCACAGGGAGGGGGATATAATTTTATTAACTTGTTATTTTTCATTTTAAAATAATTTTTAATGTGCTACATGCAATGTAATAAGCTAATTGTCACGCTTTTGTATCCTGAACGCATGCCTATAACTCATTGAACACCAAAATAAAGAATTACATTTTTTTTAAACAATCTCCCCTAATTAGAGCCAAAATACCCCCACTTCAGCCCTTAATGCCCAACTTATCCTCCTTTGCAGTCCATATATCCCCATTACAGCCCGTATTTCTTTTCATAATTTCCCCTCAGTCCCTCACTACAGCGCCTACCCCCCACTTCAGCCCCTATACCCATGTTAGAACATTCAACACTTCAATACAGCCCTTATTACCCTCACTACAGCTCTAACCCCACCACTACAGCCCCTGTCTCCCCACGACAGTCCCTATATCCCACTACATCCAATAAACTCCCACTACAGCCCCTATTTTAAAAATAATTTCCACTAAGCCAAGCCCCCATTACAGCCACTATTCCCCCATTAGAGACATCAACACTCCCACTTCAGCCCTTATTCCCCCACTAAAGTCTCTGTCTCCCCACTACAACCCTATTTTTCACTATGGCCCCTATACCCCACTACAGCCCTAAAAACCCACTACAGCTCCTATGTTTTCAATAATTTCCCCTCAGCTCATCTCCACACAACAGTCCCTATACTCCCATTACAGCCAATATAAACCCATTACAGCCTCTATACCCCAATTTCAGTCCCTATTTTTTAATAATTTCCCCTCAGCCCCTGTCTCACCACTAGAGCCCATATCCACCCACTACAACCTCTATTCTCGCATTAGAGTCCCTGTCTCCCCACTGCAGCTGCTATTTCCCCTCTCCAGCTACTAAATCCCAATTACAACTCATATGTCACCAATACAACTCCTATAGCCCCATTACAGAATCTGTCACAACATTACATCCCCAATCCCTCCATATTACAGCCTCTATACACCCTAATCACCCAAACCCCACAGTACAGTCTATACCCCAATTACAAACCCCTATCATGCCCACTGCATCCCCTCCCCAGCCAGTACAGCCTCTATCCACCCCCCTACTGCAACATTATATCCTGCACTAAAACTCTTGTCTCCCCACATTACAGCATATATACCCACATTATAGCCCCTATCACATTATAGTCCCTATCACCTATCACCTATTACAGCCCCTCACTACACAACTCCCACACAACAGTCTCAATCCCCCATTACAGCCCCTATCCTCTCACTTCCTGAACCCAACATTACAAACCCCTGTTTACTACACATGCAGTCCCTCACTAAAGCTCCAAACCCCCATATTACAACCCTTTCTGTAACACAAGGATGTACATGTAGGCAGTGTATGCATGTCGGCAGGGATTATATAGGTGTAGCTTGCACGTTGGAGGGAACAAGGAGGCCCACGATGACCTATTGCCAAGGTGCCCCATGATTTCTCAGTCCGCTCCTGATACAAATGGACTGAAACAAAATATAGGATTTATGATAAAGAATTTAAACAAAATAAATATAGAAACTATTTAAATAACCAAACAAACTTGCGTTTGCCTCTTCTTATTCAACTATTTTTTAAATAAACAATGATTTTCATGAAATAGAAATAAAAAAAATAACTATTCAGATTAACCTGCCATGGACATTCACCAAGTTTACACTGTTTTCCTCCCACAATTCGCTCCTCAGGATTATCTCCACCTTCATCAATATAAGCAGCAGCATCGATCGGATTGACCTCTTTTACAACTGAGTTTATGGAACTTGTATTAACAGTTATGTTTGTGGGGTTTTCTACTGATCTTCTGATTCTGAATAATCTTCTTTTTCCACAAGGATATTTATCTGTTACAAACAAACAAAAACGCCATTTATTAAAATTTCACACTAAATGCTACTTTGTGCCTGGGGACAGTACATTTAAATTGGATTATTAATTCCATCTCACAGTACCAAAACAAAAGGTACCTGCTTTAAAGAGACACTCAAAGACCTACAGCACACTTAAGGCACTACAACTCAAAGGGTTACTCCAATCCATATATATATATATATTTTTAAATGAATAATGTCCTATTGAGCATTACTCTTTAGATCTGTCACCCCTCCTGAACACTTCAAAAATAGTTTAAAGGAGGTTTTACTTACAAGTGACCGGCCCACCGGCAGGGGAGGGAGAGACGAGAGGACGGGGGACTCTAACCTGCAACTCTGCTGGGTTCCTCTTGCGAGGTCGGAGCGTTGCTCTGGTTACCATGGCAACACTCTGAGGCCAATTCTCGCGAGAGTGAACCCTAGCTCCGGGAACTGCAGGCTAGAGCTCACTCACCACTAGACCATCAAGATGTAGAAGCAATGTCCCCCCACCCTGAGCAAAGGTAAGAAGGGGGGGGGGGATATAAAGTAAAAACAATACATTTGCTTTGCTTCCCTCACACACACATTGTCCCCCCACACTGCACCTCTCTCACACACACGCATTGAATCCATCACACTAGATCCCCTATAGACACCACATACCTTATACTCTAGCACTTACACACACACATTTCAGACACACACACTACACCACATTCCAGACATCCTGGATTCCCTACAAACACTAGATCTGCTATATAAACACAAACTAGATCCCCTGCAAACATACTGCACTGCCTACACACACTACATTCCTGACATCCACACTCTGGATCCCCTATGCACACACTTGATCCTCTGTACACAAACATAACCACTACATTCCTTAATGTCACGGTGCACCCCGAACCCTGCAGACAGCAACGTGTGGCCGGCCATTTAAGAGTCCTGGATGGATTTGAACTCACAGCTCCACTCAGGTTCTCTACCATGTTGTCCACCAGGGGGCTTCAGTATCTGTCTGCATTATTCTGCTACCTGACTCCTTTGCCTTGATGGGGCAATGCTGATCCACCTGCAGCCCTTTACCAATTAGGGTCAGCTGCTCCTAATCAGCAGGCTGTAAAAGCCAGCTCTGCCTAAGGCCTGGTACCTGGTGTTTTGGTTTTTTGGGTTTTTTTTCCTGCCAGATTTTTGTTACTCTGCTGACTGATTTTCCTGGACTCTGACCTCTGCCTGCCTTACTGACGACGATAGTCCGCTGCCAGCCCTGACTTCTGCTTCTTGCCTGACCCTGCCACACATTTTACACCACATACACAACATGACCTAAACTGACTTATTTACACAAAATACCACACTGCAATCAGCTCACTCTACACACATGCAATTCCACAAGCAGCCTCCAAACACATGCACAATACGCTTTCCTGGCCCTTTTGTCCTCAGGTATCTTATGGAGACACAGGCAAATAGAGAGTAAGTGTGTCATTAAAGTTGTTTGTGCTGCGCAGACCAGATATAGGGCCTTTATCTCATTTAAGAGCTGATCAGCATTGCTCTGCGCATTGTCTGTCCTGGAAGAGCATTGAACTAACATGCTCACTTTGAAAGGGGCCATGCTTGTCATTGGTGATGACAAAACACGCTGCTCTCTGGCCCCACCTCTTTCTCAATTAAAAAATAAAAATGCCCGGGACAAATTTTTTTCCTGGTACGGCCCTGGTTTTAAATGTGGTGTCTGGGGCAGAGGGTATTCCCACACAAGTGTTTTGAGCTGCCATTTATTGTTTTCACTTTCAGTGCTTAAGGATTGGCAAAGTTTCTCCTATAGGAGGTTTTATCTATTTTTTAAAATTTTATTACTTTTTATTATTTTTACTATTACGGTTGTCCACACAGAAAATCTAATTAAAAAATTCATGAGGCTAAAGCACAATACAATACCTGGAAGCCTGCGATTATCTGGGAGCTAACTCTAATTGCTTACATCTCAATGTCCCCCATTGCTCGAGTCCGACCATAGAGGTCCCACACACCCAGCAGTACCTGTCCCAAGTTAACCCCAGCATTTTAGTTAAACATGTATTCCCACACCACCAGTTACTCTCTTACTCACGTCAGGGCATCCTATAAAATGCCAGGGGTCAGTCTACTAATTGTTATTACCAACGATGTTCCTTTTGATTTGTACCAGAAAATAGTTACTAAATGCCTGTATATGCAACCGAAATCACTTTTGTTCACTTATTAGACACTGTTTTGATTAGTCTAGCATACTATAGGTGAAGCTGCAGTTAAAACCATGTATACTTATCTACCAAAAAAAAAAGTACAATGTTTCCCTTTAATGCTAATATGAGTGCACCACATGTCGTGGCAGTGCAATCCCTCATGTATATCTTATGCACGAATAAAATAAAGAATAAAAAAAAAAAAAGAGCAATTAGCTCAAGTGCTTCCCCTGCTTGGTCGCCATTCGTATAAGCAAACACACGTGCTCTAGTGAATGGCGTCCATTTTGTCTCCCGAACACAGGCAGTGGTACATGGTCAATGGCAATTCCGTTTTACCAAATGGATCTGAGCATTATTTGGACAACCTGGGCGCTCAGATCCAGGCTATTTGGGGATATAGGATTTGTGGAGTTCTTGTGTATTCTGATTGTATTTTGGGGGTGTTTTATGTATTTCTTGTATGGTTCCCTGTAACTGAGAGATAATTGAATTTCCGGTCTTTGACTCAATTATCTCCTGGACACAGGGACCCCTGGAAGGGGTTTGTGTTGTGTTGAATGGAGACCCCATGCGGGGTCTGTGCATAAAAAGCTGAGTGTGACATAATAAAACTCAGTTGTACTCCCAGAACTGTGTGTCGTCCAGTTACTGGGGAGGAAGAGAGCTATTCACGTTTCAGCGCCTTGTTCAAGAGTTCCAATTACCACTGATCCAGCAGAAGAAATTCCTGGTCAGGACTAGCGCTCTGCTATAGTGAGTTATAATAAATGGCATTGCACTATATCCTATTTATATTGCGTGCCAGTAGTGAGAAATACTTAAGTGGATGTGATAATCATTAAAACTCTTTAAGTTTTGTGCCAGTCAGAATGTTCTTGAGCAAAATAAGTATTTTTTCTTTTTCTTTGTGTGTATTGTGACATTTTGTTTATGGTTAACGTTTAGTTTCAGAGTGTCTGCACTTGACTATTTGAATTGAGACAGACAGACAGACATACAGACAGACAGATAAAAAATTCAACTCACCAACAGGAAGGCAGGATTTACCATCCTCCCCTAAGATATATCCATTTGTGCATGAACAGACTACATTTTTATCCACCACTTTGCAGAACTGTTCACAATCACCATTGTTTTCACTGCATAATTTTTGTATAACTGGAATAAATAAAAATATGTTCTTGATTTAGACAGATCCCTGTTGATGTAAACCCAGTGTCAACACAGTCTTTAATTTTATAGCAACTTTAAACTACACATATTTAAATTTTGAAGTTCAGAAATTACATTTAATACAAGATGTTATTTTATTCAATATTTAATTTTGCCATAGAAAGAGCATTTACAGGGTTACTCCACTAAAAACAATGTCTTAATAAAATGCTGTTTTTTGGTTAGAGTAGACAAATAAAAATAAAGAAATTAACCAAAAAAACCTACCTTCGACCAGCACTCTTCCTGCAACCAGATTGCCCTCTGGTAATGTCACTCTCCTTTACTGCCAGAGGAGGAACATCCCAGAAGATGTGCTGATGGGAGGAATTGGGCATCACGAAGAGGTGAGCAATACTGCCATTGGTTTTCTGTCGCCAGCATGCCACGCATGCTCATGACAGATTCCAAATATGCACCCATTTAACATTAAGATTAACATGATGCTGCTAGAGGGGTTGTTACACCTTCATCAGCTATGTGCTTTAACTCTTTATGTTTCAAATTGATACACTGTACATACAAACTCAAAGCACCATGACCACTTCAAATCACTGTAGTAAGCTTTTAATTTAGAATGTGGTATAAACCCTATCCGTTAATTGTGTGCAGACATACAACTGGATTCTTGTTGATGCATTTTCTGAAAATGAAGCCAAATCTTTTCATGTTTCATAAAAAACACAAAGAGATTCTACTGGAAACCTGCACATTTCTCGGGACATGGCCGAATCCATGAATTTTGCATACCGATACAGTCAGATCCTGCTGCATTCATTCATTTTTCAAAGACAAAGATGGATTAATTCTTGAAAAGACAACACCCCTTGATCCAGAGTAAACCAGGTCAGGGATGAAGATAAGGGCTGTAGAGGTAGAAAAGGGCCCAACCCTAAGAAACAAACAAATAAAAAGAAAAAACTGAAGAGGGGATAGAATCCTGCAAAGCAAGGAGAACAGCCCCCACCCCAGTTCTACCTCATAAATATTGAACTTAGTACAAACTTGCACACAAAAAAAATCACATTTTATTAATCATCAAAATAAACACTCAAAATAATATAAAGGTCAATAGAAGACCCCCTTATGGGTCTAAAGTGAAAAGAAAAAAATTGAAAAAGACTGCAAGAAATCTACCATTGAGACATATCTAAATATTGTAGAGTATTACTACAGTCAGTGAAGATTGAATCCCAGAAAAAGGTGTGTCTAGGTCACTAACTTACAGAGCTACATAGGTTTACAATAAAATAACCATGTGCTATAGCTATGTTGATAGCCACCCAAGGTTATAACTCCAGATGGGGGCTAAACAATGGTGCGATTAAGTAAGCACATAGTTACTAAAGAAATGTATATACACTGCAGCACAGGACACATGAAAGCATGCCAGAGTGAAAAAAGAAACAGCCTTGTGCAAAAGAATTCAAATAAACCTATGTAGGTCAATGGCAGAAGGGTAAACAAACAAAAATAATATATGGAATCCCAAAATGTCCCCCACCTCCTTTCGATGAGCTGACCAATAAGTCACGATGTAATTGTACAGCAATACTTAGCCCATTTAATGGCAGCCTCAAAATATATTCAGATAGGTACTTAAATGAATTATACTCAATGAGTCACAATGCCAGCTGTCATATATACTAGGGCTAATAGTCTGAACACTGCTGCTAGAGTGGGAAACCCCTAAAAATTACCAACATACAGGTTAGGAAGTAGTCCACTCAGATTGGCAGCAGGAGTAGGGAAATCAAAAGGACAGGAGGTTAAAGAGGATTGAAAAATAAAGTAAAGGAAACAGTAAAGAATAGCCATTGGATAGACTCCTATCCTATATACAGTCCTTATGTCTTAGTAGACTAGTAGGGGAGAATACAGCCGGCAAAGGAATCCCCCCCTAGGCATCAAACCACATTGGTATAGAGTCTAGCAGTCTGAAAAGTGCAATTAAAATTCCAGCATCATGGCTACAAACAGCCCAGTAAGTTAGTGACCTAGACACATCTTATTCTGGGATTCAATCTTCACTGACTGTAGTAATACTCTACAATATTTAGATATGTCTCAATGGTAGATTTCTTGTCTCCACTAGAATAGTTGGTCTAGCAGTCTTTTTCAATTTTTTTCTTTTCACTTTAGACCCATAAGGGGGTCTTCTATTGACCTTTATATTATTTTGAGTGTTTATTTTGATGATTAATAAAATGTGATTTTTTTTTTGTGCAAGTTTGTACTAAGTTCAATATTTATGAGGTAGAACTGGGGAGGGGGCTGTTCTCCTCGCTTTGCAGGATTCTATCCCCTCTTCATTTTTTTCTTTTTATTGGATTAATTCTTGTCTCATGAAAACAAAAAAATATTTTATTTAATGAAAACACTATTAGATCCTACCAGATCCCCTGCTCTTTAATATAGAATATAAATGGATTTTGTCAGATTAAGCCATTAGTCAAGTAAATACAGATGGATCCTAAAGTACAATTTTTATGGAAAATAAACATGGAGCCAGTAGAATCCATAGTGTGTTCATAAAAGAAACAGACTTAATTTTTACAAAAATGTACGGATCTGTATGTATTTCAATATAAAAAGTATTTATTAAGCTTTAAAAATAAATACACATTTTGCCAACATCACTCTATGTACAGTAACTCTCTACAAGTAAACTGCTATTATTTCTAAGAGAAACAAATTTAGTATAACGTGTTTACAGCAATACAACTGTTATCTGCTTGTCCACAAACCTACTTTAGGCAAGATTCCAAAGCGAGCATGATTCTAAAAGCAACTTACCCACTTCACAGTTTGTTCCTTCAAAACCAGCATGACAAAGACACGTGTAGCGGTTAATTCCATCTAGACATGAACCACCATGTTCACAAGGATTTGTAAGGCAGGAGTCACCATCTAGAAAGAAAACATTTTTCGTTATACATATTTTAATGAGATCTGAGTTGAAATACAGGTTTTAAGCATCTTACCCAAAACCTGATATTTTCTTTTTTGAAAAATGTTGTAATAGTCACTAAGTGTATCAGTGTATGCACAACATTTTACTGATATGACTGTGTAAGTTTAATAATTCTAATGTATCTCTATGTTTGTTTAGCAATGAAGAGCCATGTTCAGTAACGGGTCAAAAAGAGCCTCTTCTAATGTGCTCCAGTATTGAAATCAGATATATTTGCCCTGTACGTCAGAGTGAAGTGTACCATGTGGTATTCATTAGGTTCCAGAATAACAGTCCAGTGTGAACATATCTTAATATATGAACAAACCAGTGGCATGGCATTTTCTAAACCAAGAACATCCCCTACAATCTCTACGACTTGTGACCATATTGCAGAATCTCTGAGGCATGTAATGAACTACTGAAACACTAGTGCTATATAATATTCACGTTTGGATATGGCATTTATGGCTCCCCTGTGATGGTAAGAATTTTGGGTCGGCTTATCTCTCATGGCTCATATGGGGAAGTTTACTTTAGATCAACGGTTGCAGACCCCAGTGCTCTCAGAGTCTTGTAGAGTGGGTGCAGGATTTAAGTTATTTAGTACCCGGTAAGGCTGATTTCCCCCCTCTGAGCCAGGTGACATCTGCAGCTTACTCCGGCCAGGTTGCTAGACCCTTCAGCTACGGGGAATCACTGCTCTAGGTACCCTTCTACTCATATCCTAGTACAGGAAGGTTTCTGGGACTCAAAGAGAAATACAGTAGTAGAAGAAGATAAGAGGAGGATGGGAGGGGGCTGAGGTGAATGAAAGGTGGGGGAGGTGAGGTGTAAGTCTGTGGTCATCATGTCCGTCAGGTGAAGTTGCTATTGTAATTGAGATGTGAAGTCTGTCGCTGCAGTGGATAGGATCCAGCGGGACCAAGTCTTCATATACGCTGTGGTGGCATTAGCTGTCCCCATGTGGAGCTCCTCTAGTCCCCTGAGTATCTCCATTTGGTAGAACCATGTCAGGAGTGTGTGTGTGTGGGGGGGGGAGATGATCGCCTGTTTCCAAAACTGTGGAAGGACCTGTTTAGCTATGTTCAGGTTTCTACCGTACCTGGGGTTGGTCGTGTGGTGCAGGAGAGAATTTCCTAAGCATATTATGTATACCCACCCAGAAAGGTCTTATTTTTTCACAGTCCCACCAGAAGTGTAGTGTGGTGCCTACCCCCTTACCGCACCACCAGCAGAGGTTGGAGTTTGGTCTATTGTGTGCAATAGGGCCAGTGTGCGATACCAATTAGTCGCCATACCAATTAGTCAACAGTTTAAAAGCTGTCTCCTGCGTCCTGCTGAATACAGAGCAGTGGTGCATAAAGTAGCATATCTTTTCCCATTCACTGTCAGTAAACGTCCTTCCCAGGGCTGTTTCCCATTTACCCATAAAAGCAGGTCTCTCTGTCGGGCTCTCCCTCTGCAACATTGAGTACAGAACATTGAGTACAGAACTCTGTCAGGCTCTCCCTCTGCAACATTGAGTAGGGCTGTGGGTATGGGTGCATACAGCACTCCTCAAATGTGGGCAGTTGTCTGGTGAGCGCTCGTCCTTTGGGAAGGGTATCAAGGAATTTCGTCAACTATTTATATTTCAAAAAGTCTGTAGAAAGGTAGGGGAGTCGCCTTCCCCCTCCCCCAAGGAGTTCATCAAGCTTTCTACGGCCCTCCTGGGTGTGAATGTGGTGAAGTTTGGGATTAGTATTGGAAAGTCATCGTTGTGCGTTAAAGGTAGCAGAGGGTATAGTGTCAGTCCATACGTCCCAGATGCCCTCCGCCAAAATCAAGCTCTTTGACATCAACTCAACTCGCCGTGTTTGGAGGAGGAGGAATGCTGCCTATGACCCAAGAACACCATCCCCAATGTCAAACATGGCGGTGGAAACATTATACTTTGGGGTTGTTTTACTGCTAAGGGGACAGGACAACTGCACAGCATCAAAGGGACCGTCAATTTGAGGGTGAGAACCACCTTCCCTCAGCCAGGGCATTAAAAATGGGTTGTGGATGGGTATTCCAGCATGACAATGACCCAAAGCACACAGCCAAAGCAACAAAGGAGTGACTCAAGAAGAAGCACATTAAGGTCCTGGAGTGGCCTAGCCAGTCCCCAGACCTTAATCAGATAGAAAATCTGTGGAGGGAGCTGAAGGTTCGAGTTGCCAAACATCAGCCTCAAAACCTTAATGACTTGAATAGGATCTGCAAAGAGATGAGATGAGATGAGATGTGTGCAAACCTGGTGGCCAATTACAAGAAACATCTGACCTCTGTGATTGCCAACAAGGGTTTTGCCACCAGCTACTAAGTTGAAGGGATCAAATCCTTATTTCACTCATTCAGAGGAGTATAGTGATTATAGCAATCCCCAGAGTGAATGTAGTTCTCCATTCCCCCAAACATGAGCCAAGACTTCATGAAGAGGTAAGCGAATCTCAGTTTAATGGGAGTCACACTTTGCCTTATATGACAATCCCCATGCAAAGGGTACGCCCACAGGGACCTTGTGAGGGACTGATTTGCAACTTCACAGACCAATAACAATAAGGTTGCAAGGCACGACACTCCCACACACAGCACACAATCCCTTCCCTTTGCCTGGGAGATAATTGGATCAGTAACTGTACTAAATTTAATCCAATTATCTCCAAGAACAGAAAAAACACACTTTTTCAAAACACCCGAAAAGTACCCTAAAAATACATAAAACCCCACAAATGTTCAGGGGTTCAGGAATTTCCTGGAAGTAATTTATTTGACCGACCGCAGGAATGGTCCCATTGCAGAAAATAGATCCATAGAATCGCGGCTAAGTGCCGCTGAGGAACCAACCCGGAACCGCAAAGTTTCCATGTCGAAAATAGTTCCAGGGCATTTGCGGCTAAGTCCCCCTGAAGTCTATTCTCGGTTTTGGTCCATGCGAACAAGATGGCCGCCTTGTGGTCGTTCATAGGAATTGCGGCCACCCAGACAAACACTTAGACCACTGCGGTGGAAATTGCAACCATATTTAAATTAACCTTAACAAGCTCCAGGGTGGTCTCCGGTTCGTGCGGCTGCTCAGTTACCGAACCATATAATTCAAAACAATGGATTTGAAATGAAATGAACAAGATGTGCTTTAACTGCAGACTTTCAGCTTTAATTTGAGGGATAATGAGGGATAATGAGGGAATAACACACACCTGACCATGGAACAGCTGAGCAGCCAATTGTCCCATTACTTTTGGTCCCTTGAAAAGTGGGAGGCACATATAGAAACTGTTGTAATTCCTACACTGTTCACCTGATTTGGATGTAAATACCCTCAAATTAAAGCTGAAAGTCTGCAGTTAAAGCACATCTTATTTGTTTCATTTTAAATCCATTGTGGTGGTGTATAGAGCCAAAAAGTTTAGAATTGTGTCGATGTCCCAATATTTATGGACCTGACTGTATATACATTTATACAAATACATGCATACATTTTATCTATCTATCTATCTATCTTTGATGGCCAATAGGAAGCTTTGTGCACTTTTTGAAAAAAGCTGGAACAGGGTACACTTGCATCCATTACTAATCCAAGTGTTGGTATCACAGCCCAGCACTCACTAGAAGTACAGTAGACTTGAGGGGCTTGTTCAAAATATCTCTGCAACACATAAAGATCCATAAGATCCATGACCTTCCTTATAGATTGTAAGCTCTTTTCAGCTGTGTCTTTTTCACCTCTTGTCTTTGTTATATTCTCAATATCAATTAAATGTTGTCAAATATCCCCTTTCTATGATTGTAAAGCGCTGCTGAGAATAGCACTATTTAAATGCTCATGATGATAATAATAAAAATGTGGACACTTTGAAAAACAAAAAACAAAACACTCCCATATTAAGGATTGCATTCAACTTATTGCCATCCTAAAGTCAATGTGATAGTTGAGTTGCAGATTTTGAGGTAACTTAAAGGGACACTATAGTCACCAGAACAACTACAGCTTAATGTAGTTGTTCTGGTGAGTATAATAGCTCCCTTCAGGCATTTTCATGTAAACACTGCTTACATTGCCCCTAGGGACACCTCCAAGTGGCAACTCCTTAGATGGATTTTGATGTCACTAAGGAGGCGGGGCCAGCTCCGGCAGACCCGTGGAGAGTTTAAAATAAGGTGAGTTTTAACTCATTCTGAGGGGCCTAAGGGGGGAGAGGTGGGGAGGCAAGCCACCTAAATAGTAGGTTTTCACTATAGGGTCAGGAATACATGTTTGTGTTCCTGACCCTATAGTGATCCTTTAAGGAACACCAATGTGTCACAATTCACTGATAGAAAACCACTGATAAACCACAAAAGCTTAAATTATATCATAGATAAAAACCTATGTATTAAAAGAATTGTAGGTAAAAACATAAAATATAAAATTAAATTTTCTTACCAAAGTACACATTCCAAAATTTCTTCTGTTGAAGAAGAAAAGAAAAAGAATATTAGACCAAAAAAAAAAAGTTGGAACTATGCAGAGTTTTTTATATCATTCTAAAAATCACCATGCCTACCACCTGATAAATAATAATAACAACACGTGAAACAGCCCACTTAACTTGTACAATAAATATACAATATCTAACTTTGTTACTTAGCACACTGTAATGTTTATGGTGCCAGGGTTGACGATGTAAGTAATCAAACCAATTGCTAATGGTTTAACTTCTAATCTGAAGTCTGCCAGGCACTGCTCCATGCCTCTTTGCAGCTGACCTTGCATTGCTGGGCTTTGTTCAGCAGAGCCAACAGAAGCTCCTAGCAGGGAATTCTGACTCTCAATACTGGAAGAGGAGAGGAAGGGACGAGTGTTCAGGTAAGTAGTTAAACCATTAGCAAGCAGTTTGATTATGTACATTGACAGGGGTCAGGTCACTCCTGGTACCATAACAACTGCATGTTGTAGTGTTTTTGTTGCTTGGAGAGTTCCTTTAAAAAAAAAAAAAAACTTATCAGATTGAAATTATTTTTTGTTTTAAAAACTTTATTGCATTTAATACAAATCCATGATTTTTTTTTTAGTTATGCATAAAAGTAAACATCACTTTTTATATCTGGCTGCATAAAAAAGCATAAATCTGCAGGGGGTTGAGAAAACACAGATACAGTGATATCGATCTCATTGCTCTGTGTCAACCTGCAGCAAGTTAGATTGACCAGCAGTTTGTCGGAAAACAGTGGAATGTTTCCCAGTTTTTAAGATTTTCTAGGGTTCCATTTGGTAATCATGGTAATTATTCCTATTTCTATGATTTCCACTTATTGTGCATTAAATTATTCAGATTTGCACTCTGAGGCCACTGCTAGTCAACTGTTTAACAAACAAAAGGCTCCCTTCTAGATTTGGAATACATAAACATTTTTAACAGGAACTTGTGTCTGTCCCGTGACAATGTAATATAGTTTTGCAATCTACGGCCATTTCCTTATCCTGTAATACTCCTCCCAGCAGTGAAGAGGTCTATCTTTGACACTGAAGTCAATTTCTCTAAAGAATGTATAATCATTTGTTGCTCTAGAATTTGTGTAAACTCCATGTGGTGCTTACTTTTAATAAGCCATCAAATACCCACTTCATGTAGCAAATAAGATTTCCCCAGTGACTTTGTACATAGACACTAGCTTTGGCTCCCAATGTTGAGCTTTTCATACGGTAAAGTGCTTATCCAGGTGTTCTGACTTTTTGTAGTGAAGACACGTCAGACAGTTTTATTCACTAAAGTGAGACTTCAAAGGGATTCAAAGAGAATTTTAAATTCAAGACCAGAGTAGCCAGACCGAAAGCATAGCTAACTTAGAGATTTTTTCTAGTGAAATTCACTTTTAATCCTCACGTTAGCAAATAACAATGTTAGGTTCTTTCTATTCTTTTGTGTCCTCATGGATTAAGAGAACTACCTCTGGTTTAGATTTTCCTTCGCTGCCCATATTTTTCTTTATTTATTCAATTTATTTGATTATTCTAGTATAACTTCAAACTCAGGTCTAGGTTCTAGGCTAGGGCATGCATGAGACTCCGGAAGGGGGCATCTGAATAATGCCACTGTGTGATTTTATATATATATATATATATATTATATATATATATAAAACAAGAGGGGGTTGGCTGCACTCACCTTAACATGCATAAATGGGGGTGCTGCTGGGGGCCAAATAATACAATACACAAGATCCAGCGCACTCACCTATCCACTAAACAACAACTTCAATGTTGAAAGATTTTATTTGTTTTTTTAAAAACACCTAATCTAGGCAAAAATAATGGGGGTTTAGTTACATTATATGATCATACATTGCATAAGCCTGCCACAACGTCAATGTACCCCATCTTTGGCAGGTCCTACACTAACAGCCTAATGTCTGCTCTTATGAGATTAACCTACTTGGGGAAAGAAATTCCATCTGGGGCTCTCTGCAGTACAAGGCTAAATAGGGCCCTGGGATGAGGCACCTGTAACAGGGAGGGGTGCAAAACCAAGGAGTTGGCTAGACTCCCAAATATATATAAAACAAGAGGGGGTTGGCTGCACTCACCTTAACATGCATAAATGGGGTGCTGCTGGGGGCCAAATAATACAATACACAAGATCCAGCGCACTCACCTATCCACTAAACAGCAACTTCAATGTTGAAAGATTTTATTTGTTTTTGCAATGTATGATCATATAATGTAACTAAACCCCCATTATTTTTGCCTAGATTAGGTGTTTTTAAAAAAACAAATAAAATCTTTCAACATTGAAGTTGCTGTTTAGTGGATAGGTGAGTGCGCTGGATCTTGTGTAATATATATATATATATATATATATATATATATATATATATATATACACAAAATACAAATTACAGCGCACTCGCTTATTCACTAAACAATGATTTCAAATCTTAGAGATTGTAATAGTTTTATATAGAAACGCCTCACCTAGGCAAAACATAATGGGGGTTTAGTTACATTATATGATCATACATTGCATAAGCCTGCCACGTCAATGTACCCCATTGTTGGCAGGTCCTATCCTAGCAGCCTAATGCTTGCTCTTATGAGATTAATCCACTTACTTGGGAAATGCTTCCTCACTGGGACTCTCTGCAAGTCAAGGCTAAATAGGGTCCTGGAATGAGGCACCTGTGACAGGGAGGGGTGCATTGACGTTGTGGCAGGCTTATGCAATATATGATCATATAATGTAACTAAACCCCCATTATTTTTGCCTAGGTGAGGTGTTTTTATATAAAACTATTACAATCTCTAAGATTTGAAAGTATTGTTTAGTTAATAAGCGAGTGCGCTGGATTCTGTATTTTGTGTATTTTGGCCCCAGCAGCACCCTATAATGTATGCATGTTTAGGTAAGTGCAGCCCTTTTGGTTTCATATATATATATATATATATATATATATATATATATATATTCCCCAAAAGCACAAACGCTTTCCACAGTTTCTAGAACAACCTTCATTTATTTATGTATTTCCATTTTTTTCTAACTTTGCTTTACACAGTTTCCGTAGAAAATACAGTTGATTACTTCAGGTTGAATGCTCATGCAGTTTCTGTAATGAGTTTCAGTTACATATTACAGTGTTTCCCTTTCTGATGTTATTTATTTAATCACTTGATACTAGTAAGCATGTTATTGCTTTTTCTAAGCTGTTTTTTCCTTTTTTTCCTACCCTGCTCTGACTGTATTTACTTAGTGACACTATTTACTTAGTACATACCATAAGTCATAAGTTAACAAATTGTACAATATTTACAACTTGATATTTTCCATTCTTCAAATTTCACTGCAAAATTCCTACTTACCCCACCTGCTGGGTTTATTGTTTGTTTGTTTTTTCAACATTTTCTTCCAGTAAAATAACTTTTTATTTGTGACATTTTGCTTTGAGCTGAAGAAGGATCAATTTCTTTCTCGTTGACATAGGTATATCCATACCTCCCAATATCGGCGTCCTGGGATACTGGTTGGAGGGGGTAAAGGTCAATAACACTATTGTGTCACTGGCTCCACCCAAAGGGTTTGACCTGAGGGGGGCACCCAAATTACTGTTAGGTCAACCTGGAATGAATGCACGCTCTCACTTCACTGTTTGAGCACATTTTCCATTCTTTCGAACCTGTCCTTTTAAAATTGTGATGGTTGGGAGGCATACCTCTGTCTATTCTGGTTCCATAAACTGTTAGTCATGCTTCTTAATAACTTAAAGAAACACTCTGGGCATCATAACATCTTACATCTCCGGCACCAGCTTACCAGTTCACAAGCAGTTTAACCACAAATTCTTGAATTCAGCTCTTTTAAGCTCTTACTCTGCCCCTCTGAGTCTGTTATTATGAGCTACTGATTGGCTTAGAGCATCAGCTGACACTTTCTAACAATCAGCGGAATCACCACTGCAGTGGTTTCAATAAAATTGCCTGGTTTGTGCCTTGGAGTGCCTGGACCTTTCTTCTATTTTGTTACCTGATTTAATAGACACATATCTGAAAATGTTTGGTTTGATAATTACATTTTAAAAACTACATGTATATCTTGACCTATCTTGAAAAATGCACGGTGCAATAAACCCTTGATTGCATAATTGAATTTTAATTAATGCATACTATATCTGTTTCACGTATAACAATGTGAAGTCTTTTTTTAAATTCATTATCTTATAGGTTTGATTTGTCACATTCTTGCAGGATTATTCACCAAAGAGAATTCAATCAAGATTCAAAGTAAATTCCAAACTAAAGGCCAGAGTAGCTGTAGTGAAAGCACAGTTGACTTGGAGAAGGTTCCCAGTTCGATTATTTTGACCTTGTATTTGAAATTCACTTTCAATTCAGTTTGAACTCTCACTTTTGTTAATAACCACGAGATTTTTTACCGTTTGCTCTTCATTCTCAAAGACTTCCCGGGCTTCCTCGTATGAACAGGTTTCTTCAACACATTCTCTTTCCAAGTTTCCTTTCTTAAATTCTTCAAAAGCTGTGTTTGCGCGTTTTAATCTCGACAGCACACTAAGGGCATTTTCTTGCTTTAAAAAGACTGTGAATAAACATTGTACAACTTAATATTGACACAAAGATACACTGAATACAGTCAAAGTGTAAAAAATAACTGTTTACAGCAGTAATCACTTCATTTTCAGAGTGAAAATTTACAATGCAGAGATTGTTTATAAAAAGTAAAAACTCTAAGGGAGGGGTATAAATATATGTTTGAGGTGCATTCAAGATCTGAGATGTATTCAAATACTACTATCTATACAAGATACAGAATGCACACTATAACAGCCACAATTAATAATATAAATCTTTAATTATGACAACTGAAACAATCATTACATAAGAAGACAAAGCAAACAGTAATCCATACCGTAAGTTACCTACATCTCACAAACCCCAGGAAAGAAACACAAGTCACCAATCCCCCCAATGCTTCAGTTATTGCCTATATAGTTTGCACCTAGTTATTGCGTAGATTATTATTTTTTGTCTCTCCATGTGTTTTTGGTTATTAAAATACTACTATCGCCACAAAACCACAAGAGTTGATAAAAAAAAGTGACAAACAAAATCGACAAGGTCTTAAAATTATAATATCTTTATTGTGGTATTTTTATGTTCAAAATTCTAAATTTATAAATTGTCATACTCTGTAAACCTTTGTATTGATGCTTATAGATTGAAACAATCAACATGAGTTTGGTTCTGATAGGATTAGGTATCAAAGTAGAGGATTTACCCTAAATGCCATTAAACTAATTTCTAAATGTGTATTCCAACTGTGGGTGGGCTGATACTATTGCGAGGACATGCGTCTTAGTTGACATGCAAGAAAATATAAAAAAAGCTGCATGCTCACTGACCCATTTCTATGGCCTGGGTGCAGGAAATGGCTAGGGTAATAGAAGACAGGGAGGGAGAGGAAATGGGGTACAAAAATACACAAGACAATTGGGAATACTAACAATTGGAAAGGGAAGATAGTAACAAAATAAAAATACAAAATACAAAGAGATGAATAGCAAAAAAAAATAAAAAGGGGTGGTATAAAGGAAAGCAAATAGGAGAGAGGGAGGAACAAAAGAGATAAGTCTGGAATTTATGTTAGCCCCAGGGTTACTGGTTAAACAGTGATTAGAAAGAAAATTTACACTACAGAGATTTAAATTTTAGGCAATTTAGAGATTGAGGTAGCACCTAACAAATAGATACCATTGGTAAATATGCAGATACAGTTACTGCTAAAAGAAAATTTTCCATAGGATTTTACATTCTCTAAGTAAGCATCTTTTATTAAAAATGTAGTATTCAGCCCGATTATTATTTACCCCTCATTAAATAATCATTAGATCATAGAGAGAAGCTTAAACAATTATACCTAAATCTATTTTATACAGATAAACAAAATTATACATGCATACATAATGAAGGATAAAAGTCAGACTCTACTGCAAAATATATCTTTCTTGTTCTATATTAATTAGTTGAATTTTTCTTTCCGTAATGTTAAATATTTATCACAAACAAAAAAAAATTAAAACAATGTCTCCATTTTTAAAAAAAATTTGAATAATACATGCAGTACAATTACATGCCACACCATCATGACAGAGGTTTATTTTGAAATTTTAGGGATCCCTAATAATGTAATTTGTCCGGAATGCATTTTAAACTTGTTTTAATATATGTACAATCTTGTTAAGCATAATTTGTATTTTAGTACTGTTTTAGTGTGTTGTATCTTGTCTTTTTATATATGTATTTTGTCTTTTGCTTATTTAAACAAACACATTTTTTTAAGAATTATGTAGTAAAAATTTGTGTGCATCAGCTATTATCAATATGAGCCTTATATAATTCCTGATACTTTATTTTGTATATATGAGGCTAGAATACCCAAATATCCTTTACGTTTTAATCATGAACACTGTCACGCTCTGAAAATATTTCTGTGCATTTATGTTCCATTCAGGAAAGTATTGATTCCTTACCTTGGTCCTAAAATTTTAGTTTTAGAGAATGTTTTTATGTATAAATAAACTATCTATATGTGTACTTAGAAGCGACTTAACGCACTGTACAAGAGGTTTGATTTCAGATATATTTAATACATTTAAATTTGAATAAAATTCAAACAATTAAAAAAAATTATAATTTTGCAAATAATTTTCTACTACAAGATTCTATAGATCACAACATTTTGTAGATTACTTTACATGTAATTGAACAATGTGACTTTTTAAAGTTATTTTAGCTAATTACATTTTCACTATTTAAATTGAACACTGTGTATAAAATACATCAATACCATAACATTAAAAAATCTCTAGAAACGTTAAAAAGTCCTAAACTCATGACACTTGATCATTATCTTATGTACTTAAATTACAGGATCCTTACTATGTCTAAATCAAGTATGCAAATGTTTTAAACTATAGCAACATGTGAGATGCAATTTTTCATTCTCTATTTAAGGATATAGATCACTGTATACACTAAATCTAGATTTAAAAAAATATAACCATTTTCCTATGCTTTTGAAAAAGGCATTTGTATTACAAAAATAGTCATTGCTCAGATCATTAAAGATTAAACAATGTTTAAAAAAAAGTCTAATAATTGAGGGATTTCCCTGTGTTTGTTTTTAAATGCAAAAGTGACTCTATGATTATATGTAAGAAAATCTGTTTACAATATAAAAAAGTTCCCAAGATTTCAACATTCTATTATGTAACACAATATGTGATATGTTGTCCCCTAAGAACATTTTACTTTATCCTCTTTAAGTAATGCAGCCCTGATATAAACACATAAAGCAAAAAAAGTACAAGACACACAAAATAGCTACTACAGAAGGTTTTCTATTCTTACCATTTTTGTCTTCTTTAAGAAGCACAGCAGGCAACGTAATAAGTAAAATGGCTAGCAGGCGGATCTGGCCAGCCATAGCACTGTTAGAAAAGTGATTCTTCCTTTAAAGCAGCAAGACTAATGACAACACAAGCGAACAGTTCGTGCATCAGCTTGCAAAGGAAATTGGGGAATTCCTGTCCTCAAGACAAAATACAAGAGAGGAACCTACACAATTCCTTCGCTATATCTGCATATGAAGAGAGATCAAACTAAACAAACTTCCAAGAGAAGAATTGAGTGCCTTCAAAGCAGAAATGGCTGATTGGGGTTGGATACTAGCCACAAAACTTATTTGTTTCGGTTACTCAATATGTCCTACTGAATTCAGATTGTTGTATTTGCTCAGCTCGCATATCAAGAGGCCAAAGAACAGCATGTTGACTGACAAATATACTGGATATTATGCTAACTTACAAATACATGTCTCAAATTATTTTTGTTTTAATAAAGCAATTAGACAACATGTACTGATTAATGCACAGGTCTTCAGATTGTGTGCAAACATTTGTATATACACAACGACTTTCTGTTTTAAAGGGAAACAGTCATGTTTCTGGAATCTACACCAATTAACAAAATATTGAAAATTGCCTATAACTTGTGTTAACCATGTTTTCATACAATGTACTGTTTTCTTTAAAATTTATGTTAAAGATTCAGCAAATTACATCATAATCCGGTTCAGACAAGGTAAAGTCAAGGCAAACATTGCAATGAAGAGGAGCTATAGAAACATTGTTTCATTTTTCCTCTTTTCACCATGAGGCTTGCTATCATGATCCTATCCTGACAACCAAGGATTATGTTTCTTTTATTCCTGTTTCTTTAAAGGGACACTATAGTCACCGGAACAACTACAGCTTAATGTAGTTGTTCTGGTGAGTATAATAGCTCCCTTCAGGCATTTTCATGTAAACACTGCCTTTTCAGAGAAAAGGCAGTGTTTACATTGCCTCTAGGGACACCACCAAGTTGCCACTCCTTAGAGGGCCACTGGAGGAGCTTCCTGGCTCAGTGCTGCACAGTAAGCAGCCCTGGCGTTCAGCGTCCCCATGGCGGTCCTGCACAGTGCTGGAAATAAGGTGAGCTTTATACTTTTATAGGGGGGCAAGCCATGGTGGGTTAAACACTATAGGGTCAGGAATATATGTTTGTGTTCCTGACCCTATAGTAATCCTTTAATAACAAGTTCTAGTTTCCCACCACTAGTGGCCTCCCTAACCACTAGAACTGAACTTACCTTCATCATCCTTACCTGCATGGACTAATTAGAAATCCTACAAAAAGCTACACCCTGCTCAATACATGGCCTTTACAATGAAGATGATGGTCAACCAGAAAGACTTCCGTTCCTGGCTCCTGTAATCATACCTATGGACTTACCTTCTTTGCTACCTTCTTATTGAAAACCAACCTGATTTACATTCTCATCCTTTGTTACCAACCTACTTTGTTTCAACCTTAACTACTCTACAGATCCAGCTTTATTACCAACCTGCTCCATTCCAACCTGAACTATGCTACTAACCTGCTTTATACCTCCCTGATCTACACAACCACCCTGCTCTATACCAACCTGCATAACACCAACCTGGACTTCACTACTAACTAATATTGCAAGGTGTTATTTACCTGTTTTATCAGTGCTCCTTCCAACAGGGGGCTGACTCACTAAACTGCTATTTTACCTGTAATTCTGAAACTTTACTATTCTGTTCTATTTTACGTGTTTTGTTATTTTTACCTATACTTTAAACTACAGGTGTTTGCTACTCACTAATTATATCCTGTTTATAATCCTGTCTGGGGCATATTGCCTAAACCTGTTTCTATTTTACCTATAATTTTGTTTATAGGTTCTTTCTTTCTACCTTTTGCCTATAATTCTGCTTATAGGTTCATCTTCTTTCCATTACCTATAATTTTGTTTGTATGTTCTCCTAATTTACCTTCTCCCTATAAACTCATGTATAGGATTTCCTGCTACTTTACTATGTCCAAACTCCCCAATGAAGAACCTAACGTTCACTCTGGCCAAAGTCTCTTCTCTGACCTACTCAAGACTATCACAGCAGCCATTGATGGCTCTCCACTGCTAAAACAAAATCATTATTCTTTCTTAATTCTTATCGACCTCTCTGCTGCCTTCTATATTGTTAACCACTGTTTTTCTTCTTCAAAGCCTCCAACCTTGGACTCCGTTACACTGTACTTTCCTGGTTTTCATCTTATCTTTTCAAATGCTAATTTAGTGTCTTTTTCTCTTGTCCCACCTCCCCCTCCTGCCTGTCTCAGTTGGTGTTACCGAGGATACTAGCTCCTCATCTTTTCTCCTCCAAACAATCCCCCTATTCTAATCTCCTTGAAAGTCAATGGGACACCTTTTACCTCAAGCTTGTTGCGTTGTTGTTACTCAGGTCTTACATTTACTGCTCACTTCCAGTCTGCCTCCAAATCCTGTAGCTTCCATAAAAATATTGCACACACCTGCCCTTTTCTAACTGAATATACATAAGCACTTGTTAATGCACTAACCATTTCCTGACTTGACTAATGCAACTCACTACTCATAGGCCTTCCAAATACCTGCATTAGCCCTCTTTAGTCTGTAATGAATGCAACAGCCAGGCTCATCTTCCTGACACCTTCCCTATTCCAACCATTACATTAACTTTCTGTATCTTTCAGGATCCAATTTAAATTGCTAACAATAACCCACAAAGCCCTCATTTACTCCACTCTTTGCTATATGTCCTCTTTACTCAACAAATATACTCCTTTTTTGTTCCCTTCACTCTGCAAATGACCTTCTCCTGACATCTGCTTATACCCACACTGTCAACTCTGCAGAAGTTGTCAAGAGCTGCCAAGGTTCTTTAAAATTCATTACCCCATGCCATCAGACTCTCCCCTAGGCTCTAGTCCCTCAAGTCCCTCTTTCAGTCTCTGAAAGAACACCTTTTCAGGAAAGCTGATCATCTTCTTGAGTGACGTTTCATCATTTACTGCCCTCGTCCCTTCCCTTACCTTCACAGCCCAGCTCACTCCTGCCAATGTTAGCTTGTTCCACACACCACCTTACTAGTTTATTTCAACAAAGGCATCTTATCCATCAATCCATACCCTCTTGGGTATGCTGTTATTTCTCATGCATGTCTATACCCACTCCCCATAGATTTTAAGCTTGTTATTGCAATAATATTAAAAGTGCACTGAGTTATAAACCTGCAAATAATGTAAGTGTTATGGCCAAACCCAATAGAAGTTGGACTGTTACATTTCGGGCCAATCACATGCCAGACTTTTCTATTTTTCTATACTATAATATAGGATTTAGATTACTGCCCACCCCATTTTGGTATTGAAAGATTAAAAATCAGTTAAACTGACTTTTATTTCAGCCCCAGAAGAATCTCCTCACTGTAGCATCAATCTTCTTCAGCTTTATTGATAATACTACCATTTATATAGTGCCAACATAGCACTTTACAATTAAAGTAGGGATATTTAGAGGTGAAGGTCCTGCTCAAAAAAGTTTACAATATATGAGGCTCTGAGATAGGCAGACAGATCTCGCTGATGGGACCCAAAGGAGGCTGAAATGATTGTCCAGGATTGTTGTATTTCTATTGAGAGGACCTGACAAAATGTTGGTTCTTTACTGCCCATATGGGTTGGGATCAGTCGGATATGCAAATGGTATAGGTTCTCTTTGTAATGGCACAAGTGAGCGCTTTATTTTTTTAAATTTTTTTTATTTTTTTTAATGTGAGCAGGCACTGAGTTTCTCTAAGCTTTTGCCTATTTTCAGCGTTCTTATATTCTCTGTTTTTTGGCAGTGCCTTAGCTTGGGCTCTCTCTAAGTTAAAAAGGTAATCTAGATGTGGAACTGGTGCTTACTGTGCTGATGCGGCCCAAAGAAGGCCGAAATTATAGTTGTATCTTTTGTGCAGAGAGGGCCTGCTAGCATTTTGGTTCTAGACTGCCCTTATGGGTGGCATCAGTTTGATATGCAAATGGTATAGGTACTCTTTGTAATGGCACAAGTGAGCAAAAACATTTTTGAAACCTGAGTGGGGGCTAACTAAAGCCACGCTACTGAGTTTCTCTAATCCTTTGCCTATCAAAGTTCTCATAATCTCTATTTTAGATGGAAACATAGAATGTGACGGCAGATAAGAACCATTCGGCCCATCTAGTCTGCCCAATTTTCTAAATACTTTCATTAGTCCCTGGCCTTATCTTATAGTTAGATAGCCTTATGCCTATCCCACGCATGCTTAAACTCCTTTACTGTGTTAACCTCTACCACTTCAGCTGGAAGGCTATTCCATGCATCCACTACCCTCTTAGTAAAGTAATACTTCCTGATATTTTTAAACCTTTGCCCCTCTAATTTAAGACTATGTCCTCTTGTTGTGGTAGTTTTTCTTCTTTTAAATATAGTCTCCTTTTCTGTATTTAAAGGGATACTGTAGTCACCTGAACAACTTAAGCTTAATGAGGTTGTTCAGGTGAGAACTATAGCTCCCTGCAGCCTTTCTCATGTAAACACTGTATTTTCTGAGAAAATACAGTGTTTACATTGAAAGCTAGGAACACCTCCAGTTGCAGTCACTCAGAGTGAACCAGAGGGACTTCGGAGTTGATATGACTCCATCCACTCAGATCTGCTGTCAGCAGAGCACAGGGCAGCACTGTGCACAGCATCCTGTGATTCAGTATCTCCTCCCTCTGCATGCAGACACTGAACTTTCCTCATAGAGATTGATTGATTCAATTCATCTCTATGAGGAGATGCTGATTGGCCAGGGCTGTGTTTGAATCATGCTGGCTCGGACCCTGATCTGCCTCTTTGTCAGTCTCAGCCAATCCTACGGGGAAGCACTGTGATTGGATCAGGCTACCACATGTCAGCAGAATGCAGATTTACAGCTTCTGGCTTGAATACAGTAAGATTGTTACTATATTTATGGAGGCATGAGGGGCCCAGGGGGGCTAGATGGTGGTGTTCACACTATTGGGTCAGGAATACATGTTTGTGTTCCTGACCCTATAGTGATCCTTTAAATGTTTCTATCATATCCCCTATGTCTCGTCTTTCCTCCAAGCTATCCATGTTAAGTTCCTTTAACCTTTCCTTATAAGTTTTATCCTGCAACCCATGAACCAGTTTAGTAGCCCTTCTCTGAACTCTCTCTAAGGTATCAATATCCTTCTGGAGATATGGTCTCCAGTCCTGTGTACTATACCCCAAGTGAGGTCTCACCAGTGTTCTGTACAATGGCATGAGCACTTCCCTCTTTCTACTGCTAATACCTCTCCCTATACAACCAAGCATTCTGCTAGCATTTCCTGCTGCTCTATTACATTGTCTGCCTACCTTTAAGTCATCTGAAATAATCACCCCTATATCCCTTTCCTCAGATGTTGAGGTTAGGACTCTATCAAATATTCTGTACTCTAGATCTATATCTATGTCCCACCCAATTCTAAGACTGTGGCATTACTGCTCTTACCAGTGATCAAATTCTTCTTTTATCCATAGAATAGAGAAAATTTATAACAAACTTACCGTAATTTTCTTTTCTTGGCTATTTCTCATGGCAGCATAACTTATGGGTAGCTTCTCCCTTAGCAGTCACAGGACAGGAATTAATTAGATTAATTAGACTGATGGGTATAAATAGTCCCTCCTCCCCTTACACCTCAGTCCAATTATAAAGCTAAAAATTAAAAGAATGGGCGTGAACCCTGATGCTGCCATGAAAAAAAGCAAGGAAAAGAAAATTATGGTAAGTTTGTTATAAATTTTCTCTATTCCTGGCTAATCATGGTAGCATCACTTATGGGTAATACCCAAGCTCACAGAATTATAGGGTGGGAATAATAAACAGAGAAAAGACACTGAACAGACTCTTATGCTGCAAAGAAATGTAATATCAACGGGATAAATAAACCATAGACAGGACACTCTTCCCAAAGGAGGTGGAAGGAGAGTCCACATCCAGTTTGTAGTGTTTTATGAACGTCATCGGGGAAGACCAGGTGGCTGCCCTGCAAATATCATCATATGGAACCTCTGCCCAATTAGCCCATGAAGTCGACAATGCTCTGGTAGAATGAGTTCTTATCTTCATTGTAGGAGATCGATCTTTAGAGATATATGCTTTCCTGATCCAACGTTTCAACATAGATAAAGAGGCTGCCTCACCTCTCCTGGCTCCTGAAGGTAAAACAAAGAGTTGGTCAGTTTTTCTGTAAGACTCAGAACACTTAAGGTACATAGACAGGCAGTTCATGACATCCAAATGTTGCCACCTAATCTCCTCTTGTGAAGAAGGATTGGGGTAGAAAGATGGAAGGACCACTTCTTGAGAGAGATGAAACTGAGAGACCACCTTAGGAAGAAGCTCAAGTTTTGGTTTCAGGCACACCCTATCATGATAGAATCATAGACAAGAAGATAAGGTAGAAAATGCTTTAATCTCCGAAATTCTTCTCGCGGAAGTAATTGCCACCAAAAACAAAGTTTTGTTCGTCAGGAGGGTAGCATCCAAACTCTCAAGAGGAACAAACAGATCTCAGTTAGGTAACTGAGAACCAGCAGAAGGTCCCAAAGAGGGGTAGTAGATCTGGAAGGAGGTCTCAACCTGAAAGCTGCCTTGAAGAACCTGGAGATCAAAGGATCCGAAGACCATGAGATGTTGCACAAAGCCGAAAGAGCCGAAGACAGAACTTTAAGAGTGCTGAGGCTAAGGCCCTTATCCAGACCTTCTTGTAGGAACTCCAAGATCCCAGTATTGTGAGGATGCAGGAAGTCAATATTCTTGGCCGAAGCCCATTCCTGAAACACATCCCAGATCCTATGGTAGCATGAGGAAGTAGAAGCTTTCCTTGATTGCAAGAGGGTATTGACCACTGCTTCTGAGAGACCTAATTTGAGGCATTCCAGATGAGGATGAAATATTGGACCCTGCGTTAGTAGATCCTCCATAACAGGAAGAGGCCAAGGCTGTTCCTGGCTCATCATAGATAATAGGGGGAACCACGGCCTCCGAGGCCAAATCGGAATTACGGCAATAACCTTCTTCCCTTCCGACCAAACCTACCGCAAGAATCTGTGGTGTAGGGGAGGGAACGTATACCCCAGATCGAATGACCAAGGAAGAGAGAGAGCATCCTGGTCCATTACCTGACTTTCCGGGTGGAGGGAGTAGTAATTCTCCACCTGACGATTCTGGAAGGATGCCATCAGGTCGATCTGGGGCATGCCCCACCGATGGGCAATCCATGTGAAGACTGCCTGGTGAAGTTTCCATTCTCCTGGAAGAATTTCTGTTCAGCTGAGAAAGTCTGCCGTCACTAAATCACTGGTAAGACCCCATATTGAATATGCTGTGCAATTTTGGGCACCTGTTCTAAAGAAGGATATTATGGCACTAGAAAAAGCGCAGAGGCGGGCTACAAAACTAATAAAAGGAATGGAACATATCGGCTATGAAGAAAGGTTAACAAATTTAAACCTATTTAGTTTAGAAAAACGTCGCCTGAGAGGGGATATGATAACATTATACAAATATATTCGGGGCCAATACAAACCATTGTGTGGAAATCTATTCACAAACCGGACTTTACATAGGACACAAGGCCATGCGTTTAGACTGGAAGAAAGAAGATTTCGTCTAAGGCAAAGGAAAGGTTTTTTTACTGTAAGAACAATCAGGATGTGGAATTCTCTGCCTGAAGAAGTGGTTTTATCAGAGTCCATACAGATGTTCAAACGGCTACTAGATGCATACTTGCAAGAACAGAATATTTAAGGATATAATCTTTCAATGTAGGGTAATAACTGCTTGATCCAAGGATAAATCTGACTGCCATTCTGGGGTCAAGAAGGAATTTTTTTCCTAGCTTGTTGCAATATTGTGCTTCAAACTGGGTTTTTTTTGCCTTCTTTTGGATCAACAGCAAAAAACAAATGTGAGGTAGGCGGAACTTGACTGGACGCAAGTCTCTTTTCAGCTATGTAACTATGTAACTATGTAACTATGTTCTCCAAACTTGGAAGATAGATTGCCTTGAGACCTTGGAGATTGGTCATGGCCATCGTCATTAAGGGAGCTAGTTCCTTCAAGAACAATCTGCTTCTTGTGCCTCCTTGGTTGTTTACATATGAAGCAACCGCTCGGTTGTCCGTTTTGATCAACACCCAGGAATCTCTGATCCTTGGTAGGAATACCAAGACAGCCTTGGAAATAGTTCTCTTAGATTTGAGTGTAGCTGACGCTCTTCTTGGGTCCACTTCCCCTGAGTCCACAAGGAATTGAAGTGGGCACCCCATCCAGGAGAACTGGCATCTGTTGTAATAATGTTCCATGGAGGCTCTTCCAGTGGGAAGCCTTTTGCTAAATTCTTCGTTTGAGACGGAATTAGGGAGCTTTTCTCTACGTTCAGAAGCCATCCGTGCTCTTGAAGAAAGAACACATAAAGTACGTCTCACAAAGGTATACTACAGAGGAGGGGGATAACCCCTAATGGAATCAAAGAAGAAAAAAGAGGAGTAGTATACCCGTTAATAGGTACTGGAAACTTGATGAGAGTACCGCACGGAAGACTGATCATACAGTTCAGAAAACAAAAAACTATTTATTAAGTAAATATTAAAAATTGCCAACCAAAGTTGAGGCAATCACCCAAGTGTAACACACACAAAAAATACAGTGTAAAAATACATAAATAAAAAGAAATACTAAAATCAATGAGATTGGCTTGATAACAGCAAATTAGAGAGGTTCTAGTATTGCACTTACTAGGTTTACCGTTATAGCACACGTCTGTGCTATACAGAAATATGTGTTAACCATATGATATAAGTAGGGGAGGGATGGGGGTATAGGACCTGAATGTGAAATAGGAAAAACTGCCTTGAATATAGAGAGCCTATATATGAGATTAAAGCAGACTAAATAAATGAATAGATAGTAGCTTGTTCGTTGGTTTAGTGTTAGGTTAACTATATACACATCTACCAATAGGCTGAGGGAGCCCCAAGAGTATCACATAAAGAGAAAAATATATATTTAGGGTTTCGCTATGGAAAAATGCACTATGTGCTATGAAGGGGCACCTACAGCTCACCTCCTTGGCAAGAATGATAATTGTAAGAGGAAAAGGAGAGAAAAAACAAATTGTAGGAAAAAAAGATGAAAAGTACATCAGGTACACGGACTAAATAGCCCACCCGTGCCTTCATGGGCACCTACATCCAACCCCCCTCGTAGATAGAAAGAATAAAGTGCAATATAAGAGTATATCAAATTAATATTGCTGATGGCGTGGTAAATCCCTTGACCGCGCGTTTC
>OW240912.1:273465281-273501925 GCA_933207985.1 Pelobates cultripes
GTGTTGTCCCTTGCTTCTCTGCCGGGTATAAATGCAATCTGGTCAGGGTGTTTTGCAACTTTTTAATGCACCCACTTTTAATACTCATTTATAAAATGCATTAAAAACCATGCTCAGTTTCAACCCAGAGTGTTACAATTCTCAAAGGATCAATGTCAAAACCATATGAATAACATTAAAAAATGAAGATAAAAATAACTAAATAAAGATTTCTAGCTTTGTGATGCCAGCAGAAAAAGGCTGTTACTTTTTAGAGTGTGATTGCATTGAAAACATTCACACAATACTGTCCGAAAGTCAGAAAATATCATTCATCGGATTCCGATGCTCGATTGTGATTTACCCCAGCATTCCTAAGCACAATAAATTATCACACTTTGATAGCCCAACAAATGGATTTTTGACTATTGTGCTGTGTTTTTACTGCACCAGGCTATTTGTATACAAAAACATTATTTATATATATGAAACGAGAGAAAAGTAAGGAAAAAAAAGAAACCATAATTATCAGAAAAAAAGAAAACATATAACACTTTATGTCCAATCCATCAGCATAAAATAAAACAAACACTTGTTTTAATATATTTTATAGTATATAATATTCTGTTAGGGGTTGCAATATGTTTTTTTTAATATGTACATTCCTGGATCTTAATTATAATGTGTACTCTAATTAATGTAGGGTATAGCATTTAAAATGTACAGGTAATGTACATTATTTAGATACTGCTTAAGGACTCTGTGCCGTGTCCCCCATTGAACTGACTTAATAATACTTATTAGATTAATTAGTGTATGTAATAATTAATTATCAAACTGTATAGACTTTTTCTGCCTATCTCAACTACATAACATTGCCCCTGCTGTGGACCACCAAGAAATACTATGAATACATTTAGACTCATTGTACTGATTTAATCATTCTTGTGTAATATGAGCCAGATCCTCCCCCATCCCCAAATGTTTAAACTGAGGACTTTGAACAAGCTTACAATGTGCCTAGAGTTTTGCAATAGGAATACATGCCCTCCAACATGGATCCGGGACAGAGAAAAGTTCTGTGCCTCTTTTTTCTGGTACTGACCATGCCTCTCCTAACGTTTACAGGTATGCCTTGAAAGAATTATAGATTGTTTGTAATTATACACATGTACGCTATATATCAGCCTTTTAACTATCTTATATATCTTTTCTGTTGAGGAGTACCAGACTGTGTGATCTAGTATAATATAAATGAATATTAAAGTGTAAATTTGTTAAGCTATATGGATGATTTTCCATAAAACGTACATTTTTAAGTAGTATGTTAGTAGGCTTGTTGGTAACATCACATAGGAAAACCTGTCTGTCAGTGCTATTTGTGCTAGAGCTTGTATACCACTTTGATTTTCTAAAAAGATTCTAAAAGGTACCTCTGAAACATGCTTTCATATATATTAACCTATCTTTTTAATTCACATTTTATTGAAAAATTAATTTAAAAAAATCATAATAAATGCTTGTCCTCATCTAATTTAAATATTTACATCACAACTTTATTACTTACTCTGGGTTGTAGTCCTTCCTTATAATCCCCTGTAGTTGCATGTCTATTTATTACATTAGGGCCCTCATGGTTTATTATCCCAGCCAGCTTGACTGGCCTGACATACCTACACATAATTGTGTGAAACGTTCCCATGGATCAGCTACACTCTTTTACTGACAGCCTATCACTGGTACTCATCAGTTGCTAATTGTTTAGGATTTAGAGATGTCGCTATTTTAATCCAGACCATTGTTGATCCTGAAGTAATGGTTCAAGATCAAATGATATGGTTGCTTTTCTTCTCCACTGGATTCGAACGACATATAAAGATATGTAAAAGTTCTCTTTAAGCCCATAAGGAGGAAGGCAGTTGCCCAATTTATGAACCAAAACAAAACCTAGAATGTGTGTTATGTGTTTGATCCACCATAATTCAAAGGGACACTATATGGTCAGGAACACAAACTTGTATTACTGACCATATACATGTTAAAAAAAAAAATCTAGCCCCCCTGGCCCACTCTTAATATAGTCAATTTCTAAATTTATCCCAGTCTGATCTGCCTCCTTGTCTGACATCATTAGAAGTGGCCATCTGAGCCAATCCCAATGCTTTCACATATTAAAGCATTAGATTTGCAGAGACTGTCAAGGAGGCAGATCAGGGGCAGAGCCAGCACAAGTCAAACACAACCTTTGCCAATCAGCACCTCCTCATAGATATGCATTGAATCAATGCATCTCTATGAGGAAAGTTCAGTGTCTCCATGCAAAAGGTGGAGACACTGAATGTCACAGTGTGCAGCACTACCACAGGAAGCACCTCTAGTAGCGATCTGAGGTGCCCAATGGAGGTATCCCTAGGCTGTAATGTAAACATTGCATTTTCTCTGAAAAGACAGTGTTTACAGCAATAAGCCTGAAGGTAATGATTCTACGCACCAGAACAAATACAATAAGCTATAGTTGTTCTGGTGACTATAGTGTCCATTTAAGGGTTTCCATTTAAGTGCATCCATTGATACTTTAGATTGTTTTGAAAAACAAAAACAAAAAAAAAAACACAAGTGCATTTCCTTTCAAATCCCATATGTATACTTAACACAACATTAAGAATATAAATGGGAAAAATATTACAACTTTTCCCACATTGCAAATTTTACAAATCAAGTGTGACTAAAAAAACAGAAAGCAAAATAGACTCACATATCAGTCCTGATTGCTAAATATCTCATATGTCTAAAATCTAAATAAATTTATGGCAGTTGGCGCTAACCCTATGCCAACCAGGGCCGGACTGGGGATTCCAAAGCAGCCCTGGAAAAAAAAATCTATGCCAGCCCCATAAGTCATTGCGCCATATATTGTCGCATGTAATATGTAAGGCTATGTCTTGCAACCCTAGATGATTGAGATATATATATATATATATATATATATATATATATATATAAAACCAAACGGATCTTGCACTCCACCAATTCAATATTCAATGCCGGTGCTTGTCAGCCAAAAATGCAAAAAATATTGCCAGAGATAGCACTCCAAGGACTAATATAAAATATAACTTTTATTACCTCCACTAAAACAACACAAGGTCAACGTTTCAGCTTGATCCCCTCAAGCTTTCGTCAGGACATCTCCTGACGAAAGCTTGAGGGGATCAAGCTGAAACGTTGACCTTGTGTTGTTTTAGTGGAGGTAATAAAAGTTATATTTTATATTAGTCCTTGGAGTGCTATCTCTGGCAATATTATGTGTATCTTTTTTCCAATATAAAATATTGGTCCTTTCAGAGTAAAATTTTTAATTATACAGTAAGCATACTCACATGCATACACAGACAATCTCACTGACAAGCTGATTGATACACAGCCTCATACATAAGGTTATTGACATAAAAACACAAGCTCACTCAGTAGCAGGCACACACACACACACACACAAGCAAGCGCGCGCACACACACACAGCTTAATGTAGTGGTACTGGTGTCTATAGCCTGTCCCTGCAGGCTTTTCAATGTAAACACTGACTTTTAAGAGAAAAGGCAGTGTTTACATTGCTTCCTAGTGACACACACATTGCTGACACAGACACTCACACACCATGACAGACAGACACACACACACACACACACCATGACAGACAGACACACACACACACACCATGACAGACAGACACACACACACACCATGACAGACAGACACACACAAATGACACAGACAGACACACACACATACACAATTTCTACCTGTAGGGAGCTCTTCTGGCGGCCGCAGAGGGAGCTCCTTTGGCGGCCGCAGGGTTTGCTGGCTGTTCTTGCGGCCGCAGGGGGAGCTGGCTGTTCTTGCGGCCGCAGAGGGAGCTGGCTGTTGTGTCTCTGCTCCCCCTCCCCTGCGCGCCGCACAGTGAGGCTGGGAGCCGGAATATGACGTCATATTCCGGCCCCGGTCTCATTAAGCGGCGCGCAGGAGAGGGGGAGCAGAGACACAACAGCCAGCTCCCCCTGCGGCCGCAAGAACAGCCAGCTCCCCCTGTGGCCACCAAAGGAGCTCCCTCTGCGGCCGCAGGTGAGCCAGCTGGCTGCCCGGCCCCAGGTGCCGACGGCCCACCGGGAAATTTCCCGGTATCCCGGTGGGCCAGTCCGGCCCTGATGCCAACCCTACCCCTAAACCTAGGCTTACACTAACTTCATAGCTCAAATGGTAACCCTAACTCAGAGGGATTTCCTCTGCCGACGACAGTACTGATATCAGCAGAGGGGTTTTCCAGTTTATACAGCAGAGAGTGCTGTAAGTACTCTATAATATGTGATTGCAGCATGCAAAAGAGATCTTTCTCATATTGGAGCCCCTGTATGCTATCTCTGCCAATTACACAGTGATTGGTGCGGGTAGCGAGCAAAGCCTGGACTGAGGCTATATGCAGCACTCATCTTAAGCGCTGCATACAGCTCATCTGTCAGTCTGGGGTGATTTAAATGTGGCCCCAGCTGAGAGAGGGGAGCTCCAGGAACTGTTAATACTGCTCACACAAGCTTGTGCTACTGGAACACTCTGGTGTTCCAGTCAGTATGAATATTTCATAAAGATTAAATCTTTATAAAATGCTCGTTTTGTGGGGGGGAAGGGGGTTACAGGGTCACTTTAAAGGTCCACTATAGTGCCAGGTAGCGTGGAGCTCTCCGCCTCCGATCCTCCTCCGATCCTCCCTTTCGGATGAATGCACACGCGCGGCAAGAGCTGTGCGCGCATTCAGCCGGTCTTATAGGAAAGCATTTACAATGCTTTCCTATGGATGCTTGCGTGTTCTCAGTGTGATTTTCACAGTGAGAATCATGCAAGCGCCTCTAGCGGCTGTCAATGAGACAGCCACTAGAGGATTTGGAGGCTGGATTAACCCTATTATAAACATAGCAGTTTCTCTGAAACTGCTATGTTTATAAAAAAAAAAAAAGGGTTACTCCTAGAGGGACCTGGCACCCAGACCACTTCATTAAGCTGAAGTGGTCTGGGTGCCTAGAGTGGTCCTTTAAGTGAATTATGACTTCCCTGGAATTTACACCATTGAATAAAATATTGAAATTCATTGCTCTGTTTGCTTTTAAATATATATATGAAAGATTTAGCAAATTACACAAAAAACTGTTAAGTCGAGGCAGAGCCAGGGCAAGCATTACAAATTAAACGTTGTTTTATATCTCCTCTTCTCTATGTGCTTTCTCAATGCTGACTTTCAGGAATAACAAAAAAACAAGCGAAGATGTAGGTGCCCAGTTACAGGATAAAGACCTGTGGATATTTACATTTTAAAGGAATTGTCGAAGATCCACAACCACTACAGCTTGCAGTTATGGTGCAATGGGAGTCCCGGCTCACCCCTGCCCCAATGTAGTCAAGCTGTTTAGTAATGGTTTGACTTTATTTCTAAAGTGTTCGCCAGGTACTGCTCCCTGCTTCCACTCAACCAGAAGCTATCTTCACTGAGCTGAGTGCAGGGCTAGCTCACTGACTGAGAACGATCACCATTAAAGTCCATGCTGCATGAACACCTAGCAGCACAAATGAAACAGCTTTTTTTTTGTAGATATACAAGACCATGTAGATCAATCTGTGCCCAGCCAGGATTGACTACAAGAAAATCTATGATGCCAAGACATCATGAACCTTCATCTACAACTCAATAGGCAAGTGGTGAACAACTCTAGGAGTTGTTCACAAATGGACATCAAATGTGACATATACCAAGGTGATGCACTATCCCTAATATTTTTCTGCATAGGTCTCAATCCCCTCAGCAAAATCCTCATGAAGAGTGAATATAGATACAGGTTCAATAGTTTAGCTACCATCAACCACTTTCTCTACATGGATGACATCATGCTATATACCAAGAGCAAGCAGGACAACAACTCACAGATCACCTAACACGACATCTAAATGTCATTCAGACTAGATAAGTGTGGGTAGATGATAGCAAAAAAGGTAACCTGATCAGGACTGAATGAGTTAAAGAGTTGAAGTAACAAAATGCCAAATAGGAGACGTAGACAAGTGGTTACCACGAGGAAGAGGCAAGGAGGATAACAATATCCAAGCACCTGCAGAGAATAGGACAGGCCCCAGCTCAATGGCAAGAACAAGATCCACGCCTTTAACATACATTCCTTACCATTTATGTACCAAGGCGGGATAATAACTTGGCCAGGTTAGTGAATGTGGCTCACAGTATGAAATCTCACCGGTGGTTGAATAATGCATGACTGAAAGACAGCACTGAGGCACTAATCCTAGCAGCACAATAATGGGCACTCAGCACCTAATCAATAGACTCAATAAACCACCACACTGGACAGGACCTAAAACACAGACTGTGCAAAGAGGCCCTGTACACAGTAGCCATGTACAAAATGTTAGAAACAGCATACGCTGAGAGGCACAATGAAGTTGCTGGCATAGTGTATCAAAATATCTGCACAGAATATGGGCTCAACTTCAAGATGGTAGATACCACTGAGAGTAGTTGAGGATGGCAGTACAGTGGTACCTCGGTTTACGAATTTAATACCTTCTCCATGACATTTTGTATTGTGAAAAATTTGTAAACAGAAAGTGGTTTCCCCTAGGAATGCATTGAAAACCAATTAATCCATTCCGGAGGTCAGGAAAAAGTCAAAATGAGCTGGCATGGAAACCAACCCACAATGCAGCCCACAACACAAAGTAAAAGGCATGAAAACGACAAAGCTCAGCTCCCTACCTTTCCACCGCTTGAGATTTGCACCAAAAAGTTCAAAAAAGTCCCAAAACTGCTGCCAAAAATTTCAAGAATGGCTCCAAAACTCCATGCAAAAACCGCTCCAACACCTCCACACTTGACACCACGTGCTACCCACAGACTTCAGCATGCACGGGGGTGGCGCTATAAACCTCCCAGGTGGAATGCATCCTGAGGAAACTTGCTTCATATTGCAAAAAAAATTTGTAAACCTAGGCATTATTTTCAATGGATTTTCATTTGTAAACCGAAAATTATGTTAACCGAGGCGTTTGTAAACTGAGGTACCACTGTACTAAGATTCTGTGGGACTTCCAGATTTAGACAGACAAGAAAGTACTAGCCAACCAACTGAACATCATGGTGCTAAACAAGAAATAGAAAACTGCAGTGGTGGTGGATGTGGCAACAGTCAATTACCTTAACATCAAGAAGAAGTAACGTGACAAGATGAACAAATACCAAGGGTTGAAAGAGGTGTTAGAAGGGATGTCCAATGTGAAGTCAGTAGTATTCCTCATAGACTGTCTTCAATACCCAATTTGCAGGGGATGCTGCTATCATTAGATTGAAGCCCATGGGAAACTCTTTTATGCTCTTCTTTTTTTTCAGAGAATAGGCAGTGTTTACTTTGCTGCCAAGTAACACCTTAAATGAAAGTCAGTCAGATTGCCACTATAGGTGCTTCCTATTTCAGTGTTGTACTGTGTGTAGCACCTATGATTCAATGCATCTCTATAAGGAAATACTGATTGGCGCAGTGCTGCATTCTGTTATGCATGCACAATAGCTTCCCAATGCTTTCTTATGGGATTGGCTGAGATCATCAAGATTGATGATGCCAGCCATGGAGGCAGGGTCAGCCGTGGTGAGATTGGCGCGGCAATGGAGAAAATGTAAGTTTAAAACCATTAAACGCCATTCTGAGGGTGGCCGGGGTCCAACACTCTTACATGTTTATATTCCTATCACTGTAGTGTTCCTTTAAAGTTTACAGTGCTCCGAATAAAAGTTAGTTACTGTACAATAACTAACATTTCTGAAAAGATGCTCACAGTTTGAACCAACAAATTTGCTATTATCTTTTTGTTTGTTTCCACTAACATACTTCTGCCCTGCTCCATCTATGTAGGTTTTTGTTCTAGTGGTATATATTTTACATGATCCTAAGCTGCACTAGAATTGCTGATTACTGGGAGAACGTGAATTATTTCTTATTGTTGAACAATAATCACTGTCAGGAAACTTAAAAAAAACAAAACATATTATTATAATAAACTGTGTTATAAGTATTTATTGTTTACCAAAGATTTAGTAATAATAGGAGTAAAGATTTAGCTGTGAGGTCCCCTTGGTAATTAGTAAGCCCCCGTTGAGTTCATTCTCAAGGGCTGAAGTACTGAGAGGTTGCTTCACATTTTTAGGAGCTATAGTATACTTCAGTTCTCCTGATATTGTAAGCCTTTGTTTGCAGAAATCAAAGGCTGGGGTAACCAAGCAAGTACCCAGGCAGGTATAGGTGCTGCAGAACTACTTAGGTTGATTGTATCCTGCTAGAATAGGTTGTGTATCATAAAATATCTTAACATAATATTTGGTATTCTGTGTAAATTAGGGACCCAACTGGATAAGAAGCACCAATACTGTGATGTAGCAGTATTGGGCATATTTAGTGACACACTATTCCATACATTGCTACCAATATGATATAATAGGCATAACTGAAACATGGTGGGATGAGACACATGACTGGGCAGCTAACTTTAATGGGTACATGTTATTTAGGAAGGATAGGAAAAACAAGAAGGGTGGTGGGGTATGTTTGTATGTCAAACATGATTTAAAGCCAAATGTTAAGCAAATGGAATGCGAGGAGGATAATGTGGAAGCTTTATGGGTAAATATCTGCTTGGGGGAAAAGAAGGGAAACCAACTATTGGTTGGGATATGTTATAAACCACCTAATGTTAATATTGATGAGGAACAACAGCTGTTTGAGTAAATTGAGAAAGCTGCAAATCTGGGTAACACTTTAATTATTGGAGATTTGAATTACCCGGATATAAATTGGGACAGAGGGACTAGTGCCTCAGCAAAGGGAATTAGGTTTTTAAACTTGTTAAATGACACCTTCATGTCACAACTTGTACAAGCACCAACTAGAATGGATGCTTGTCTGGACCTGGTTTTAACAAACAACGTTGATCTTTTGACCAACATTCAAGTAGGTGAGCACTTGGGAAATAGTGATCACAATATAGTGTCCTTTGAAATAAACTCAAAAAAACAAAAGCACATGGGGAATACTAAAACATATAATTTTAAAAAGGCCAATTTCAATAAGTTAAGGGAAGCTTTACAATATATTGACTGGCATAAACTCTTTAGTGAAAAGAACACTGAGGATAAATGGATCATCTTCCAACAAATATTACAAAGGTACATTTCTCAGTATGTACCATTGGGAAATAAATATAAAAGAAACAAATTAAAACCAACATGGCTTAGTAGAGAAGTAAAACAAGAGATTACAACTAAGAGAAGGGCATTTAAAGCATTTAAATCGGACAAATCAGATGCATCTTATAAAAGATATAAGGATGCAAATAATGCAAAAAGGCAATTAGACTTGCTAAACTTCAAAATGAAATAATGATAGCTGAAGAGAGCAAAACCAACCCCAAAGCATTTTTTAAGTACATAAATTCTAAAAAAAAACAAAATGAAAGTGTAGGTACACTAAAAACTGAAACGGGGGTGTTAATTAATGAAGACCAGGAAAAGGCAGGAATTTTAAATAACTATTTCTCCTCCGTATATATTAAGGAAGAACCCATGGCAATAGATGTGCAAATGATTGCTACTAAAAACTTGCAGAATAATTGTAATTGGTTAACTCAAGACAAGGTGCTGCAGCAACTAAAGAAAGTTAATATAAACAAAGCTCCAGGCCTGACGGTATCCATCCACATGTACTTAAGGAACTAAGTGCAGAAATAAGTGAACCTCTTTTTAATCTTTCAAGATTCTTTTCTTTCAGGAAGTGTTCCGGAGGATTGGAGGAAGGCAGATGTGGTTCCTATATTCAAAAAGGGTTCAAAATCCTTGCCTGGAAATTATAGACCTGTGAGCTTAACTTCTGTGGCTGGTAAAATATTTGAAAGGTTATTAAGGGATAATATTCAAGAATTCCTTGAGAAGAACATGGTTATCAGCAAAAATCAGCATGGTTTTATGAAGCACAGGTCATGTCAAACTAACTTGATTGCGTTCTACGAAGAAGTAAGTAGAAGTATAGATCAGGGTGTTGCCGTGGATGTGATCTTTTTGGATTTTGCCAAGGCATTTGATACAGTTCCACACAATAGATTAGTGTTCAAACTCAAGGAAATCGGTCTAGATGAAAATGCTTGTTCTTGGGTAGAACATTGGCTTAAAAACAGAGTACAAAGAGTTGTCATTAATGGTAAATTTTCAAGCTGGACAGAGGTGGCAAGTGGTGTCCCTCAGGGGTCTGTTCTGGGACCCCTTTTATTTAACATGTTTATAAATGATCTTGAAGACAGCATTGAAAGTCATGTTTCAGTGTTTGCAGATGACACAAAACTTTGTAAAATAATACAATGTGAGCAAGATATTACTTTGCTGCAGAGGGATTTAGATAGACTGGGGGACTGGGCACTCAAATGGCAGATGAAATTTAATGTTGAAAAATGCAAAGTTATGCACTTCGGCGTAAAGAATACACAAGCAACGTATACCCTTAATGGAAGCGAATTAGGGATAACAACACATGAAAAGGACTTGGGAATTGTTATAGACAACAAACCATGCAACAATGTGCAATGTCAATCAGCAGTGGCCAAGGCCAGTAAGGTATTGTCATGCATGAAAAAGGGCATTCATTCTCGGGACAAGAATATAATTTTGCCTCTTTATAAATCACTGGTAAGACCCCATATTGAATATGCTGTGCAATTTTGGGCACCTGTTCTAAAGAAGGATATTATGGCACTAGAAAAAGTGCAGAGGCGGGCTACAAAATTAATAAAAGGAATGGAACATATCGGCTATGAAGAAAGGTTAACAAATTTAAACCTATTTAGTTTAGAAAAACGTCGCCTGAGAGGGGATATGATAACATTATACAAATATATTCGTGGCCAATACAAACCATTGTGTGGAAATCTATTCACAAACCGGACTTTACATAGGACACGAGGCCATGAGTTTAGACTGGAAGAATGAAGATTTCGTCTAAGGCAAAGGAAAGGTTTTTTTACTGTAAGAACAATCAGGATGTGGAATTCTCTGCCTGAGGAAGTGGTTTTATCAGAGTCCATACAGATGTTCAAACGGCTACTAGATGCATACTTGCAAGAACAGAATATTCAAGGATATAATCTTCAATGTAGGGTAATAACTGCTTGATCCAAGGATAAATCTGACTGCCATTCTGGGGTCAAGAAGGAATTTTTTTCCTAGTTTGTTGCAAAATTGTGCTTCAAACTGGGTTTTTTTGCCTTCTTTTGGATCAACAGCAAAACACAAATGTGAGGTAGGCTGAACTTGATGGACGCAAGTCTCTTTTCAGCTATGTAACTATGTAACTCCTTTAAGCTCTTTTGCTACACTGTAGTATTTTTATGGTAGTAGCAACTGCTGTAGCGAATCAAAAATCTGACCGGTAGCAAAAACCTAGACAGGCTAGGGGGAGGACATGGGCGACATGGGGGGGCATGCCACCATTGGATATCTGTCACCAGCATGCTGTCATCAGACCAATAATCAGAGAATTGTTGTAAACTATTCTGAAACTTGTTCTAGTCTGGCAGTGACCCTCCCCCCATGAATGCTGCTGGAGGTGTGGTTAGGCCTCTGGGAGCAGAAGGGTTAAACTCTGTTTCATAGTAACAACTTCAAATCATTGCTTGGAGAAACGCTTTAATGTTTTGCACAATTCCCAACACTTATGCACTGCAGTGGTTAACTTCTAACATACACAAACATATCAACATTTGATGAATATACATAATAAATACAGAGTGAAATAATAACACACACAGACTCAGATATGTGGTGGAAAATGCCGTGGTCTTTTAATAGTTTACAAAACATAACAAGCAGTAACTTAATCACTTTTAAATATGACTTGTAACCAAACATCCAAACATCTCCGGTCTTTAAACCCCCGGAGATTTAACATATGAATTACCAGAGTTCCGTCCTTAACTTAAACAAATAAATCACCAAACTCAGCTAGTTCCTCCCCCCCCATGTTAAAATAGGCAGGTGACCTTAACCCCACCAGTTGCAGCATTTAAGTAATACTGCAGCCCACCCCACCAGACCATGGCCTTATCCATCATACACTGTAGATCATTGTTAAAAATATCAAAACTGACTTCAGACAAGTGAATACCATCCCTAAAAAATAAACCTTCACAATGAACCTCAATATCAGCATGGTGAAAAGACACACCAGTGATTGATGGCAAAAAAAATTCCATGGCTCTGTTCAGCTTGCGCCTAACTCTTTCTAAAGCTTTAAGATTCGCATTGCGTAAGCAATCCAAGACGAGTTACAATCTCAGACCAAATGATTAATGAGTCCGGGAACATCCTCTTAACATTCCACATATCTTCTTTCAATTGGTGAAACAGCACTACTGAGTTGACTCTACCTACATCATTGCCTCCGTAATGAATATTAATAACATGTGGCCATGGAAATAGTTTTTGACATTCCTGTAAAACATTAAAAACATTGTCCCTTATTAAACCTCTTACAGCAAACCAAAATATTGAAACAGTCTCATTAGAGCTCATTAGCAAAACTCAAATTCTCTCCGTACTATCTCTCCACTGCTCTTCGATGTGCCCAGTGGATAAATGAATGACCAATGATCCACATTATGATTCATCCTTTATCTGAAAAGAGAAACAGTAAGTAACCATATTAACAATGCATTAAGGCATGACATAACTTTTGTATCTATTTGATGACCATCACACAACTTTTTTTAACCAATTCTTTCGACAAACCTTGTAATACTGCTTCCGTTGCAGCACCAATACAAAAAGAATGAGATGTAATCTTGTTCCCTTGAATACCTAACTGTTTGCATGATAACTTGAGAACGTTTCGAAATTGAAACTTAGAAAGAGGAATTTCTGAACTATGTATTAAAAAACTACCATGAACTCTAGGGTGAATATTTAAAAAGGCTTCAACTACTTTAACTGGGCATAAATTCTAGTGATGAGTAGCTCCCAACTGAACCCATCTGCCTTTCCCCTGTTGATCAGTTTTTGATCTTCTTAATAATATCTGCAAAGTTTAACCCTGAAGGTGTACGTCATCAAATTGTATGCGGGAATGGAAAGACTTGTTAGCAGACACTAATTTGCTAATTCTAAAGGCTCCAAAAAAGGCTAATACAAAAGCCTTGGTGAATAATTGAATCTCAAAAGAATCATTATAGATGGAGCCCAAATTCTTAACCAAATCACCTAATAGTTGAAATGAAATAGGGGACCTGTTATCTTGAACAGGCGTTTACTTAACCCAAGCCCCTTTCAGCACTTGTTGTATAACAAATTCTTTAAAGATAAATTTTTAACCAAAACTTTAAAGAAAATTGAAATGTCTAGTAAGGCTCTATTTAGTGAAAACTTAGAAGCTCCAGACTGAATTTTATTGATGACAAATTGTATAGCATCCTGTATGTTAGGATCAGTAGCGTCCTTATTGAGATTAACCATAAACCGATTCCACTCATCCTGTGAGAATAAATATGCTTTCAAAGTAATTGATGATAACGATAGACCCAGCAATTGACTTATCTGGGTGAAGTTAGATCCCAGATGTGCTCGGGCAACTTCGTTCCACATTCTTCTGCTAGAGGTGCGAGGGACCTGAAAGAGTTGAAGTCGAAACGGGACACGGAATCAGCTATACAATTACTTTTGCCACTGACATGTCTTGCTGCTACTCATATATATATATATATTTTTTTTTTTTTACATATTCTTTATTTTATAAATTTTGGTATATTGGGGAGGGGGTACAGTTAAAATAGTTTGGGTATAACAGTTATGGGATACTAAACATTGATTTGCAGAGGTAACAGTTTGCTTATCATTGTACAGTTTGAACAGGCTTGTAAGGGTAACATCCATGGTTTCAGTACACAACTTAGATGGATTCGTCGATCAAAGATTTTGGGTCATGAGGAGGAGGTACAAAAACAAAAGGACAAGGGGATAGGTAGGGGTGTAGGTACTCACACAAAGCATTTCAAACCTTTGATTAGTTGAGGATGACATGCGAGATAATTGCAGTGTCTTTAAATACAGGTGTACCTCTTGTCCCGGGGTTTGCAGTTTACGAGTTACCACTAAGGGTTGAGAGTCATTGGAAATTCAGAGTGGCTACCAAGTAGGACTGGTGAGAGGGGGAGAGGGTGAGTAGGTAGGGTGGGACAGATTGTCTATGATCTTATTCAGCTTCCTACCTAGTGAGACTTTTTGTGGGCCGTGGCTTGGCCCGAGGTCTGTGTGAGGTGCCCCTGGGTCGGTCTGGGGCGAGGTGGTAGGAGCCGTCTTGTTTCCTTGTGGGGGTGTCGTGGTTGGGAGGACCCGTTGGGTACCTCTTGTCAAGGGGTGTGTAGTTGGGTGCATCATCTGTTCTCGGTCCTCTCCTTGTGTGAAAGCAGGCTCAAGGGGGGCCGAGAATGTGTTACCCATATATTTTTAACCAAACAGATTAAGACTAATATTCTCATAAATTAATAACCGGGATCGATTTAGCTAGAAGAGAATTAATTACCCAAACATCTCCCAAGTTGTCGCTATGAAAAGTAATTCTCTTATTTGCCAATTTAGAGCCCCATACTTCCAAGACTACTATTGGAAAGAGTTCCAAAAGTAATCATTTTAGTCCATCCATTTTTTCCCCATGTCTGAGGCCATCCAGTGGCTGCCCATTTCCCTTGGAAGTAAACGCCAAAGCCTTGTGAACCAGCTACATCAGTGAAAATATCTAAATCCCAATTGGATACAAAATCACTCTGCCAAATCGTGGAACCATTAAAACTACTTAAAAACACATTCAAGACTTGTAAATCTTTAATCTGCCTAGATATTTGCACATGATGGTGTGGTTTTTTAAAACCCACTAACGCTCTAGACATATGTCTGGAAAAAGCCCTAGCACAGACTGTAGCTTCTTAAGTGTTGTTTTGTTAATGCCTAATAATTGGAAAATTTCTCGCTTCATTTGAACTATTTTCTCTTCAGGTAAACGAAATTCCATTCTTTCAGAATAAAAAATTAGACCTAAAAAATGCAGACAAGTACTAGGCTAGACCGTTTTTTCCCTTGCCAACGGAATGCCAAATTACTGAGCAATTGACATAAAATTTTTCAATAACTGAAGGCAGTCAGAGGATCCAACTTTCCAGATGAAAAGAAAATCATCTACGTAGTAAATCATCGATTGTAATCCTGAAACCTGCTTAAGCACCCATTCTAAAAAACATGAAAAACTTTCACAGTAAAAACAAGCAGAGGAAGAGCCCATAGGCATGCACTTATCAAAGTAAAATTTTCTTTCAAATTGAAATCCCAATGACCCAAAACAATCAGGATGTATTGGGAGTAATCTAAAACCTGACTCTCCCCCTAATCCAGGTGAAACGTGCGTCGGGCTCGACACTCACTCAACATTTTTCTTTGTTTCCTGTTTTTTCCACGGTACCTATCTTGCGGCTTAGTATTTACTGCCGGCTATATCAGACAGCCATTCAGGTATCCTGGGAACCTAGATGGTTGACAGCCGTCTTTGCAAAACAGGCAAACTAAATACAGATCAGGGTATCCTTATCACATCTAATTAGAATCTGCAGCATTCGACTATTAGGAACTGTTTAGCTCTCTACTCAGTTACTAGGATCTTCTATTTCTACACTGTCTTTCTGTACAAGGTGCCCATGAAGGCACTATTTCAGCTGTCCTACTTTTCACTATCTATATTTAGTCATGGGTCTCTATATTATTATTTATTCTCAATGTATGTGCGAGACGTTGCTAATCAGCGCACTCCATATCGAACTAGCAAGCTAATAGTTGCTTATTAGCACACTACTGTTAAGAATCTCTATAGTTCCATGACACAATCTTTGTACATATAGAAGAATCCCATTATTATCAAGCAGCCGAGCCAGTTCCTATCTTCAGTTCAAACGCTGATTGAGGCATTTGGCTGTCTGCACGATTCTCTTTAATTAGCATGCCTCTATCCATAGACCGAATAACACAGCACCAATACTGAATACTACTGAGAACAGCTTCCCTCTATGTGGTATCTAAGAGTCTTTTTGATTATTATAGAATGAGTTTTGGTTGACTGCTCTACAAAATAGGACACTATTTTTATTATACCGTTTGAATACATTCCAACGTATCAGATGCGCTTTTGATACACTGATACATATTGCCATCTACTGTTGCAGTATAACAAACTTCAAAAGGGGCTTTTTTGACAGTTTCTGCCAACTCAATCTGTCTATTTATGAGTCTATGTGATAAGCATAAACTAAGTTTTGGCTGATTGCTCAATATATGACACTAGCTTTACAATACGATTTGGATAAATTTCAGTGTACTACATATATTTTCGATACACTGTATATATTGTTATAGTTATTTTTACTAAAACAGTTTTTATTTTTTCACTTTCATGTGTCATCCCTCACTCCCTCAATCCTTCATGCTCTTTGTGTAGACTACTGTAATTGACTTTTGTTGAGTCAGGTAGTTACAGCAAGGGTTTTTTTCCGTTCATTGCTTGTTTTTTGGTATTCATAATAAAGTACTTTTGAGATTTTTAGAAGCACTTCTAGCGATTATCCTTTTCTATACACTCTACATTATAATTAGGGACAGATTTTTCCTTCTTTTTCGCTAAAAGCTGACTCAATGTCAACTTTCACCATGAGAGCATTCCTACCACAATGCCTCACCCATTTTAAAACATCCTCGAAAGAAGAGTATGACACAGATTTAATTGAATTTTCCACCTCATCATTCAAAGAATCACCTTTGGGGTAGGGTAGATGGTGAATTAGTTTAAAGGTACCTTTCTCTTTCTTGGGAATAGATCGTTTTTGACTAAATATTTCATCATAATTATACCAAGACCAATCCACCCAAATTTTTATAAGCCTCCAGTATTGACACTAGGTGTTGAAAATGTCCACTAGCCTTATCAGAATGACGTCTACTATAAACGCTTGCAAAAAATACAAAAATCTACCAGTTATTAAAAGACAGAGTTACCATACGTTTCCTATCATCCTCTCTTTCTGGCTTTAACAAGAAATCCTTAGATGCTGGTAACAAAGAAAGAATATCCAAATATTCTTCATTCCATATCTTTTCTTTGACTGAATTTGCTAAAGGAAAACCAAGCGGAGAAGCTTTGCAAGCTAAAGCTTCTTTTTAACCAAGCTTCATTAACAGGTGTACTATTCCTGACAGATCGACTAACTGCCAGTTCTAGACATAGGTGACCGTGACAATTTCTCAAAATCCTCCCGAACCAAGGCTAACACCAGACTACCCACCTTACCATGTAAAGCCCGAAGTAACACTCCCAGCGCCTCTCCTAGCTTAGCCTGCTGAGAAACCCCAGGAAAGGACTCACCAGCCAAATTATCCACTCCTTCAGACAGCATGGCAAACGAGGTATCGGCTTGCTCACCGTCTTCAATAACTAGCACTTGCCCAGTTTCAGAAGGCTGACAGGATTTCTTCTTCCTTTTCCCTTCAATTCTTGTCTTCTTGCCTCCACTGATAGATGGAGGGGAATACATCACTCTTGATTTAGATATTCTCTTCTTTCTTCCTTGATGCATACTTCTATCACTCAGGCATATGGACATGTGTGGCTCCTCCTCAGAGGCTTCCCCTTTTGCAGACTCCTTCTCAGGTTCCAAAATGTCCATTAATGTTAATTCCTGTGGGCGTGAATCAACTTGAGAGGAAGGGGCAGTCAAAAGACACTGCATGACCCATTCTGCACCATCGCTGCTGGATGCCCTCCTTTTCATTTCCTCAAGTAAGTGCTCCATAGCTGCACTTCTGTTAATAACATCTAAAGCTAAAACAAACCACTGACCGGAAAAAGGGGGGAACAGGGAACAGCTCTAATCCAAATCTTCCACAGCTATTTTGGCATACAGCTTTTCTTCAGCTGTTTTGGCGCCAGCTGTTACTTCAGGGTGCCTTATATGTTGAGATTTCCTGCTTTACAGTGCCCTCGTGGACAAGCGCTCCAATCAGGGCGCTGTCCACGAGGGCATAGCACAGATCATTGCCGATGCCCTCGCCACCCGCTGGCAGCGCACGCATATTAACCCTCCCACTGCTAACCCAGCAGCACACATGTGTACATGGTCAATTGATCGTGTACTATCTTTTTGGATCTGTCAGCACCTTGTTCATGTGCATGAAAATATCATAGCTCTCCAGCAAAGTTCTTTGGAATATGTAGTTTACCTGTTGCGGGAGAACTCCTTACATCATAATGTATGCAGTGTTGTTGTTTTGAGTGTCCCTTGAAGAGTTTTTTTAATGTCCAATACTGAGTCAGTCTTTTGGACGTCACTGACTTTAAGTGATTGCATTGTTGATGCCAATTAAGTAATGTAATTAATCATTGACAGGATGGCCATAGTGTTTGTGTTAGCACAACTTTAACGTTTGTTCCTAAATTTACTGTTGTGTAACCTCCTAACCGAAAAGAAGGTTTGGAATACAGGACTATTCACCAGACATTATAAAACCTGTCAAATTTGACCATAAATGTTCCAAATTTGGATTAGATAATTATATTAAAATTATTGTCTCAAAAGAATGTTATTTCTATCCAATTAATACAAATTATTATGGATTTTTTGCTCAGTCTACAATGCAATTATATATAGAGAAAGGTCTAAAAAAATGTAAGAACTTATCCTACACACAAACCTTGTGACCATAGAGCACTTATTTAAAAAAAACATGTCAATGCACTTGCTGGTACTCCCTGAGAATACTTTGGGGGCAGCCCTAAATCAGACTCTAACAGTAGGGAGGAGTAGAGCACTTAAACACGGGTCTCAATGGCGATGCTACCTCATCCTCTTCATAACTTGGGGACAACATCCCTATATTCTACCAAGGGACGGAACTTGTTCAACCAACCTGCGCTATCCTGTCTGAACTGACACATGGTTACTGTTTGTATTTGTTTCCTAACCATTTCTCTGGCATCTCCATGATGTTGTCCCCACCTTCAGATTTATATAATGTATGAAGCTTTGTCTTGTTAATTATTTTTGTTTAAATGGAATCAGTAATGTAATCCTGACACCCATACTGCTGCTGAAACTGCATAATTTCCAATAAAAATATGTAGAGCGGATTTACAAACTTTTTTTAAAACTTTTTTTTTCAACCAGTACTTCTTTCTAGTTTTTTTACAGGAACAAAAAGCATCTAGTTTTTTGAAAAATAGGATAAGGAGGGCGAATTCATTTTCTGAAGAGTGGTTTAAGCAAGGATCTGTGGAGAGAGAGTGCAATGAAGAGCTCTGCTCCTATGAAGAGGCCTTGGAGATATTTAAGGACGAACGAAGGACGGTACGTGATGACTCATTTTATATTCTATGTCATATAATTTGTCTCACTAAGAAATAGTTTCAATACTTTGGTGTAAAGTATATTTTCGTTTTGCTTTAAGGGAAACTATCACTTTCCAGGATTTTAATATAAGTCCCATTTTAACAAATATTTATCTGAGAAGTGTGGAAAATTAAATAATATGTACAAATTCACACTGTTTTATCCTGCAACTGGGCACCTCCTTCTTAGCTTTTTTTTTTTTTTTTAACTAACAATCAAACATTGCACCTATTATAGAGCGAAGCGTCCCTTGTGTGAGTTTGATTTCATTGGTTAAACCTTTAACATAAATGTAAAAGTAAACTGAGCATCACACAAAAAAGGTTAACGCAAGTTATTTCTGAGTTTCAATATTTCATAAAAATTTTACAGAAGTTACAGTTCCCTTTTAAGAAGTAAGGCAGTTGTTACATTTTTGCTAGATACTTGTTCAACAGCAGTTTAAATATACATACTTTAGCACAGAAAATTAGAGAGACCCCTGCCCAGGGCCCCTTAGACTACATTGTAGTCTCTAATGAGGCCATGAGGGGACTCTTTTAGACATCCAGTTTGTAAATGTGTGCAATAAATGTTTGTAACGGATCACCTGGCACCCCGACTGGGTACCTCTGTTGAAGGATGCTCCTAGCGCTTCCTGAGGACTCCAAACACTGCAGCAGACACCACAACCACCACAGACTCCACAACCGCCATAGCTTCACTGGACTCTCGCCGTCTTCCTTCCACCCTGGATCAGCTTCTGTCCTCCAGGACCGTGTGGGAAAGACCTCCAGCATCCAGGACTGTGTGGGGAAGAACTCTCCTCCAAGGAGAGTGTGTCAGGAACAAATTCTTAAAAGAGCTAAGTGATTCAAGCTCAGGGGAGTATGCCGAGCATAGCAATCCCCAGTGTGATTATACCAGCTCCCTCCAATAACGAGACAAGGCTACGTTTAGAGGGATCAAGAAGAACTGTCTAAACCTTTATTTCCCTTGGGACCAGCCCATAGGGTCACCACAATAACATTGTTGTGAAACCTCAATAAAATCACAAACAGTCAAACCATAGCAGGCAACACACAGTGACTTATCACAACACAATGGCACATTTTTAAAGGGGTGGGGGAGACAATATTTAACAGTAAATATCTCACCTGCCTGCAGAATTAGCAATATGCAAATCTACCCGAATATGCAAATAAACCAGTCTTGCAATTCAGGTAGTGCATATTGCTGTTGCTACCAACAGAGGGCACTAGACAAGCTCCATAGCCAAACCCACCTAGTTGGTAGCAAACCTCAGCAGTACAGGAGAGCAGGCAATACATTTCACAGTACACACACACTATAAACAATTACATTACACACACCCTGCACCTATAATGGGTACAGGGTGACTAAAACATAAGATAAATAAAGCAGCCTACATAAATATAAATTATCTAAAAGAATCCCAGAGAATATTAGGAGACTCCAACACTTATAAAACCTTAGCAAATAATCCTACCTTTAGTTTTAAGGAAGAATTACGTAAGATATTACAGTCAGGTATGGGAAAAGGAATAATTGATAAAGATGAATTTCAATATCTTTTTATTAATTCACCTAAAACGGCTGTTTTTTATTATTTGCCGAAGGTACATAAGTGTTTGGTTTCTCCACCAGGGAGACCTATTATTAGTGGGATTGGCTCACTTACGAGCAATATATCCCAATATATAGATTTTTATTTACAAAAATATGTTATTACAACTGGATCTTATACTAAGGATTCCACCCAGATCATTAGGGAATTTGAAGGTCTAGAGTGGAAAGATGAGTATCTTTGGGTTACTATTGACGTAACAGCTCTACACACTGTGAAACACCATGAAAAAGGATTAAAGGCAATACAAAACATGATGTTCAATGACCCCCAGATGAATTCAGAACAAGCTATTTTTATTTTGGATCTTATTAGGTTCATTTTATTTCATAATTATTTTTGGTTTGAAGGGTATTATTACCTACAAATATGTGGAACAGCGATGGGCACCAGGTTCGCACCAAGTTATGCCAATATTTTCGTGGCAGATTAGGAGTGGAATAATATATGGCATAATAATCCATTTGGTGCGAACCTGGTGCAATGGAGGCGTTATATAGACGATGTTCTTTTTATCTGGAAAGGGAGTAGAAATTTCCTTGATGAGTTTTTAATGTATATTAATTCCAATAGTTATGGTCTTAATTTTACATCAGACATTAATGAAACATCTATTAATTTTTTAGATCTCACCTTATTTATTAAAGAAGGAAAAGTTTTTAGTAAAACCTTTTTTAAACCTACGGATGGTAATGGTTTTATTGAGTTCTCTAGCTGTCATCATCGTAATTGGTTACCCAATATTCCCAAAGGACAGCATATGAGAATTTTTAGAAACTGTACAGAAAAGGATGATTTTAGAGAGCAAGTTCAAGTTCTAAATAAGAAATTTGTCGATAGAAATTACCCTAGTGAACTTCTATGTAATACACAAAAGAGGGTAGAAAGTTTACAAAGAAAAGAGCTTTTAATTGATATTCAACATAAGAGTAAAAAGAAAGTTGATAGTAATGGGTTCGAATTCGCTTTTTTAACTAAATTTAATAATAAAGCCAACTTAATTGAGAAGATGATCCGTAAAAACTGGCCTATTTTATTACAAGATAGATTTTTAAAGAACATTTTACCTAAGAGACCTAAGGTATTATATAAGAGGCCTAATAACCTCAGAAGTATTTTAGCCCCTAGTATTTTACCTAAGAAGGAGGTTGACAAAAGTGGTATTACTTTCTTATCTGAAAAACCCAAAGGTTTTTTTAAATGTGGGAGATGTACTACCTGTAAGTTTCAGAAAAATAAGTTAACAGAATTTTGTAGTTCAGTAACCAAGGAAACTTTTCAGATTAAGCACTTTATCAATTGTCAAAGTCAATTTGTTGTTTATATGTTACAATGTAAATGTGGCGTCCAGTATATAGGACGCACAATTAGGAAACTTCATATAAGATTACTTGAACACTTTAACGGTATTAAAAATAAGAATACGAAACATAGTGTTCCCAGACATTGTAACGAATGCAATGATTTTGATTTTAAGGATTTTATGTGTATAGGGATTGATAAAGTTATACCACATTGGAGAGGGGGAGATACAGAAAAGATGCTAGCAAAAAGGGAAACTGAATGGATATATAAAATGAAATCATCTGTTCCCTTGGGTCTCAATACAGATTTAGACATTTTATCTTTTATTGATTAAGTCATTTTTTCATATTTATCCTTTAATTTAAAAAAAATTTTTTTTTAAATTTGTAAAAATATTTTAAGTATATCCATATCCATAAATATATAAATATGGACATTCTTCTAGTTTTGCTTATGGTCTCCTTATGGTATGTTTTTCAAATATGTTTTTCAAATATGTTTTTTAAATAGGTTTTTTAAATGAGGTTTTTATAAATTTTTATGCTGAATATTTTTGCCTCAGTTATTTATGTTATTTTAGATTTATTATAGATGTCCCCATCTTATTTATCTCTATATATCTATTTTTATACAATTTTTATATTTTTTTGGACATAATGTCTTCTTATGGATGCATTACCTGTTTCTTCATTGTTATTATCATTATGATCTAGGATTTCTTTATATGTGACCTGTTCTGTAGGTACTGTATTCACTTTATTGATGTTAAAAATTAGTATTCAATTTATTCATGGAATAAATGTGCTTCTTATTATTTTTTTTATTCCCTTCCTGTTTGATACATCTTTAAATAGTTTTTGTTATAATTAAATTTTTCCTATTTGTGCTATATGCACCCTCTTTTATATTTACAAATATTTTTTAAAATATTTTTTATAATAATTTTTGTTTATAATAATAATTTTTTGGTTAATAACTTTTGTTTTTAATATATTCCCCCTTCTTTTACTTATTTTCCTCTTCCCCATGAAGCTACATTTATAAATTTAATCAGCTGACAGTCTTAGCATTTATTATGAACGTTCTTGTTGTAGGACGTTCAGTTGCTACTGTGCACATAGAACAATAAAGTTTATTTGCGTTCCAGCGTGGCCGCGCATGCGCAGAACGTTCACGCGTGCGTCATGACATATGACGGTGTGCGTGACGGGCGCATGCGCGGTCACGAAAGAACCGGCGGACCGGCGGATTTAAAAGAGAGAAGAGTGAGAGAAGATTAAGAAGCTCCTGACGAAGTCTAAAGGACGAAAAGCGTTGAGCAGCACTGAGGACCCTTCCACTTTGGTATTAGCAGTTTCTGTTCTACATGATCTTTGCCTATGTGACTAGTTGTGGACATTGTTAATGTTTACCAGCTTGAAGTGATGGGAGTTGTACTCTGCCACTTTATTTTACTGTCTGCACTTTAGCATTTAGCACTTTTTCATGTTATGTAGAGCTGCTATACCTATGGGTCTTTTAGCCTATTAAGGCTTTTTATGTCAATATATTTTTTACTATTTGCACATTGTTGGTGCACATTATTAAATAAACAGTATTATCTTCATTTATTTTTTATTATCCTCGTTTATTTATCTGGTGATTTTGGCGCCCTGTATTTCTTTGTTTCTATTGTATGTTTTAAGGTTTGAGTGACCTTTTACAGTGGCTTGCCTGCATCCAGATACCACTACACTTCACCCAACCCTGTACTTGTTTTACATAAATAGTCTGTCTGAAGGTAGACTAGGGGCTTTAAAGCCAAATACATGAAAGAGTCATAGTCACAGGGGAGGAGGCTGGCAAGCAGGCCTCTCCAGGACCAAGAGGCGAAGTGCACTTCGTCACAATGTTAAATATAACATTTAAAAAATTGTAGGTGTGGGGCGTGGTTAGCCGAGGTCATTTAGTTACTCCAATGGCCACTGGAGGGAATGCCTGCCTGCCAAGTTCAAGGCCGACCCCCATAGACGGGTCCTATTCTGACCCTTCACCTTGCTTCCTTGAGTAACTAAATTACCTCCATTTGTTTAAATATACATAGGGATTAAGGAGAGAGCGCAGGTAACTTTTTTCCTTTGGTTTTTACTATATATATTGAAGCTTATGTGTACTGTGGTCGTTGCTGCCACCCAGGAGTGATGGGAGTGAGCGCATGACTTTTCTTTTTGTATTTGTATTCACTTTTTGTATCGCACAGCTTTGTTACAATGCTTCCGCCCATCCCATGTGTTCCCTATTAAGGATTAATAAGTATATAGGGGTGTATATAAAAAATACCCCTCTCTGTCTCATTAGAGATATTTTTGCCAGAAGCTCAAGGAAGCAATTAGAGTAGGAGCCGTCTAGGGGGTTTGCCTTGACGTTGGCAGGCGGGCAGTGCCGGACTGGGGATTCCAAAGCAGCCCTGGAAAAAAATCTATGCCAGCCCCATAAGTCATTGCGCCATATATTGTCGCATGTAATATGTAAGGCTATGTCTTGTCACCCTAGATGACTGATATATATATATTGCTTTTTCCAATATAAAATATTGGTCCTTTCAGAGTAAAATTTTTAATTATACAGTAAGCATACTCACATGCAGACACAGACAATCTCACTGACACAAGCTGATTGATACACAGCCTCACAGACAAACAATCTCACTGAGGTCATTGACATAAAAACACAAGCTCACTCAGTAGCAGGCGTAAACACACACACACACACACACACACACAAGCAAGCCCACTCACTAGCAGGCGCGCACACACCCAGCTTAATGTAGTGGCTCTGGTGTCTATAGCCTGTCCCTTCAGGCTTTTCAATGTAAACACTGACTTTTTAGAGAAAAGGCAGTGTTTACATTGCTTCCTAGTGACGGTCACTAGAGATGCTTCCTGTGTCAGTGCGGATTGGCTGAGATCATCAAGCTTGATGATCTCAGCCGTAGAGGCAGGGCCAGTCAAGGGGAGACCAGCACGACGTGGGGAAAAAAAAAAGGTGAGTAAAAACACACATACACACACACATACCATGACAGACACACACCATGACACAGACAGACCGTGACACATACACATACACCGTGACACACAGAAACACAGACACACCATGACACAGACAGACACACACACACACCAAAACATAGACACACACATACCATGACAGACACACACACATACCATGACAGACACACACCTTAAAGGACCACTATAGTGCAAGGAAAACGAGTATGGGCTCTGGGGGTTAAAATCTTACCTTTCTCCAGCGCCGGGCGGGGAGCTCTCCTCCTCCTCTCTTCCTCCATAGCGATGTCATCGGCTGAATGCGCATGCGCGGAAGGAGCAGCGTGCGCATTCAGCCAGTTCATAGGAAAGCATTTATAATGCTTTCCTATGGACGCTGGCGTCTTCTCACTGTGATTTTCACAGTTAGAAGCACGCAAGCGCCTCTAGCGGCTGTCAAGAGACCGCCACTAGAGGCTGGATTAACCATATTATAAACATAGCTGTTTCTCTGAAACAGCTATGTTTATAAAAAAAATGGGTTAATCCTAGATGGACCTGGCACCCAGACCACTTCATTAAGCTGAAGTGATCTGGAGGTATATAGTGGTCCTTTAAAAAAGAGACACACACACACACACCATAACACAGACAGACTGTGACACAGACACACACACACACCATGACACAGACACACATTACATGACAGAGACAGACACACACACCATGAAACACAGACACACACACCACGACACAGACAGACTATGACACAGACACACACACACACCGTGACACAGACAGACACACATTACATGACACAGACAGACACGCCATGACATACAGACACACACACACCATGACACAGACAGACCGTGACATAGGCAGACACACATTACATGACAGACGCACACACACAATGACACAGACACACATTGCATAACACAGACAGACGCACACACCATGACAGACAGACACACACACCATGACACAGACACACACAATGACACAGACACACATTGCATGACACAGACAGACACACACACACCATGACACAGACAGACACACAATGACAATGAGAAATACACACCATGACACACACACACACCATGACACAGACAGACACACACAATGACACAGACACACACAATGACACAGACACACACAATTGCTACCTGTGTGCTGGCATGGGGAGCTCTGTTGGAGGCCGCATGGGGGAGCTGGCTCTTCTGGCGGCCGCAGAGAGAGCTCTTTTGGCGGCCACAGGGGGAGCTGGCTGTTCTTTCTCTGCTCCCCCTCCCCAGCGCACTGCTTAATGAGACCGGGGCCAGAATATGACGTCATATTCCGGCCCCGGTCTCATTAAGCGGCGCGCTGGGGAGGGGGAGCAGAGACAGAACAGCCAGCTCCCCCTGCGGCCGCCAAAAGAGCTCGCTCTGCGGCCGCAGGTGAGCCAGCTGCCTGCCCGGCCCCAGGTGCCGACGGCCCACCGGGAAATTTCCCGGTATCCCGGTGGGCCAGTCCGGCCCTGCAGGCGGGCATTCCCTCCAGTGCCCATTAGAGTAACTAAATGACCTCCATTTGTTTAAATATACATAGGGATTAAGGAGAGAGCGCAGGTAACTATTTTTCTTTGGTTTTTACTATTAAGCTAAAGTTGTTTAGTTGACTAGAGTGTCCCTTTAATATCAAAGGAAAATGGGGTTGGGAAAGGCAGGATCAATAAAGCAACAAAAGTCAAATACAGTATCAATAAACCATATCAGTAAAAGAGAACATTGTAATGTATAGGTCTAGAGAAAGTGCCCACGTGAGGAGTAGCATGTGGAATATTCACTTTATAAATGATAATGATAATAATAATGTATCCTACAAAAAATAACACATTTTTTTTTCTTATTTTCCACAGAAACAATTTTGGGAGACGTACACAGGTATGCTTCAACTGAAAATTATAATGAAATGCAAACACTAAGCTAACTGTGCATTGAAGAAAACAAATTTGTTCTCCATTTTGCAGATAAGGATGAATGCATCTCCAACCCATGCCAAAATGGGGGAACTTGCACAGATGATCACCACTCCTATACCTGCAGTTGCCCCCCAGCTTATGAAGGACGAAACTGTGACAAAGGTAAGAGTGAATTTAAAAAAAAAGTTATAAATAATGTCCATTTTCTTTAAACTCACAGTAGAGAACAGGAAAACAAGCTTTCTCAGCCAAGACCATACTTCCTATTGCTTTCAATGGGAGCACTGTTTGTGTCCCATTTGTGAGAGATGCTATTCCACTGTTGTGCAGAGTTTCACTTATTGATTTAATTATGAAAGGTTTTACAGTGAAATAAATGTTAAAGATACATACATAACTCCCCCCTCCCCCTTCCCCCCCGCCATTTAAGTTATAATGGATATCCAAAGACTGCAATCAGAAACAATAAATATTGGTTGTATACAACAAGACAATGTAGATAATTACATATTATTCCTACTTTTACTTTTGCATGTCTCACAGTACTACTATCGGGATCACAAAATATTCAATGCACAAAGCAGAAGAAATAGGCCAGAACAGAAGGAAAGGAAAAAGAACAGCACAGAGAGTCACTCTAATCCAAGCAAAACTACTCCCTCTCCCCCCAGGACAGTGTCCCAAGGCCCATCACATCAGTTGGTGACAGTTTTCACTTTTTGGGGGTCATTACAGACGTCCTTCAATACAACCCATTTGCTATAGTAGGATTTCATTGTTTCTTTCACTAAATTGACTATTTTTTTCTCATTAATTTATTATGGTTTAGAATGGTAATTAACTTCGGTAGTGTAGGTACATTATAAGAGTGCCAACTGCATGCTATGGCCTAAAGACCGCTAAAAAACTCATGGCAACAACAGTATGGGGTGGTTCAGGGTATCAGGAAACACGTAACAGGCAATCTCAAAGTTGCAATGGATTAGTGTTAAAAATATTAACTACAAGGTTATAGATCGACTTCCATAACTGTTATTTTAGGGCAGCCACCAAGTATCACAGTATATACATGTTAGACCGCAATTTCACCAACATAGAACTAATTGGGTTTGTTGAATATGTGCCAGTCGAGTTGACACTTGATGCCATTGTAAAATAATCTTAAATTGGAGTAACATTCTGTGATACATTTTTTTAGCATTAATGTGTCTACTTGTGTTATAAGTATTATTTCTGGAGACCCGATTTTGCAAGGAGAGGTTAGAAATATGTCTCTCTAAATCGAAGATCAGTGTTGCACTAGTAAGGCTGACTAGACATGCGAGTCAGAGCATCCATACCTAAATGGCATATCTGGGAAGGTTAGGTATGTGGTCTTTCCTGCTAAGTTGATATAGAATCATAGACAGTTAAGCAGGAGATGTGTATCATCATGTGTGTGTCAGTATATTGGTATATTTGTGTATGTATCTGTATATCTGTGTGTGTGTGTGTGTCTATAGGTCTTTGTATCAGTGTGTGTCAATGTGTAACTGTGTTTGTGTCAAGGTATGTATCTGTATGTCTGTATCTCTAAGTCTGTGTGTCAGTGTGCACATTTGTATGTGTGTATCTGCATGTCTGTGTGTGTCAGTGTGTATCTGCATGTGTGTCAGTGTGCATATATGTAGGTCTGTGTGTGTCAGTGTGCGTATCTGTATGTCTGTGTATCTGTGTGTTTGTCAGTATGTGTATCTGTGTCAGTGTGCGTATTTGTATGTCTGTGTATCTCTGTGTGCGTCCGTCTGTGTATCTATGTGTGTATATGTATGTCTGTGTATCTGTGTATATTTGTATGTCTTTGTGCCAGTTTGTGCATCTGGATGTCTTTGTATCTGTATGTCTATATCTATGCCAATGTGTGTATCTATATATCTGCATGTTTGGCAGTTTTTGTGTCTATGTATCTGTCAGGACCGGCATGTCCATAGGTCCCAGTGGGGCCATGGCTCCAGGTGGCACTTTGACAGGCGAGGAATTTTCCACCCCTGACAAAGTGCCGGGACAGCACGATCAGCTTGTCCGCCAAAGAGAGGGCTGAGAGACAGCTCAAAACTAAAAAACAAAAATATGAGTCTGGAGAGGGAGGCTGATCTGGGGCTGGCCAGGTTCTCGGGGTTATGACAAGTTTCCCACTGAAGATCCGGCACCCTAAAATTACTAGCTGTGCTTGCCGGAACTTCATTTGGAACGTTACTTACAGCAATTCGCTGTGGGCTGGCACCTGGGAGCGGTAAAATTCCTCTTCTCCAGCACACACACTACTTTTTTTGCATTTTTCACATACAAACAGCAGTTTCACTGATAATATAATTGTTGTGATATGTTTTATTGTTTTGAAACACTGTTTGTGTTCAGCAAAGTCTCCCGAGTATAACCGTAACCTCCATTTACAGATTTTTTGGTGTTTTCAAAAGTTAGAGAGTCAAATATAAGGCTTGCATTTCCATTTTTTCACACTGAAATTTGTCAGATAGGTTATGTTGTCTTTGAGACCGTATGGTAGTCCAGGAATGAAAATTACCCCCATGATGGCATACTATTTGCAAAAGTAGAAAACCCAAGGTATTTCCAAAAGGGGTATGTCCAGTCTTTTTTAGTAGTCACTTAGTCACAAACTCTGGCCAAAAATAGCATTCAAATTAGTTCTTTGCATTTTTCACCCACAAACAAATATGAACACTAACTTTGGCCAGTGTTTGTGACTAGTGGCTACTAAAAAAGACTGGAATACCCCATTTGTAATACAGTGGGTTGTCTTCTTTTGCAAATAGTATGCTATCATGAGGGTCATTTTCATTCCTGGGCTACCGTACGGTCACAAAAGCAACATAACCAGTCTGGCAAATTTCAATGTGTATCAACTGAAAAATGTAATGTGTTGTGTTTGGCCCTGTAACTTTCCAAAACACCATAAAACCTGTTCATGGGGGGGCACTGTTTTACTTGTGAGACATCGCTGAATACACATATGTGTACGTTATTGCAGTAACAGCTAACAGTATTGTAATATTCACAGTTAAAATGCCATTCAGAACTAAACAAAATAACATGATTTCTTAATTTCTTACATTTGTTTATATTTTATTCATATTAAATTATGTTTAATATATGCATATTTGATGTGTCATGAAATTCCTGTTTCTCCTGAACAAAATGATATATGATAAGTGTGGGTGCATTTAATATGAAAGAGGTGAATTACGATTTAACAGACATATAGCGCATATTCAAGGTTTTGTTTTGACCAGAACTTGTACAACTGCCTCAGTCCTTAAGGGGTTAATACCATTGCAGAAGCATATATGTTGTGACGTTTAATTTTTTAGTGTGCATTGATCTAAATATGTTACTAGAATATATTTATCTAATCATGATATATTTCATTTTGGTTTTAATTATCATAATGCAACATAATGAATTTGGGCAGGTTTTGGTGGCATGGTTTTGCAGGACCCAGGCAATAAAATGTTTTGGGCTGGCCCTTGTATCTGTGTGTGTCATTGTATCTGTATGTGTGTATGTCTGTGTATCTGTATGTCTGTATCTGTGTATTTGTGTGTGTCAGTATGTGTATCTGTTTATATGCATGTGTGTCTGAATGTGTATCTGTATGTGTGTCATTGTATCAGTATGCGTGTTAAAGGACCACTATAGTGCCAGGAAAACATACTCGTTTTCCTGGCACTATAGTGCCCTGAGGGTGCCCCCACCCTCAGGGACCCCCTCCCACCGGGCTCTGGGGAGAGGAAGTAGTTAAACTTACCTCTTTCTCCAGCGCCGGGCAGGGAGCTCTCCTCCTACTCTCCTCCCTCTTCTCCTCCTCTTCGGCTGAATGCGCATGCGCGGCCAGAAGGTAGGAGGTCAGGGCCTTTTTAAATGCTTTCCTATGGACGCTCTGCACGATGGAGGCATAATATGCACCTCTAGTGGCTGTCTGGCTTAACAACAAATGTAAACATAGCAGTTTCTCTGTTTGCATCTGAAGAGTTAAAACCTGAGGGACGTTGCACCCAGACCACTTCATTGAGCTGAAGTGGTCTGGGTGACTATAGTGTCCTTTTAAAGATTGCAGTTTATTGATAAGCCTTTTATATGCAACAGTGTCAAAAGCCTTACTGAAATCTAGGTAAGCTGTCTACAGCACCACCCTGATCTATTATTTTAGTTACCCAGTCAAAACAATCAATAAGATTACTTTGGCATGATCTCCCTAAAGTAAACCCATATTGTCTCTGATCTTGAAATCCATGTGATTTTAGATATACAACAATCCTATCCTTTAACATGGTTTCCATTACTTTCCCCACTGCTGAAGTAAGACTTACTGGCCTATAGTTGCCCGACTCTTCCCTACTACCTTTCTTGTGAATGGGCACAACATTCGCTAATTTCCAATCTTCTGGGACTACTTCTGTTTACAATGATTGGTTAAATAAATCTGTTAAGGGGGCAGAGCCTGACCTTCAAGCAGACAAGACGTGCCCTGCACACGCTCTTGCAAAAGTGTGCAGTTTTGCGGTAATAACTCGAGTTTCAGAGCCACAAACTCAACTCTGAGGTGCTCTCCAGAATAGGGACACCCTAACCGGGATACCTGATACAGGAATTGAGGCTTGGAGTCACCGGGAACCGTGGTAGCAAATTGCGGCCTTCAAGTGACAGCGGCCCTTTGCACTTGCGGGGGTTATCTCGCTCCCCACGGGTGGAACCTACATACCTCTGACAAACCAAAGCAACTAAAACAGCACAGGCACTGCTCACTGCGGATCCAAGATGGCAGAAACACTTCCCAACCCTCTACAGAATCAGAAGCAGCTTGCAGAGGATCAACAATGCCCTATCAAGCACATGATACAGCGCATAGATGAGCACTTCACACACTTCTGGGCACAATTGGCTACATGACTTGCAGAACCATCCACTCAAGACCGGGAGGAGCGGAGGAGTGAAGCAAGGCACTACTTAATCACCAACTTCCAAGTCACCCACCTTACGTCTGCCTAGGCTGAAGGGCTGAAGGCCCGCAGGGCTACACCTCTGCAGTATCGACCATGGAGGCCAAAGATCCACCGCTGCGGGCGGCGACCGACCAGCAGGAGCTTCGGCTGGATCCCAATAGGGAGAGACCTGGCCTCATCTAAGAATATCCGAGTCTGTGGTTATGGGATGCATGCTGTAACGGATCGACGGGCACACCGACTGAGTACCTCCGTTGAAGGATGCTCCTAGCGCTTCCTGAGGGCTCCAAGCACTCCAACCAACACCATAACCACCGTAGTCTCCTCCAGAGAGCAAGGCAGGAACAAGCTCTTACAAGAGCTTAGTAGTGATATAGCAAGGGAGTATGACAAGCATAGCAATCCCTTGTAGCAGATTCCCCCAATAAGAGACGGCACTCCAAATTGAGGGTGAAGTAGAACAGGCAGAGCTGTGGGTTTATTGTTCTTATATACACATTCTAACACATTAGTACCACCCACAGGGTTTTGTAAAACAACCAATAAACACGTACAATACACTCAGACACTCCCACACAAAATCCTCCCCTCTGCCTGTGATACATTTACCTTACACAGTTTTACACAATATTCATAACTTTAAAAGTATGCATCACATACACATAAAACTTACATTAACTCCATTAGCCACATGGTAGCAAAAGACAATAAAATACATAAATATATATAACTGTGCAGCTATTACATAAAACAGGTATGTTAAACATATCCCCAGATAGCTTAGATCTGAGCGCACATTATTACTGAATGGCGCTCAGATAACATACATACAGTTCAATTGCAATGGAGCCAAAATCTTTCACATAGTCTTTCGTTATACGAATGGGCTCCATGGCATAGCTATCTGGGGTATCACTGTTCAAATAGGGAAAGTAACGAATGACCCGGCTTTCGTGTCTTTGTAGGGGAAAATCAAGCATTTCAACATGGGGCCATAGTCCAGAGGGAGCAGGCGGGCAACCAGGCTCCTCCAATGCCCAGTGGTGGGGTTGGTACCGTCACACATGCCTTCATGACGGCCTGGGGCTGGAGGGCCACTATCCCTCACGTCTGCCTAAATGTCTCTACCGCATATCCCCTTACACTCCCAAGTCTGGGCATTGGATGAAACCTGCAGTCCCGCATGGAGCGGTTCACCAAACCCCTATGTGCACCTGAAACCAGACAACTTTGACATTCCGTGTTATACCCTGAACTCTAGCTCGACTTTTCTCTTTACTACTACTGTGAATTGCTACCTTATTATGTTACACCTTAGCCCTGTGCAGAACAGTTGTATGCTAGATTGTTTAGGAACTGTAGGCATCTTCTCAGATGTATATATCTAAACATGCAATGGGCCTGCTTAGTGCCAGACACCATGTCTAGCTACTATAACCTGTTAGCAGTACTCGTAAATGCTATTCGTTCTGACATACTGGACCAGCCTGTGTTGCGTTTTCGTAAATCTAACTTACAAGGCAGTCTTGGCAGGGGTTGTCGGACCCCGATGGCTTAACAAATTAGCTTAAACAGTTTCCAACTATGCAGCATGTAAAACAATTGTTTATTATTATTTTCATTTATACTATCCTTACAGACAGTCAGTATAGCCGGTTTCTTATAATCCGTTCTGTCTCTCCATTGTCTAGCTCTCTTAGTAACGTGATCCGTAAAAACTAAAAAATGTGCAGTTTAACTATATGCCATGTCGATGTTTATAGTGCTTGTTTTTCACTCTGCTTGTGATTGCTGTTGTGGCTTAACAAGCTTACTGTTACTCCATGCACCATATAAATAAAGATTGACAAAAAAAATTAATCTGTTAATGGTTTTGCTAGTACACCACTAAGCTCTTTTAATAACTTTGGGTGTATTCCATCAGGTCCCATTGACTTATTTGTCTTTAGTTTTGACAGTTGAAATAGAACCTTTTCCTCTGTAAACCCACATGTAACAAATGACTCATTTGTCCTCTTTGCTAACTGAGGCTTCTATTCTTCATTTTCATCTGTAAATACTGAACAAAAATATTCATTGAGGCAGTCAGCTAGACCTTTATCCTCTTCTACATACCTTCCTTCTTTTGTTTTTAATCTAACTAATCCATGTTTTACTTTCCTTATCTTATTTATGTATCTAAACAATGTTTTGTCCCCTTTTTTTTACTGACTGTGCAATTTTCTTTTCTATGTGTGTGATTTGGAAGCTCTTGCTTAGCCTCTTTCTGCCTAATCTCCCTCACTCTGAGTTTTTTATAATTACTAAATGCTAACGTTTTGTTTTTTACCATTTTGGCCACATCTCCCGAGTACCACAGTGGTTTCTTGAATTTTTTGCTTTTACTGACAAGCCTAATGCAATTTTCTGTTGCCTTCAACAGTGCAACTTTTAAATAATCCCATTTCTCTTGGACTCCATTTAAATTGCTCCAGTCTGATAATGACTCCTCTACACATATTCTAATTTTAGAAAAGTCTGTTTTTCTAAAGTCTAAAACTTTTGTTTTTGTGTGGTGTGACTCAGTCACTGTTCTTATATTAAATCACACTGACTGATGATCACTGGATCCTAAACATTCACCTACAGTAATATCTGATACCAAATCTCAATTTGTTAACACTAAATCTAGTATGGCCTCTTTACGAGTTGGCTCCTCAACGACTTGTTTTAGAGACAATCCCAGTAGGGAGTTAGAAATATTTGTGCTCCTGCACAAGCAGTTAGTTTGGTTTTCCAGTTCACATTAGGAAGATTAAAGTCACCCATGATAATAACATCCCCCTTTATTGTCATCTTAGCTATTTCTTCAACTAGTAGATTCAACTGGTAAATTATCTAACTCTTCTATTTGTCCTGGGGGCCTATAAATCACACCTACATGAGTTACTGTGTAATTACTAAATTCTAACACAACCCAAACGGACTCTATGTTCGCATCACTAACTTTTATTAGGCTAGATTCTATGCTATCCTTCACATACAGGGCCACCCCTCCCCCTTTTTTGCCTTCCCTGTCTTTTCTGTATAAAGAGTACCCTGGTATTGCTATGTGCCAGTCATTTTTCTCATTATACCATGTCTCAGTAACAGTGACTAAATCTACATTATCAGTTGCCATTATTGCCACAAGTTCATGGATCTTATTCCCTAAACTGCAAGCATTTGTAGACCTGACTCTAAGCTTATTATTTTTTAACACATTTGCTACAGGCACATTCTGCGCTTGTTTTGAGGGGCAATTGGATTGATGTTTTATTACCATTTTGCCTCCCCCAAACCTCTGAACTGCTCACTGAGAACATTTGTTCCCTTTTGAGAAAGATGAAAACCATCTTTTTTTTACAGCTAATTTCCATTCCAAACAGAGCTACCATGAGAAATGAAGCCAAATCCTTGCTCCCGACACCATTCACCAAGCCAAGTCGTTTGTCCCTAGATGGACAAGTACATCCAATTCCCTTCCTGCTTTGCTCGCTTAACAATATTACAAATACGTCTCCTGTCTCTGTGAGCAGTAGCTCCGGGAAGACATCTCACAAGACCACTATTGTCCAGCTCCACACCTCTTATGATAGAATCCCCCAACAATAACTGCTTTCTATCAGGCCTCACCATAGTCTCGGTGCCTGAGAATGCCTCCACAACACCACTACACTCGGTGCCTGAGTGTCAGGATTACTGTTTGATCCAGCACGTAGAACTGTACAGCACGGATGACAAATAAGTAACGTATTACCGGTCCTTAGAATGGCCGGATTTAACGTACAAAGAATAGTCAAAAATACTAGCCGAGGTCAGGGAACACAGAAAGGGACACAGCGATGAGGAAAGCCAGGAGTCAGGATACCAGAATATAGAGAAGTCAATAAACAAAGCCAAAGTCAAAACCAGGTAGAAAACTATAAACAGGAACGCGCTCTCAGACAACCACAAGGGAAACCACGACAGGGCACTGAGCAGGCTGAGAACTGGGCCTAAATACCCCTCCTTTCTTTCTGATAGGCTGTAACCGGCCTTTGACCCCAAAGTCAGTTACCAGGTTTCATTTGCACAATTACTGCTCAGCATTAAACCTTCTGTGGATTAGGTTGCTGCTCGGCACAACTTTTCCTGTGTGGACAGTAAATGGCATTAACCA